>CM077300.1:38008420-38090920 GCA_039654925.1 Anguilla pacifica
GCTGCCCAGAGGGAATAGTACATACTGCTATTCCTGAGAGAGCAGTTAAACTCTGGCAAACTGGTCTGAACTCTGAATCTGTGACTCTGGTGCTTGTTGTTGTTTGGCGCCCCCTGCTGGTGCGTATCACACTATGCCTGCGGAGTCCTGGTGGGTGTTCTCTAAACGGATGTTCTCTCTCTCGCGCGCTCTGCAGCCAACACCTCGCCCCGCGCCGTGTCCGGGGTGGAGCGCGAGCGCAAGGTCAGCATGCGGCTGCACCGCGGAGCCCCCGTCAACGTCTCCTCCTCCGACCTCCGCCAGGACCCCTCCCGCATGTCCACGTCACAGGTACGAGCCCGCCCCGCCCCGCCCCGCCCCGGGGACCCCCCCCCTCCTCCCCCCTTCACCAGGGCGTGCTTCTGAAGTGCGGTGACCACCTGAACAGAAGCCAGTAAACACGTTTCCAGTGAATATCAAATGGAGAAAGTCTGTCATCGTCTGTTGGGAATTTTACTTGGGGGGGGTAGAGGCAGCCCAAGGCTGCGGCCAGTTACTGGACACTTTGGTGAATAATGATGCTCATTTCTTTAAACGGTGAAGTATTTGGGGAAACTGAAAATGGTTGAGAGGTGAGAAGTCAGTGTTGGTAGTGCATGGACTACGTAGTACATGGACTACATGGAGAAAATGCAACAGTTTTCTGAGGCAGGTTGACACCTTTCTCAGTGGGCCAGATCCATCTACTGACCTCACCTGGACCAAAAGATGGATATGTACTGACACCTCAACATGTTTACTGCCCTACCGTTTCTTCTGAAGCTGGGTTTTGAAACTCTATCTTGGGGACTGGGGTGTATGCTGGTCTTTACCATGTCTTGAAATTGTCAAATAGTGACTCTTGTGCTAATTTATTTCCCACAGTGCATTTCAGTAACATAAAAGGAATGTGAGCAGCCTTCAGCTGTGCTGAAAATGCCAAATGGAGGGTGATGCCAGACTAAGGAATTTAAATAAGAGTTTGGACAAAAATTAGAGGCCTGCTGGGCCTCCAGTAGCTGACGTGCATGCTGAAACTGAAGTTCACTGCTGCCCAGCAGGATGTGTGCAGTGATCTAGTTAGGGGTTGCTGTCCCTGGGGAGGGAGGGGTGGAGGGGGTCTGAATATTGGGAAGGGAGATGGAGCGCTCTGGGGGCTGTGTGTTTGCTGTGGCCAGCGTGTCAGCCCACATGTTTTGGTAATCCAACCCCTGGTGTTCTGGACACGGCTGCTTTGGCACGCCTGCCCTGCTCAGTTTGAGTAGAATTAAAATTGTACTGTAACGCTGCAAAAACTGCAAGAAATCTTTCATTACTGCACTGTACTATTTTCAGGCGACATTGTACAGGCTGAAAAAAAGAGCAGACATTCTGAGGTTTGCTTTCAGTCGAGGCTTGTCCCTCCGCCATGTCCTTGTTCCAACCCCTAATACACATGAATAATGCATAGAAATGAGCAGATTCAGTTACATCAGAGGCAATATGTCAACAAGTTTGTTTCTTGTTTTTTTTTTCTTGCTGGCAGTGAGTTCAGATTGGCCCATCACTGCTATACACGATGGCTTTCAGGGTCTTACACTGCACTCCTGGCCAAACGTATTTTAATTTTGCTGTTAACTAACGACATAACTAACGTCATTGCCAGCAGGCTGATCAATAATATGATAATCTATAATATTACATGCTGAGCTAGTGTAGCAGGCTGTATTTTTCTCCATTAGCATTAATATCTGCTGTGTCTCAGTTGCTGTGGTGTATGTTCCTTTGGCCATGTGCTTTTTAAAATAATTTGTTTTTAAACAAGTTTAGAAGTTCACTCGAGTGCATTGCCTGTTCACACTGCAGTTGTAGTGAATGATCTGTCCCATGTGCAGATCATCTTCTGGGTGCTCCTGAGTGGCCCGTGTGTTTAGGTGGTGTTGCATTGTGGTACGATGCAGCGTAGACAGGTGTGACAGACACAGGCTGTGTAACTGTGCCGTTGTTGAAGCCTGCGCTTGAACACAGGGTTATTTCTGGTATTAGATGTGAATTTATACCAGCTTTTCCATTTCTCATTCGGCTACATCCATATTATCTTTGGGAGTAAAAAGCCGTTTTTCCCTCAAATCTTTGAGTGTTTACTTGAGCACCCATGTCCAAGGTAAACACTGCTGTCTAAGTTTCCGGGCGCTGGCCTCCAGGTGCTTTTTCTCATGGGGGCTCAACCCACCAGCTTCTCTTGGCGCACACAGTGTTCTTTAGGAAAAGTAGATCAATTTCAGTGTGGCGGAACATGCCAGTGGTTGTTTCTTGAATGTTCTTCCAGCACCAAAGGTTGGATTATGAACTCATGGGTCATTCCAGATGTAAGCAGAAGATTGAGTGGGAGTACGAGCTTAGCACGGGTGTCTGCTTGGAGTTCTTCATGCTTTGCTACATTCTCTGGTTTCTTCTTCACAAATGGCTGTCTTCCCCCTCCCCCCCTCCCCCCCTTCCCCTGCCCCCAACCCCCCCCTCCACCTCAGAATAGCATTCCCCTCGATCACCACGGCAACTAGCTGCTCGCCACGTTCTGGTCTGAACGCAGCACTGGGTGAGTGTATTGTTATAGACTACATTACCCATAATGCAACCAGGGGCTTTCCCTCTAGTTGTCCGTCATAGATCACATTATCCATGGTATATGCGTCTTTGTAGATGCCACTGTTAGGCACCAACTACAGTACAAATGGGGGATAATCATTGTTATCACTTTCTAGAATTTACTTCCCACAACTTGTATGGGGGTACCTCTGTCCGTATTACTGTACACACATTATATCACTATTTATAGATATGTATGTGTGTAAGTGATGTCACAGGTCCTGGAGGGCTGGTATGCAGTCTGATTATTTGAAATTATTTTTTTCCAGCCCTTTGAAGAATAGGTTTTTTTTAGAATAGTTTTTTTTTTTCAAAATTCTAAGTCAAGTGTAATCTGTAGCTCACCAGTCACCAGTTGTGATTGTGACATCAGCATTAGAATGCTTAGCTGAGAACATTCTGATTAGGAGTGTAACCTCAGGCCTTAAAGGAGTTTTTATTGTGAGGAAGCAGCAGTGGGCGCTCTCCAGAACCAGAGGACTGCATACGGCCTCCCATGATGCATCTGTAGTCTGGGAGACTCATTGTGTACGCCCAGCCCACTGGCCATCGCAGTGTGAGAGGCTTGTTTTGGACTCGCTGGAAACCCAGCCCAGGAAGTGTGTGTGTTTGCCCTCTCTGGGAGGGTCCCCTGTTCTAAAGCTCTCCTCAGTGTAGGCAGGTCACATGGGGCATTTCTACCAATCAGGTCCTTCCATTTGACATCAGTGAGGAGTATTTCCTGTACAAAGCCCTTAAGAAGTGCAATGTCCAGCAACTGCAGGACGACCTTTTCCCCCAAATGATTTGTGTTCTGGTTCGCTGCAGATGTGCTTATGAGTCATTTAAGCCCCAGTAGCACTGAGAACCATCACTGTAAGACTGCAGATTCAGGCTGAAATGAACAGGAAGTGCTTACTCCACGATGACTAAAACTGCTCTCAGATAGCGATGGGTACGATCGCACGGTGCGATTTCACACGGTTTTATACGGAATGCCAAATGTTAATCACATCTAACATCTGTCAGTAAAATGCTAAAGAAGAAAAGGCAAGTCATGGTAATTTGTATTATGTCAGCATTGATTGACAGGTGATAGATTGATATTGCTATGGTTTGCAGTTTGGTTAGCCGTCTGTATAACTGGTCCTTTATCCAGTTAACCATTTTATATCTAAAATTCAAGATGGTGCATTCCTTTCAGAGCTGGACTAAATGAGTCTTCAACAAGCATAACTATATTTACCAGAAATAATTAATGTGTGGAGTATTTTGCTGGGATGTGTAGTTTTCTGTGAGTAAGGGGTGTACTGAGAAGCTCTTGAGGATCAGATCCAGAGTAGCTGCTGTCCCGTGAGTTTGAGGTGGGGTATGTTTTGTGTGAAGTCCAGAGACGCGGGTGGTATCACTACTGTTCGATATGGATGTGGTGCTTGAATTTTATATTTTTTGCATTTCCAGTGTAGCAGCAAATTAGCTAGATTTGTATAAGACAGAAATAACATGGAACTGAATCCTCAGGTGACTTTACGCTCTAATGGGCCCTTGGGCCTGGTCCGTTCCGTGGTTCGGGTGCATCGCTCTGGAAAGCAGCGCCCCTCTGCGGCTGGGGCTGTGGCCACTCGCTCCCGCACCTGGCTTTGATCTCTGTCCGGTTGAGTTACGCTCGCAGGACACTGGCTGCATGATTCTAATCCAGATGACCATATGTGGACTTTGTCTTCATTATGTCTCGCTCTCAGATTGCAGCCTAGATATGCCCTCGTCACCGTGGTTACAGACCCCACTGAGTTTCCTCTGAAGCCCCGTACTGAACAGGTGCACTTTCACCTGTATCAGGCGTGCCTGGGCCTCACAGGGCCTGGTACACACACCCCACTGTTCTGCTGGGGCTGGCGGCGGCAGGCTTGTGTGTGTGGTTTTGGCTGTGGTATGTCAGGTCTGTGTTTGAATAGTAAATCATCTGCAATTCCTTCATAAACATCCAAATTACCGTAAATTAATTTTTGCCTTTAAATGACCAGCTGCTTTCTTGCTAAGCAATGTGTAGCTACTGGAAGCAATAGCAAGAAAATGTAAATTCGTTTGATAATGGGGGAAAATGCAAGAAGTGTATATAAAACAATTCTTATAATTGCTATTTAAGAATTAATATCATTACTGTTACATCCTTGTTTCTGTATTACATAAAATATTAAAAGAAAATGATAGTTGTACTTATTTCTGCATGCATCTGTGTGTGTTAATACCCTGTGAGTGGGACTGTGACTGGGACTGTGAGTAGCTGCTCTGTGTGTGTTAGTACCCTGTGAGTGGGATTGTGAGTAGCTGCTCTGTGTGTGTTAGTACCCTGTGAGTGGGACTGTGAGTAGCTGCTCTGTGTGTGTTAGTACCCTGTGAGTAGCTGCTCTGTGTGTGTTAGTACCCTGTGAGTGGGACTGTGAGTAGCTGCTCTGTGTGTGTTAGTACCCTGTGAGTGGGACTGTGAGTAGCTGCTCTGTGTGTGTTAGTACCCTGGGAGTGGGACTGTGAGTAGATGCTGTGTGTGTGTTAGTACCCTGTGAGTGGGACTGTGAGTAGCTGCTGTGTGTGTGTTAGTACCCTGTGAGTGGGACTGTGAGTAGCTGCTCTGTGTGTGTTAGTACCCTGTGAGTGGGACTGTGAGTAGCTGCTGTGTGTGTGTTAGTACCCTGTGAGTGGGACTGTGAGTAGATGCTGTGTGTGTGTTAGTACCCTGTGAGTGGGACTGTGAGTAGCTGCTGTGTGTGTGTTAGTACCCTGTGAGTGGGACTGTGAGTAGCTGCTGTGTGTGTGTTAGTACCCTGTGAGTGGGACTGTGAGTAGCTGCTCTGTGTGTGTTAGTACCCTGTGAGTGGGACTGTGAGTAGCTGCTGTGTGTGTGTTAGTACCCTGTGAGTGGGACTGTGAGTAGTTGCTCTGTGTGTGTCAGTACCCTGTGAGTAGCTGCTCTGTGTGTGTCAGTACCCTGTGAGTAGCTGCTCTGTGTGTGTTAGTACCCTGTGAGTGGGACTGTGACTGGGACTGTGAGTAGCTGCTCTGTGTGTGTTAGTACCCTGTGAGTAGCTGCTCTGTGTGTGTTAGTACCCTGTGAGTGGGACTGTGAGTAGCTGCTCTGTGTGTGTTAGTACCCTGTGAGTAGCTGCTCTGTGTGTGTTAGTACCCTGTGAGTGGGACTGTGAGTAGCTGCTCTGTGTGTGTTAGTACCCTGTGAGTGGGACTGTGAGTAGCTGCTCTGTGTGTGTTAGTACCCTGTGAGTGGGACTGTGAGTAGCTGCTCTGTGTGTGTTAGTACCCTGTGAGTGGGACTGTGAGTAGCTGCTCTGTGTGTGTTAGTACCCTGTGAGTGGGACTGTGAGTAGCTGCTCTGTGTGTGTGTTAGTACCCTGTGAGTGGGACTGTGAGTAGCTGCTGTGTGTGTGTTAGTACCCTGTGAGTGGGACTGTGAGTAGCTGCTGTGTGTGTGTTAGTACCCTGTGAGTGGGACTGTGAGTAGCTGCTCTGTGTGTGTTAGTACCCTGTGAGTAGCTGCTCTGTGTGTGTTAGTACCCTGTGAGTAGCTGCTGTGTGTGTGTTAGTACCCTGTGAGTGGGACTGTGAGTAGCTGCTCTGTGTGTGTTAGTACCCTGTGAGTAGCTGCTCTGTGTGTGTTAGTACCCTGTGAGTGGGATTGTGAGTAGCTGCTCTGTGTGTGTTAGTACCCTGTGAGTAGCTGCTCTGTGTGTGTTAGTACCCTGTGAGTAGCTGCTCTGTGTGTGTTAGTACCCTGTGAGTGGGATTGTGAGTAGCTGCTCTGTGTGTGTTAGTACCCTGTGAGTAGCTGCTCTGTGTGTGTTAGTACCCTGTGAGTGGGATTGTGAGTAGCTGCTCTGTGTGTGTTAGTACCCTGTGAGTAGCTGGTCTGTGTGTGTTAGTACCCTGTGAGTGGGACTGTGAGTAGCTGCTCTGTGTGTGTTAGTACCCTGTGAGTGGGACTGTGAGTAGCTGCTGTGTGTGTGTTAGTACCCTGTGAGTGGGATTGTGAGTAGCTGCTCTGTGTGTGTTAGTACCCTGTGAGTAGCTGCTCTGTGTGTGTTAGTACCCTGTGAGTGGGATTGTGAGTAGCTGCTCTGTGTGTGTTAGTACCCTGTGAGTAGCTGCTCTGTGTGTGTTAGTACCCTGTGAGTGGGACTGTGAGTAGCTGCTCTGTGTGTGTTAGTACCCTGTGAGTAGCTGCTCTGTGTGTGTTAGTACCCTGTGAGTGGGACTGTGAGTAGCTGCTCTGTGTGTGTTAGTACCCTGTGAGTGGGACTGTGAGTAGCTGCTCTGTGTGTGTTAGTACCCTGTGAGTGGGACTGTGAGTAGCTGCTCTGTGTGTGTTAGTACCCTGTGAGTAGCTGCTCTGTGTGTGTTAGTACCCTGTGAGTGGGACTGTGAGTAGCTGCTCTGTGTGTGTTAGTACCCTGTGAGTGGGACTGTGAGTAGCTGCTCTGCGCTCTAAGTTGCTCATTTGTTCTGCTCCAGGTCCTGTCCCGTGTGGCCCCCGGAGGTGTCCAGTCCGTTGCTCCTCGGTGAGGTGACCAGCGCCCCCCCATGGCGGTTAGACGATGCCTGGCTGACCTCCCACCAGAACTATTCCTACAACAACCTGACGCCCACGACAACCGCAGAGAACCAGACCCAGCCAGCGCCCGAGCGACCGCGCCCATTCCTCCTCTTAAAAACCAGCCGCAGCGGAGCTACAGCGCCTCCTCTGCGCGGGGGGAGACATTGCACAGCACGCACACCAGGCTGAACCCGCCCGCGCTCCCCTGCTCCTCCAGCAGGGGGCAGCCTGTCTCTGCCACGCCAGGCCCAGCGCCTCCGCTGTGTTCTCTCCTCCCCGCGCCAGTAATTTGACTTTGCTCTGATCGACTCCACCCTTCCCACAATCCTCTCTTTTTGCGTTAGACCTGACATTCTACAGGCTGCAGTTTCTTTTTTAGATGCATCGGTTTTTTGACTGTGAATCGCACAGAATATTTTAAAAAATGAAATAACTTTTTCTACAAAGACTGAAGAATCCTCAGGAAAGCAGGGGTTCTGTAATTTTAAGAGCAATTTTATCAGTTTAAGGAAAAATCAAACAAAATGAAGCATCAGTGTGTTTTCTGCCTGTCGGGACTGTGGCCCCAGCGTAACGATAGCCATGACCCCCCCGCCCTGCTGTGGGGGTGGGGGTGACCAGACGCCAGTGTGTCCTCGCCCCCCCACGCGTGTGTCCTCCCTCTGGGGGGGTTTGGGGTCCGGGCTGGCGGGGGTCATCTGCATTTTTTTTTTTTTTTCATTTTTTGTTTTTTTGATTTAAAAATTCCAAGCTGTGAAGATGTCTGTAATATAGAGTTGTAAATGTTTCCTTCTGTTTGGGGCTGAGCTTCTCTCAGTAATAAGGGGGTCCCCACCTGGGCGGGGGTCGGGGGGGGGGGTCGGGGGGGGGGGTCGGGGGCAGGGCGGTAAACCTCTGGCTTCAGCCTGTCTTTGGATTGCTCAGCCTCAGGGTTGCCAGGTCACTAAGGACTCTCCTTTCTGTGAAGGAGGGGGATTTCTGCAGTCAGCTCTCCAGGCAGAGCCCTTGGGTGTCATCCTCAGCCTATAGAACGCTCTGCTTTCCAAACCCACATTTCAGAACCATGGCGCTCTTGAGGAGGTTTGATTGGGTTAAAAATAAAACTAGTGTGAGTAACATGTACAGGGTTTCTAGGATTCTTCTGTTGGTCAGGTGGCTCCATATCAGATTCACTGTTGTAGGACATAGTCGTTTGTAGTTTGGGAAGGGGTAATGGTGAACTCTTATGTTATGTTGTCATAAGTAGGATGTGCTGAATGATGGCAGTGCGGCGTTAGGTGCAGTTGCCGTGTGTGTGTTTAGACTGAAGACCGATGATGCTGCCGGTCGGGGTGAAATCTCCTGCCATTCAGACGAGGGGGGCGGGGGGGGGGGCTGGGCCTGTCAGACTGTGCTCCACTTTGTTATTCCCCAAATGCCAGGGGATCAGTTTTGTTCCAGTGAAGGAACAGTTCAGTATCGACTCTGCAGTGTCTGAATTATGACATCACAATCCTAACCACTGGTGTCTACTGTATGACATCAGAGTACTAGCTAGCAGTTGTCTGCTGTATGACATCACAATGCTAGCCACTGGTGTTAACAGTGTGACATCATAGTACAGTCCTTTGGCCACAGGTGTCTGTATGGGCAGACGGTCAGGTGCGGTTTCGAGGCCCCCCTACTCCATCCTGTCACACACAACCCTCAGCGCCTCACGCTCCCGTTTTGATTGGAATTATGGGAAGTTTCTACTCCTCCATCATTTGTATTGCCACTGTAATTGTGTACTTTAAAATGGTGTAAATAAATGAATGACTACTTGTACCTTTTTAACTCCTTTTGGATGTTTTTATTCCAGTGTGGATTTGGACTTTGCATGTTTGTGTTCAGCAAGCAGATTAGTTTTACACAGCTTCCCCAGGTGACTACTGTAAAAGCTGTAAAATGTGTATTGAAGGTAAAGATTTAAACTGTATTAAAATTCAGCCATAGTGTAATTCAGTCTGCAGTTTTACTCTTCTACATTTTTTAAGCATATCATTCTCATATCCTTTTTTCATCAATGAAATTGTGTAAATGTACAAATATTATTTTATCAACATATTTTTACATCTATGAAGTAGTTATGAAGATCAATACATTTTATGAAATTAATTTTTTTATTAAAAAGTAAATATCTGCAAATTTTCTAGCATGTAGTAAGATTTTAGTATGTGTGACTGGTACTGTGTGGCTTAAATGAAAAAATATTGTTTTGGCTTTGAACAGTAGGTGGCAGTGTTGTGCAAATTCCAGTTGTCCTTTTTCTTCAGTTTCTCCTGTGAGTTTGTGTTTCACACTGTCGCACTCTTCAGCATTTCAGAATGATTTCAGCTGCAGTATTCCACTCCGTATTGCGTAATTCCACAGTGCGTCGCTCTTACGCCTGCTGGGAAAGTCTCAATATTCAGTTCCTCTTCAGGGGGAAAAAGGTGCAGCGCTGGTGTTGCCATCAGATCTGGGAGTTTTTTCTTACCCACAATCCCCCTGCTTCCGTGTGTGAACCACGTGAAGGGTCCCTGACTGGGAGCCCACCCCACCCTTAGCAGAGCTCCCCAGCTCCACCTGTAGGGTGGAGGCACAGTTATGCAGACCGTGTGAAGTTTGCTGTGTTGTCTGTAGAAGTGGGTCCATGATTGTGCTGTAATGGGCCCTGTAATGATACTGAACGCCCGGGTTCCTCTCTGCCAGAACTGTGCTGTCTCCTCGCCCCCACCCCTCAAAGGGGCATTCTCCCGCTCCCCCTCCTCCATCCCCCCCCCCCCCCACTCCTCAAAGGGGCATTCTCCCCCTCCTCCACCCCCCCCCCACTCCTCAAAGGGGCATTCTCCCCCTCCTCCACCTCCCCCCCCACCCCTTCAAGGGCCATTCTCCTCCCATTCCTCCTCCCCTCCTTTAAAGCGGTGTCCCGTCCCCCCCCCCCCTCACAGGCAGGTCTCGGAGCTGCTGTCTCCGCTCCTCCACCAGTCCTCCCGCAGGAAGCGCTCCACCTCCGCCCGGTCCACGTGGATGCTGATTGGCCGCGCCTCCCACAGGAGGCGTTCCCTGCGCGCCTCCTCCTTCCCTCGCTCCGTCAGCGGCTCCGTTTCCCCGGCGACGGCCGACAGCTCCCGCGGCCGCCTCCTGAGGAACAGGAAGTTGCCCGCGACCAACAGCAGGGCGGCCAGCACCACCTCGCCCCCGGCCAGCAGGAACACGTACATGTAGCTCCCCCTGCTGTCCAGCAGCAGCCCTGCGGGGGAAACCACAGGCACTTTGATGGACTCTGCAATGATTCATACAGGTTTTATTTCTGCCTTTGTTTGCTTGTGATGATTCACTGCTGCTGTTGAAGGTTCTGCTCTAAGTGTGCACTTGGTGAAGATGGCACTTCATTGATAGTACAGTGTGAGCTCTGAACACCGTGGGAGAACCTGCCTGGTGGTCACCAGGCTGATAAAATAGGACTCGGGCGATCTGTGGAGTGTGGAAGCATTTGGGCCGAACCTGAAGAAAGCCGATCCATTAGTTTACCCGGCTACCTCACCGCCATTTTGTCACCAGTGCCTGAATTCTTCTCAGTGTCTCTCTGCACCCTGTTTTAGGTGTCGGCTGAGAGCAGCGAGCCGGGGAAGGGGGGGGTGGGTTTGGGGCCGTACCTGCACGGGCGGGGGGGGGGGGGCGTACCTGCGGAGGGGGGGCCCACCAGCACGGCGATGGCCTCGGCGAGCAGCACCAGGCCGATGGCGCTGGAGAACTTGTCGGTGCCGACGAGCGCCATCAGGACCTCGAACTGCAGCGCGCCCACCATGCCGTAGGACACGCCGAAGAAGACGCAGAAGACCACCAGCGCGGCGTAGTCGCGGCACAGCGAGCCCAGCAGGTCCGTGGCGCCGTTGAAGGCCACGGCGAAGGCCAGGAGGTAGACGCAGCGCGGCCGCGCCCAGCGGAGACCCGCCACCATGCCGCAGGTGGGCCGGGCGAAGATGTCCACCAGGCCCAGGATGGAGAGCAGCAGGGCGGAGGGCGTGTCGCCGTTCCCCAGCGCCTTGGCGTAGCTCACCACGAACACGGGCGGGACGAAGAGCCCCAGCACCATGACGGTCACGCCCAGCGTGTACACCAGGAAGCCGGGGTCCCGGAGCACGCTCAGGTCCAGCAGCTTGGCCCCGCGCCCCTTCCCCCCACTGCCGCCGCGCCCCGCCGTCGCCGCGGCGACCCTCCCCCGCGGGGGCTCCAGCGGCCGCATCAGCGCCCCGCACACGCAGCAGTTGAGCAGCAGCCCCCCCAGGATGAGGAAGCCCCCCCGCCAGCCGTAGTGCTGCTGCAGAGCCTGGCCGAGCGGGGACAGGCAGCACAGCAGCACCGGGCTGCCCGCAGCGGCCAGCCCGTTCGCCAGGGGGCGCCGCGCGCTGAAGTACCGGTTCAGCATGATCAGGGAGGGCTGGAAGTTCAGGGCCAGACCCAAACCTGGAACGGGAACACAACGGGTCACTCTGACATCCCCCCCCCCCCGAAGTACGCTCGACACCAAGTCACTGTGTCACTGTGCCAAACTGTCCTGTCCTTAATAAGTGGTGGTGTTAATAATCGGCAGTTCCTCAGGGCCAAGCACGTGCTCCTACTGATGAGGCGACTGCATCTTATCCTGTAACGGTCTGTATTCAACATGTTTGCATCTTATCCTGTACCGGTCTGTATTCAACATGTTTGCATCTTATCCTGTACCGGTCTGTATTCAACATGTTTGCATCTTATCCTGTAACGGTCTGTATTCAACATGTTTGCATCTTATCCTGTAACGGTCTGTATTCAACATGTTTGCATCTTATCCTGTACCGGTCTGTATTCAACATGTTTGCATCTTATCCTGTAACGGTCTGTATTCAACATGTTTGCATCTTATCCTGTACCGGTCTGTATTCAACATTTTTGCATCTTATCCTGTAACGGTCTGTATTCAACATGTTTGCATCTTATCCTGTACCGGTCTGTATTCAACATGTTTTCATCTTATCCTGCACCGGTCTGTATTCAACATGTTTGCATCTTATCCTGTACCGGTCTGTATTCAACATGTTTGCATCTTATCCTGTACCGGTCTGTATTCAACATGTTTGCATCTTATCCTGTAACGGTCTGTATTCAACATGTTTGCATCTTATCCTGTACCGGTCTGTATTCAACATGTTTGCATCTTATCCTGTACCGGTCTGTATTCAACATGTTTGCATCTTATCCTGTACCGGTCTGTATTCAACATGTTTGCTTCTTATCCTGTACCGGTCTGTATTCAACATGTTTGCATCTTATCCTGTAACGGTCTGTATTCAACATGTTTGCATCTTATCCTGTACCGGTCTGTATTCAACATGTTTGCATCTTATCCTGTACCGGTCTGTATTCAGCATGTTTGCATCTTATCCTGTACCGGTCTGTATTCAACATGTTTGCTTCTTATCCTGTACCGGTCTGTATTCAACATGTTTGCATCTTATCCTGTACCGGTCTGTATTCAACATGTTTGCATCTTATCCTGTACCGGTCTGTATTCAACATGTTTCTTCATATTTCTGAAAGGTGCCTAAATGTCAATCCTATCCAAAGTAAAAACACATGAAGAATTTTTGTATTGTTCAGAAAGTGAGTGTATTCAATATATTCCTTCATAATTCCTAATTGTATCTCGTTCTGAATCGAATTCAAAGGTATAGACACACATTTGAAACCTATGCATTTTTCTCAGCAATTTTTAGACATGATTATAGTCATTTGTATTATTCAGATTTTTTGGTAAAATGCGTTTTTCATAAATATAAAAACTGGGTATGTTCAATTTATTCCTTCATATTTCTCATTGTATCTAATTCTGAATCAAATTCCATGATGCATTTTATCAGTTTTTAGACATAAGATTATAGTCGTTTGTTTTGATTTTTTCTGATTTTCAGGTGAAATAGATTTTTGGTTAGGAAATCTTTCAAATAAATGATATAAACTGACTTTGAAGATATTTATGAGTAAAAATGTGTTTTCATGGAAAATGGCAAAATACATAAGACTATAGTCTTATGTCCAAAAAGGGTCAGAAGTGGCAATAATTTTAAAATGCCATTTTTTATATACAGATGGTTAGGAAATCATGTTTATAATACAGCTGTGGTGAAACAAATGAATTATAATATATTTTAACAATTTTATGATCAATAAACTGTTTTCATGTAAAAATTCAAAATGTCTTTTTTTGGTACAAATTGATAGGAAATCATGTTTGTATTACAACTGTGGTCCAATAAATGAATTGTAACGTGTTTAAACAATTTTATGATCAATAAACTGTTTTCGTGTAAAAATTCAAATTGCCTTTTTTTGGTACAGATGGATAAGAAATTATGTTTATAATACAGCTGTGATGAAATAAATGAATTATGATGTGTATCCACAATTTCATGGTCAATAATATGTTTTCATGGAAAATGGCAAAATACATAAGACTATAGTCTTATGTCCAAAAAGGGTCAGAAGTGGCAATAATTTTAAAATGCAATTTTTAGGATACAGATGGATAGATAATCATGTGTGTATTACAACTGTGGTCAAATAAATGAATTATAACTTGTTTAAACAATTTTATGATCAAAAATGTGTTTTCATGGAAAATGGCAAAATACATAAGACTATAGTCTTATGTCCAAAAACGGTCAGAAGTGGCAATAATTTTAAAATGCTATTTTTTATATACGGATGGTTAGGAAGTCATGTTTGTATTACAACTCTGGTCAAATAAATGAATTATAACGTGTTTAAACAATTTTATGATCAAAAGTGTGTTTTCATGGAAAATGGCAAAATACATAAGACTATAGTCTTATGTCCAAAAAGGGTCAGAAGTGGCAATAATTTTAAAATGCAATTTTTAGGATACAGATGGATAGATAATCATGTGTGTATTACAACTGTGGTCAAATAAATGAATTATAACGTGTTTAAACAATTTTATGATCAAAAATGTGTTTTCATGAAAAATGGCAAAATACATAAGACTATAGTCTTATGTCCAAAAAGGGTCAGAAGTGGCAATAATTTTAAAATGCCATTTTTTATATACGGATGGTTAGGAAATCATGTTTATAATACAGCTGTGGTGAAACAAATGAATTATAATATATTTTAACAATTTTATGATCAATAAACTGTTTTCATGTAAAAATTCAAAATGTCTTTTTTTGGTACAAATTGATAGGAAATCATGTGTGTATTACAACTGTGGTCAAATTAATGAATTATAGCGTGTTTAAACAATTTTATGATCAAAAATGTGTTTTCATGGAAAATGGCAAAATACATAAGACTATAGTCTTATGTCCAAAAAGGGTCAGAAGTGGCAATAATTTTAAAATGCCATTTTTTATATACAGATGGTTAGGAAATCATGTTTATAATACAGCTGTGGTGAAACAAATGAATTATAATATATTTTAACAATTTTATGATCAATAAAATGTTTTCATGTAAAAATTCAAAATGTCTTTTTTTGGTACAAATTGATAGGAAATCATGTTTGTATTACAACTGTGGTCCAATAAATGAATTGTAACGTGTTTAAACAATTTTATGATCAATAAACTGTTTTCGTGTAAAAATTCAAATTGCCTTTTTTTGGTACAGATGGATAAGAATTTATGTTTATAATACAGCTGTGATGAAATAAATGAATTATGATGTGTATCCACAATTTCATGGTCAATAATATGTTTTCATGGAAAATGGCAAAATACATAAGACTATAGTCTTATGTCCAAAAAGGGTCAGAAGTGGCAATAATTTTAAAATGCAATTTTTAGGATACAGATGGATAGATAATCATGTGTGTATTACAACTGTGGTCAAATAAATGAATTATAACGTGTTTAAACAATTTTATGATCAAAAATGTGTTTTCATGGAAAATGGCAAAATACATAAGACTATAGTCTTATGTCCAAAAAGGGTCAGAAGTGGCAATAATTTTAAAATGCAATTTTTAGGATACAGATGGATAGATAATCATGTGTGTATTACAACTGTGGTCAAATAAATGAATTATAACGTGTTTAAACAATTTTATGATCAAAAATGTGTTTTCATGGAAAATGGCAAAATACATAAGACTATAGTCTTATGTCCAAAAAGGGTCAGAAGTGGCAATAATTTTAAAATGCAATTTTTAGGATACAGATGGATAGATAATCATGTGTGTATTACAACTGTGGTCAAATTAATGAATTATAGCGTGTTTAAACAATATTATAATCAAAAATGTGTTTTCATGGAAAATGGCAAAATACATAAGACTATAGTCTTATGTCCAAAAAGGGTCAGAAGTGGCAATAATTTTAAAATGCAATTTTTAGGATACAGATGGATAGATAATCATGTGTGTATTACAACTGTGGTCAAATAAATGAATTATAACGTGTTTAAACAATTTTATGATCAAAAATGTGTTTTCATGGAAAATGGCAAAATACATAAGACTATAGTCTTATGTCCAAAAAGGGTCAGAAGTGGCAATAATTTTAAAATGCAATTTTTAGGATACAGATGGATAGATAATCATGTGTGTATTACAACTGTGGTCAAATAAATGAATTATAACGTGTTTAAACAATTTTATGATCAAAAATGTGTTTTCATGGAAAATGGCAAAATACATAAGACTATAGTCTTATGTCCAAAAAGGGTCAGAAGTGGCAATAATTTTAAAATGCAATTTTTAGGATACAGATGGATAGATAATCATGTGTGTATTACAACTGTGGTCAAATTAATGAATTATAGCGTGTTTAAACAATTTTATGATCAAAAATGTGTTTTCATGGAAAATGGCAAAATACATAAGACTATAGTCTTATGTCCAAAAAGGGTCAGAAGTGGCAATAATTTTAAAATGCCATTTTTTATATACGGATGGTTAGGAAATCATGTTTATAATACAGCTGTGGTGAAACAAATGAATTATAATATATTTGAACAATTTTATGATCAATAAACTGTTTTCATGTAAAAATTCAAATTGCCTTTTTTTGGTACGGATGGATAAGAAATTATGTTTATAATACAGCTGTGATGAAATAAATGAATTATGATGTGTATCCACAATTTCATTGTCAATAATATGTTTTCATGGAAAATGGCAAAATACATAAGACTATAGTCTTATGTCCAAAAAGGGTCAGAAGTGGCAATAATTTTAAAATGCAATTTTTAGGATACAGATGGATAGATAATCATGTGTGTATTACAACTGTGGTCAAATAAATGAATTATAACGTGTTTAAACAATTATATGATCAAAAATGTGTTTTCATGGAAAATGGCAAAATACATAAGACTATAGTCTTATGTCCAAAAAGGGTCAGAAGTGGCAATAATTTTAAAATGCAATTTTTAGGATACAGATGGATAGATAATCATGTGTGTATTACAACTGTGGTCAAATTAATGAATTATAGCGTGTTTAAACAATTTTATGATCAAAAATGTGTTTTCATGGAAAATGGCAAAATACATAAGACTATAGTCTTATGTCCAAAAAGGGTCAGAAGTGGCAATAATTTTAAAATGCCATTTTTTATATACGGATGGTTAGGAAATCATGTTTATAATACAGCTGTGGTGAAACAAATGAATTATAATATATTTGAACAATTTTATGATCAATAAACTGTTTTCATGTAAAAATTCAAATTGCCTTTTTTTGGTACGGATGGATAAGAAATTATGTTTATAATACAGCTGTGATGAAATAAATGAATTATGATGTGTATCCACAATTTCATGGTCAATAATATGTTTTCATGGAAAATGGCAAAATACATAAGACTATAGTCTTATGTCCAAAAAGGGTCAGAAGTGGCAATAATTTTAAAATGCAATTTTTAGGATACAGATGGATAGATAATCATGTGTGTATTACAACTGTGGTCAAATAAATGAATTATAACGTGTTTAAACAATTTTATGATCAAAAATGTGTTTTCATGGAAAATGGCAAAATACATAAGACTATAGTCTTATGTCCAAAAACGGTCAGAAGTGGCAATAATTTTAAAATGCTATTTTTTATATACGGATGGTTAGGAAGTCATGTTTGTATTACAACTCTGGTCAAATAAATGAATTATAACGTGTTTAAACAATTTTATGATCAAAAGTGTGTTTTCATGGAAAATGGCAAAATACATAAGACTATAGTCTTATGTCCAAAAAGGGTCAGAAGTGGCAATAATTTTAAAATGCAATTTTTAGGATACAGATGGATAGATAATCATGTGTGTATTACAACTGTGGTCAAATAAATGAATTATAACGTGTTTAAACAATTTTATGATCAAAAATGTGTTTTCATGGAAAATGGCAAAATACATAAGACTATAGTCTTATGTCCAAAAAGGGTCAGAAGTGGCAATAATTTTAAAATGCCATTTTTTATATACGGATGGTTAGGAAATCATGTTTATAATACAGCTGTGGTGAAACAAATGAATTATAATATATTTTAACAATTTTATGATCAATAAACTGTTTTCATGTAAAAATTCAAAATGTCTTTTTTTGGTACAAATTGATAGGAAATCATGTTTGTATTACAACTGTGGTCAAATAAATGAATTATAACGTGTTTAAACAATTTTATGATCAAAAATGTGTTTTCATGGAAAATGGCAAAATACATAAGACTATAGTCTTATGTCCAAAAAGGGTCAGAAGTGGCAATAATTTTAAAATGCCATTTTTTATATACAGATGGTTAGGAAATCATGTTTATAATACAGCTGTGGTGAAACAAATGAATTATAATATATTTTAACAATTTTATGATCAATAAAATGTTTTCATGTAAAAATTCAAAATGTCTTTTTTTGGTACAAATTGATAGGAAATCATGTTTGTATTACAACTGTGGTCCAATAAATGAATTGTAACGTGTTTAAACAATTTTATGATCAATAAACTGTTTTCGTGTAAAAATTCAAATTGCCTTTTTTTGGTACAGATGGATAAGAATTTATGTTTATAATACAGCTGTGATGAAATAAATGAATTATGATGTGTATCCACAATTTCATGGTCAATAATATGTTTTCATGGAAAATGGCAAAATACATAAGACTATAGTCTTATGTCCAAAAAGGGTCAGAAGTGGCAATAATTTTAAAATGCAATTTTTAGGATACAGATGGATAGATAATCATGTGTGTATTACAACTGTGGTCAAATAAATGAATTATAACGTGTTAAAACAATTTTATGATCAAAAATGTGTTTTCATGGAAAATGGCAAAATACATAAGACTATAGTCTTATGTCCAAAAAGGGTCAGAAGTGGCAATAATTTTAAAATGCAATTTTTAGGATACAGATGGATAGATAATCATGTGTGTATTACAACTGTGGTCAAATAAATGAATTATAACGTGTTTAAACAATTTTATGATCAAAAATGTGTTTTCATGGAAAATGGCAAAATACATAAGACTATAGTCTTATGTCCAAAAAGGGTCAGAAGTGGCAATAATTTTAAAATGCAATTTTTAGGATACAGATGGATAGATAATCATGTGTGTATTACAACTGTGGTCAAATTAATGAATTATAGCGTGTTTAAACAATTTTATGATCAAAAATGTGTTTTCATGGAAAATGGCAAAATACATAAGACTATAGTCTTATGTCCAAAAAGGGTCAGAAGTGGCAATAATTTTAAAATGCAATTTTTAGGATACAGATGGATAGATAATCATGTGTGTATTACAACTGTGGTCAAATAAATGAATTATAACGTGTTTAAACAATTTTATGATCAAAAATGTGTTTTCATGGAAAATGGCAAAATACATAAGACTATAGTCTTATGTCCAAAAAGGGTCAGAAGTGGCAATAATTTTAAAATGCAATTTTTAGGATACAGATGGATAGATAATCATGTGTGTATTACAACTGTGGTCAAATAAATGAATTATAACGTGTTTAAACAATTTTATGATCAAAAATGTGTTTTCATGGAAAATGGCAAAATACATAAGACTATAGTCTTATGTCCAAAAAGGGTCAGAAGTGGCAATAATTTTAAAATGCAATTTTTAGGATACAGATGGATAGATAATCATGTGTGTATTACAACTGTGGTCAAATTAATGAATTATAGCGTGTTTAAACAATTTTATGATCAAAAATGTGTTTTCATGGAAAATGGCAAAATACATAAGACTATAGTCTTATGTCCAAAAAGGGTCAGAAGTGGCAATAATTTTAAAATGCCATTTTTTATATACGGATGGTTAGGAAATCATGTTTATAATACAGCTGTGGTGAAACAAATGAATTATAATATATTTGAACAATTTTATGATCAATAAACTGTTTTCATGTAAAAATTCAAATTGCCTTTTTTTGGTACGGATGGATAAGAAATTATGTTTATAATACAGCTGTGATGAAATAAATGAATTATGATGTGTATCCACAATTTCATTGTCAATAATATGTTTTCATGGAAAATGGCAAAATACATAAGACTATAGTCTTATGTCCAAAAAGGGTCAGAAGTGGCAATAATTTTAAAATGCAATTTTTAGGATACAGATGGATAGATAATCATGTGTGTATTACAACTGTGGTCAAATAAATGAATTATAACGTGTTTAAACAATTATATGATCAAAAATGTGTTTTCATGGAAAATGGCAAAATACATAAGACTATAGTCTTATGTCCAAAAAGGGTCAGAAGTGGCAATAATTTTAAAATGCAATTTTTAGGATACAGATGGATAGATAATCATGTGTGTATTACAACTGTGGTCAAATTAATGAATTATAGCGTGTTTAAACAATTTTATGATCAAAAATGTGTTTTCATGGAAAATGGCAAAATACATAAGACTATAGTCTTATGTCCAAAAAGGGTCAGAAGTGGCAATAATTTTAAAATGCCATTTTTTATATACGGATGGTTAGGAAATCATGTTTATAATACAGCTGTGGTGAAACAAATGAATTATAATATATTTGAACAATTTTATGATCAATAAACTGTTTTCATGTAAAAATTCAAATTGCCTTTTTTTGGTACGGATGGATAAGAAATTATGTTTATAATACAGCTGTGATGAAATAAATGAATTATGATGTGTATCCACAATTTCATGGTCAATAATATGTTTTCATGGAAAATGGCAAAATACATAAGACTATAGTCTTATGTCCAAAAAGGGTCAGAAGTGGCAATAATTTTAAAATGCAATTTTTAGGATACAGATGGATAGATAATCATGTGTGTATTACAACTGTGGTCAAATAAATGAATTATAACGTGTTTAAACAATTATATGATCAAAAATGTGTTTTCATGGAAAATGGCAAAATACATAAGACTATAGTCTTATGTCCAAAAAGGGTCAGAAGTGGCAATAATTTTAAAATGCAATTTTTAGGATACAGATGGATAGATAATCATGTGTGTATTACAACTGTGGTCAAATTAATGAATTATAGCGTGTTTAAACAATTTTATGATCAAAAATGTGTTTTCATGGAAAATGGCAAAATACATAAGACTATAGTCTTATGTCCAAAAAGGGTCAGAAGTGGCAATAATTTTAAAATGCAATTTTTAGGATACAGATGGATAGATAATCATGTGTGTATTACAACTGTGGTCAAATAAATGAATTATAACGTGTTTAAACAATTTTATGATCAAAAATGTGTTTTCATGGAAAATGGCAAAATACATAAGACTATAGTCTTATGTCCAAAAAGGGTCAGAAGTGGCAATAATTTTAAAATGCAATTTTTAGGATACAGATGGATAGATAATCATGTGTGTATTACAACTGTGGTCAAATAAATGAATTATAACGTGTTTAAACAATTATATGATCAAAAATGTGTTTTCATGGAAAATGGCAAAATACATAAGACTATAGTCTTATGTCCAAAAAGGGTCAGAAGTGGCAATAATTTTAAAATGCAATTTTTAGGATACAGATGGATAGATAATCATGTGTGTATTACAACTGTGGTCAAATTAATGAATTATAGCGTGTTTAAACAATTTTATGATCAAAAATGTGTTTTCATGGAAAATGGCAAAATACATAAGACTATAGTCTTATGTCCAAAAAGGGTCAGAAGTGGCAATAATTTTAAAATGCCATTTTTTATATACGGATGGTTAGGAAATCATGTTTATAATACAGCTGTGGTGAAACAAATGAATTATAATATATTTGAACAATTTTATGATCAATAAACTGTTTTCATGTAAAAATTCAAATTGCCTTTTTTTGGTACGGATGGATAAGAAATTATGTTTATAATACAGCTGTGATGAAATAAATGAATTATGATGTGTATCCACAATTTCATGGTCAATAATATGTTTTCATGGAAAATGGCAAAATACATAAGACTATAGTCTTATGTCCAAAAAGGGTCAGAAGTGGCAATAATTTTAAAATGCAATTTTTAGGATACAGATGGATAGATAATCATGTGTGTATTACAACTGTGGTCAAATAAATGAATTATAACGTGTTTAAACAATTTTATGATCAAAAATGTGTTTTCATGGAAAATGGCAAAATACATAAGACTATAGTCTTATGTCCAAAAACGGTCAGAAGTGGCAATAATTTTAAAATGCTATTTTTTATATACGGATGGTTAGGAAGTCATGTTTGTATTACAACTCTGGTCAAATAAATGAATTATAACGTGTTTAAACAATTTTATGATCAAAAGTGTGTTTTCATGGAAAATGGCAAAATACATAAGACTATAGTCTTATGTCCAAAAAGGGTCAGAAGTGGCAATAATTTTAAAATGCAATTTTTAGGATACAGATGGATAGATAATCATGTGTGTATTACAACTGTGGTCAAATAAAAGAATTATAACGTGTTTAAACAATTTTATGATCAAAAATGTGTTTTCATGGAAAATGGCAAAATACATAAGACTATAGTCTTATGTCCAAAAAGGGTCAGAAGTGGCAATAATTTTAAAATGCCATTTTTTATATACGGATGGTTAGGAAATCATGTTTATAATACAGCTGTGGTGAAACAAATGAATTATAATATATTTTAACAATTTTATGATCAATAAACTGTTTTCATGTAAAAATTCAAAATGTCTTTTTTTGGTACAAATTGATAGGAAATCATGTTTGTATTACAACTGTGGTCAAATAAATGAATTATAACGTGTTTAAACAATTTTATGATCAAAAAACTGTTTTCATGTAAAAATTCAAAATGTCTCTTTTTGGTACAGATTGATAGGAAATCGTGTTTATAATACAGCTGTGATGAAATTAATGAATTATGATGTGTATCCACAATTTTATGGTCAATAATATGTTTTCATGGAAAATGGCAAAATACATAAGACTATAGTCTTATGTCCAAAAAGGGTCAGAAGTGTCAATAATTTTAAAATGCCATTTTTTATATATGGATGGTTAGGAAATCATGTTTGTATTACAACTGTGGTCAAATAAATGAATTATAACATGTTTAAACAATTTTATGATCAAAAATGTGTTTTCATGGAAAATGGCAAAATACATAAGACTATAGTCTTATGTCCAAAAAGGGTCAGAAGTGGCAATAATTTTAAAATGCCATTTTTTATATACGGATGGTTAGGAAATCATGTTTATAATACAGCTGTGGTGAAACAAATGAATTATAATATATTTTAACAATTTTATGATCAATAAACTGTTTTCATGTAAAAATTCAAAATGTCTTTTTTTGGTACAAATTGATAGGAAATCATGTCTGTATTACAACTGTGGTCAAATAAATGAATTATAACGTGTTTAAACAATTTTATGATCAATAAACTGTTTTCATGTAAAAATTCAAAATGTCTCTTTTTGGTACAGATTGATAGGAAATCGTGTTTATAATACAGCTGTGATGAAATTAATGAATTATGATGTGTATCCACAATTTTATGGTCAATAATATGTTTTCATGGAAAATGGCAAAATACATAAGACTATAGTCTTATGTCCAAAAAGGGTCAGAAGTGTCAATAATATTAAAATGCAATTTTTAGGATACAGATGGATAGATAATCATGTGTGTATTACAACTGTGGTCAAATAAATGAATTATAACGTGTTTAAACAATTTTATGATCAAAAATGTGTTTTCATGGAAAATGGCAAAATACATAAGACTATAGTCTTATGTCCAAAAAGGGTCAGAAGTGGCAATAATTTTAAAATGCCATTTTTTATATATGGATGGTTAGGAAATCATGTTTATAATACAGCTGTGGTGAAACAAATGAATTATAATATATTTGAACAATTTTATGATCAATAAACTGTTTTCATGTAAAAATTCAAATTGCCTTTTTTTGGTACGGATGGATAAGAAATTATGTTTATAATACAGCTGTGATGAAATAAATGAATTATGATGTGTATCCACAATTTCATTGTCAATAATATGTTTTCATGGAAAATGGCAAAATACATAAGACTATAGTCTTATGTCCAAAAAGGGTCAGAAGTGGCAATAATTTTAAAATGCAATTTTTAGGATACAGATGGATAGATAATCATGTGTGTATTACAACTGTGGTCAAATAAATGAATTATAACGTGTTTAAACAATTATATGATCAAAAATGTGTTTTCATAAAAAATGGCAAAATACATAAGACTATAGTCTTATGTCCAAAAAGGGTCAGAAGTGGCAATAATTTTAAAATGCAATTTTTAGGATACAGATGGATAGATAATCATGTGTGTATTACAACTGTGGTCAAATTAATGAATTATAGCGTGTTTAAACAATTTTATGATCAAAAATGTGTTTTCATGGAAAATGGCAAAATACATAAGACTATAGTCTTATGTCCAAAAAGGGTCAGAAGTGGCAATAATTTTAAAATGCCATTTTTTATATACGGATGGTTAGGAAATCATGTTTATAATACAGCTGTGGTGAAACAAATGAATTATAATATATTTGAACAATTTTATGATCAATAAACTGTTTTCATGTAAAAATTCAAATTGCCTTTTTTTGGTACGGATGGATAAGAAATTATGTTTATAATACAGCTGTGATGAAATAAATGAATTATGATGTGTATCCACAATTTCATGGTCAATAATATGTTTTCATGGAAAATGGCAAAATACATAAGACTATAGTCTTATGTCCAAAAAGGGTCAGAAGTGGCAATAATTTTAAAATGCAATTTTTAGGATACAGATGGATAGATAATCATGTGTGTATTACAACTGTGGTCAAATAAATGAATTATAACGTGTTTAAACAATTTTATGATCAAAAATGTGTTTTCATGGAAAATGGCAAAATACATAAGACTATAGTCTTATGTCCAAAAACGGTCAGAAGTGGCAATAATTTTAAAATGCTATTTTTTATATACGGATGGTTAGGAAGTCATGTTTGTATTACAACTCTGGTCAAATAAATGAATTATAACGTGTTTAAACAATTTTATGATCAATAATGTGTTTTCATGGAAAATGGCAAAATACATAAGACTATAGTCTTATGTCCAAAAACGGTCAGAAGTGGCAATAATTTTAAAATGCTATTTTTTATATACGGATGGTTAGGAAGTCATGTTTGTATTACAACTCTGGTGAAACAAATGAATTCTAATATATTTTAACAATTTTATGATCAATAAACTGTTTTCGTGCAAAAATTCAAAATGTCTTTTTTTGGTACAGATGGATAAGAAATTATGTTTATAATACAGCTGTGATGAAATAAATTAATTATGATGTGTATCCACAATTTCATGGTCAATAATATGTTTTCATGGAAAATGGCAAAATACATAAGACTATAGTCTTATGTCCAAAAAGGGTCAGAAGTGGCAATAATTTTAAAATGCCATTTTTTATATATGGATGGTTAGGAAATCATGTTTGTATTACAACTGTGGTCAAATAAATGAATTATAACATGTTTAAACAATTTTATGATCAAAAATGTGTTTTCATGGAAAATGGCAAAATACATAAGACTATAGTCTTATGTCCAAAAAGGGTCAGAAGTGGCAATAATTTTAAAATGCCATTTTTTATATACGGATGGTTAGGAAATCATGTTTATAATACAGCTGTGGTGAAACAAATGAATTATAATATATTTGAACAATTTTATGATCAATAAACTGTTTTCATGTAAAAATTCAAATTGCCTTTTTTTGGTACGGATGGATAAGAAATTATGTTTATAATACAGCTGTGATGAAATAAATGAATTATGATGTGTATCCACAATTTCATTGTCAATAATATGTTTTCATGGAAAATGGCAAAATACATAAGACTATAGTCTTATGTCCAAAAAGGGTCAGAAGTGGCAATAATTTTAAAATGCAATTTTTAGGATACAGATGGATAGATAATCATGTGTGTATTACAACTGTGGTCAAATAAATGAATTATAACGTGTTTAAACAATTATATGATCAAAAATGTGTTTTCATGGAAAATGGCAAAATACATAAGACTATAGTCTTATGTCCAAAAAGGGTCAGAAGTGGCAATAATTTTAAAATGCAATTTTTAGGATACAGATGGATAGATAATCATGTGTGTATTACAACTGTGGTCAAATTAATGAATTATAGCGTGTTTAAACAATTTTATGATCAAAAATGTGTTTTCATGGAAAATGGCAAAATACATAAGACTATAGTCTTATGTCCAAAAAGGGTCAGAAGTGGCAATAATTTTAAAATGCCATTTTTTATATACGGATGGTTAGGAAATCATGTTTATAATACAGCTGTGGTGAAACAAATGAATTATAATATATTTGAACAATTTTATGATCAATAAACTGTTTTCATGTAAAAATTCAAATTGCCTTTTTTTGGTACGGATGGATAAGAAATTATGTTTATAATACAGCTGTGATGAAATAAATGAATTATGATGTGTATCCACAATTTCATGGTCAATAATATGTTTTCATGGAAAATGGCAAAATACATAAGACTATAGTCTTATGTCCAAAAAGGGTCAGAAGTGGCAATAATTTTAAAATGCAATTTTTAGGATACAGATGGATAGATAATCATGTGTGTATTACAACTGTGGTCAAATAAATGAATTATAACGTGTTTAAACAATTTTATGATCAAAAATGTGTTTTCATGGAAAATGGCAAAATACATAAGACTATAGTCTTATGTCCAAAAACGGTCAGAAGTGGCAATAATTTTAAAATGCTATTTTTTATATACGGATGGTTAGGAAGTCATGTTTGTATTACAACTCTGGTCAAATAAATGAATTATAACGTGTTTAAACAATTTTATGATCAATAATGTGTTTTCATGGAAAATGGCAAAATACATAAGACTATAGTCTTATGTCCAAAAACGGTCAGAAGTGGCAATAATTTTAAAATGCTATTTTTTATATACGGATGGTTAGGAAGTCATGTTTGTATTACAACTCTGGTGAAACAAATGAATTCTAATATATTTTAACAATTTTATGATCAATAAACTGTTTTCGTGCAAAAATTCAAAATGTCTTTTTTTGGTACAGATGGATAAGAAATTATGTTTATAATACAGCTGTGATGAAATAAATTAATTATGATGTGTATCCACAATTTCATGGTCAATAATATGTTTTCATGGAAAATGGCAAAATACATAAGACTATAGTCTTATGTCCAAAAAGGGTCAGAAGTGGCAATAATTTTAAAATGCCATTTTTTATATATGGATGGTTAGGAAATCATGTTTGTATTACAACTGTGGTCAAATAAATGAATTATAACATGTTTAAACAATTTTATGATCAAAAATGTGTTTTCATGGAAAATGGCAAAATACATAAGACTATAGTCTTATGTCCAAAAAGGGTCAGAAGTGGCAATAATTTTAAAATGCCATTTTTTATATACGGATGGTTAGGAAATCATGTTTATAATACAGCTGTGGTGAAACAAATGAATTATAATATATTTTAACAATTTTATGATCAATAAACTGTTTTCATGTAAAAATTCAAAATGTCTTTTTTTGGTACAAATTGATAGGAAATCATGTCTGTATTACAACTGTGGTCAAATAAATGAATTATAACGTGTTTAAACAATTTTATGATCAATAAACTGTTTTCATGTAAAAATTCAAAATGTCTCTTTTTGGTACAGATTGATAGGAAATCGTGTTTATAATACAGCTGTGATGAAATTAATGAATTATGATGTGTATCCACAATTTTATGGTCAATAATATGTTTTCATGGAAAATGGCAAAATACATAAGACTATAGTCTTATGTCCAAAAAGGGTCAGAAGTGTCAATAATATTAAAATGCAATTTTTAGGATACAGATGGATAGATAATCATGTGTGTATTACAACTGTGGTCAAATAAATGAATTATAACGTGTTTAAACAATTTTATGATCAAAAATGTGTTTTCATGGAAAATGGCAAAATACATAAGACTATACTCTTATGTCCAAAAAGGGTCAGAAGTGGCAATAATTTTAAAATGCCATTTTTTATATACGGATGGTTAGGAAATCATGTTTATAATACAGCTGTGGTGAAACAAATGAATTACAATATATTTTAACAATTTTATGATCAATAAACTGTTTTCATGTAAAAATTCAAAATGTCTTTTTTTGGTACAAATTGATAGGAAATCATGTTTGTATTACAACTGTGGTCTTATAAATGAATTATAACGTGTTTAAACAATTTTATGATCAAAAATGTGTTTTCATGGAAAATGGCAAAATACATAAGACTATAGTCTTATGTCCAAAAAGGGTCAGAAGTGGCAATAATTTTAAAATGCAATTTTTAGGATACAGATGGATAGATAATCATGTGTGTATTACAACTGTGGTCCAATAAATGAATTGTAACGTGTTTCAACAATTTTATGATCAATAAACTGTTTTCATGTAAAAATTCAAATTGCCTTTTTTTGGTGCAGATTGATAGGAAATTATGTTTATAATAAAGCTGTGGTCAAATAAATGAATTATAACATGTTTATCTGATTGTTTTCATTCCATTTATTTCATCGTATTTATTCAATATAACTCAATCTGTATACATTTCATTGCAAAAATTCCATATGTAGAATTTTTGCCTTATTTTCTCTTTTTTAACATTAGCCCTGCGTGTGTGTGTGCATGTCTGTGTGCGCATGTGTGTGTTTGTGTGTGTGTGCATGTGTGCGTTCATGCGTGTGTGTGCATGTGTGCATCTGTGTTTGTGCTTGTACGTGTGCGCGTGTGTACGTGTGTGTTTGTGTAACCTGTTATGACTCCAGTACACAGGTAGATGTGGAGGATGCTGGTGGAGAATGAGGCCAGGATCATGCCCAGGGAGGCGAAGAGCCCGCCCACCAGCATCACCGGCCGGCAGCCAAAACGGTTCACCAGCACGCTGCAGAGAGGGCCTGCAGAGAGGGTTAAGGGTTTGGAGGGCAGCACACATACACGTGCGCATGCACGCGCACACACACACACACACACACACATGCGCACACGCACACGCGCACACGCACACGCACACACGCGCGCGCACGCACACACGCACGCACTCACACACACGCACACGCACACACGCGCACACTCACACACGCACGCACTCACGTGCACACACGCACGCACACACGCACGCACACATACAACACCTCCGCCAACACTACGCAGCAGAATATTTCAGAAAAAGATATGCCAATTCCACATGGGGGATATTCACCAAAAGCTAATCATTTCTCCCATGCGTCTCGCACAGGTTTCCCTGACTGTCTCACATCGGGCAGGAGACATGCCTGTTTAAATTCCAGCCACTCTTAAGTGTTTTAGTTGGTTAGTGCAACACCATGTGACCAATCAGCACTATATTTGTCCAGCGGCTGGAAATTAGCTCTCTAGTACCCAAATTTATTTGACTGAACCAATAGTGTAGGCTTTGCCTCTTATGTCTGTTGATAGGCACACAACGTTTCATGGTCTTATGTGAATCTGTCCAGAAATCCCATGCTTTTCGTGAGAACCCACTGCCATACCCCCTTTTAGGCAATTGGTCTAAAACGTTCTTCATTTCTTCCTAGCCCCCTGATCAAGCTTTCCACAAAGTTCTGTGGTGTTAAATGAATCCACTCAGAAGCCATATGCTTTGGCCAATTGGTGTGAAAAGTTAAAACAGTTCGTCCTTTCCTAATGACCAAGCTTTCCACAAAGTTTCACATAAATCTGTGCGTAACGTTTGGATATATCCTGCCACCAGACAGACAGCCAGACAGACAGAAACACAGACAGCACAGGGTTGGGGGGGGTAATGGGGAATTAAAATAAATACGTTCATTACTGCACTGCCTGTGTAGAGACTGTGGGCTTTGTGGTTTTGTTATGCTGCTCGTTTAGGAGGGCGCTCCGGACCTGTCCCGTAGAGCATGGCCAGCAGGATGGAGGAGATCCAGGCCGTGTCGCTGTAGCCCACGCCGAACTCCCAGATCAGCTCCTTGAAGAAGACGCTGACCGCTTTGGGGAAGGCGTAGGAGAAGCCCGTGATGAGGAAGCAGCCGAAAAGCACTGCCCAGCCCCACCCACCGTCCGGTGCCGTCGTCCCGCCCGCCCCCGGGTCCACCGCAGCCCCTCCCATGATCCTCTCTGCTGCCTACACGGTCCCGACAGCTACAGGGAGGAGAAACGTGGCAGGATGATGCTTTCACCATCATCATCATCATCATCATCATCATCATCATCACTGTTTGCACTATCCTTCAGGCTAGAGAATCATCAATGTCTTTGCTTTGGTATAAATGCAAGCTTTATGAAATGAATTTTGGCCAAGATGCTAACCATTGGCTAAACGAGCCATTCTATTGCAAGTTGGATAGTTCAAGAAAGATACAATGATATTGCACAACCAAATTTGGACCCTCTCAAATGACCACTTTTTGACCTCTGGTACCAAAGAAGATACAATTAAGAAATCACAAACCACATTGAAATGATGCATCGAATAACCGGCTGCCCAGACAACTAAAGCCTATCATGTAAAACAATTCCATTTTTTTCATTTATAAGAGAAATGTTTATACTAACTTACGTAATACTGACATACAATTACAATATCTTGATTTGTACACATTTGGGATTAAATACAGGTTTCCAGACATTTAACATAAACAGTTAACTGTTTATGTACAAATACAGTAGACATTAGACATGGGTTTATTTTAAGCAGAAAAGTTTATTTAATAAATAGTGCAGTTACACCACAAGATGTATCGATAAAAGAACAAAAATGAACAACATAATTTTATATGGACTGGTCTCGTGCATATTGATGCAAGTGATGTTAATTCATTCTAAATTTCTATGTTCAGCTTTAAACTTAACAAATCTATATAATATGATTGCAATATGTACTCATATTCATATGTGGGTCATACCTTAAAGCAGAATAAAACAAATGTAGAAGATTTAAGCAATTAAGTAGTGTATAGCAACATTGTAATGCTTCAAAATTAATATAATTACACTTAACATAATGAATTTTCACAATATGTTTATCCAAACATTGAAAGATATAAAATTTTGACATCAGCACAATAAATTAAGCACTTACAGGTAATTGCACAGATAATTAGGTATTTGTGGCTTTGAATATTCCCCTTAGATCTGAATGCCACAGGTAGACTAAGTACAATGGTAAAACTCTGATGATACCCTTTACTCATAAACTACGAACGCAAACTATTCTACTGCCGTGATTACAAATAAAGAATAAAAAAGGTCTCAGAAGGCCGTCCCTGATTTTAAACCTTGGGGCCTCTCTGTGCTTCGGCTTTGAGTCAGAGACAGACGAATACATTTCCTGATGAGAAATAAAGCAATAAATGGCTATGATAATTACTACTATTGTCATTGCAGACAGGATGCACAGTATGTCCCATCATAAGGGATCACTGTCACTCAAATGGAGCACACAGAAAATTGGAATTCAGAAAATTTGAGAGCCGTAGCTCCACTCCATTACCAAGGTTTGGGGTTCAGCTCTAAAACCAGTGCAACAGTTTTATTTATGCACTTGTAAATAAATGAATTAGTGCCAGACACCCATGCATTGGCACAAAACCGCTTCTTTAACGTTGCATTTTTGTGCAGAGCGAGGCTTTGCCCAGACAGCGCTGTGTGTGTGTGTGTGTGTGTGTGTGTGTGCGTGCGTGCGTGCGTGTGTGCGTGTGAGCTTGTGGTGCAGCCAGGGTGAATACAACCCGTTGCACTGTCAGCTGTGATTGGGCCCGTGGACCTGATTTATGGAGCTCCAGCAGAGGGTTCCAAAAAGCCCCCCCCCAATCCCGTACGCCTAAACTCACCCAAACTTTCCCCCTCTCTCCATTTGCATTCACACAGTGCTTCTCTTAAATGTTTTTCTGAAATGCGGCATCCCTGCTGGGTAATTTTCCCACGTGTTGTCCTGCTCACAAATGCAGACACACACATTATATTATATACCAGCTTAAAGAGATGATTTTAATAGTATAATAAATAAGGAATACAGTTGTTACTGCTGTTGAATTTCATTGCTATTGTCCCCCAACCCTTGCCAACCTCATGAAAACTCTTTCGCTGCACTGCAAGAGCTATTCTTTGCCGGCTTATGCTTGACAGACAATATATACACACATGCTGTTATGCTAAATAGCCTCAAACTGGCTAAGACTGAAATAACAATCAGCTAGCAGTGTTTGCATGTACTGCACAGTTCACATCAGTAATTCTGCAGGTTGGTAAATAAGCACAACCAACAAAACGAACTACACGGTCCTGTCAAATTCTGTCCTCATAGAACTGTGGATATTGGTGTCTGGAGCAATTTGGGTTGATTGTATAACCAAAAGCCCCCAAACCCCAGTATTAACAATTATTGAGCATTCACATTTTTTTCGGGAATATTAGACTGACCAAGCCTATGTTTATAATTGCAGTGGTTTGTTTCACTTACCTCAGAATGGCTTGGTGGTGGTGTGTCTATCCAGATCCCAATCCTCTATTTGCAACTTTACAATGCAGAATCACTTTTATTTGGCTTTGCATGAAAGTACTGATGCTGAGGCAAAGAGAGCAGCAGACTGGGTCCTAAAGAGAGTCATATTCTTGGTGATTAAATGTTAAACTTTTAGGGCGTCCGATTTACTGATGGAGTTATTTATTGCCAGTTTCGGATTCCTTTTGGATATGCAATGCAACGATGCAAGGGAACACAGATCTATCAGAAACAAGAACTTAACTGCTATAAACATAATTTTTTATGGGGTACCTTCTTTTCTTGAGTGCACTGGTCTCGGGTTTAATTCACCACCGAAAATATTTCCAAGCAAATAAGATTAAAGATATATTTTAAGCAATAATTTGGTAATACAGATAAATAATATTGTTGCACAAGCTGTGTCAGAGTTAGTGTTACTGAAGGTGTATTTTCTTGCATTAGCAGACAAACTTGTCGAATGCCCTATACCTGCCACAGTAAGGGTGCAAAGCAGCCCCAATGTGCAAAATAATAATAATAATAGTAATAATAATAATAATAACAACAAAATAAGAATACTAATAATAATAATAATAATAATAATAATAATAATAATAATAAAAACAACAACAACAAAACAACAACAACAACAACAACAACAACAATAATAATAATAATAATAATAATAATAATAATAAAAATAATAAAATAAAAAGCAGGAAATTACTAGTTTAATTCTGATTTCTTTACATTTTTGTATAATAGTTTGCTAGGTCACTTAGTATGTCTCTGTGGAGTAGGTGAGTCAAAGCTGATTGGTGGTCATTGCAAGTTTTCCAACATAAATGGGCACAACTGATTAAAAAGAAAAATTGTAACTGCAGATAGGATAGAGAATAATGTCAGCCAATGCAACAGTTCATCCCTTCCCCGTTTATTCTCATGGTTTGGCCACATATGTATTCACTACCCATCATGTCTGTATTAGCAAATTATCTTAGGGACACGCAGCACTGTAAACATCTTTTCCTGAAAAAATGCTGCAAAACCTTTAGAACGACGTTCAGCTGGCCAACGAGGGAATTAGCACAGGGAGTGGTGGGACTTGGATGTTAAACCGGCCCCTTTCTCTCAAACGTTTAAGAGTATGCCGTCCTACGCTGGCTGCCAGTCTGGCATGTAGGTTTAAATGGTAGACTGCTTTGTGTTCACACGGCTGTTGGATGGTTGTTAAAAGAAAACTTAGTCAACCTCCAGGACACGGAACAGCATTCCCTGAATACGCTCCCGGTGTTAAATTATCCGTGTGGAGTAGGACAGTCTGGGAACGCCGTTTGAAAGCCACAACATACTGCAGCCTCTCGCCTCGGGGTTTGTGGGTAGTTTTCTTGTTTCACATGCCCCGCCGTCCTTTTCCGTCAGCGTTTGGTTTTACGTCTGCAGGATTTGCAGGGTGCTGAACGGCATGGTAATCTGTGGAAACAGGAGTGATGAGGATTATGACTCAAGATCATTTCTGAAAAAGGGAAACATGAAAAACTGTGTAATGACTAACATTAAATAAATATAGGGGGGAAAAAAATAAGCTTGGCTATATTTACCATTGTGGATTAAGTCCCCATAATTAAGTACTGGGTACATTACTGGACTGCACTATTATAATTCGTAATAACCAGCCCATTTTCTCCAGTTGTTTATGCCACCCAGTGAAGCTGTCCACCTGCAGTGGTGTGGGGGGCAGGTGAGGGGTGTAGAGGAGCAGTGCCTGTATGTAACCCCTAACACAGTGGCTGTGTGTAACCCCTAACACAGTGCCTGTGTGTAACCCCCTAACACAGTGCCTGAGTGTAACCCCTTACACAGTGCCTGTGTGTAACCCCTAACACAGTGCCTGAGTCTAACCCCTAACACAGTGCCTGTGTCTAACACAGTGCCTGTGTGTAACCCCTAACACAGTGCCTGAGTGTAACCCCTAACACAGTGCCTGTGTCTAACAGTGCCTGAGCGTGACCCCTAACACAGTGCCTGTGTGTAACCCCTAACACAGTGCCTGTGTGTGACCCCTACCCCTAACACAGTGCCTGTGTCTAACACAGTGCCTGAGTGTAACCCCTAAAACAGTGCCTGAGTGTAACCCCTAACACAGTGCCTGAGTGTAACCCCTAACACAGTGCCTGTGTGTAATCCCTAACACAGTGCCTGAGTCTAACCCCTAACACAGTGCCTGTGTCTAACACAGTGCCTGTGTGTAACCCCTAACACAGTGCCTGTGTGTGACCCCTAACACAGTGCCTGAGTGTAACCCCTAACACAGTGCCTGTGTCTAACACAGTGCCTGAGTGTGACCCCTAACACAGTGCCTGTGTGTAACCCCTAACACAGTGCCTGTGTATAACCCCTAACACAGTGCCTGTGTATAACCCCTAACACAGTGCCTGTGTGTAACCCCTAACACAGTGCATGTGTGACCCCTAACACAGTGCCTGTGTGTGACCCCTAACACAGTGCCTGTGTCTAACACAGTGCCTGAGTGTGACCCTTAACACAGTGCCTGTGTGTGACCCCTAACACAGTGCCTGTGTCTAACACAGTGCCTGAGTGTGACCCCTAACACAGTGCCTGTGTATAACCCCTAACACAGTGCCGGAGTGTAACCCCTAACACAGTGCCTGTGTGTGACCCCTAACACAGTGCCTGAGTGTAACCCCTAACACAGTGCCTGTGTATAACCCCTAACACAGTGCCTGTGTCTAACACAGTGCCTGTGTGTGACCCCTAACACAGTGCCTGTGTGTAACCCCTAACACAGTGCCTGAGTGTGACCCCTAACACAGTGCCTGTGTCTAACACAGTGCCTGAGTGTAACCCCTAACACAGTGCCTGAGTGTGACCCCTAACACAGTGCCTGTGTCTAACACAGTGCCTGTGTATAACCCCTAACACAGTGCCTGAGTGTGACCCCTAACACAGTGCCTGAGTGTGACCCCTAACACAGTGCCTGTGTCTAACACAGTGCCTGTGTATAACCCCTAACACAGTGCCTGTGTGTGACCCCTAACACAGTGCCTGAGTGTGACCCCTAACACAGTGCCTGTGTGTAACCCCTAACACAGTGCCTGAGTGTAACCCCTAACACAGTGCCTGTGTATAACCCCTAACACAGTGCCTGTGTATAACCCCTAACACAGTGCCTGTGTATAACCCCTAACACAGTGCCTGTGTGTAACCCCTAACACAGTGCCTGTGTGTAACCCCTAACACAGTGCCTGAGTGTGACCCCTAACACAGTGCCAGTTCATAAGCAGTATTCTCAGCTGCTGTTTTTGTCTGAGCTTCTACGAGTTGGCTCTTTGGGGAGGGGTGAATAAGACTCAGATTCACACCACATTCAGAAAAGGATCCTTTCAGGGAATAATTTACTACTCAGTGAAAAAGAGACAGCCACTCTTCCCCAGTGTCATCCCTTCTTTTTCTCTTCCTCTCTCCCGCCTTTCACTCGCACGTTAAGCCTCCATAACAGCACGTAGCGCACCATCTCCCAGGGAAACGCCCTTTGACCCCGCCGGTGAAAGACATCCCAACACTGGGAAGGTTTCCTTTTCGCACCAAAAAATTAGTTTTAGTGATTTGTGAGAGAGTAGCATTTTTTGCTAACCCCACCCAATAGAGCACTGCTAAAAAAACATCAGTGTGTGAAATGACAGCACACACATATCAGGTTAGACTGGAGGGCAACTTAATGCTCCACACGCTTCCTTTGGAAAATAACCAATTGTGTGCTTATGCTGAAATTAATTTCACTGGAGATCTGGGATTCTGGGAGTAAGTCACCACATTTCTGACATTCTTTTCCACAGTGGTGAGAAGATCAATTTTTTAAAAAAAGAGAGAAAATAATTTTTTAAAAAGGACAAGGGGTAGAATTCTAGCCTTGCAATACAGTCCCCCATTGAAACGGACGTGCCTGTGCAGATGTGTATGGCTGTCCTTGGGTGAAAGAGGCGCCCATCGTTCCACCGCCCCACGGATGGTGGTATGCTACACTTAGTGAAGTGTGAACTGTTAACATGACAGTGGAGTTTACAAGATCATAACAAAGGGTAGATCAGCATGAATAAATTAACACATTTGGGTTTATCAATTCTCCATTAAACCCACTTATGTCATCTCTGTAACATTGTCTAAGCAGGCCCGTGTTTTTTTACATGCTGAATAAATGCAATTATAGAAGTACTGAATGTACTATAAAGAGTGCTGCTGAAAAGATGTGCTCAGAGGTATATGGAAAGCCTCTGATGCCTGTATGTTTGCTCATAAATACACCAAACATGAGAGCAGCAGACCCAGATCTAATAAAAGAGAAAGGTTGGCAGTTGGGAAGTCTCCTTACCTCTCTGGGCCCAGAGCAGACAGAACGTGAAAGCTGGGGTGTACTGAGCTCTTGTGGCCTGAAGGGGGCGCTGTACGCAGTGCATGCTCCTCCCTCATGATGCAGATCCCTCATGATCCACGGTACGGCGCGTGTGGAGGAGTGGCCTGGCAGTAACAGCCCGTCCGCCCCCCCCCCCCCTCCAGGAGCAATGTTACGGGCAGTCCCTCAGTCATTAGAACACTTACCCAGCTGGCACTCAGACGAAACGCCAGGCTCCACGCCACTGGCTGGCAAACACAGCGCAGGGAACTTCAGAAGTACTTCAACACAGGACTGAAAAGGTTTTTACCATGGTACACTAGCAATGATCACTCATAACGATGTATAAACACCCGCTACACTAGCAATAATCACTCATAATGAAGTATAAACACCCGCTACACTAGGAATAATCACTCATAACAATGTATAAACACCCGCTACACTAGGAATAATCACTCATAACGATGTATAAACACCCGCTACACTAGCAATAATCACTCATAATTAAGTATAAACACCCGCTACACTAGGAATAATCACTCATAACAATGTATAAACACCCGCTACACTAGGAATAATCACTCATAACGATGTATAAACACCCGCTACACTAGGAATAATCACTCATAATGATGTATAAACACCCGCTGCACTAGGAATAATCACTCATAATGAAGTATAAACACCCGCTACACTAGGAATAATCACTCAATGATGTATAAACACCCGCTACACTAGGAATAATCACTCATAATGATGTATAAACACCCGCTGCACTAGGAATAATCACTCATAACAATGTATAAACACCCGCTACACTAGGAATAATCACTCATAATGATGTATAAACACCCGCTACACTAGCAATAATCACTCATAACGATGTATAAACACCTGCTACACTAGCAATAATCACTCATAATGAAGTACACCCACAACCCAACCCAAGGGTTTACTAAAGTGCTTTGTCAGTTTGACTGCAAATGGAAGCTGATTCTGTACGAGCCCTAAAGCACATTGTAGAGCGTTGTAGAGCAAATCTGCAAAGCCATCATTCTCAAATGCCACATCCACTTCCTTCAGGCAAGTTCAACCAAACTGTGAATCCTAGCTACAGATGTCCTGTCCTGGAATTAGATTTTTCACAGAAATGAATTCCCATGAAAAAACTGATGTTGCCAAATCATTGCAGCAATGACAGAAACACCAAAGTGTGCATCCTCCTAAAACACCGTTTCCCAGAAGGCTTTTCCGGCGCAGGTTTTGCTTGTGCATGAGACACAGGAAGGGACAGGAAGCCTAAGAGACAGACGTTTTATTCGGAAGGCTTCGTTAAATATGCCCTTATACAAACAGCTGGGACACGGGACGAGAGGACTCCGCAGGCTTTCCCCTGAAAGCGCAACCTTGAGATGCATCAGAAAATAAAAAATCCTGTCGATTCCATAACTTTTTACGCGTGTGTTTATTTTAAAACCAAAAAAAAAGAAAAACAAAGTGTCCTGTTGAGGTGAGTTCTGAGACTTTTCCTCGTGGGGCCTTTCGTTCGCTGTTCTCCTCCAGGAGACGCAGAGGAAGCGCATCCTCTTCACCAGCCGGTCGGGCACGGACAGCTCCAGTGCTGTATTGCATTTTCTTTTTTTTAAACTTTCTTTTTCCATTTCAGAAATATTTGAGAGGCTTTCCTTTGTCCTTGACACACAGAACAGGCATCTTCCCTCTTAAATACAGTCTTTATGTTGGTAATTTGATCTGTTCATGGGGGGAGGGTGGGTGGTTGGGGTTGGGGGCAGGGTCGGAGGTCGGGGGGGGGGTCCGAGCGAGTTCCGACAGCCCCAGACAGGCTTGCCTTCCGCTCTCCGCTGGGGGAGTGGGGGGGGGTGAATGTGCGTGTGGGGGGGGGGCGGCGCTCACATGTTGGTGCTCATTCGTGTTTGGCTGTTGGCGGGAGTGAGCTCCCCCTGGCTGCCTTCTCTCGGTGGGGACTGGAACGGGGGGGGGAGCGGGGGAAAAAAAAACAAAGTCAGAATTACATGTTGAAAACAGATTTATTTCCCAGTGAGAATAATTCTTAATGGCCGAATGATTTAAAAGCAAGCTTTTAAATCATTGGTGTGTGTGGGGTTGGGGGGGGTGAGGGGGTGTGTGGGGGGGGGCGGGGGGTGAGGGTGTGGGGGGGGGGGGGGGGGGCGTTACCTTGACGTGCACCTGGTTCCGCAGCACCGCCGCCCGCAGGATCATGGCCTTGGCTCGTCTCTGAAACTCTTTGCCCATCTGCAGCGACTTCTCAAACGTGGTGCTCCTCTGATCCACGTCTCTGGCGTACAGGATCTGGGGGGGGGGGATACGTCAGGAGACAGCAGCACTCCAGCACTGAAAAGGGGGCGGGGGCTGGAAAAATCAACCAGATTTTGGTTCCTCCCCAATTTAGAGTCACCAAGTTTGTCTCTCGAGCCACTGCTGTGGCCTACGTTAAATTATAACACCACACACACACACACACACACACACACACAGGCAGGCGCGCTCACACACATACAGACACGCAGGCGCGCTCAGACACACGCAGGCACGCTCACACACACACACACACACACTCAGGCGCGCTCACACACACACACACACACACGGGCGCGCTCACACACACACAATTTAAATTTAATTTTAGGGACTAGGAGAAGATGTGTTTTTGAGCAAGAGCAGGAGGGAGGGTGATGGAGGAGGAGCAGTAGGAGGAGGTGCTGGGCCCTGCCTTGCTGTGGGAGAGAACAGGAGGGGAGGTGATGGAGGAGGAGTAGGAGGAGGTGCTGAGCCCTGCCTTGCTGTGGGAGAGAGCAGGAGGGGAGGTGATGGAGGAGCAGTAGGAGGAGGCGCTGGGCCCTGCCTTGCTGTGGGAGTCGATCCGTGCGTTGATCAGCCCCTCCAGGATCAGCTGCGTCAGCTCGTCCTCCAGCGCCGCCACCGTGGTGTTGAACGCCGCCGCCATCTTGTTCATGTCGGCCGATACGTACGGGCTGAAGTACTGTGGGCGGAGCCAGGCAGAGAGGGCAGGCTTTAGGACTGTGATTAGAATGCTCTGAACTGAACATTCTGACGCTGATGTCACAATCACTACTGGTGATTAGGGGCTCACCTGAATTAGGGGCTCACCTGAATTAGGGGCTCATCTGAATTAGGGGCTCAGCTGATTAGGGGCTCGCCTGAATTAGGGGCTCAGCTGAATTAGGGGCTCACCTGTATTAGGGGCTCACCTGTATTAGGGGCTCACCTGTATTAGGGGCTCATCTGAATTAGGGGCTCACCTGTATTAGAGGCTCATCTGAATTAGGGGCTCAGCTGAATTAGGGGCTCACCTGTATTAGAGGCTCATCTGAATTAGGGGCTCAGCTGAATTAGGGGCTCAGCTGAATTAGGGGCTCAGCTGAATTAGGGGCTCACCTGTATTAGAGGCTCATCTGAATTAGGGGCTCACCTGAATTAGGGCTCTGTTCCTGATTTGCGTGTACAGTGTTCGGACGTGAGGTGCCAGGTACATGTCGAGGAGGAGGTTATCCTGAGAAGGAGAGAGGGAGCAGTGAATCCACATATAAACACAAGCGGACACATACAAAAATACAGCCAAAGGGAATAACTCATTTACACAACAAATCAACCTACTTGTTCTTAGTCAAATTACCTATAAACTGTATAAACACATCTTAACATGTAACCAATCCAAATAATCTACACTAATCAATAATGTCTATAAATAAGTATTTGGCCATTATTATTAGTCTCTCAAATAATATTCTAATCTTCCTGAAATCATTCATTGATCATAATTAATAACTGATCGCATTATTTCATTAACAAATTAATCTACGGATTAATCGTGAAATCTAGTAATCAAATTGCTAATATTAATGTACTCATAACAAAAAATCTACTTATCTTACATTTAATCTAACAGTTATCAGCCAGTTAATCCACTGATCAATCTACTTATGAACCTTAAATTAGCCAATCAACTTCATTAGTACAATGATCTGGCAGGTTGACCCATTTATGAAATTAATAAATGAGAACAGACTGTGGCAGTGTCCTTTAATACTAACAGAAAAATGAACCCAGTTTATCTCACCTTCATGTCATCCAGCATTTTCAGACAGGACGCGTATTTAGACTCGTAGAACTTGAAGATAATGTCCCGCACTTGAGGCTCCAGCTCTAAAAATAACTTAAAGGAGCTGAAAGGGGGAGAAAGAGAGACACGGCATTACTCACTCACCTCAACCCAAAGCGCATCCCTCACCACCAACACCAACGGCACCTTCATCACCGGTATTACCCGCTCATGCCCACTCCTGCACCTTCATCACCGGTATTACCAGCTCATGCCCGCTCATGCCCACTCCAGCACCTTCATCACCGGTATTACCCGCTCATGCCCGCTCCCGCTCCTGCAGTATTACCAGCTCATGCCCACTCCCGCTCCTGCAGTATTACCAGCTCATGCCCACTCCCGCTCCTGCAGTATTACCAGCTCATGCCCACTCCCGCTCCTGCAGTATTACCAGCTCATGCCCACTCCCGCTCCTGCAGTATTACCAGCTCATGCCCACTCCCGCTCCTGCAGTATTACCAGCTCATGCCCACTCCCGCTCCTGCAGTATTACCAGCTCATGCCCGCTCCAGCTCCTGCAGTATTACCAGCTCATGCCCACTCCCGCTCCTGCAGTATTACCAGCTCATGCCCACTCCCACTCCTGCAGTATTACCAGCTCATCCCCACTCCCGCTCCTGCAGTATTACCAGCTCATGCCCACTCCCACTCCTGCAGTATTACCAGCTCATGCCCACTCCCGCTCCTGCAGTATTACCAGCTCATGCCCACTCCCGCTCCTGCAGTATTACCAGCTCATGCCCACTCCCGCTCCTGCAGTATTACCAGCTCATGCCCGCTCCAGCTCCTGCAGTATTACCAGCTCATGCCCACTCCCGCTCCTGCAGTATTACCAGCTCATGCCCACTCCCACTCCTGCAGTATTACCAGCTCATCCCCACTCCCGCTCCTGCAGTATTACCAGCTCATGCCCGCTCCCGCTCCTGCAGTATTACCAGCTCATGCCCACTCCCGCTCCTGCAGTATTACCAGCTCATGCCCACTCCCGCTCCTGCAGTATTACCAGCTCATGCCCGCTCCAGCTCCTTCATCACGCGTATTACCAGCTCATGCCCACTCCTGCACCTTCCTCACCGGTATTACCCGCTTATGCCCGCTCATGCCCACTCCAGCACCTTCATCACGCGTATTACCAGCTCATGCCCACTCCCGCTCCTGCAGTATTACCCGCTCATGCCCACTCCCGCTCCTGCCTCCCGCATATCAGCGCCAGTGCGTTTGCCCGCACCGGTCGCCGGGCTCACCTGCTGGAAATGACGTTGCGCTGCAGCTCCTGTCTGTCGAAGGTGGCGAGCGCGCACATCCCCCCGTACACCGCCACGTTGCTCGGGGAGAGAAGCTGGGGATGCAACGACAGAGCGTCAGGAAAACGCCTCCTCGTTCTGGGGTAAGCTCCGCCCCAAACGGGCCCAGGGCAGCACACAAGGGCCCTGTGGCTCCATGCGGGGGCCCTGGGGCTCCATACGGGGGCACTGGGGGAGCGTGCGGGGGCCCTAGGGCAGCGGGTGGGGGCCCTAGGGCAGTGTGCAGGGGCCCTAGGGCAGCGGGTGGGGGCCCTAGGGCAGTGTGCAGGGGCCCTAGGGCAGTGTGCAGGGGCCCTAGGGCAGTGTGCGGGGGCCCTAGGGCAGTGTGCAGGGGCCCTAGGGCAGCGGGTGGGGGCCCTAGGGCAGTGTGCAGGGGCCCTAGGGCAGTGTGCAGGGGCCCTAGGGCAGTGTGCGGGGGCCCTAGGGCAGTGTGCGGGGGCCCTGTGGCTCCATACAGGGGCCCCAGGGCTCCATGCGGGGGGGCCTGGGGCAGCGTGCGGGGGCCCTGGGGCAGTGTGCAGGGGCCCTGGGGCAGTGTGCAGGGGCCCTGGGGCAGTGTGCAGGGGGCCCTGGGGCAGCGTGCGGGGGCCCTGGGGCAGTGTGCAGGGGCCCTGGGGCAGTGTGCGGGGGCCCTGGGGCAGCGTGCGGGGGCCCTAGGGCAGTGTGCGGGGGCCCTGGGGCAGTGTGCGGGGGCCCTGGGGCTCCGTGCGGGGGCCCTGGGGCTCCATACGGGGGCCCTGGGGCAGCGTGCAGGGGCCCTAGGGCAGTGTGCGGGGGCCCTGGGGCTCCATACGGGGGCCCTGGGGCAGCGTGCAGGGGCCCTAGGGCAGTGTGCGGGGGCCCTGGGGCTCCATACGGGGGCCCTGGGGCAGTGTGCGGGGGCCCTGGGGCAGTGTGCGGGGGCCCTGGGGCAGTGTGCGGGGGCCCTGGGGCAGTGTGTGGGGGCCCTGGGGCAGCGTGCAGGGGCCCTAGGGCAGTGTGCGGGGGCCCTGGGGCTCCATACGGGGGCCCTGGGGCAGCGTGCAGGGGCCCTAGGGCAGTGTGCGGGGGTCCTGGGGCAGCGTGCAGGGGCCCTAGGGCAGTGTGCGGGGGCCCTGGGGCAGTGTGCGGGGGCCCTGGGGCTCCATACGGGGGTCCTGGGGCAGCGTGCGGGGGCCCTAGGGCAGCGTGCGGGGGCCCTGGGGCAGTGTGCGGGGGCCCTGGGGCATTGTGTGGGGGCCCTAGGGCAGTGTGCGGGGGCCCTAGGGCAGTGTGCGGGGGCCCTAGGGCACTGTGTGGGGGCCCTGGGGCAGTGTGTGGGGGCCCTAGGGCAGTGTGCGGGGGCCCTAGGGCAGTGTGCGGGGGCCCTAGGGCACTGTGTGGGGGCCCTAGGGCAGTGTGCGGGGGCCCTAGGGCACTGTGTGGGGGCCCTGGGGCAGTGTGCGGGGGCCCTGGGGCAGTGTGCGGGGGCCCTGGGGCAGTGTGCGGGGGCCCTGGGGCAGCGTGCGGGGGCCCTAGGGCAGCGTGCGGGGGCCCTAGGGCAGCGTGCGGGGGCCCTAGGGCAGCGTGCGGGGGCCCTAGGGCAGCGTGCGGGGGCCCTAGGGCAGTGTGCGGGGGCCTGCTGTAGCGCTCACCTCAGGGAAGTCGCAGTGGTCGAAGGAGGCGAGCAGGAAGCACTTTGCGGCCTGTTTGTACTTTCGAGAGGCGAGTTCTGCCAGGCCTGGACACAGACAGAGGGGACAGGGTTAGGGATGTGGCGAGCGAGGAACTCCTTTTAAACCTCATGTTTCTCCTCCACAAAAAAAAGGACAAAGAGAAAGAGTGATGGGAGAGAGAAAGAGAGGGAGCAAGCAGAGCAACAGCCTGATCCGAAACACTCTTCAGAAAAATGAGTGGAATCAACGTTACTGACCTGCAGCACATTTTAGTTTGGTGAGGACTGCTTGGTTTTGACTGTCTCGTTCCCCTCTTTGCTACAGTGAGAAAGAGAACAAAGCTAGACACAGAAACGCATATTCCTCCAAGCAGAGTGACTGTGACCATCACAGTGAAAATATTTTTCTTCAGCACAGTGTAAATATTTCTCTTAAGCACAGTGTATATATTTCTCTTAAGCACAGTGTAAATATTTCTCTTAAGCACAGTGTAAATATTTCTCTTAAGCAGTGTAAATATTTCTCTTCAGCACAGTGCAAATATTTCTCGTTAGCACAGTGTAAATATGTCTCTTCAGCACAGTGTAAATATGTCTCTTCAGCACAGTGTAAATATATCTCTTCAGTATAGTGTAAATGTTTTTAGCCTGTGCAAACACTTCTAAACTCCCCTCTTCAGCCGGGGACACAGAGGTCCTCCGTGAGCCACACCTACCTCTGCGATCTCTGGAGTGGACTCTGCCTTGCTGACGTAGCTCAGTACATGCGACCAGTTCTGGAGGTAAACGCTAACCTTCAGAACAAAAGCAAAATATTAAAGTTCTCCCTCTAATAACGGAAAAATCCACACCTCACACCTTTGGTAAAACCAGCAGAGCAGTTTACTCAATTTTCACATTCTGGCCAAACATTAGCCTCCGTCAAAACCCAGAAAGTGAACGTCCCCTTTAAGTGAACTATTATGTTTAAATGCGGTCCTGCACTACGCATGGGACAGCAGTTCAGCTGCAGCGGGAGCGAGGTTCAGACTGAGCGGCGCGGGGGGCGTACCTTGATTACATTAAGACACATGTTGATGACATGCTTGGCGCTGGTGCAGTAGTCTCGGGCTCGTGAATAACACTTGAGGGCGTTGCTGAGGTCACCACAGTCTAGATAATGGTCTCCTAGGTCATCGTGGCCCCGCCTGGACAGGAAGGAGAAATACGTTTCTGGCGTCAGGGAAGGTTCCGGAATGAGAAAACCCCCTTTTGGCATTAGAGGCCGTTTTTTAACGTGCCTTCAAAGATCATTTTCTGAATTTTGAAAATGAATGCTTTTAATATCAGAGAATATTTTCATTACGGTCGTTTCAGTGCTTGATAATCCTGCCCAAACACAGTAACCCAGTTAATCCAGAAGACTGCATGCTTTATAACATGTAGTACAGTATATATAAGAATAATAAATATCATTTATTAAACATTTTAATTTAAATGTTTTGGATAAATCATCTGCCAAATGAATGTCATGTAACGTAAGGTAGTGCAATACAAAAGCGGTGCGTTACAAAATGCATAAACAAGCTGAAAATCAAGCACCCAGAATATTCACTCTGCAATATCCAAGCATTTTCATAACCTTCAATCCGACCCCATGGGACCCTATACAGAGCATGCCACTCTGAGAAAGTTATTCTGAAAGGAGAGTTCTCACGCAAGCATAGAATGTATGGAGACACTGCCTCCACATGCCTCACCCTTCCCAACCTCCCACAACCCCCGCCCCCCCCACCTCCCATACGACCCAGCATAACCCCTCACCCCGCGGTAGGCTGGGTCACACACCTGATACTCTCTTTTATGGAGTTGCCCTTGTAGTTCTTCAGGTCAGTGTCCAGTTTCTCCAGCTTCAGCAGGGCTTTTTTTCGGGTGGACTCCGCCCACGCTGTGTCCAGGGCGGGGGGCTCCGCCCCACCCTCAGGGACGGCGTCCGGCACCCCCTGGACTTCCCTGGATGGATGGACGGACAAATGGACGCATGGACAGATGCATAAACACACTGGGCACGCACTTACATACCAAAGCACACATCCCCCAAATGAACAATAATGTATCCACACCAAGACCTGTACGCATGCACACGCACACCTGTATGCATGCACACGCGCACCTGTATGCATACACACGCGCACCTGTATGCATGCACACGCACACCTGTATGCATGCACACGCACACACGCACCTGTATGCATGCACACGCACACGCGCACCTGTATGCATGCACACGCACATGTGCACCTGTGTGCATGCACACGCACACCTGTATGCATGCACACGCGCACCTGTATGCATGCACACGCGCACCTGTATGCATGCACACGCACACGCACACACACACCTGTATGCATGCACATGCTCACAGACACACTGACACACCTGCACGCTCGGACTCTCATGTCACACAACCCAAGCATACAGCGTATCAGACTGTTATTCCCACACAAATACAGGCACAGAAACGGTGGGCCCGGTGACAAGGCCACGCGGAGGAGCGCAGTGCGGCACCAGGAGGGGGCGCTGTACCTGGTGGCTTCGGTGAGTTTGCGGTGGATCTCTTCGTAGACGTCGACGTTGAAGGTTCTTTGGACGAAGGACAGCGCCATCTTGAGGGCCTCTACTCTGAGCGGGGGACAGTGGTCTGCGATAAACTGCAGCCGTTCCATTCTCATCAGACCGCTGTAGCTGGACGCGTATTGCTCCAGATCCTGGGGAAGAGAGCACCTCAGAATGACCAGCCAGCACCCGGTTTACCTATTTATTATTCATTTACCTTTATTTAACCAGGCGAGGCCCAAGAAAGACCTGGATAGCATGCAGGGGGTTTCAGACACAACAACACAACTCACATCAAGACAACAGTCGAGCTGAACGTGCCACACAACACAAGTGCAAGGGGAAAAACACAATCAAACTCTCAATTAAAACAGCGATAATAAATATACATCCTCATTAAAACAACTGGAAACACAAGCACAGACAGAGTGAATCCACCCAGACCCAGAGCGGGTGTTCGTACCAGCGTGGGGTTTTCCACCAGGTAGTTGACATCGGGGGCATTCTGCTGGTCTTCCTGAGGGTCTGCGTCTATCTGCATGGGCTCCGCAGCCCCCTGCCGAAAAACACACAGGGACAGGGTTCGGTCGGCCCTGGGACGGGGTTCGGTCGGCCCTGGGACGGGGTTCGGTTGGCCCTGGGAATGGGCTGAGCGCTCCAGATCAGGGCTGTCACACTCAACCCCAAGGGGGCCGAAACGCCTGCGGGATTTTTGGGGTTTCTTTTCGTTTGACGGCCTGTTATGGCCTTGAGAACAAGGTCATTAACTAATCAATGACTTTACTGGAACACTTGTGCCGAGAAAACCAGCAGACGCTGTGGCCCAAGCAGGTTTAACTCCAGTCCTGGGGGGCCGCAGCGTCTGCAGGTTTAACTCCAGGATTGGAGTTTGACACCTGTGCTCCAGATGATCTGAAACAGTGAGTGTGGACAGTGTGTGCACAACTCTGACTCTGAATACAAGCAAACACCAAAAGAAACAAGTCCAGTGGTCTTTGATGGAAGATCCACCTCCAGGAACAGTAAGATGATGCAAATTCCTTATGGTAGTCACAAATAATGCGAGTTCACTTTAAAATGATTTAACTGCATGACGATTTTTTAAAAAGTTGTCACCAGTACAGAAAACTGCAGGTGAGGTTGTGCATTTTGCTAAGGACACAACATCAGCGATTGATCTGGGCTATCAACCAGCAACAATCCATGCAAAAGCTGGGCTTTTGAAGCATGCGTTTGAGTCTGCCTGTGCAAAAACAAACCACCGACTTACTCGATGCCTAATTTCTCATCAAGTTATTCCACTGATACTTCCACACACTGAAGCTTGGAGGATGAATTCTTACTGAAACGGTTTTACAGGTCTTGTCATTGGGGGCGCGTTACCTGCAGGATCAGAAAGCTTGCTGACACACAGAGGAGGGGGGCGCTCTCCTGACTGACAAAGGGGAGGGAGAGGTCCTCCCCGCAGCTGTGGGAGGAGAGGGAACGATCTGTCCCTGTGGAGGAGGCTGAGCTGGATCCAGAGCTGTCACTCACCCTGTCCTGACCCTGCTCTGTCCCGCCCCCACGCCCTGACCCTAATATCTCCTGCAGGAAGGACATCAGGGACAAGTCTCCATCCGCACTCGACATTACAAAGCACTAAGACAAACCACAACACACACGCAACAAAAAGGGCTATCGTATGCAGGTCCGGGAGGGCCAAAGTGCCTGCAGCTATTTGTGGTTTCACTTCATTTCAGCAACAAATGAATGCCTTAAGGGTGAAATGTGTGGCCCATTTAGGCAATCAACAACTTTAATGTACAGCTGCTACTGAAACACACCGAAAACCAGCAGACAATAGGACCCTCCGGGACCAGGTTCTGACATCTTTGTTCTACATATTCCTGGCACAGTTGGAACAAAAGTTCAGTTACTAGAACTCAATAGAGCAACAGCTTCAACAGGGAAGAACCCGGGTGGAATGAAGAACACATGGCCTCCCTGGCAATCGCAGCCCATGGTTTTACCTAGCTAGCATACCTAGCTACCAGGGATCAGTCAGGGCATTTACAGTGATTACGCTCACAGGCAACTACACCAAATGAAGCAACTGCAACAGTTTAGTACCCTGGAAATAGTGCTTCGTTGTCAGACTGCTGATTTGAATTGCAAGAGTGCTGAACTTAAAGCAGCTCTCTAGTGCTTTAGTGTTGATATGCCCGTAATTAACCAATCGTTGTTATTTCTGCAGGCGCATCACCGAAAGTCCCATCATTTCATTGTCCATGACCATTTAGCTATATTGAATGAAATGTTTAGGGATTGTACAGCAGTAGCTAACCAGCTAATACACAATCTTCTGAGAGCACGAAGACATGGAAGTGTAGCAACGCACTGCGGTAAACAATCACATCCGCTTGCTAACGTAGCCCATCTACCCACCCCGTCTCGCACTGGACAGTCGGCCGGCCAGGTAGCTAGTTCACGTTAGCTTAGTTACATTTTTCAGAGTAAGATTACCTAGCTAAGTGTAAATGTGATGAACCAAACAATTATACGTGTTTGTCTCCGGTCAGGCAGCTACTAGGTAAATAGCCAGCATGCTATTAGCATGCTGTCTAGCTATATAAGACTTGCTAACTGTACAGCTCATTTCATCAGACAAAGTTAGGTTTCAAGTTGGCTAGCTGTAGCTGTACTGATGAATACTTGTATGCCGTTAACTAAATCAATTATCAAGGGCGCTTGAAATGTACTTACCATTAATTAGCAAGCCACATAATTGTCAGGTCATTAATTCAAGCAAGCAAATTCAACACATATTTTTAAGTAAGAAATAGACAGTGTAACAGTAGAGCAGTACAGAAAAAATGCAAAGTTTAGCAAGCCATTTAGCTTAATAGCTACGTTACCAGCTAACAGGCTACATGGTTAAATTGCTATAACTGTCCTGTCCATCACACTGTCCTCTACGGACACCGTTACGGACATGTAAATGAAATACACTTCCACGTACTTTAGACGTAAACGCCAGAAATGAGCGCAGGATAATAAAATGCCGCCACAGTGGTGGAACCCGCGCAAGCCGAACTTGGAACAAGTGGCAAAGACTTAGCTAGCCAGCAAGCTAATGCTAACGTTAGCAAACTAGCAGTCTGAGGCCCTAGTTTAGCTGGCCATTAAGCTAAATGCTTTTAATTAGCTGCAAACCTGCGGGTTCCGTTGCCACAAGACTGACAGCATAATACGGTTTTTCACGTGTAATCGCATTAATACCCGCCTTAAAAGGATACTTTTTAAAATAACTGGTTTACCTGAAAGTTAAAGACCTGCACGGGTAGAGGCATCTCCTCCTTCTCTGCAGAAACACAGAGCTCAGAAACACATCCGGGGCATGGGGTGCACGTGACGCACGTCTCTGCAACGGAATGACGTCATTGCAGAGTTCTGCTGCAAGCGTGCATTCCATGTAGGCAGTGCAAAATATATGTGATGCTGTGACTGAATAACATGCAAAAAATGAACGGACGCAACCCACCGCCCTATTAAGTTACATTATACTGGGTTTACATAGACACAACGTGACTTATTTAGTAAATTACACTATTTAAAAACAATGTGATTATTTTTTCCAAGTATTCGTCCTCACCCACTCTTGTAATATGAATCAGAATATGTTTTTCCATGTTTTCCCAACACTATTAGACAGTAGTGTGTATTTCAGGGTGCGACTGTGTCATGTGTGTTTAAGTGTGGGGAAATTAGCTCATATTGTGCCATTTAACTGACCTGACTGGGCTGTAAAGTCACTAAAGGAAGTCTGTCTGTGCCCTGGAGCTCTACAGCAGCTTTCTCACGAATCTCCTGAGCCTCGTCACCACTGGATATAGAGGAGAGTGTTATGGAGAAAAGGGTGATGATTTTGGGGAAAAACTACTGCTCAATAAACCCTTTTCATGTCATCAACAATGCAATGTGGAGCTACCGTTCTCTATCACTCACTTTTCTCTCCACTGCAAACCGCTATAGCTTTTCAAACCACTGACTCACTGATGAAATATTATAACCCAGAGGTTTATGAAGCCTCTTCACGCTCTCATCATGAGGTATTCTGTTAAATTCTTTCAGCACCAAGAGCTGAAACAGTGATGGCCCAAATAAAGATTTACTTCATAGTTCATATTTATTATACAAAATTGTTTTTTTTTTCTCCCACAATACTTCAAGACATGAAAAAAATATACAAAATAATGAGACGGACAACCAAGCATGGAATACACCGTGAACTAGGAGCTTTCCTATGACACCAACCACTGGCCCCCTAAGACTGCAGAACAATACATTCTGTTGTCAGGTTCCAGGGCATTACCATGCAGTTAAAACATTTCAGAGCAGGCCTCAGACACATATTTTGTCAACTGGACGTGTTTGCCATGCCCACAGAGTCAACAAGCTTGCGAATTCAATGCCTTCACAACATTGAAAATGTGTATTCCCAAAGATCACCAGCAGAGGGAGACACTTATTTATTCCCTCCTAAGCTTTACGATACTACTTGGAAATTCAAGTCAGTTGAAGTAGTGTAAAAGAAATAATGTCAAATTACACAAACAGCAAGGCTAACAATTCTCTAGTATCCTCATTCTAGAGTCTGAATTTATTTTTAGCAAATAAAATAAAGGTAATATCGTTAAATACATTCAAAAAATGTTCTTTAATAATGCATACCTCCTCAAAGTTTACACATAATTAACATAGGAGTTTCTTTTGGCAATGATTAATACAAATAAAGTGTTTTTGTTGTCATTCTTTTAAACTTTTTTGCTCGTTTCCAGAGTTATTTTGTAAAGTGAAGTGGATTATCACAGACACAACACACAACATTGCTGTCTACTTGAGCAATCCAAAATCTGAAATACACACATGCAGGCATGCATGCACCTGTGCATGCATGCACACAATCTCTTGTTCACACACACACACACACACACACACACACAAACATCCACCTGTGTGTGCATGCACACAATTTCTCACTCAGACACACACACAAAAACATGCACTCAATCCTTAAATATGCACAATTGGCAACTAAGACAAACAGGAAATACACATTTTTTAAGAGGATGCCCACTTTAAGCCTTACATTTCAACACAAGGCTCTACAGATGGAAGGGTTCTGTGGTTTGTAAATTTGGCATACTAGTCTCCGAATACTAGTCACAATGGCACATCATCATCCTGTTCATCCCGTGTTCGTTTGTAGCAGTTAACATGGTCTATGCTCACAGGACTCTGTGCTGGACTGCCCAGGCTTGTCAAAGGCCACTTTCTGTTCTGTTATGTCACAGGTGGGCCCTGACGCAGCCAGAAGGGAAAAAGGTCCAGAGCCAGCGATGGGCTGAAACAGGCTGCAGCTCGGCCGAATCCCCAGGATGAGGAACATTAACACTGCAGCTGAAACAGGCTGCAGCTCGGCTGAATCCCCAGGATGAGGAGCATTAACACTGCAGCTGAAACAGGCTGCAGCTCGGCTGAATCCCCAGGATGAGGAGCATTAACACTGCAGCTGAAACAGGCTGCAGCTCGGCTGAATCCCCAGGATGAGGAACATTAACACTGCAGAGAGGACAACTTCACGCTGGAATTAAACGGAGCCTCACAAAGCTTCAGCCTTCTTGTTAAAGAACACATTTTCTTCCATTAGCTTGTTCTATTAGCCTGATTTCACTTAGTAAATATACTGTCCTCTGACTTGGTACAAAGGGGTAAGGATCCTTTAAAACTGTGATAAAGAGGCAAAAACTACAAACCAAATAACCTGTACGCTCTAGTCAATTTGCAATTTAAAAAAAACATTTGTCACAAGAGGAGTCAATGTCACGGGATGACTTCTTATGAAATGATACTCCTCAGACACCATGTAAGAAATGTCAACCAATAAAAACCCTTCTGATTGTACTGTCCCCTACCAGAGCAGTGTCTGCTTTTCTACTGCCCTAGGCAGCTAGAACCACAGACACTTTTCACAACAGACATAAACACCATCACACTGCACATTCACAGACCAAAATATGTGAAAACAAAAATACAGACAAAAAATAAATGTTCACTGGCACGCTGCAGAGGAGCTGTTAGTCAATGTGAGGGAGCGGGGGGGGGGGGGGGGGGTGGTGGCTTCCTGTCTTAATACGGTTATGAAGTCAATAAAGGGGTTGAGTCCTTTCCAGGGATAACTCCTCTAATTTTACGACTGATTAAGGCAAATTCAGACAGTTTGTTTAAAAAAAAATCAGACTCTGACACGCCCCCCTCCCTCAGGCCCCGCCCACATTTCTGGATTGGAATCGTTTGGTCGGAGATGCCTCAGAGAAGAGCCCGAGGCTCTGACCGTGCGGCAGCAGCAGTGCCAGAAGTAAGTCCCCGTGCCCTCCCCATGCCATGGTGCTCCTGAGACTGTGCCCCCCCCCCTCCCATCCTCGGCCCCTCAGACGATGGAGCACTTCTTGCCGCGCTTCTTGACGGGGGGAGGGCAGAGGACGGCCCGGATCGCCTCGTCAAACACCGTCTTCAGGCCTCGCTGGGTGAGCGCTGAGCACTCCAGGTACTTCACTGCACCTGCGGGGGCAGCACAGAGACCCAGGAGCCTGTGAGCGTTACCCCGTCACACGGGCAGGTCACATGCTGCCCCGCCCCCAGCTGCCCTGGCCCCTGCTGCCCCGCAACCATGCTGCCCACCCCCTGCTGCTGCCCCGCCCCCATGCTGCCCTGCTGCTGCCCCACCCCCAGCTGCCCTGCTGCTGCCCCGCCCCCAGCTGCCCTGCTGCTGCCCCGCAACCATGCTGCCCTGCTGCTGCCCCCCCCCCAGCTGCCCTGCTGCTGCCCCGCCCCCATGCTGCCCTGCTGATGCCCCGCCCCCCATGCTGCCCTGCTGATGCCCCACCCCCATGCTGCCTACCCCCTGCTGCCCCGCAACCATGCTACCCTGCCGCAACCCCGCCCCCATGCTTGATGCCCACCCCCTGATGCCCCGCCCTCTGGCTCTCACCAATCTCCCGCGCCATGGCCAGGCCCTGCGGGTACGTGATGGGGGCCAGCTTCTTGTCCCGAAGGCGCTCGATGGTGTCCTTGTCATCCCGAAGGTCCAGTTTGGTGCCGACCAGGATGATGGGGGTGTTGGGACAGTGGTGTCGGACCTCTGGGTACCACTGGCCCGGGACACAGAGACACAGGTCAGAACGGGGCGGGGGGTGGGGGGGGACGCAGAGAACAGGCAGCTGATCCCAGGTAAGATCCGAGCGGCCGCACTCACCTTGGCCCTGACGTTCTCAAAGGAGGCGGGGCTCACCAGCGAGAAGCATATCAAGAACACGTCCTGCACGGGAAGCACAGAAAAAAGCTGTCAATCAAAAGTCTCTCAAAGAAGGTGGACAGACACAGGGGCACAGAAATATGCAGAAAAAATAAAATGTCAGAAGTAGCTGGGAGGCTATAAATAATATGCCTGCTAGCCATGGAAACAGGCCCGCTAGCCATGGAAATAGGCCAGTTAGCCTTGGAAACAGGCCGTTTCTCTATACGGTCAACCCCACTGTGACACTGAGAGTTCTGTTTTAAAGATGGGGTTTCTTGGCGCCCCCAGTGTACTCACATTCGCCTGACAAACAGAGCAGCGATAGAGCAGTGGGCAGGTCAAACCGTACCGTCTGTGGGTAAGAGAGTGGGCGGAGCCTGTCGTAGTCCTCCTGTCCTGCCGTGTCCCACAGACCCAGGTTAACTGGCTTGCCGTCCACCATCACATTGGCAGAGTAGTTATCAAACCTGCAGTGAGACAGGACTCCTTATTTCAGATCCAGGGACTCCCACCCAGGCTCAAAGGCATTCAAGGGACCCCCATTATTAAGTTGAAAAGGGTTATATATTTTTTTTTAAAAAGGCTTTATATTTTGAAACATTTTTTCCTAAATCTATATATAATTATTGCATATCAAATCTGGCCAGCGACCCCCTTTGGTACCACCAAGGACCCCCTGTTGAGAACCCGATAGAATACTTCTTCCTGATTGGCTCACGCTCACAGTATGGACGATTCTGATTGGCCACGTGTAAGAGGCAGTACTCACACAGTGGGGATGTACTCCCCAGGGAAGGCATTGGTGGTGTAGCTGATGAGGAGACAGGTCTTTCCCACAGCACTGAAGGAGGGAGAGAGGAAGGAGTGATAGAGGAACAAAAGAGAGAAAGAAAGTCAGTGCTGAAGCTCACTGAACCAGCGCCGTCGACAGGGGGAAGAAAGGAGGTAATAATTCTAGGGGCCCAAAGCCGGGGTGGGGGGGTTTGAGGGGGGGCTACGGGTGCCATTTATCCGGACTAGTGCTCCTCTGTTTCTGGGACCCCATGAAAAGCTCTCGCATTGGGCCTACCACCATTGAATGAACATGATGCAACATGATCATGTATGACTTCATTCATCAATGCAGGTGCGGCCGAATGCGAGACGTTTTGTGTACAGGGTGTGGCAACCATGGCTACATGGTCTACCGACCTTCACCCGTGCTACACATCCTGTACCTTCCGCAGGTAGCGTTCATGTTCTTTAAACAGAGTATGGTACCGTGGACAGATCAATGAAAATATAATTAATTTACGCAGATTTTATATGTTGCATTGATGAACACCCATCATAAGCCCGCCCACCAGGTCTGCATTAGCCTGGCTCTACACTGTATTGGAGGGGGGGGGCTCACACCAGCGCTCAACACCCCCCCCCCCGACCCCCCACCCCGAGTATTTGCAGTGCTGCAGTGACTAACCACCAGAAATGAAAGAAGGAGGAGGGCTGTATGCAAGTGACAGCATGCTGAGAACACACACACTGTAACCCAGGAAACCAGAGGGGGAGGTTTGGGGAGGATGGTCAGAGAAAGGAGTAATGTGAATGGTTGTGAGAGAGAGAGAGAAAGATAGAGAGAGAGGGAGGGAGGGAGAGAGAGAGAGAAAGAGAGGGAGGGAGAGAGAGAGAGGGAGAGATGTGATGGAGGGGGAGATAGGGAGGGAGAGAGAGAAAGATGTGATGGAGAGGGAGAGAGAGACAGAGAGAGGGAGGGAGAGAGAGAGAGAGCGAGAGAGAGGGAGACCGAGAGGGAGACCGAGAGAGAGAGGGAGAGAGAGAGAGATGTGATGGAGGGGGAGACAGGGAGGGTGCAGCAGGCGGTGCCAGCATGTCAGCATCATGGCTGGTGGGGTCCTGGCAGCCCGGGCCACTGAGCTGTGAAAGCAGAGCTTGGGGGGAGGAGCTTCGGCCAGTCATGTGACCAAAATAACCACTCAAGAGTTAACTGTTTGTAGCCCAGACTGCTTCCTCTTCTTCCCACCCCTTCCGCCTGGAGGCATGACTCTGCGATACTGCTCACTTATCCCTCTTAGGTGTGACATCACAAATGTGTGATTAGAAGGCTCCTAACTGAACATTCTAATGCTGATGTCACAATCGCCACTGGTAACTGAAAGCGATGAAGTTCCAGACCACTGACTTGGAATTTTGAAAAAAACATTGCAGAAAACCTACTCTTCAAATTCATCAGTGTGCATGTGCATGTGCATGTGTAAGTGAGAGAGAGAGAGAGAGAGAGAGAGAGAGAGAGGAGAATGCAGTGTGGGCAGTATCTGTTCACTCTGGAGCTAGTGAGACATTTCAAGCCTGGGGAACACCAGCATTCCTCATTAACCTGAGAAACGTTGGACGGGCCAAACATCTCTCAGTGGAGGCATGAAGACAGAGAACAGTGCCCTGCCTTGTGGCAGGGGAACTAACCTACTGCACGGTACTGGATCAGCATGCAATTGGAAAAATGGCAGCAGCTGGGACGAAATTCATTTTAAAATTGCATTCCTCGTTTCACCTGCATCTTCCACACAGCTACTATCAGTGTACTTAGTGGAATAATCATGAACCCATAACGATGCATAGGGCCGAATAAAACCCTCCATTCTCCTAAGGGTGGGACCGTGGGTCCTGCAGAACTTGGCCGTGCTTCGGATTCTCAGCAAGATACACCTGGCCTGGTTCTGACCCGACCCGCCCAAACCCACATGCCCATGTCCCATTTCACTATTCTGCAAAGCTTGTCTCTGAAGAACGAGCGAAAATTGAAAATAAGTTGAAAGGGATAAAAGGGCTAAATTCTACCTGTATATAATGCGTCTGGTATTTAAAATAAAAAATCAAGCGCCTCCCAACGAGCGAGCGCTAGTAGAACCAAGTCTGTTATGAATTCAGAGTAATCGCCGTGTAGGTGTGAAAACATTACCTCATACCCCGTCTCACATTTTATAATGTGCGCGACTCGGGTGGACGCGCGCTTGCGTTGGCGCACAGTAGCTCATATGAAACGATTTAATTGAGATTGTATAATTATTTCAAATAACTGTAATGCAGAATACGCCGCGCTAAAACCATAAAAGCTATTGAAACAAACGAAATATTTAATCATTTCAAATGAAAGTTGCAATCTCATTTCACACACGTTTTGCGCACAGCGAAACACACTGCAGTTTTTCGCACACAAAATGCATTATATTATGATAAACATATTAAAATCCAACAAATTCTTGTTGCTGGCACTGAATAATTATATGAAAATTTCCCCCAAAAAACGCACCCATGCTCACGCTTATGAGCATGAATCAGGCCATCTGATTAGCTTGTTAGCGAACCACCCAGCTGCGTTACCACTCCGCCACGATACCGACCGCAGCCCTTCTTGCAACAATTGCATTCTCCCGATAACGTCTGAAACACACACGGAAAAAGGTAAAATATTAATGCAACGCAAGGATGTTAGCTCTTACCCATCGCCGACAACCACGCATTTAATGGCCTGCATTTGCAGAGTAGGATGGTGAGTCAAACAGCAGACTGTGAAATCTATTTAAATGCACAAAATTTTGCACGAGATTTAAGATAGCTGTATTAATAACGGTTCTGTTTCAGTTCGCGCACAAGCTGCAGCGACACAGACGCACCCCGAAAATGACCGAATCCTCCGGTAAAGAACGAGCCTATTTAAAGGGGCAGGCAATTTCACCCACGTTATTCTGACCAAATAAGAGCACCTATTTGGTCAGATGGTGACGTAATGAAGCTGGGAACAGTAAACACAAACAAAAGAAAACGAAAGATAAATGCTAATTTTGTGATATCAAAATCGGTCATAAAACATAACAATTCAAAAGGAACCATGAACCACTGTCTGTAGAAATATATGTGCACCAGGTCTGCGTAATGATCGGACCAAAAGTCAGCAGCTTGAAGCAGTTAAATGTTCTGCACTGACTATTGCAATCAGCAATAATGAAATTTCAAAAATACATAAAAATTAAAATATAACATACATTCTTTTCAGTCATTCATTGGATGCAGGGTTTTTCTGAAAGTCACTGAAACAGATACACTATAAATGTGTGCTTTTATGAAAGGACTACATACAAAATAGTACATACTGTGGTGCTGACATAAACAGGCTGATCCTCCATTTGATGAAGTGGGTTGCTTCTTTGCTGCAACCTGCTGGTCGTTTTCCTAGTTGTACAAGATAAACAGCTTTGGATCCTTCAAGTGTTGAAATCCTCTTCAGGCATCCCTGTAAGTCAGCAACCACCACTGCGAAATGTGAGTAACACACTCCGCTCAGTGGCTGGGGAAAGGGTTATCAGCGTGAAGTACAGATTATGTCTAACCGAAATCAACCACTTTTACATTTCACACCAAAATCACATGAAGAGGAGGACGCCAGGAGGACGCCAGAAGGTCACCAGGAGGTCACCAGGAGGACGCCAGAATACCTGAGAACTGCTTAATTAAATTAAGGACATTATCCCAAGTACCTTGTACTTCCTGCTGCATGATTGTAGATAAATGAACGCACACACACACACACTCCATCACACCAAACTCACAGACACGCCCAATGAACCAATGAACAGGCTTTTCAGTTTTTAGGAATTTATCTTGTTTTTTTTATTGCTTGGCCTGCCGTTAGGACAGTTCATACCAAAAGGAGCAGAACTTCAGCAGATCCAGGGGACCAAACCGCACGGAGTCACACAGTGAGGGCAGAGGAACGGTCCTGGGACGGCCGTGAGCGCTGGGGCCTGCAGGCCTGTGCAGAGCAGAGTGGGGAGGGGGGCGGGGCGGGGCGAACTGGAGACTGCGTCCGGAACACACACACCAAGGCAACCCGCCAACCCGCTGTCTGCACCCACACTTATACTCCACCGCTGAAAGCCTTTCCCTTTAAATAACTTATTTGTGTGTGTGTGTGTGTGTGTGTGTGTGGGGGGGGGGGGGGGGGGGGGTCTGCTATTTTATGCTATAATTATACAATGAAATACAGACCACCAGAACCCCCAGATGAAGTGCCACAGGTAAAGCGTTGAATGTGCAAAAGGAATCTACCCTTCCTGGGAAAGTCTTTTAAACTTCACAAACTTCTCCTCTGCTTAAGACAAGTCGCTAAAAAGTCGCTATATTGGCATATGTGCATCTTTCTTTAGGAATTTATGTAATTTACTTTGTGTTTTTACCTCCATATCCTAGACACTGCACCACAGAGTCAAACGCAGATCAGCACAGCGAATGGCGAATCAAAGGAAAATGGCAGATCACCAAAAGGAAATGTATTTTTACAAGGGGAATTCATTTCCTTTAAAACGATGTACCGATGGAAAAAGGTTCAAACTAAAATCAGTCTAATTGTTGTGCAAGGCCAACCTACCTTGCTGTCTCCATGCCAGGGACCGGTGTAAAACTCAAGTAAAAGGCTTTTTTACTTTCAAGAATCTAAGAATCATAGTTTAAAGAGTTTATGGAGTTTTATTTGAACATAAACTTCAATTTACATCTAACCAGTTGTCATGGTGAATAAAGGAAACCATGGGAACATGTATGATGCCTTCAGCTGCATTAAAGAGGCAGATAAAACACTACTCCACACTTGTGTGGTTTTGTTTGCTGGAAAAAAAAAATCTCAAAGGTGAACTCTGTCAAAGAAATACACAAAAATAATTACACTGGGTAGCCATGTTGACAAGTTCCGGAAAGACATTCTGGAATGACCCGAACGGGTTCTATCCCACAAAAGCTTAGAATGCAGGCACTTTTTTTGGACAAACTGTAACATTACAGTGTAACACAGTACTTTCCAGTTCAGTGTTTAAGTGTGTAAAATAAAATACACTGGCGGGAGGTTGCGTATCACGCACCCCCTAAACAATACTTGTCATGCAAAACAGAGCTCCCCCCCCAAGCGTATGAACATACACAAGAGCGTTTCCCAGCTTGTTTGCGAACTGATGTGGCATTGTGCTGTGAGCAACACTCTGAAACGACGGAAAGCGCCGTGGATGCGTCTCTGCGTCAACATGGACTCCCCGTATCCCAACGCGGGAGTCCCCATATCCCAACGCGGGACTCCACCAATGAAGCGACGGTTCTCTTTCCAGGGAGAGTTCTTTAAATCATGCCACAGGGCACAGAATAGAGTGAATTTATGGAAAAATAGCCATTTAAAAAATAATGTTTACTCTCAGAGCCTGCTGTCAGTCCCATCTACCGTACTACGCTAACTCTATACATAGTATTAATAATAATAATAATAATAATAATAATAATAATAATAATAATAATAATAATAAAAGGAAATTACATGTTCACATACATTACAGAACTATGGAAATTGAAGAAACATTTGGCGTATACTAAGAAACGTAACAGGAAATGAGTAAATACTTTAACACGTTTAAGACTTCAACAGCATTTATCACAATCGGGCTTCTGTCAAAATCCCGTCTTCTATGAAAAATAAAAACGCGTTATTTGTGTAACTGAGGCCCACAGCTACAGAAGACTGACGTTACTTCAGTTCCGCATTCGGCATGCAGGGCCAGCTCGCGCTTAAAGAAACGGGAGCCGGGGAGAAACGCGGGGCTCGTCCGTCGGCATGGACACGGGGATATGGTCACGAGGGGCAGCAGTCATATCGCGCGAATCCCGCTGCGATCCGAACGGGACTACAGCGAGAGCGGCTTCACGGCGTTCGAAGGCGCCCCGCCCCGCTTCGCGCATCGACTGCGTGGTTCTTCGTGCGATAGCGTAAAAGCCTCGGCTTAGAAACGAACACAACCGACGGACCGTCACCACGTTTTCCCCGCCGCCTTTTCCAAGAGGAAAGACGTTCGCACCCTGGCTAAGCTCAGAGTGCCTCTCCCATGCAACCCCATCCTCCTACAGAGGGCTTCCTTTGACCTGTGATCGCCCTGGATCTCAGCGTCTAAAACAGTTTATTCATCAGTATCACATTCAGAGTACTAATGTGCACTAGTTTTCTTCCAGACCCCAGCTTTCCAACAAAATCGAGAGCAGCCTGTAATATTTGGCACTGGCTTAGAAGCCATGTTTCCTAAACAAAGTCCTGCAGACAGCTGCTCTACAGACCTACTTCAGCTTGAAATAAATAAAATAAAAGAAATAAAGAAAAACACAGTAAAGATGAACAAGAGACACCCAGGAGACATATGGGACAGGGTTGGGGACGGGACTAGAAGAATATATGCAGTTTTTTTAAAATGAGGGATATATTTGCTCTCCGTAATTAATAAAGATACTGGAACATGTTGCTGCAATTAATACTAGCAGGTGCATAAAAACATTGTTTCTTATATATCACAAACTGTGCAAAAAATATAATGTTTATGGTTATACAGACTCGTACACATGTATGTATATACTGTACATGTGCAACAATTATTATAAAACATTAGAGCAGGTCATCATGGCCGTGATGGTGTGTGAAACCAACAGTTCCATCTAAATAACCACTGAGGAACACAAAACTAACTGTATTGGTTTAGGGATTCCAAACCTCAAAATCTCAAACAGCCAAATGGAAAGCATCCAAATGTGGTTGTTCATCGTAAGGGACTGTTCTTTTTTTTTTTTTTTGTCTTACTGTTTCTCCCTGTTGCCGGGACAACTGCACACAGGTGATCACTCTTTAAAAGCAAGTGAAACTTCTGGCTGTCTGGCTGCCGAGCGCATTCTCCTCTGTGCAGGAGAGAGCGAGGGCCCATTTTCCTGCTACCACACCGGGTTGGCCTATAGCGCGGGAGAAAGCTTATGAAGTATAAATGTGAAATGTCCCATTGGGTCGCTATAAAAAGACAGACAGACAAACAGACAGACAGAAAGGCAGGCTACAATGTGGGCAGGAGGCTGGGTGTCGGAAAAACAAAAGTATAATAAACACACAAAGCAAAAACCCAGAGGGAAATAAAGCAAACAGGTTGGTGGACCCTGCAGAAAGGGGTGGGGCCAGAGGTTTTCAGACTGCAGAAAGGGGAGGGGCTGGGGCGGTTTCAGATTGCAGAAAGGGGAGGGGCCAGGGGGGTTTGCAGACTGCAGAAAGGGGCGGGGCCAGGGGTTTGCAGACTGTAGAAAGGGGAGGGGCTGGGGGGGGGGGGCCTTTACAGACCGCAGAAAGGGGCGGGGCCTGGGGAGTTTGCAGACTGCAGAAAGGGGCGGGGCCAGGGGTGTTCAGACCGACAGGGACACAAAGCTGTTGTACTGCTGGATGTTCCTCTTGAGGATGTCCGAGCAGGGGCCGAGGACGCGCTCGAACCTCGGCCGGTCCAGCTTGACGCACTTCAGCGGGCCGCGGGAGACCACGGTGGCCGCGCGGGGGCGGTTCATCAGCAGCGCAATCTCACCTGCGGGATCGAGAGGAGAGCAGGAGCTCAGCGCTCAGAGGGAGCTCAGCCCTCAGAGGGAGCTCAGCCCTCAGAGGGAGCTCAGCCCTCAGAGGGAGCTCAGCGCTCAGAGGGAGCTCAGCCCTCAGAGGAAGCTCAGCCCTCAGAGGGAGCTCAGCGCTCAGAGGGAGCTCAGAGGGAGCTCAGCGCTCAGAGGGAGCTCAGCCCTCAGAGGAAGCTCAGCCCTCAGAGGGAGCTCAGCGCTCAGAGGGAGCTCAGAGGGAGCTCAGCACTCAGAGGGAGCTCAGCCCTCAGAGGGAGCTCAGCGCTCAGAGGGAGCTCAGCCCTCAGAGGAAGCTCAGCCCTCAGAGGGAGCTCAGCGCTCAGAGGCAGCTCAGATACTGATAACAGGAACCCTGTGCCTGTGTGTGTGTGAGGTTATGTGCACGTAAGAGTGAGTGAATGAGTTTGTGCGAGCAACTCACTCACATCTGTGTGTATTGCACGTGTTTGTGCATAAGTGCGTGTGCACTACTGTGCGTTTCTCTGGATAAGAGAGCCTGCTAAGTGACTGCAGTGCAGATGCATGTGATGCGATGCAGCGTAATGTAACGTGTGAGCGTGTGTAAGAGCATGTGTACCAGCGCACATGCATGTGCAGGCCTGTGCCATTGTGGACAGCTCACAGGACAGGAGTTTAAAGATCGGTTGGAATTTCTCACCGAAATAATCGGAGGGCCCGAGACGTCCGACCTCCACAAACTCCTCGTTCTCAGACCTGCGCTGCAGCACCGCCGCGGAGCCCTGAGGAGACACCGACACACCGGATCAGCACCCACACAGGATCAGCACCGACACCGGATCAGCACCCACACACAGGATCAGCACCCACACACAGGATCAGCACCGACACCGGATCAGCACCCACACACAGGATCAGCACCGACACCGGATCAGCACCCACACACAGGATCAGCACCCACACACAGGATCAGCACCCACACACCGGATCAGCACCCACACAGGATCAGCACCCACACACAGGATCAGCACCCACACAGGATCAGCACCCACACACAGGATCAGCACCCACACACCGGATCAGCACCCACACAGGATCAGCACCCACACACAGGATCAGCACCCACACAGCGGATCAGCAGCCACACAGGATCAGCACCGACACCGGATCAGCACCCACACACCGGATCAGCACCCACACAGGATCAGCACCGACACACCGGATCAGCACCGACACACAGGATCAGCACCCACACACCGGATCAGCACCGACATAGGATCAGCACCCACACACCGGATCAGCACCGACACACCGGATCAGCACCCACACACCGGATCAGCACACACACACCGGATCAGCACACACACAAAGGATCAGCACCGACACAGGATCAGCACCCACACACCGGATCAGCACACACAAAATGGATCAACACCGACACACAGGATCAGCACCAACACACGATCAGCACCCACACACAGGATCAGCACCGACACACAGGATCAGCACCAACACACGATCAGCACCCACACACAGGATCAGCACCCACACACTGGATCAGCACCGACACAGGATCAGCACCCACACACCGGATCAGCACACACAAAATGGATCAGCACCGACACAGCAGATCAGCACCCACACAGGATCAGCACCCACACAGCGGATCAGCACCCACACACCGGATCAGCACACACACAAAGGATCAGCACCAAAACAGCGGATCGGCACCCACACACCAGATCAGCACCCACACACTAGATCAATGTGAATAACATGGAATTCAACTGGTTCCTATGGAGCTTCACATTCCAAGGGTTCAGTACAGCCAGTGTTTATACAAGTACATGCTGTTGTGGCATGTACTTCCACTGCCCACGCAAGCAAACACACACACACATGCACACACACGCACACACGCACGCACGCGCGCACACACGCACGCACGCACGCACGCACACACGCACACAACACACGCACACACGAACCTCGAGGATGATGAAGAACTCGTCTCCCGGCTCTCCCTGGACCACGATCTTCTGTCCGTCCTCAAACTGCACCGTCTCCAACGCGTCAGCCACCGTGAGGCGCTCCCACTTCTCCAGCGACTCTGCAGAGGGAAGCCAGCCAATGACACGCTCCCCTTTAACAGCCAGCCAATGACACGCTCCCTTTTAACAGCCAGCCAATGACACGCTCCCCTTTAACAGCCAGCCAATGACACGCTCCCCTTTAACAGCCAGCCAATGACAGCCTCCCCTTTAACAGCCAGCCAATGACAGCCTCCCCTCTCGCACTCACACTTTCTAACAGAAGTTCAACTCATTTATATCAGGATTTATATCATTTTTGCAGTATTGTACAAATCAGCCAAAGGTCTACACATGAAAATAAAACAGAAATCAAATAGTAAAACTGATAGTCATCACAAAACAATAGATATTTTAAAATTTATTTGAGTCTTCTATGTTAATAAACTATTCCACTAGATGGCACCCAACCTTTCACATTGACTGAAAAATCAATTTTAAAACAAAAGGGAAATAAGTAAAACCCGAAAAAAAATCCTTTAAATCTGCCACAAAGTGCAACAAAAACAGCCCCAACAGACTGACTGAATGAATCAACTACACAAATCAATCAGGGACATTTGCCGTTTAAAGAATGCATGAATCAGCCTTACCCAGTATCGATACTTTGCTGAGAAATTCTTCATACATCTTCCGCTTCCTTAAAGTGCTTCCCTGTAAGACAAGGTGAAATAATCAAATACCTACCTACTGAAGAGCTACGACAGCACTCAGCTTTGCAGTATGAGACCAGTAAAAAACAGTATAAGAAGATTAGGCTACTGTTTGAGTTTCACACTCACTGAACTTACAGCACCAGCAACTCATCAAGAGCAATAAGCTTCTGGCGCTTTTGCAATAAACCATCATATCGGCTACAAAAGTAACCTTGTTCATCAACAATAATGAACTTTACGGACAACGCACTTTTCTTAAAACGTAAATGCTGTGCACAGGACATTACAAGCCACAAAACAAAGCCATACAACAGGGAAACACAGTATTCAGAACAGACAGAACCAACCGTCACCACACACAGCAGATAGAACAGACAGAACCAACTGTCACCACACACAGCAGATAGAACAGACAGAACCAACCGTCACCACACACAGCAGATAGAACAGACAGAACCAACCGTCACCACACACAGCAGATAGAACAGACAGAACCAACCAGACAGAACAACAACAGCAGGAATGCATCAGTAAATTTCAGAAGTAATATTCAGTAGTAATATTCAGTAGTAATGTTCAGTAGTAATGTTCAGTAGTAATGTTCAGGAGTGATGTTCAGGAGTGATGTTCAGGAGTGATGTTCAGGAGTGATGCTTAGTAGTAATGTTCAGTAGTGATGTTCAGTAGTAATGTTTTTACGGAGTGATGTTCAGCAGTGATGTTCAGTAATAATGTTTTTACAGAGTGATGTTCAGCAGTGATGTTCAGTAGTAACGTCCAGTAGTAATGTTTTTACAGAGTGATGTTCTGTAGTAATGTTTTCATGGAGCGATGTTCAGGAGTGATGTTCAGTAGTGATAATCACCATCAGTATCCTCCGGTAGCTGTCTCTGTCGATGCCCCACAGCTTGACGTTGGTCTTGGCCCTCACACTGGCGGCTCTGGGGGTCCCGTAGATCAGCGCCAGCTCCCCAAAACTGCCCCCCTCGCCAATGCTGGTGACCCACTCGTTATTGACATACACCTGCAAAGAGCAAGCGGGCGAGAGCTTAGCCCTGGCAGGAAGGGGCGGGACTTAAAGGAGGAGCCAATCAGAGAGAACAGGACAGGGCTACAACTGCAACCGGAATTCCAGGTCAAGTGCGTCATGTTGACCCTTACTCTCTTTTTTAGGAATAGCAGAGATTCTAAATATTCCATGCTAGTAAACGCATAACAAATACTGTATTACAAATGAATACAATGACAAACCAACATTCTTTTGAGACTCAACGAAGAAAGCAAACACTTACATCCATTTCTCCTTGGTCAATAACGTAGAAGTTATCTCCTTCATCACCTAGAGCAGGGAATCATGAGATTAGTAAACAGTAACTTTTCAATTCTGCCATCATTACCAAATTTATAGTTCAATTTTATGTGCAACTGAAAATTCAACCTTGCTGGATGACTGTCTCTCCAGCGATGTAGGTGACAGAAAACATGGCGTCAAATATATCACTGCAAAAGGAAGAACAGAAGTAGTCAATTCAGTTCCAACACTGAAAACCATTTAAACGTGAATATCATACTTGGACAAACAAACCAAAGATGGCCGTGCTACCTTCGCTCGTTGTCGTCCAGATGGGCGAAAAGAACGTTTTTCTCGATTGCTTTCGCCAGAGCCGCCATGGTCTTGTAGTCTTTAGGAATGACCTGCGACAGAGTGGATTTGAGATCGCTCAGTCCAGTCGGCTCACTCTACATGCGCTTAAGCGACCGAGCTGCCAGCGGTGCTCTTTCATGAAGGTCCCTGCCTTTAACACAGCACACGGCCATTAAAACCGCGCATTAAACACAGGCAAAGCAAGGTTAAGGGCACAGAATGATGCAAACAAAACCTCTCTGTCGCAATCTAGGGAGCGTCACCCAATTACAGAAACTCTACAGTTATCATCTCTAACAGACTGACATACAGACCATTTATTGAACTTGTTTTAGTTGATCTTTTGATACGCTCCAGTAACACCCCCGTTTGCTGGCTTGTTTAACCCTGCACTACAGCGTCCGTTCGGGGCGTTCCTGTCTGTGAGGTGCATTGTGGGACAGGCCCCTCTGCAGTCAGGCCGTGGCGCACGGGTGCGCCGGGGCGGCGGGGGTACAGCGGCGGGGCGGTGGGGGTACAGCGGTGGGGCGGCAGGGCGGCGGGGCGGCGGGGGCACAGCGGCGGGGCGACGGCGGCGGGCACCTTGCGCACGTAGGAGGCGGCGTCCTCCTCGGTGTACACCTCAGCGCTGATGGCACCACGGCGGCAGCGGCCCTTCACCACGGGGTTCATGGGAGGAGAGATCTCATCCTCGCGCGAGTCCGAGCGCAAGCTGGGCTTCTGCTGCGTCTGCAGCTGCTTGGCCTCCTCCTGCGGGGCGGGGGGGAGAGGGGGAGAGAGGGGGAGAGAAAGAGGCACAGACTCATGTCACATTCACTCATGTGACCTAATCTGCCTCATACACCCAACATACATTTTACCCCAAAAGAGAGGGCTGATGGACTGAGCTTGGAAAAAGTGCAAATTACCAAAATGTTGCCACCAATAAAGAACAATAAAATAATACAATTAATCGACAGCCAAAATCATACACATAAACAGAGTAATAAACAGATGGATTAATTGTGCTATTAAGGTGTCTCGGGTCAAGCATCAGCACATGATCGCTCCTTCAGGACCCCTGTCTGACCACTGATTGGCTGGGATGTCTTCATTGCCATAGCATCCCCCGCCCCCTGCCCCCAAGGCCCCGCCCCCTGCCCCCAAGGCCACGCCCACCTTCTCCAGCCTCTGGAAGTACTCGCGCAGGAAGGCCATTGGGCGCTCGGGCCGGGCGGTGCACAGCTGCACGATGCAGTCCTTCAGCAGCTGCTGCACGTTGTGCTTCTGCACGTACTGCTCGCACTCCCGCAGGCTCCGCTCCTCCTCGCTGCTCGTCGCCATGGTCACCCGCAGGTCCGCTGCGCGCCCGGGGAAGGGGAGAGAGGTAAAACAAAAACAAAAAAAACAAAACAATACTGTCTCATCAAAGGTATCCATTTAAACTGAAAGTTGGCATGCCGATACAAATAAATTTTCTTTTCTTTTCATCATTTCTTACACAGTCAAGGTCAATTTTTATACATATTTTTACTTTCCACCAATCAGCTTCTACTATTATGCAAATTTCTGTTCCTTGTACCAAAATGGTTGGATTTCAAACAACTGTCGACAAACACTAAGAGCAACTAACTATTCATGGACAGGATGAGGCACCCGGCTGGCCTTGTGTGGCCTTCCCCCCCTTAAGGGCCAAGTGTACCAGGCCTTTGATTGGCGTTCAGCCTTGTTTATATGAGTGTATGTAGGCCACATGAAATCAATAATAAAGCACTGTAATGCATCCAGTATAATACTGTATAGCCTTAGTCTCACTATAAGTGTCAGCTGTGGCACAGCCAATGGAAATAAAATCTCTTCCTGTGCAGCCACGAGATGGGGCAGTCATCAATTTAGAAAAAACAGACAATGTCAATAAAGCAACACGCCACATGTAAAATAGCTGTACTAACACAATGTGCGGTGCTGCATTCTGAAAGGATGGATTTAGTTTTTTTGTTGTTGTTGAGGTCATTTCTTTATCTGCATAAATATAGGAAATGTCTCTCTAAAAAAAAAAAAGATACAGGACCTTCTTTCAGTTCGTCAGTACAAAAGAAAAGCTAATTCTGTTAAGCGCGGCTGCTGTGGTTACAGAATCTGTAGAGTGAACGGGGTCTCTGTGCACACAAATCTAAACTTCCACGGTACTTAACTGTCTGACCTGAGGGACAAAGACCGCTCTTAACAACTTCACAAGACGATGCTGATGACTTTAAATAGCACCCACTCCGCATGGGTAAACAGAAAAGACCTTCAGGGGCTGAAGCAGAACAAGATATTATCTCCATACTGAAATACGCTTCATTCAGGCCGTAAGTACGTCAGAGGAAAACGGAAGTAAGCAGTTTCACAATTTTGCCTCAATTTTTTCTCATTTGTTCACCAACACAAGCGTTGATGCCGAGTTCTGGGTGACACTAACTCTGGGCGAATAACATTTCTCTAGCAAAAAGCCAGGGCACCTTGCCATATAGACCTTGCAGGTCAGTACGATTACATGGCAATGGCGAACCAGGGCGGAAGATAAACAAGAGATATTCAAACACGAGTAGTGTGGGGGAAGAAATTGGTTCCAAAAGGTGCAGGCTAATGTTACCGTAACCCATTTTGAGATATTTGTAGATTTACATTTCACAGATGACCTGGATCACATGGCTGTTAATGCCTCCGCCAGGAGTCCAAGACGCCAAAACAACATTTCTCTTAAAATAACTGAGAATAATATACAACAACCTCCATATCAAAAATTCTAGTTGTTACTCCTGCGACTGAAATCACAGCGTGCGGATTTAAAAGAAGCAACGCGCTATCTTGGCGTCGCGCAACTCTAGAGGCGAACAAAGATCAATAACACATTAACCACGTTGTTATCTGAACTGTTTTCAGTAGCCTCAGTCAACAGAATTAATTTAACTAGCCCATCACAGTAATATCGATCTCCACGCCAGCTTCCGAACAACTACCCACGTGCAAAACTTTGTAACAAACGACAAAATTAACGTTACATAATATATTTTAAGCTTGAAAGCTAAACACTTATCGATTCATAAGTTTAATAGGGGGTCACTTCCCAATTTTTGCACCTACAGCTAAATATGAAGGCGGACACCTTTTGAATCACGAAATTATGTAGCAAGAAATTTTTCGCCAGCTAGCAATGATATTTTTCCAAAATGCATCCCAAATGGACCTTGGCTTTCAGTACAATAGATCTATTATTCAGCAAGCTGGGAAACAGGTCAGTGGTTGTCGGTGGTTGTACTTGGCCAACTAGTCTACAAGCTCGCTGGCTCTTACTAACACCCAGGCTACGTTAGCTAGCAGATAACGATATTTCTCTCAGCATAACTTGACAGCCACTTCCCGACTGCACACTGACACAAACCGATGAACTACAATCAGAAAGGAATCGTCCCATTGTGCGGAGGCAAAAGCCATTTTCATACAAAATTAACATCTAAATGTTATACCCCGACGTGCAGGAGAAGCTACGCCGAACTTTCAAAGTCGAATGGCTATATTTGAGGGCCGCAGAGCTCTGATAACGACAACGCCATCTTGAAAATATAGCCAGCTAGCCAACTTGCGCTATAAAAACAAACGGGAGATATGGGCGACAGCTAGCAAACGTTACGTCGCACGTTTCTCTCTGGAGCAACATAACGAAATTCAGCAAAAATCACTAGAATGCGTTCTAAAAATTAAGTTTATTTTGCTTACCAAAGGTATTCGAAGCTAAGTCGCTTTTACAGACTATTTGTTCCCCCTGATACAAACTCCTTTCTCCTCTGTTTTTACAGTCCTTGGATGGCTGCCCTACCGGAAACAGGTCAGGACCAATCACAGACAGTCATTGACGTCAATGCGCCTCGTTCTGATAACGCTGGTAACCATTAGCAACCTTAAAGAGCAAGCTTCCGTGGAAGGCCTAAGCATGACGCCAGAGGGATAAGAAGGCTACAGGCTATGGAATATGGCAAGTCCTTTTAACATTTAATAGCCTGGCCGGATTCGCATTACGGATTACAGCGTTTTGACTAGTCATAAATGAATTACAGATATCTGTAATGTGAGTCCGGTCAAGCTATTAAATGTTGAAAGGGCATACCATAATAGGCTTTTGTTTCGGACGATCATTCAACCAGGGATGCGCCGGAGGCATAAAGAAAATCGTATTGATATGAGTGTAATCCGAATTTTTAACCTTTTGTTGCCAAATAAGTTTTTATAGCATTTGGGTGATTTCAGAAGTCTTCAATATTAGAAAGCAGAACAAATAAAAAAAATTAAAAATACAGCTTATATTTAATGAATTATAGAAAAAAATCCACGGTGTTCAGTAAAAAAATATGACCATTCAATTGCGCTTCTAATTAAAATCTAAATAGTCATTTTACACACACACACATGCACACTCACACATATATTTATACGTGTGTGTACATATATAGTGTGTATATATATATATATTTTTTTTTTCAACAAAACTGGTATCCCATTGTTATTTGTAGGTCCTCTCATCTCATCAAGAATTTCTGAGTTTGGGAAAGCTTGGATTCCTACACAAATCCTCCAAAACGGCCTCCTGAGTAGCAGTGTGGCCAGCTCTGCACCACGCCCGGGGACCGCCAACCCTAGCCAGCACTGATAGGAACAGCATTCCATGTCCTTTGAACATTACAATCTTACTTCCTTACCACTATGTTAAAAAAAAAAACATGCGTTTACTTTAAATATGTTAATAATTTAAATTAAAAAAATTAAATATTGATTCCATCTGGAACACAATGAAATTCATGACATCGCCTAAGTTGCAGTATCTTCTGCTAAAGTGAGAGCTGATCGATTTGCCACATGAGATGGTATGCAGGAGCGAGAAAGTTCTGCTCTAGGGTATGTTTCAGGTACTCGACTAAGAAGTGTAGTCACACCCCTCCTTCTCTCTCTCTCTCCTTCTCTCTCTCTCTCTCTCCTCCCTCTTCACTGATTGAGTTAATTCCCTTCACCACCCTTCACTACTTGCTGGGTTTCCTTCGTGTCGACTGCCCAGAGTCCACGAGCGCAGCCCCGCAGCAGCCCTAAAACAGACCCGAGCTGCCCCAGAGCTGCCCCAGAGCTGCCCCAGAGCTGCCCCAGAGCCCACACCAGCCTCCAAAGGTGAGTGCGGGGCCTCCTCCTCGTCTGTCTGTCCTTTCGCCCGTGTGAGCGTTTGCGCTGTTTTTCTGCTCCTTTGTTGTGCGTTAACCGCTGAGCTTCCTGTGAGTGCGCAATCCGAAGGTCTGTAAAGTCTGAAGGTTTTTTTTTTTTTTTTTTGAAAGATCTGTTTGTGTCCGCTCTGACATTACAGTCTACCTGGTTAATAAGAAGCTGTTAATATGGGTCTGATGCAAGGTGGTCATTTATGGGGGGGGGGGGGGTGGGGGCATGGTGGGGGTACAACCCCACCCCGCCCACCACAATATTACAAAACCAAATAACCCCTCCAATAAAATAGCATGATGCAGAGAAAAATAATTTAATATGATAAAGATGGGGATTTCATGTTGTGATCGGGATATACTGTTCAGTAGTCTGAAGTATTTTCCCCTTAGAATTCTTTAACATTTAAAAAAAATATTCAAACTGAAGCTGGTTTGTTGTCACATGGCAGGGGTTGAAGCTTTTCAAAAAGAAGAAAAAGAAACAAAATTTAGGTCTTCAAATTGGACCTAAACTCAGATTTGTGGAACTGTTTTCATAGACTGCAAATGTAGGTGTCATGAAACACAAAACTTTTATTGTCCAAAGCTGTGCACTGAATTCCCCCCTTTTTTTGATGCAGATAATCTAAATAAAGGCTTTTGATGCAGTGTAGTTTTGAGCGCTGCTTCTCAATGGAGGCCTTTGTAATCGCACACAAATGAGACAGGACACTTTAAACAGCATTACCTGCGCTGTGAAAGCTAAAATAATCCGCTCCCAGCAGCCAGATTGCAGTCTATAAATCAGGCTTGTTTACTTAATCTGAGCTGGGACTGTCTGATTAGTGTTTTTCACAGGTCAGATTGATACATGATGGCCACTGCAGCAGAATGAAATGGAGCAGGCCATTCTTTACATAATTTGTCAACTCTTTTTTTTTCCTCGTTTCAGAATTTCTGCTGCTGTGTTTAAGTGGAGCATTCCTCAGCCTGGAACATTCCAGACTCACGCTGTTGAGACATGTCCCTGTACAGCTTCGGCTTGGAGCCGCTGTCCTGCCATGCCTGGAACAAAGATAAGACTCGTAAGCGAAAACTAGTCCAGCTGCATGTCATTCCCCCCACAAGCTGGCTCTCGCTCTCTCTCTCTCTCTCTCTCTCTCTCTCGATCATGCATCATGTTGCTGCCTGCACTGGGATTTGCTGTGGGCAACTGCTGGCTGTTAAAGAGGGCGAGCGAGCGCACGCACAAATCGCATTCGGTGGAAGGGCTGAGTACTGCGCCCCACTTTCATCTGATTTGCGTGGATAGAATTCCCTCTTACCTCTTGGCTTGATGTCACAATCCACCAGACAGGAGGCCCACGCACTTACCTACTGGGCTTAGAGTGATCAAACCAGGGCTAAGAGAGATTGCATCATATCCTGCTTCCTTAATCTTTCCGGTCTGCTTAAGGGAGTTCTGGCGATAGAAATCTCAGACGGACAATGAGGGCATAACAAGAGTTCACCATCTTGGTTTTGTTGAGTATCTTTGCACTGACTACCAACCTGATCAGTTCAGCCTAGGTAGATTATTGATAATGTCACTATGTGATCTTTACAGTTTACCTGTCAATCTGAAGAATAATTAAATATAATTTCCCCTCAAGATATACTTAAAAATCAATCCAGGAACAGGAGTGAAATATATATTTTAGAGATGAACATTTCTCTTGCAGAAATTGCCATTAGCCCCAACAACAATGAGGTGCACGTCTACCAGAAGAGCGGGAAAGAGTGGAACAAGATCCACGAGCTGACAGAGCACAGTGGGCGGATCACAGGTAAGCCCCGTCCCCCTGTCGGAACACAGAGGACCAATCAGAGGCCTGGTCCAAAAATCTGTGATCCCTCAGGGAGAGGTTAATCATCGACCCGCTAATCTGGTGCGACTCCTTAAACAAACACACAGAGTGCATTACCATGGCTGTGTTTACAGTACAGGGCACGGTCTGGAACCACTGGAATTCCAGGAAGATGGTTTCCCATTTTGCTTTGCCGTGGATGTGCCTTTGCTCTTAAGTGTAAACGGTAGCCTGTCCTCAGCAGGGGGACAGGACTGGGCCATTTTAACGCGGCATCAGGAGCTTTTTTGTTCCAGGCTCTTCTGCACTCACTGAACTTTGGCCTTTCCTGAGAGCGGGGTCGGGTTCGGCATGTGCCCGTCAGTTTTTTTCTTTCTTTGCATCGATACCGAGCACAGCGGCCTCGGCGCCGGTGGCGTGGGTTAGGGTAACCCGTGCGTGTGACCCGCAGGCCTCAGCGCTGGCGCTGCAGGTTAGGGTAACCCGTGACCCGCAGGCCTTGGCGCAGGTGGCGTGGGTTAGGGTAACCCGTGCATGTGACCCGCAGGCCTCAGCGCTGGTGCTGCAGGTTAGGGTAACCCGTGACCCGCAGGCCTCGGCGCTGGTGGCGCAGGTTAGGGTAACCCGTGCGTGTGACCCACAGGCATCGACTGGGCCCCGGAGTCCAACCGCATCGTGACGTGCGCCTCGGACCGGAACGCCTACGTGTGGACGCTGAAAGACGCGGTCTGGAAGCCCACGCTGGTTCTGGTTCGCATCAACCGGGCCGCCACCTGCGTCAAGTGGTCCCCCCTGGAGAACAAGTTCGCGCTGGGCAGCGGGGCCCGGCTCATCTCCGTGTGCTACTTTGAGAAGGAGAACGACTGGTGAGAGTCCCCTGTCCAGTTCATGGGTACTGCCGGTAAGACGGGCCAACCCTTTGGAATGCTGGGATTTGTAGTCTTTAAGCACAAGTATGATACAGGCACTCACTTGATTATATTAATATGGTTTCCAGTGTACATTTTTCAAGGGCCTGTTCATTTATACTGGTGCTTTTTTTTTTCTTAAAAAACCGCACACGGGGTCCAAATTCAAATATTTGTTGCATAAATTAGTTTTGGACCTTCTGCAGCACTGCCCATCTGTGCACCTTCACACTGTCTGATGACATTTGCCCTTTGACCCCCCCCCCAGGTGGCTCAGCAAGCACATCAAGAAGGCCATCCGCTCCACGGTTCTGAGCCTGGACTGGCATCCCAATAACGTCCTGCTGGCTGCAGGCTCGGCAGACCTCCACTGCAGGTGAGCAGTGAAGCGTCAGTGCTCTGCCGTCCTCTATCCCCCACACCCCACGTCTAACGTCACCTGACTGCTTTTTTTGGCGCGCTGTGCCACGGCAGGGTTTTCTCAGGGTACATTAAGGACATCGAGGATAAGCCAGGCCCGACCCCCTGGGGGGCCAAGATGCCGTTTGGAGAGCTCCTGCTGGAGCACAGGGACTGCGGGGGCTGGGTGCACGGAGTCAGCTTCTCCCCCTCCGGGGACAGCCTGGCCTGGGTCAGCCACAGCAGCACCATCGGCGTGGTGGACGCCGCACAGGGCAAAGAGTGAGAGCCCCCCGTCACATCCTGCCCCCCCTTCAAATCAGCCCCATCACAACCGCACCTCTGTCACATCCTGCCCCCCCGCCACCTTCAAATCAGCCTCACCTCCATCACATTCCCTTTAAAATTAATTGAAATTCAATTCATGAGTTGACAAAATGGCCATGAATATTCTCTGAGGATTTCCCCCTTGATTTAACTGAATTTCAATTCATTTCTTGAACTGAGTGAATTTAAATGTAACTCTGATACGTTCTGTCCCATTGCATCCCTGCCACTGTTTCATTCTCTGTGTCACCTCTTCCCCCCCCCGCACCGGCAACGTGTGCTGAAAGTTCAGAGGGACTTGACTGAAAAATGAAAGTATGAGCTGTGTGTGTTGTGTGTGCCCTGGGTCTGCGCTGGGCGTTTAGATAACATGAGTGTGTGTACGGCAGGGTCACACAGCTGACCGTAGAGCATCTTCCCCTGATGACCGTCCTGCACCTCAACGAGACCGAGATCGCAGCTGCGGTGAGAAGCGCACTCATTGCACGAGTACAGGCATATAACCAATCAGACTGCACGAGTAGAAGCATATAACCAATCAGACTGCACGAGTAGAAGCATATAACCAATCAGACACACGCGCACACACACGCACACACACACACACACACATGCACACACACACACGTACACGCACACGCACACACACACAAACATGCACACACACACACACACACACACACACACACACACGCACACACACACACACACACGCACATGCGCACACACACACACACACGCGCACACACACACACACACACACACACACACGCACACACACACACACGCACACACACACACACAAACACGCACACACACACACACACACACAATCACACACACACACAAACGCACACACACGCACACACACACACGCACACTCTCACACACACACACACGCACACACACACAAACACACGCACACACACACACACTCTCACAAACATGCACACACACACACACACGTACACACACACATGCACACACACACAAACATGCACACACACACGCACACACACACATGCACACACACACACACGCGCACACACGCACACGCGCACACACACACACACTCTCACACACACACTCACAAACATGCACACACATACACACGCACACACACACAAACATGCACATACACACGCACACACAAACATGCACACACACACACACACACACACGCGCACACATGCACACACACACAAACATGCACACACACACGCACACACAAACATGCACACACACACGTGCGCACACACACACAAACATGCACACACGCACACGCACACACACAATCACACAATCACACACATACACACACACACACACACACTCCTCTGTTATCAGCCTCTCTTGAGAAGTCTGACTCTGTGCCCTGCAGCAGTAAGATAAGAGCAGGGTTCTGACATAACAGAAATACACTTCAGCAAGGCCAGTGTTCGCTGCTGCCCCCTACTGGCATACAGCAGCTGGTGCAGGGTATTGCTATGACCTGAAGAACTTAGAATAGTCTGGTATAACAGATGACACTCTAAAAAGTAATGTCAGTGTCCATGTTTTTTTTTCCCTTGAAGGGCCATGACTGCTGCCCATATCAGTACTCTTACAAGGGCCCAGGGAGCCTGGAGTTTGTGAAGAAGCTGGACATCCCCAAGCAGAGCTCCAAGAGCCTGGTGTCAGCCATGCAGCACTTCCGTAACCTGGACAAGAAGGCCACCACTGAGGAGGACAACAGCGAGCTCGACACGCTGCACCAGAACAGCATCATGTGAGAAAGGCCTTAGTCTCTCATTTACCCTTTCAACAGCAGATTTTTTTTTTCTTTCTCAAAATTCTAAAAAAAAATTAAAAGTCAGTGTTCTAGAACTCCATTGCTTTTAATTACCAATAGTAATTGTGACATCAGCATTAGAGTTCCATTAAGAACATTGTTATCACATATTTGTGACCTCACACTTTCCAGGACTACATTTGTAAACCGGGCTCGGTGAAGCCCACTTGAATTAGGTCCTTAGCGAGTGCAGCCATTTTGTTTCAGAGGGACGTTCGTAAATGTGCATGGACTCCTCTCAGGAACTTCCAGCTTCCATGTCAATCATTTCCTGTTTTGTTGCGTTTCCTGTAGCCAGCTGTGCATCGTGGAGGGGGACAGGGGGAAGGTGGAGAAGTTCAGCAGCGTGGGGCTGGACGGAGCCGTGGTGCTCTGGGACGTCAAGGTGAGGAGACACCTGTGACTCCTACCGCTCCCCACCCCCACCACAAAAAACAAACAACTGTAATTGCTGCGTGATCTTGCTGCGTGACTTGTGACTCAAGATGACAGTGCAGCGAAAAGGTCAATGATGGCTGCATTAACGCTGTCTCTTCCTGTCCTCCCTGTCTCCACAGCTGTGAGGAGACACCGGAGACCGGTTTACTCTGTTCCAGCGGCGGCTTTCAAGCCTTTATCCTGCGAATCTCCGAATGATCCACATTCACAATAAAGGCCACTTGTTAAAAACTGCAGCCAAGTGACAGCTCTGTTTATGCTTAAAGATGAATGCACGCTCACTCATACAAACACACATGCACACACCAAATATGTATACAAGTGAAGTTTGTATTATTATTATTATTATAACAACATTTACAGTCTTCATTTTTTTCTGCTTAAACTCAGATAAATAATTTTCTATAAAACAAGGTCACAGGTTTTTTATAGAACGGGGAAATTGAGAATGAAATGAAAAATGTATATGAAGGTTTTTTTTTTTTTACATAGAAATCTAATACTCAGCTGTTATGTAAACAAATGCATAAAATTTACAGGCATCATTTCCCACTTTTTCATAAGTAAAAAAATAAATGGTCCGAATGTCACGGTGAAATCAATGTAGTCGGAACTGTTGGAAAATGCACTGACTGCCCTCTTGCAGCAACAGGTGAACACGCGCACATACTTTACCGGGAGTTCTATGGACAGCGAGTAATTTTTCTTCTTTCAAAAATAATTATAAATGACAATTTCAGAATTGTTGACCAACATCCCTCGCAGAACTATAACATGCATTCTATAGCCTATTATGTACACAGTTCATATGAACAATTCTCCCGTGGGCAAGTGTTCGCTGCAGCAGTGGTTGCAATTGAAACGTTAAGGCGGAAGTGCAGTGTAATGGGTAAGGAACTGGTCTTGTAAAGGTCAGAGGTTCGATTCCCGGGTAGGACACTGCTGCTGTACCCTTGAGCAAGGTACTAAACCTGCATTGCTTCAGCATATATCAGGCTGTATTTAAATGGATACAATGTAAATGCTATGTAAAAGTTTTGTAAGTCGCCCTAGATAAGAGCGTCTGCTAAATGTCTGTAATGTAATGGGTAGATGGAGGACTGTATTTTATTGTCATTTTATGATAAGATGACCCACAAACCCCCTACTATTTCCGGGTTTGCTCAAAGGTTGCGGGTTCAGTAGCGAGCTGGGTGCTGCCATTGGACAAAGTACTGAACACGAATTGCTTCAGTGCAATATTCAGCTGTAAAAATTAACTGTATGCTACCAAAAAATATTACCTTTATAAATATATCTGGATAAGAGCTTCTGCCAAATGCGTAAATTTAAATACAACATTGAATTTGGCTCTGTAATACCGAAACGGATTTGGTAACCTATCCGGAGAACGAGGGCAGAAAAAGCGGTTAATAATGATAAAATAATCCACACGGAAAATAGGAATTGGCTTATCTGTAGGCTATGCGACCAGTCCATCCATGTTGAGAAACAGACCAACGACGAATATTTCGAAATCGCTGCAGGGGCTGTGCATGCTAAATTGCAACATGCAAATATCGATACAAAATCAACCCTCTCGCTCGCGACTGAGAGAAGTAACACGTCTACGGAAATGTAGGCTAAATTATGAAGGTGCGTCCGCATATTTTGCGAAATCAACCAAGCAAAATAAATCGCCCAGAGGATCTTTCTCGGATATAAGCAGGCCCTTCCCTTGTCCTGTCACACCGTCCCCTTCTCTAGGTAGTAGCCAGTTACAGCCAATCTAGTCATTGGAATTATATAGTAACATTACCGCGTATAATAACAACAATACTGCCTCGTGTCAAGACTGAAGTCAATCTCTGCCTATCAAATGCAGCCCTGCTGGAAGGGGCGGGGCATCTCTGTCACTTGAATTCTCTAGTTGATCATATTCAGCCAATCCAGCCAAAGTCTTGTGAGGCTGACCAATTGTATGTGCGCCGAACGATAGGCGTAGCCTTTTCCCTCAGCCAACTGAAGTGTGGCGTCCAGGTGACGCAACCAGCTGTCAGCTGTTTGTGTTTTTGCTTTATTTTTTAGGTCTACCTCTTCAAGTTAGCTGTTCATCTTTCCTTAAAAACACGGAATATAATAACTACATGTACGATTCTGGGTTCAACCGGGACACGGAAATAAACGCGCTTCATTAGCTTTTCTTAGAACTGAATAACTAGCGACCCAGCTAGCGTAGCTACATCTTATTTGTTACCGACTGGCGGACCTTCAGCTTTGAAAACGACCTCGAAGAGGGATCGAACCGACCCCAGGCCTCCAATCCGGGGCGGAGGGAGGGAAGGAGGTCGCTGGGATCGGGATGGAGAGCAAAGAGGAGGCCGGCGGACCGGACGCGCCGGGGCTGTGCTGCGCCTCCTTCAACCAGGACACCACGTAAGCGCCCGATCGCTGCGCCGCTGACCAAGCGCCGCGGATCACACGAGACCAGACTTGCATAACGCGGGGTAATCGGTTTCCAATCCCCATATGCACACAAATAAGGTCCCGCGTATTCATTAAATAATGAAGCATTTTGTTTTTTACCCTTTTCTGCAGCTCGGGTGACTCGCTGCAAATGCCCGTTTGTCGTGAATAGTGACAGAATGCAACGCAACCAGCCGGCCACACGTTCCGATTCTAGAATCAGTCGATTCGCTTGACACCGTTGACTATTCAGACGCGGCAGATCTTCCTTTGCCAAGACAAAAATCTTGGTGAAATCATGTGTCACTGAATTTTCCATAACCCACAGCGGGAGACTACTTTCACATTCAGGGGAGAAACGCATACGTTCGCCACAACACCAGTTTTTCAGCCAGCATATTGTGCCAATTGTTGTGCTTCATTGAGCATAAAAAACGCAACAGAATTCTGGCGGTCTCACAAGTGGCTGTTTCCACTTGGATAAAGGTACGTAGCCTGTATATGGAAGTGTATATAGACTACAGAAATATGTCTGAACTTGTGTTTGACTAACGGTCACGGTACACATGATTAGAAGGAGATGAACTTCAATGATTGGTTTGTTTCTCTTATATAATTCCTTTGTTTACTTTACCCAATTATATGACTTATAGGCTACATTTTACACACTGGGCTACCCAGCTACACAGCTGGCTGTTTGCTAAATAAATTAAGAGTAAATCCTAAAGTACAACAGCAGTGTCCATACTTGGATATAAAATCAGCAATTAACTGCACCGCCTCACGGATACGATGCGAACCGCGATGCAGAATAACGTTATTTTAACGGCAATAGTCAGAAGCTTCAATAAACCATTTAGGCTATTAAAAATGTCTCGCGTTGATGTTTCCTGAATGTTTACGGCATTATGCAGTTACGGAAGGTCTACTTAAAATGCAGGCATTCTCATGATCTATGGATCTATTACGGGCTGAAATAGCCAGTGTGTCTATGAAAAAAATGCATAGGCACCGTGCTGAATTACCCGCTCCAGCTGATGAACGCGGTTTCACTGAATAAAGTTAGTCAACAGACAGCTGCAGTTTTGTTCTATTATAAAGTCTAGCAAAAAGGCAAAGCGTCTCTACTGGTAGGCTACCTAATTCAAAAACAGCGACCCATTTCAACAGCGGGATTAGCCTATTTGGTTGGGGTTTGCCGGTTTAAGACATTTTACACAGGAAGAGATAAAGAAAGATGTTATAAATGATTCAGAGTTCCGTTAATTCGGGGGTTCCGTTAGGGCGTGTCTGCGGATGGGCGTTTGTGTTGAACCGGACTGGCAGCACAGCAAATGCGCTTTCAGCTATCGCGTGAAGGCAACGCGTCGAAACCGCCAGGGCGTTTTAGCGCCGCTGTGCCGCGTGCCCCTGAAAATTCGTTTTTATTCAGAAGAGCTCGTTCTGAACGCGGCTTCCGTGCTTTGCATATGAGTACAGCGTGCGCATTATGTGCGGAGTCAGAACTGGAAACAGCTGTTCTCAGTCTGAATAGTTCAGTGGTATAAAAGCAACATTTTTTTAAAAAAACCCCGTTGAGGATATGACTTCGTATGACAGTGATATTTTCAAAAATTGTCTTCATTTACAATCTCATTAAGGTAAGAAAAAAAATTCAATTTAAAAACTGAGACCATCTTGATATACACAAATGGAACAATGTCCAACGAAAACAGGTTATCCATCTAGGGATACCCCCCAATGGGCTCATCCTGACAGTGCCAGGGCAGACTGACCGTTCCTGGGAATCCTGCGAAGTGACTCATGATTGGCCCAGTGGTCACCCACAGCGGCAGGGTGGCAGCTGACAGGCTGTTCTGTGGCTTATCGGGCAGTAATGACTCCTGATTGGTTGTCCTGCACCACCTGTAGAAGTTTAACTTAACAATTAATGTGCTAATGTGTGACCCACCGTAGGGGAGTTTGCAAACTGTATTGCAGCCGTACTTCAGACAGGGCTGGGGAAACGCATCTGAATATTTACTATGTAAAGATTTACACCCGTAACCTTTTGTTTTTACTTCCTTCAGGGGGGATTTAAATCTCAATTAGAGGGGTCAGCCTCCCCCCCCCATGCATACGTTCCAGTGGACGTGCCCTCCCAAATGAAGTAGGCGCTCACTGCAATGGGATGGGCCTCACAGTGGCGATTGGGCATTTCCAACTGGGGAAAGAAAAAAAATTAATAATCTAAAATCACCCTAGAAAGTTGGTAAAAATGTAACTTTACACACAGGGTAACATGTCCAAAGCTGAAATGTAATACCAGTTTGCGCTCAATCAGACAAACAAACAATGACTGCAGAACCAGCCTAATCTGATATTCACTGGGTACTCAGGAAATAACAATAGCTGGACTATGCAGAGATCTTTTTAGGGGCAGGTGCTCAAAGTATGAAAAGGACACACCAACCTAGAAAAACAGATTTTTAAATTAATTTTTTCACCAAATCAAAGGGGCACACTTGAGGCAGTAGCTCAGGCCCCCTCTGTCAGGACA
>CM077300.1:38098420-38170920 GCA_039654925.1 Anguilla pacifica
CCACTCTGACAGGTGTGCCTTCCGTACATCCCACCCCCCCACCGCCCCCCCGCCCCCCCGCGTGTGTGTGTTTGTGTGTGTGTGTTTGTGTGTGTCTGTGTGTGTGGTGCATGCGTGTGCAGTGCCTATACAGGTGTGTGCGTACATCACCATCCTCTTCCTCTCTTGCGCTCCAGGTTACTCAGAAGACGGGGGAGCGAAGAAGGGTGAGATCATCCCAGAGCACGAGTTTGCAGCGGGACCTGTGTGTCTGGATGACGAGAATGAGTTTCCTCCAGTGAGCATCCAGAATAAATAACCCTGTGTGTGTCAGTCAGCCAATCAAACAACCGGCCAGTCAGTCAGCCAATCAAACATCCGGCCAGTCTGTCAGCCAATCAAACAACCGGCCAGTCAGTCAGCCAATCAAACAACCAGCTAGCCAACCTAGAAAGCCAGTCGACCTTTGGATACCAGTTGGATACCAATAGGTCGGCCAGCGAGCCAAAACAAAAAAAAAAAGCAGGCCAGTCAGTCAATCTATAAACAACTTGGTCTGTCAGTTGGCCAACCAGAAATCCAGTCAGTCAGTCACTCAGTCAGTCAGCCAGAGAGGATTCTGCATAGTGCCTGAATGCACGGCCACTTTAAAAAAGTTTTACAAAAAAAGAACTTGAAACTCCTCGCTCCTACGAGAAAAGCACATTTGAATTCTTACTACTTCCCCTGCCCCCACACAGAACTACACAGCTTTATAACCTCCGGGTCTCAGCAGATGACATCGAATATGGCAGATCCAGTTATTCAAAGTTCATATTCAAAAAGGCCATACACAAACTGAACATTCTGTTCCTTCTCATAAAAAGGAAGACTTGATTGCAGTTGAATATCTGGTCCTGACAAGTAGTGTCACTGCTGTAGAACTTTCTAGAAAAGTGCACAAACAATTAGTGTGCCCTTTCCAACATTTCCCCCGCATACAAACAGTACAGTCTCTTTATAATGACACAACCCTATTCTGTCCCTATTGATACACGTTAAACCGTATGATACATAAAATACCTGCATAACACATTTGCGTTCGATCCGCTAGGATACACCGCTAGAATACACCGCTAGGATACACCGCTAGAATACACCGCTAGAATACACCGCTAGGATACACCGCTAGGATGCACCGCTAGAATACACTGCTAGGATACACCGCTTGGATACACCGCTAGAATACACTGCTAGGATACACCGCTAGGATGCACCGCTAGGATGCACCGCTAGGATACACCGCTAGGATGCACCGCTAGGATACACACAGAGCAAGATAGGAAACCCTCACAGCTGGGTTTGAGCTCCTTCTGAAACAGGAAGGGGAAACTAGTCACCTGACAGGAAGGGGAAGTGAGCACGCCCCTGGGGGTGGGGCTTCCCTTTAGACATGAGCACAGAGCCGGATCAGTTTCCTCACCTCGAAAAACAAAAAAAAAAAAAGGATGCAGCCACATGACCGCTAAGGGTCATCCTCTCCCAACCTGCCATTGGCTGCTTTCCAGGCAGATCCACATTATAGTGTTGATGCATCACACAACAGCCAGTTCACCTGACAGATTCAAACTGTGATATCGGGATTTTTCCCTACATGGTTTACCTTCTCTTAGAGCCTTTTGAATTATGTGTTATTACTGCGGCATACGCACTCACATACACAAACAGCACTACGTTTCTTTGACAGTGTGAATTCAGCAGGAACTCATTAAAGGCAGTGCAACGCCTTGCTTATTTCACTGGTGTTTTTGGAAGGATTGGCTTAAAGCTTTGCAGAGAATAGGGCCCTATTCATATTATCCCACTTAAGTGGGGGAATCAATGAGACATTTGTCCTTTTCAAATTAAAAACATGTTAAAGAGCAGTAAAACAATGTGCTTCTTTGATGTCTTTGCAGTTTGACCATTTAGATTTTTAGGTATTAATAAATAAAACTCCCTCAATTCTGTATGAGTGGCTGTAGTTCAGCTTGTCTCATTATTTTGTGGTGTGGCCCCCTTGGCTGCACTTCTCTCGTTAGTCACTAGGGGGAGCTGTGAGGTTTCAGTGTGAATCTCAATGCTTCTCCCCTCCCAGTGATCTGACGTTGTAATTAATCTCAGTGTAGTACTGTGTAGATCCCCGGACAAAACATTAAGACAAAACTCAAGTAGTAAGTGAAGTAACAATACTTTTGTCTCTGCATCAAACAATGTGACAAACTAACATTTTAAAATTGTTGATCAACAGCAAAAACACATTTTTTTCAAACTGTCAGTACCCTATAACGTCAAATAATCACTGCACAGAAAGCAAAGTTTTTTAAATAAAAGCCACAGCACTTACATGGGATTTATGACAAAGGCTGCTGTCCAATAAAGGCACACCGATTTGTTCTCATTTCAAAATTCTTATTACTCCTTTAACTTAACCAAACAGGTCAGGGGGAAAAAAAATGAATTCCAGTCCGGCAAGTTTACCCAGATGAGAAAGCCCTCTTGACTGTCAGTGCTGTACGGTATGAAATGCTCTCAGTCTGTCCATCATCACTGTGCGTCGTGGCAACGGAAGCAATGAAGCTGTGTTTTGGCTTTTGGTAGATAAATCGGTGCCGTGACGGGACGGGGACTGGCAAAGGCCGGCGTGCGTGAGCGAGCGAGCGAGTCAGGTGGAGCACAGGTGCACAGGTGGAGACCAGATGGGGGAGGCTACACCTGTAGCCAGAAGATTGGCTACGCATGAGCCAGGACACTTACACATTTCAGGGTGCTAACTATCGTTTAACAAAAAACAAAACAAAACAAAAAAAAAAACGGAAGAAAATTAGTTTTCATTGAAAAGTCAGGATTGGGTCTATTTTGCTCAACTCCTTAAGAGAGTGTTATACAAGTTAGGTGCATGACTGAACTTTAACATAGCCACGTTTTAACATATACTTGACCAATATCTTCTTAAAAGAAATATTGTTTTTATTATCATTATGGTATCGAACCTTGAAATAAGGAATTTAACTATTTTTATGTTTTTTTTTTTTGTTTTTTTTTTGTTAGTTATCTTGATTTTGGATACATGCCTATTGTATGTGTACTCCTCTTGTATACCAAGTTGGTAAATTGTTTTGTATGTGCCTATAATATCATTTGTAACCATGCAAAATATTTTGCAAAGTTGCACAAAACCCAAAAAAAAAGAAATAAGTAGAAATTGCAATGGTAATAAAATAATGAAACAGGTGCCCGTTCCTTGGCGTATTTTTTGATGTGCTCGGAGGCTGGTCGTGTGGTCAAGCGTGTGCGTATAGAGCAGTTATTTAGTGCTGCAGGCGAGGCCTGGTCCCCAGTGAGGCCGGAGGTCGAGGGCCGAGGGGTGGATAGGTCTCTACCCTGAGCGGAGCCCAAAGAGCCAGAAGATATCAGGCGAGACTGAGAGACTGTTATTGATTAACAAAACACGTCATTCCAGAACGGAGAGACAGGCCCTCACAGATTAAACGAACATGTGCGTCGAGTCGAGGCCTCTGATGGTATTTAAGGTCAGACGACCAGGGTGCTGAAGGTTGCTGTACCGCAAACTTGTGTTTCAGTGATCTTCCTGCTGGCTGGCATGGTTGCTGAAGAAAGTGAAAGCTTATTGAGAAGTGTTTGTGGTCTTGGGGAGTTCCTGCCTTGCCCTGACTTTGATCTGAAAGGGAGAAGCTGGGCGCTACGTTTCATGCCCAGTTTGGAGAGTGGATGGGCTCACTGAGAGAAAGATCATCGCAGAAACACAGAGAATGTTTTCATTCCATTTCGGGGGGAGGGGGGGACGACACAATTGGAAAAGGGTCCCAACCACTCCACAATGATCCACGGGAACTAAACGTCTGAAAAAAGTAAAGAAAATAAAATAGCAGGCAATGGTGAAACTTTACATACATATTTAATATTTTGTAAATATAAGTTTACATACCACTGCAAAGGCCCTGGAGCTTGGGTGGGGTTCCTGGATCAGATGGGGTTGAAAAGCCCCTGATTCAGACCCAAAAACCAGATGAGCTGATTTTACTGTGTAATCAACGGCGGTAACAGATGGAGTTCTGAGCGACAGAAGCAGCGTTCCCAGCCTCTGCTTCTCCAGAACCACGGCCAGAATCTTCCCCCGTACAAACACCCCCTCCAACCTGCTCAACCCATTTTACTCACTCACAGATCCCTTCTTACGTTTCTGTTACATCCGTTCTACAGCCACTTTACACCAGGCCAGCCTCTATACTCTACAATCGGATTCCTCCCGAGATTTATCGCCACTGGAGGTTTTTTTTTTTTTAATTTTTAAATTTTTTTTTAACCTCATACGCTTGCTATCAGGGGCTTAAGGCCTGGTGTTTGCTCTTTTTCTGTTACTCTGTAAAGCATCTTGGTGACAATTTTCTATAAAAAGCGCCGTACAAATAATATTCATTTGATCTGAGCAGAACATTTAACCCGAAGGCAGGTTGTATTTCCAGCCAGGAAACGTCTGTTGTAACCTTGAGCAACAAGTATTGGAACCGGGCGAGCAAACATCCAGCTGCACTATTGCATAATGTGTTGAATGTGTGAACCAATCCCCTGCGGTATGAACTGCACACGCATGCTAACGCGCCTTCCCGGCGCCCCGGCTGCGTCACACAGCGGAACGGGCAACCCGGAAGAGGACCCCGCGCTCCCTGCACGCTGTGTTTACGTTCTGCCTGCTCGCGCCTGCGAGACTTTGCCGTGGACAAAAAGCACAAACAGATTACATTTTAGGGGTGGCACCAGAGAATGGGAGCGAGCCGATCATTTACAGGAATTCCTATTCAATGCAATGAACTCGTCTTAATTAACAGCACCGGTTAATTAGCTGCCTGGTGATATAATTTATGCAGCTGTTAAGTGAACACATGAACTCCATAAGCCTGGCTTAATTAAATTCCAAATGAATCAAAGGGCATATATAGAAGCGGAAAAGAAACTGTATGAATCAACTTTTTCTTTTAAAGAGAGACCCCTTTCAAAATTACACCGGCTAATTGCACCACACTGGGTCCAAACACAACGGTCAAAGTGCATTATAAATAACGTAGCCTATTGTTTTGAACTCTGTCGCGATACGCAGAGTCCGTCTGTGGGGCTCTCTGGCAGAGACAGTGTGTTTAATGGGTGGCTGCATTTCCCTGGAACTCCAGGTCACAACTGAACTGCTGCTGTGAAGACGCAGGCCGTCGGCTTATCAGATGAACATCAGCCAAGAAACCGGGACTTACGCGAAACACGAGATCGCTTTCTCAGAAACTCAAGAGCCCGTTGAACAAGTTAATCTGCCGGTAAAAAAAGAAAGAAAGGAAAAACCTATTAAGGGTTCCTTGCATATTTATCAAGTTACAAATTGTTGGGTAAAATAACTTCGGTTAAGTCACCTGGTAGTGTGTACACTCCAAAATGTAGTGACAGGATAGGCCTACAGCTATGACTGGGTACTCCAAATTGAAAGAATGTTTTTTTTTTTTTTTTTTTTTTTTAATGAGGAAATAAAAAGTTAACTCTAACTCTAAATGCTGTATAGCCCTTTATTATACCTTGAACGTGAAGATTTTTCCAGATTCAGTCTACACGAAGGTACGCTTATCCAAGGAACACTCTGGATTTTATTGCATGTGTTTTTATCATCGTATCAGGGTGTACACGTATACAATTCCACAGCCAAGCTTTGTGACTCACTTCACCTTAACTTATGGTCAGCGATTTTTTTATTTTTATTGCCAGAGTTACACCAGCCAAACAAAACTCTGGGAACAGTTACCACTTTGAGGTGCAGAAAAAATAATAGACGTTTAATGCTTGCCCGTTATGGAAATTATTGGTGGGGACAATTTAAGGGATCCTACACACTGGTTGGGATACACACCCCTCACCCCAACCTAAATGTGCTAGCGGGTGGAACTAAGCAACCAGTTTTGTTTAAAAATGTATTTAAGGAGCTTTGTTGGATGCTCTGGAATTTCATGCCAGTCATTTTAGCTCCATAATATCATGCTTTTTGTTTTTGGTCAGTGGAATGTCAAATTCGATGAGCATTTCGATATCCGCCTAGCAACAGTATTGCCTGTAAAACAGTTAGTAAAACCACGTCAATGTCATATGAACTTGGAGTTTCATATGACCTGGAAATCCAAAAAAGAAAAAAGTAAAACACTGGATTTCATATTTCCAGATGTTGCTGAGCCCTAGGCCCATCCTAATGTCTTCACCGATGTCAGAATTTTCTACTGGAAAGATCATTTACAGGTAATGTGGGTTAGGTATGTTCCCGAATGGGAAATATATAAATTGAAATGAATTGAAATAAAACATAGAGACAATTCAACACTTCAAATTATATGACCAAATATCGAAATAATTTCATGTTGCAATTGCTGTGAAATATGTGTGTGTGTGTGTGTGTATGTATGTATATATATATATATATATATATATATATATATATATATATAATTGTATTTTCCGAAAAATTTTCCGCAGTGCATTTCATTTTCGTAGGAGTTGCCACTGTATTACAAAATTACAAAAATATAACTAACAATTTCCCCCCAGAAACAAGTATTGGGGAAAATGGGTGTCGGTACTGCGATCTACAGCAGCAGTTCTCAGCGACACACGGCTAGTCACCCAGGTGGATATTCGCTGTTCATGTTTTTAACTCAGATCACACCTCAGGCTCCCCAGTGTATGTGCCGCCCTCGCGGGGGCAGGACCTGGAGCCCCTAGAAGGGACGGGGGGTGACATTTCAGACAGCTGTACGGTGACATGGGCGGGGCACTCCCACAAATAGCCCCCCGTATCCATGTCCCGTGAAGACCTGGCGGCGGGCCGTCTCCGGGCACGTCCCTGACGCAGTGGCGTGCGGCCCGATTGCTGACCGCCAACGCCATGGCAACGCCGCACCTCACCATCTGGGCACGGACATTATTCACACCCTGACCAGGAGAGACGCTGGGGGTGGGGTGGGGGGGTAATCTGACTGAACCCCCCCGCCCCCCCCCTCACCGGACAACACTACGGCCAGCTATGTGCAACCCTGTATGTGTTCTGCCTACAATCTGGATTTGTGATGGGCCGCCTACTAACTACTATATGCTTAATAAATCTGAAATGTGTGTGTGTGCATGTGCAATTTTAACATTCTTTTAATGAATGATGCAACCAATGCTTTTTTAATTAGATGTACTCACCCCACAGTAACCATCCCGATGTACCAGTTATCCTTTGATTTGCCTCTGAATTCTACTGAGTGCAGAATCTTGGAAAAGACTGAAGGACAACTTCCTTCCGTGTACAGGCCTGGGGAAAAAAGAAGAAGAAGGAAACCGATCTTCAGATAAACCGATCTTTAGACAAACCAATCTTCAGATCTTGAAATTCAACATATGGTCACTAGAGGAGCGCCTCCTGCTGCAGCCGTGGGTGGAATCGAAAGCAGGCTTTGTTTTGTGTGAGCTGTCCAATGTTCTGAACATAAACTTCAAAGTCAGCAGAAACAGGATGACACTCAACATTACAAGCCTGGGCAGTGGTGGCTGAAGATCGTCCCTAACCAAAAAAAATAATTTTCAAGCTCCTATCAATATAGACAGCTGACTCGTCAACAACGGACAGTTAACCTGTGAACTACCTCAAGCTGCCCAACTGGTACCTTAGTCACAGCTGTTAAAAATGCATTTTATATGCTTCCGATGAAAAATTACATGAGAAATTACAGGTTGTGTCTCAGATACCAGATTTATCCCTTATGGGAGATGACTTCTGCTCAAAACACAAGATGGCCTGGATTTCAGCTTAACAAATGACATCATAACTGCCTGCTCACAAACACATTTCTGACAAAAATATTTAAGTTGATCAGATTCCAGAATCTGCTCAGACCCAACACTGCCCTGCCTGTCCATGCACGCGTGTAACATCCACAGGTCCACGATCAGCAGTCTTTTCTGCTCTCCCTTATTCAGTTAAGTTTTGGGATTGTCAAGGCCCCCTTCCTGACTCCGCCTGTAACCTTTTGCACACTCTCAGGCGTCCAATCCAACACAGTCTAGCAACCCGGCTGTGCGGGACCTTGGAAAAGCTTGTGCGTGGAACTCAATTCTTGCCACGAATGCATATTAACACCTCCAATAGGGGAGCTGGGGGTTGAGCTGTCCTTGGATCATAAGAGTCTCTCCATCTCTGACAAGCACAGCTTTCAGCCAAGAGCAGTGGTAACCAACCCTGTTCCAGGATATCTACTGTCCTGCAGGCTTTCATTTCAACCATAATTTTGCACATCTGACTCTACCAATTAGCGGCTCAACAAGATCTCTAGCTGTTGAGTGAGATGTGCTTTGTTGGGGTTTGAGTGAAAACATTCAGGATGGTATTGTAGTTCTCCAGGAACTTGGAGAGGAGTTGATTGCCACTGGCCAAGAGTATCAGGATGGCAGTGTAGTATAATAGGTAAGGAACTGGTCTTGTAACCTAAATGTCACACGTTTCAATTCTCGGGTAGGAGCAGGTTAAGTACCCTGGAGCAAGGTACTTAACCTGCATTGCTTCAGTATATATCCAGCTGTATAAATGGATGCAGTGTAAATGCCATGTTAGACTTGTGTAAGTCGCTCAGGATAAGAGCGTCTGCTAAATGCCTGTAATGTAATGTAATGTATCGCACAATCTGGAACACAAGTTTCACTCACCAGCACAAGGCACTTATGTTGAGTTATAGGTGTGCCCATCCTGTGCCACCTGACACCTGGTAAGCATGCCCGGGTGACCTGGTAAACATGCCCGGTGTAAGATAATCATATCACAATTACAAGGGATTTGTGCAGCCAAATGGAGACAGTAATTGACATGTGAATAGGTGACTGGGAGGAAGAGACAGAGAAACTCCTGAAACCAACAACAGCCAGTAGCATACATGGATACGTGATCAAACGGCTACTCTGGCCAACCACTTAGAATTGAGTAGGTCAATCGGTGATCAAACGGCTACTCTGGCCAACCATATAGAGTTGAAATAGCATTTAAGGTCACGGTTCTCACAAACCAGGATGCAGACGAACTCCGCTGAATCCAGAGTGCTTGCTGGTATTCTTGTATTACCTGTCACGTACTTTGTCACTGTCGGTATCGGAATAAAGCCTTTTTCATCGAGATCGGAGCTGTGTTTTTTTCCTTACACTGGGCTCCACAGTGCTGCCAAACCCTGGCAGAAGACTTACAGGTTCTCTGGTTTCTTCTAGACTTCCCTTTCTGGTCTGGCACTTTGACGGATGCAGACCGAACAACCTAAGCTTCTGCCAAGCTAAAGCACAGCTCTGGTTTCTCACCACGTCTTCCTCCTCTGCACCAAACTAATGATGGCCAATCTCACCTCACCTCTGTGGCTGCATAAGAGCGCGCACCAGCAACACCAAACTCCAGCCCTCCAGGGCTGTGGAATGTGCTGGTTTATTTTTTATTTTTATATATATTTTTTCCAAGTTAGGCCTTGGAAAAGTGGGTTCTTTAGCCAATCAGTGACTCCAGGTGAATCAGGAGTGGTAAACCACAGAGGCACCACAGACCTCCAGCAGGGTAGTCTGAAACCCTGTGCCCACACAGAAAGATGCACTGAGACACTGAGGCTTAGGGTTGCCAGCTTTAATGCATAAAAATAAAGAATCGACATGTTTTAAAGGATGCTCTGTAAGGACAGACAACAACATTCACACCTCTGACACGCCCTGACAAACACACACACACACACACACACACAGTCCTTACACTGCAGAAACCAAAAAATAAGTCAGTCTTAAGTATTTTATTCTTACGCTTAGACTCAAAATGTTATTTCTATTACCTATTATTTCATTTGCTAAGTAAGACAAAATATTGCCAGTGAGGTGAGACAGTTTGACTCATTTCAAGATTTGTCAATGGGGTAAGAAAATTTCACTTGCAAAGCAAATAGTAACTTAAAACAAGCTAACAGCTTCTACTTGAGAGGGGAAAAAAAGGTTTCAGGTCTTTTAAAGTTTATATGTTACAAGAAAAAATGCTCGTTAAGACAGGCTTTTTGCAGTCATTTGCTTGATACCACTGATTCTGCATCTCTGGGCTATTTCATGTGACACAGGTTAGATTTTATTCGAGACTGTTATTCTCACTATTGTGAAAGAATTTGTGTATCGAACTTTCTGCAGGAAAATAAGGAACAAATTGCGTCCTGTATTGATTCAATAAGAATTGGAATATTTTACGATAGGTTCGATATAGGGACGATCCCGTATCAGGTACAGATAACCCTGTGTTGTTTTGCTGTAGTGTTGTTTTTCCTGCCACTAAGCCCCATAGGAGAAATATGACTAAGCAGACTACCACTTCTGAAACATAACCTTCTACGGATATTCAAGATAGCCTGTATAAAACAAGGGTTCCATCATTCCTGAAACATAAAAAGACTTAAAACGTTAATTTGAGCATTCAAAAAAGCATTACAGTTCTCTGTTTATTCCTGCAATACATCCGCTAGGTTCCTTCAGGTTTTATGTTTCTCTCTAAAACTGTTCAGTTTACGAGCACAACATTTAGGAAAAGAAGTGATCCGATGTCTGTGTATTATCATATTACGTTAGGCTGTTACTATCTATACAAAATACTTCCACGGTACTTAGCCTAACAAACACGACATCGACTTCTTCAACACAAAAAGATGAAACGGGTGCTTCCATGTAAACAATAACACATGGCTTCACGATCATAGCTCAAAATGTAACGCAACGCTGCAAAATCGAATCAAATATATTCAGCCCAACAAATAAACTAATAAAATCTTGTCGCATTTAGTTAACTGGTTCTTTGTTTTGGAGAATTCACCAGAACATTTTTTAAAACTGGCTATGTTCATCATGTATCAAACTGGAACAAACCTGTTTAACACGGCCGCACGCCTCGTGGGGTCGTGCTCCCCCTAGATCTGACGTGCGCATGCACAAGCTTCAGGCGTCACTACACAAACTACTAGGCTACGTTATAAACTACAGTGGTTACAAGAAGAACATCAACGTTATTTATTTATTCAACAGAATTTAGGCTGCGGGTTTACCTAGCATCGTATTCACTTTATAAGCATTGTGTATAAGCAAATGTTAATTTGAAATTCCAATAGATTTAGTTAATTATTTTCATAATGTAATTAGCATTTCATTCATTTTTTAAATTGCAAAATATTACGCGGGGGTATCACCAGGGCACGGGGTACACAAAGATATTTAGAGTGTCTGTATCAGTTGGTGAATCTATTTCGTAATTTCTTCAAGTCTCTATTTTACACAGTCGCTGATCAGATATAATTCCGATATTAATTTACATTCCGGCATATACTAATTTATTGCAATGCATATATAATTTAATGTATAATGATTAATAGAGTTCAACGTGGGAAATAAAGATACACAGCGCGCTCCCGAACAGACACGGGAGCGTGCGCGCTCCTGTGCCTGAATACCGGCTTGAGCCGGTATAAATTCTCTGAGACCAGGGAGAGGAAACATTTTACACGCGCACGAGAGAGAACGGCGGTGGAACACGTTATAAAAATAATACCACTAACAGATAGCCTATATGTTGCCAACATATAGAGACTAAGCTTTTGCTATATTTTCACACGAGAGTAGGATATATATAGGAAAAGAAAGGGTTAAATTTTATAGCGTTTATTGGATGTATTCGCTTCTGAATGTAGGCCAATTCAGCATCTAAATAAAGGACTTTTGTTACATTTATCCACTTCAGCCAGCTTCAATCAGCCTTCTGGAGTTGGTAAGTTAATTTTCTCGCATGTTTAGCTAAATAGCGAACTCTCGGCGGCCCATGTGGCAGAGAGTGAGAAATTGCGATAACTTCACAGTAAAATGTCCAATGTTACTTCAACTCTGAACATACTTCATTTGGCCCCATTCTGGAATGTGGGACCAAATGTTATCTGTTACGAGTTCAATTAACACTTATAGTTGAATTAACACTGGACATTTCACTGTGTACGATATTATTATAACTAGGTGAGTTGGTAGATAGGATCCTATAGGCTACTATCACAGGTTTGTAAGGTCTCTAGATGGCACAAGCAAGGTAATGTCTCAATATTGTTGGCCACATTTAAGTATACATAGTCCTAGATAATCTTACGAAAGTCATAATTATACGACGTAAATAATGAAACGCTAGTTCATCAGATGCTGTTTTATTGTTTCCTATTCATTTCGTTTATGTAGCCCACCCCGGTCACTATCTTGGACTGAGTTAGTGGGGCACACTGTCCTTTCAACAATTAAATCTAGTCTACAATCCAAGGACATGGATACAAATAGGCTTTTCATAACATGTAACCAAAAACCGTAACAGAAGCACAGACAAAAACAACGAACAAACAAAATAACAAACAAAGCACGATAACCACACAGGGGTTGTATAGCCCATGGTCATAAAATAATAGAACACTTTATTCAAATTAACTAGGCTTGTCAAAACACTGCGCCTTGTCCTGCGTAGAAAAGACCGGTGCAGTTTTGATTTGAAACAGCCTAGTTGCAGCAGCACGCGGCGTTGGTGTGGCAGCAGTGTCCCACAACTCCGTGCGAAACTCGAAGGCTTTCAAGCACTACGCTTTCTGTGGATGAACATGTAAAACCTTGCGTTTCTCGTATTATTCTTGTTAATATGCTCATTTTGGAGCGTGCGTCACGTTTACGTCATGACGGTTGCCCAGGCATGTGGTGACAGATAAAAGGCTAACTGATAAGGACAGTTGGCTACGTCCCCGAAACTCCGTCCAGTGCTGTTCTCTGTTAAAGGAGAATTAGTTTAAAAATAATAATAATGAATAATGAATAATAATAAATATTAGCAAATGAATAATGAGTTAGCAAGCAAATTATGAAAGTTTCACGCTCAGTTCTTTCTTTTGCTACCACAGCTACATTAGACAAACTGTCAAGAGACCATTCTTCTGCCACTAGTTTGGCTCCACCCACAAAATGTGTCATCAATGTTTACTAACTCCAAAATGATTAATTCCAGTGGGCATAGCCAGGAAATAATTTCGGCTGAGGGTTCAAAATTCCGAACTGAACCGACTAATTTAGGAACTGTATAAATGACTGGTTCTTTGAAAGGAATACTTCCGCATAATTCTCTAAATTTGACCAAACTAGTCTTGGCCATTCTGCCGTTTATCAACGGCTTTTGGAACGGTTCACCAAAAGCAGAAAACCCGATCCCGTACGAGCGTTTGACCGAGCGCAAGAGAATGTCGTGCCACGTCGGGCACTGTCATTAGTGTTTCATTAAGAGAGTAGCCAGAGGGATTATATCACAGGTCCTTCCTAAAGCAGAGGTTTGAACTAGGCTAGTCTTCTGTTCGTAAAATCGTAGGGGCTGATTAGCCTACTGTTCGAATGCGCTCTCGTTGGCATTAGCACGACAGTAACGCCGGGCACCCACCGCACGCGTCTCGTAAGCGTCGCGTAAGCAGCACGGCGAAGCAGCACGGCGGGGCGCGTAGCGTGTCTCGACTGGTTCCGTTTGTGTCGCGCAAAGGCTTGCTTAAAGCTCTATATTCCTAGTAGCTCTCGCAGTCTGCAGTGGGATTACATCGTGTATTTCACGTTTGTTCAGGACTGTTGATTATGGATAAGTGAATACTTGGTGAGAGACCTTTTTCAGTCTGTTAATTCGGTAATATTTTTTAACACATGTAAATACGTGAGAAAGTAAACGCTTTAAAGAATTACCATAAGCTTAAATCGCAACGTAGCCTGCATAATAATCAATCTCAAACCGTATTAATTTATTTGCTTGGTTAACAAGCGTGCCAATTTCACGAAGAATATGTAATGATCATAATAATAATAAATAATCCGTAATCAACCATTGGGAATTCCCGTGTCGTCTTGTCATTCACGTCAAAACATTTATAGGATCAGATTTAGTAAAATCAGCTAATCACGGCGAACGAAGACATGGGAGAAGTCAAATAGGCTGAGCAATGGTTGGTTAAAAACTACCTTTAAACACTCGAGCTAACAAACCGCTGCTCGGTGCATTCACTTCTACGTCATTCGATAGGCTACGTCTTTCTGTGGTGTATTTTCAAATTTACCCCACCCCCTCCGCAAAATAAGATAGCGAAACTAAGTTTGCCTTTTCCTCAGGTTCCAGTTTTTTTTTTTTTTTTCTGCAAGGACAATACAAAAACGAAAAGGCTTGTATTTTGTAGCTGCTTATAACATATCTGGGAGGTAACTAGGGACACACCCCCAGTCATATAAGGATGACATATAAATCAGAGCATGTATACCTAGCATTTTAGAGCATATTTCTGTGTATAAACAGGCCATCGTGACGCGCGACAAGCCGAAAAAATAGAACAGAAGCGAAAAACTACGCTTCAGTTCGCTTGTGTCGCGCGAGCTTCGCAGCCGGTTCGCGACGCGTTCGCATCTGGTGGAGACGACGTCGCCCGCTGCCGTTGTAATAACAGTACTTCAACTACGCTTCAGTTACGCGCGTAATACGCGCGTAGTGCGCTCGCGGTCGATACGCGTGCGGTGGGTGCCCGGCTTAATGTCGGACACTCCGAAATGATGAATCTTTTCCTTTACACAAAAATGTACGCTGGTCGCTCGTTACTTTAGTCTCCATATGATGTAATCAGTCAAACAATTTCCCCGAGAAGAGCCACATTCCACTATTAGAAATAGGCTAAAGGTAGCCTACAGCGGAGGTACATTTTTTGTGCAAGTCCAAAACCTGCCCTGAAAGTAGGACAGTTCCATTTGATTTAACTGCCTTTTTCAAGCAAAAAAGGTAGAAGTGATTTGTGTATTCTTGGCTAGCGGTACAATTTTATGTACTTATATCAGAGACAAGTGTGTACCTTTTTAGGCACTTTTCCGTATACCGTTTTCTGAGTGTCTGTTATTTTTACCCGTTAGACTGTTTCTGGCGGTAACGAAGACGGACGTGGAACATCAGAAACGTAAATTCATTCAGGTGAGCGAAACACAAAGCACAGTCGTAGTTACCGCATCGGAAATTAACACGCGCCCATACTGTAATACACTGGTCCCTAGTGCGCGGCACACAACTATATTTAATTATTCCTTCTGAGCTCACGTTGGTCCTTGCACAAAAGCCAGGTGGCCTGATCATAACTGGTTTAGGCGAGGGCCGGGATGAAAGTCCCCCGGAGAAGGCGGGATTTATCACGAGGAAGGAGAGACACCTGTAGCTACTTAGATGTTCATGGGTTGAATTGAAAGTACCATCATAAGAAAATAGCAAAACTTCCAGAGTCTTAATACAGATAATAAATGAAAACAGAAGGAGGGATTTAAGTATATTTGATAAAGCCCTGATATCTCACCAATTTTGTTTTGCTTATTTTCACAAGTAGAGGAAGTAGGCTAATAAAATCCGGCTCTGGATTTTTTTTGTAATATGTCATTAAAATATAGAAGTATAATAAGGAAGAGTGGTTTAATTACAATACAAGGAGGGTGAGTAAGCTTAACGTTTCATAAATTCATTGGTGAAATTACTGAAGAGCAAAGCTAAGACAGCCTGGTGTTTTGAGTGCGAGCTCTCCTGCATTATTACAGATGGTATTTTTCAGATCACCCAAGAGTTCGATCCCACATTAGCATCTGAATTTGAGGGCCGATTTTGCTGAAGTTCAGTCAATATGGCCGAGACGCTCTTTTCTTCATATTAAATGAAACCCTGTCATGGGCTGGAGGACTAGAGATACATCCTGAGGAAGGTTTCCGAAGCGCCCGGCATGCGGACTGTTTACCCGAGAGGCAGAGAGGACGGGCGGAGACGCCCCTGGTGCTTCTGTGGGACGGGGGCGGTCCCGTACCTGGCAGCTTCCGCGTAACGAGCTCGCTCTTCCGTCCCGGTTTCCCAGGCGCGATGAGGCGGGCGGCGAGCGTGGGGCGGTGCCTGGGGCCCAAGGTGTACGCGGCGGCGCCGGACGGCGACTGGGGCTGGGTCGTCGCCGTGTCCTTCTTCTTCGTGGAGATCTTCACCTACGGCGTCATCAAGAGCTTCGGCGTCTTCCTGCAGGACCTCATGAGCAAGTTCGGCGAGACCAACAACCGCATCTCCTGGGTCGTCTCCATCAGCGTGTTCGTCATGACCTTCACCGGTATGTCACACACACACGCACACACGCGCACGCGCACGCACACACACGCACAAACACACACACACACACACACACACGCACAAACACACACACACGCACACGCACACACACACGCACACACACACGCACAAACACGCACACGCACACACACACGCACACGCACAAACACGCACGCACACACACGCACACGCACACGCACAAACACACACGCACACACACGCACACGCACACACACACACACACGCACGCACACGCACACACGCACACACACGTGCACACACGTGCACACACACGCACAAACACGCACACGCACACACACGCACACGCACAAACACACACACACACACACACACACACACACACACACGCACACGCACACGCACACGCACAAACACACACACACACACACGCACACGCACAAACACACACACACACACAAACACACGCACACGCACACGCACAAACACACACACACAAACACACACACACGCACACGCACACGCACACGCACAAACACACGCACACGCACACGCACAAACACACACACACACGCACAAACACACACACACACACACGCACACGCACAAACACACGCACACGCACACGCACAAACACACACACACACACGCACAAACACACACACACGCACACGCACAAACACACACACACACACGCACAAACACACACACACGTGCACACACACGCACAAACACACACACGCACGCACAAACACACACACACGTGCACACACACGTGCACACACACGCACAAACACACAGACACGCACAAACACACACACACACACGCACACACACACGCACAAACACACACGCGCACACGCGCACACACACACGCACAAACACTCACACACGCACGCACACACGCACAAACACACACACACGCACACACACACACACGTGAACATACTCCCACAAGGCTGATCTGGCCTAGGCCTTTGAAGTTCTGGAAAATCCAGAATCAGCTAAGTGGTGCATTTAGAGGCCCAGGGCCTCAGAAACAGTGTTAAATAATCTAGAAGTGTTACTGAAAGGACCTGCTTCTGTTGGGAAAGGTGCTAACGGCATAAACTGGCACACTTCCAAAATCTTATCAAGCGCAAGCCTCAGAGAATAAAAGTCTGAAATTCCATACCTGTTCCGGCAGCATTTCTTCTTCGTTTGGGGGGGGGGGGTGGTTTCTATGGTATTAACGGCAGTGTTATAACATTGGCAAAACATTGCAGTAACATTGCGAGAACATTTTGTGTTAGCTGGGATGCTGTCCCACCACTACCCTAGCCCCCCCCCCCCCGGGACCTTACGTCCGTGTTCCGTGTCCACAGCGCCCCTCTCCTCCATGCTGAGTAACCGCTTCGGGTTCAGACCCGTCGTCATGCTGGGGGGGTGCCTCATCAGCCTGGGAACCATAGCAACCGGCTTCACCCAATCGGTCAACCAGATGTACCTCACCACTGGCATCATCTCAGGTACTTTCTCTTTTTTGTTTACATTTTCATCAACAGTCCTGAAACAATAACGGCTGGTTCCTGTTTCTCCTGTCAGCACTCTGAAAAGCACGGGAGACAAAAATAGTATTAATCGATTCATTTATCTTTTAAATTTATTTAATTTCAATATGCATAAATACTGTGCAAACGCTAGTTGTTGACAGTGATTCTATGTTTGATTGCACATTTCTTCCTGAAACAAGCCTGTTTCATTCAGGGCCCTTCCATATCACTGCCAAACGGAGTCTGCAGGTATAGACTGAGTGTCCCTGGATTCAGGACGGGGACACAGACACCCCTCAGTGGGAAGCCTAGCAGTGCCCTAGCTGATTCCAGTGCCCGTCACGTTTCGGAAATCCACCAAAATGAGATGATCTGTCCATTTATCCAAATATCAGCAAGCTGTCCAAGTATCAGCAAGCTGGTGTTAAAGTATCCAGTGTTGGGGAAACAGCTCAGAAAGCGTGGTTGTAAAAAATACCAATTGCTTCACAATGAAAGTAGTTGAACCCACATTGAAGCTACCTTAAAGAGAAATGTAGCTTACAAAACTATACTTGCTCGTAAAACGATTATCAAAACATTACTCTTGGCATGTTCCTCAGATTGGGGTGCATATAGAACCCCAATACAGCGAGAACCCCAATAGACCTCAGTTGGGAGAACCCCTAAACAGCTGAGTGGGGAGAACCAGCAAAGTGTGGTAACTAGCAGTTGACCGTTAGCAACTAGAGAGGAGTGGAGTGCTTCTGACCAGTCAGGATTGGAGGGGAAAAAGAGAGAGGTCAAAGGGGGTTGAGGAAAAAAGATTTTTAGGGTCAAAAGTAGTTGGTAGTTCCTGAAGTTAACTACATCTCAAAAACACGTATTAAGTGCTATAACTGCTCCACAAATCTGAATGCCAGCAAACTGTGCAAAATGTAATTCTGTGGTTAAACCTTTCCCCAACACTGAGAGTGTGAGAGCTCACAGTCTGCACCTCAGGGTGTGGCTCAGGATAACCGCAGAAAACACTCAGGCTCCTTCTTTTGCTTTTCAGATTCTAATGAAGCGCTGCTAGACTTCCTGTCCCAACCGCCATTTTCTCCCTCTCGTGGAAAAGGACGCTTTCTAACTACGCACCCTCTGTTCTCTGTCTGTTTCTGTTCTGTCCCCTTAAACTGCAGTTTTCTTTCAGGGGGCGGAGTCTCGTGCAACGCCGTTGCCTTGGCAGCTGTCGTCATGAGTGACCCATACTGGGGGATGGGCGGAGCCAGTGGCTGTCACCTCCCTCTCTGTGTCTGTGTGCCCCCTTGTCTCCAGGCCTGGGTTACTGCCTGACCTTCCTGCCCACCGTCACCATCCTGTCTCAGTACTTCTCCCGCCGCCGGTCCCTCGTCACCGCCTCCGCCTCCACCGGGGAGTGCTTCTCCATCTTCGCCCTGGCGCCGGGTGAGAGACGCACGCACACACCTGCACGCACGCACACACACACGCACACACCTGCACGCACGTGCACACACACGCACACATACACATACACACGCGCACGCACACACGCACGCACGCGCACATACACATACATATACACACACCTGCACGCACGCACACACCTGCACGCACACATACACACGCGCACGCACACGCACGCACGCGCACGCACGCACGCGCACGCACACATACACACGCGCACGCACGCACGCACACACACACCTGCACGCACACATACACATACACACGCGCGCGCGCGCGCGCGCACATACACACCACTTGCTACACAGACATGACCCAGCAAACCACCATGCAGACCCAACCCCATGCACACACACTCATAACCCCCCCACAGAAATAAACTTACAGATGCTTCCATTCCAGTCATCATTTCAGTTATTTACACAAAGCGCCTATACTGGTCTGGCACCAGACTTGGTCCCATTCCCATCCACCTGTGCTGGCCTCCTGCGCTGGCCTCCTGTGCAGGCCTCCTTCACAGTGCTGAAGCAGTCAGGGCCAGGGGTTTGAGGCAGGGGACACTGTGCATGCCCTAGGCCAGTGGCGCTCATCACTCTGACTTCCTCATCCTCTCTTCCCATGTCAGCCATGTTTCTGTACTCTGAATCAGCACTGTGTGTGGTCAGTAATCAGCACTGACAGTATGTGGGGTCAGTAATCAGCATTGACACACGTGGGGTCAGTAATCAGCACTGACGGTATGTGTGGTCAGTAATCAGCACTGACGGTGTGTGGGGTCAGTAATCAGCACTGACAGTATGTGTGGTCAGTAATCAGCACTGACGGTGTGTGGGGTCAGTAATCAGCACTGACGGTGTGTGGGGGCGGTAATCAGCACTGACGGTGTGTGGGGTCGGTAATCAGCACTGACGGTGTGTGTGGTCGGTAATCAGCACTGATGGTATGTGTGGTCATTAATCAGCACTGACGGTGTGTGGGGTCAGTAATCAGCACTGATGGTGTGTGTGGTCAGTAATCAGCACTGACGGTGTGTGTGGTCAGTAATCAGCACTGATGGTGTGTGGGGTCAGTAATCAGCACTGACGGTGTGTGGGGGCGGTAATCAGCACTGACGGTGTGTGGGGTCGGTAATCAGCACTGACGGTATGTGTGGTCAGTAATCAGCACTGACGGTGTGGGGTCAGTAATCAGCACTGACAGTATGTGTGGTCAGTAATCAGCACTGACGGTGTGTGGGGTCGGTAATCAGCACTGACGGTGTGTGGGGTCGGTAATCAGCACTGACGGTGTGTGTGGTCAGTAATCAGCACTGACGGTGTGTGGGGTCAGTAATCAGCACTGACGGTGTGTGGGGGCGGTAATCAGCACTGACGGTGTGTGGGGTCGGTAATCAGCACTGACGGTATGTGTGGTCAGTAATCAGCACTGACGGTGTGGGGTCAGTAATCAGCACTGACAGTATGTGTGGTCAGTAATCAGCACTGACGGTGTGTGGGGTCGGTAATCAGCACTGACGGTGTGTGGGGTCGGTAATCAGCACTGACGGTGTGTGTGGTCAGTAATCAGCACTGACGGTGTGTGGGGTCGGTAATCAGCACTGACGGTGTGTGGGGTCGGTAATCAGCACTGACGGTGTGTGTGGTCAGTAATCAGCACTGACGGTGTGTGGGGTCAGTAATCAGCACTGACGGTGTGTGGGGTCGGTAATCAGCACTGACGGTGTGTGTGGTCAGTAATCAGCACTGACGGTGTGTGGGGTCAGTAATCAGCACTGACGGTGTGTGTCGTCTCCTCTCTGGGTTGCAGCACTCACAGCTCTGAAGGAGCGGATTGGCTGGCGGATGTGCCTGGTTGTGGTCGGAGTTCTGCAGGGCAGCATCATCATCTGCGGAGCCCTCCTTCGGCCCATCATCATCAAACCCACCGAGGAGGAAGAAGAGGAGGAGGAGGAGGGCGCAAACACGCCCACCAAAAATCCGCTGGACGGCACGTATGCCCTGGAGAACGAGGAAACGCGCACCTCCTCCTCCGACTCGGGGGTGCAGTCTCTGAGCGCCTCTCGCACGGACCTGGCCGGCGAGCGCAACGTTCCGGAGCAGGGGTCAGAGGAGAAGGCTCCGCTCGACCCCGCCCCCAGCCCCGGCCCCGCCCCCGGCCCCGCCCGGCCCACGCTCCTGGACATGTCGGTGCTGAGGGACTGGAGCTTCCTGTGCTACGCCATGTTCGGGCTCTTCGCCACGCTGGGCTTCTTCGCCCCGCAGCTCTACATCATCCAGCTGAGCGTGAGCCGCGGCGTCACCCGGGAGACAGCCGCCTACATGCTGTCGGCCATGGCGGTGGCGGAGATCGCGGGCCGCCTGTCCGTGGGCTGCGTGATGAACCGGCGGGGTGTGCGTAAGATCTACGTGCTGCTGGCGTGCGTGTCGCTGCTGTGCGTGGTGCTGGCGCTCTTCACCGCCGCACAGGGCTTCTGGGGGCTCTGCGCCTGCTGCGTGCTCTACGGCTTCCTGCTCGGCACCGTCTGCTCCACCCACATCCCCATGCTGGCCGAGGACGACGTGGTGGGCATCCACAAGATGTCGTCGGCGGCGGGCATCTACGTCTTCATCCAAAGCTTCGCCTGCCTGGGGGGGCCCCCGCTGGGAGGTGAGTGCCGGTCTGGTTATGCCACGAGTCACCGTGCATCACCACGAGTCACCATGCATCACCGTGCATCACCACGAGTCACCGTGCATCACCGCGCGTCACCGTGCATCACCACGAGTCACCATGCATCACCGTGCATCACCACGAGTCACCGCGAATCACCATGCATCACCGTGCATCACCACGAGTCACCATGCATCACCGTGCATCACCACGAGTCACCGCGAATCACCATGCATCACCGTGAATCACCACGAGTCACCGTGCATCACCACGAGTCATCGTGCATCTCCACGAGTCACCGTGCATCACCGCGAGTCACCGTGCATCACCACGCGTCACCATGTATCACCGCAAGTCACCATGCATCACCGCGAGTCACCGCGCGTCACCGTGAGTCATCGTGCATCACCGCGAGTCACCGTGCATCACCGTGAGTCACCGTGCATCACCGCGAGTCACCATGCATCACCGCAAGTCACCATGCATCACCGCAAGTCACCATGCATCACCGCGAGTCACCGCGCGTCACCGTGAGTCATCGTGCATCACCGCGAGTCACCGCGAGTCACCGTGCATCACCACATTACATTACATTACAGGCATTTAGCAGACGCTCTTATCCAGAGCGACGTACAACAAGTGCATCAGTTCAAGGTGCAGAGGTGCAAAAGAAACACACTAGAGCGAAGTAAACATCGTAGTGCCAGAAGTGACCACATAGATCAGGACTCCAACCCTGTAGAGTAGCCTGCTCAGCAAACAAACAATCCTGCCACGAGTCACCATGCATCACCGCGAGTCACCGCGAGGGAACATGTCCAATTGCAACATTGCACAGAACATCCGTTGCAATAAAATGTGCACGATTTTGAAGAGGAACAGCTGGGAAAGTGCACAAAAACACAAACACGCCCCCCCCTTTTAAAAGCCAATTTAGAAGCTCTAGGTACTATCCAAACACTTTCCCTCAATGTTTCTTTCCCCCTATAAACACATAGAAATGCCCTTTATGTACAGTCCATTCAGTGTACCCCTCAGCCATTCATCAAGGTGTGTGTGTGTCTGTGTGCGTGTGCGTGTATGCATGCATGTGTGTGTGTGTATGTGTGTGTATGTGTGCGTGTGTGTCTGTGTGCGTGTGCATGTATGCATGCATGTGTGTGCGTGCGTGTGTGTGTATGTGTGTGTGTGTGTCTGTGTGCGTGTGCGTGTGTGTGTGTATGGGTGCGTGTGTGTGTGTTGGTGTGTGTGTGTGTGTGTGCGTGTGTGTGTGTGTGTGTGTGTGTGTGTGTGTACAGGTATCCTGGTGGACATCACACAGAACTATGGCTCAGCGTTTTACTCCTGCGCGGTGGGGATGGGCATCGGGGCTGTGTTCCTGGGCCTGGTGCTTCCGGCGAAGCAGTGGCAGTGTTGCACCAGAAGGGGGCGCCGGCGGGAGGATGAGGAGGCCGCAGAGCAGGCCACAGTCCTACAAACCAAACAGGAAATGCCCGTGGACTTCCTGGAGGTGGATGTCGCCATGGAGCCGAGCCACTCAAAACAACAGCCGGAGGGGGAAGTCTGAGTGCTGGTGATAGGCTGAGTGCTGGTGATAGTCTGAGTGCTGGTGATAGGCTGAGTGCTGGTGATAGGCGCTGTGACAGCCTTCTGTAAAGACACTGCGTCTCAGGTCACGTATCACTGGTGTGAGAAAGATCACAGGGGCAAGAAGAAAAAAAAAAAAAAGTCTTATGTTACGAGAGGTTCTTTGGGGAGACGGTGTCTACGCGGGCTGCAAGCTTTCTCTTTCCTCTTGCAGTTTTTCTGGTCAGGGTTCAGGTCTGGTGACAACAGGGTTTTTTTTTTTTTTCTCAGAGCCGCGAAAGCGTTCCTGGTCCTGTCGAAGCGGGATCAGCGATACAGAGCAACAAAAGTCTGCGGGCGTTAGCCGAGCAGAAGCGCACTGCGGGGTCTCACGGACCAAATCGGCAACCTTTAGCTTTTACACGCCTTTGCTGCAAGCTGCTCCACTGCTCTGTTGTGGTTATAGAAAAGGTCAAACACACACTTGAAACCCTCAAAAACACAAAAAGCCACATGTGTGTGTCTTTGTGTTTTTATTCCTGATTGTAGTTTTAAAAAATAATATATTTTTTTTTAAGTTGTAAAAATGTTCAAACCAATATTAGTCATAATGGGGACTAGACCATGCTGCCCTCGTACAAGCAGAAGAGTCTGGACTCGAACAGAAGTCAGTTAATGGAATCTGTACTGTAACGGAACAGTGAGTTAGTTAATGGAGACTGCTCTCTAACAGAACAGTGAGTTAGTTAATGGAGACTGCTCTCTAACAGAACAGTGAGTTAGTTAATGGAGACTGCTCTCTAACAGAACAGTGAGTTAGTTAATGGAGACTGCTCTCTAACAGAACAGTGAGCTAGTTAATGGAGACTGCTCTCTAACAGAACAGTGAGCTAGTTAATGGAGACTGCTCTCTGCACTTTTTAGCACGAATCCCATCCTGACTGGCTGGAAACTGCCGTTAACAGGATTCATGCCAAAAAGTGTAAAGTTTAAAAGTGATAAAACTACCTGTTTGTTTTCCTTCACACCATGATGGGAAACAATGTGAGTGAAGATGTGGGGGGTGGCAGAGACCGAGATGGACGTTCGTGTGGAAGCAAACCTCATCCTACGGCTCTCACCGCCACACCACGCATTTCTGAGCCAGTCTGTTGGCCCTGGAAAAGTAGACACGGACAGGTCACTCTAAACCAGACAATCCGGAAAGAATTCCCATCACCGCCTGCTCAAATCACACTTACAGACCCACATCTATCACATCCTCCCACATCCATCACACCCTCCCACAGCCATCACATCCTCCCACATCCATCACACCCTCCCAAATCCATCACACCCTCCCACAGCCATCACATCCTCCCACATCCATCACACCCTCCCAAATCCATCACATCCTCCCACAGCCATCACATCCTCCCAAATCCATCACATCCTCCCACATCCATCACATCCTCCCAAATCCATCACATCCTCCCACATCCATCACACCCTCCCACAGCCATCACATCCTCCCACATCCATCACACCCTCCCAAATCCATCACACCCTCCCACAGCCATCACATCCTCCCACATCCATCACACCCTCCCACAGCCATCACAACCTCCCAAATCCATCACATCCTCCCACATCCAAACCAAAAAGGGAGCGGACGTAAACGATCAACCTCCAAAGATCCAGCAACCAAACGAAGATGGCGAGGGACTGAAAACTCAGGTCACCAGAAACGCACAAATATCGTCTGATCGGCGTCGTTGATTGCATCTTCACTGAATGTTTCAGGGAAGACAGTTACACTACACTGGTAACAGACATAAGGCAATGCTGCTAGAGAGCTATCAGGTGGCAGCCTTGAGCTTTGTGGAGGGAAAAGGCAATCTAGCATCACGCAGTCAGTCAGTCTGTCTGCTCTTAATGCTGCTCGACCTATGCACAGCGACTTGAACTTCCTCAGAATGGGTGCCATTCAGTATGCTCATGTACTATGATGGATTTTTGTGAATTGTTATTTTTGACTTATTTTTAAATTAATATGCATTGTGAATAACACTCAACTTTGCCGAAACATTTTTAAATGTAACTGCACAGAATATAAGGTAACGTTTTCTGACCTTGAAATTCCTACTGCTGATTTTTATTTTTTATTTTTACTAATTAAATAAATCCAGTTTACAACAGTAAATCTGCATTTCTGTTTGTTAAACATAAATGAGAATGGCTTTTAAAGCAAAATTATTTGGTGTACATTAAGTTACCGCTAAATTTGCACTTTGTAATTAACTTGATAAATTGGACTGGACTAGGGATGGTGATTTTCAGTCATTTCACAGATGGAGGGATGGCGTAGTGTGCTCGATTCCCAGCACGGGGAAGAACCCATTTTTAGATTCAAACGGCTGAACGCGCAGCCCCTGTTTGTGGGCATGGCCTGCTGCAGGACGCAGGAACAGCGCTGCTGGAGGAACCCAGGCTGCACCCTCTTGGAGCGGGCTACCTGTAGAGCCACCGTGGACGCAAAGTGAGCCTGTCCCATCCCCCGCTGCTGGCGCCCGCCCACAGACACGACCCTCCCGCCTTCTGTGCGCGTAAACATACCGCGCTCGCTGTTAGCGCAGAGCTGCGCTCGCTGTTAGCGCAGAGCTGCGCTCGCTGTTAGCGCAGAGCTGCGCTCGCTGTTAGCGCAGAGCTGCGCTTGCTGTTAGCGCAGAGCTACGCCTGCTTCCAGATCACAGGGAACTCTGAGCACGCGCCCAGCGCCTCCAGAGGAAGTCATCAGCGCTCACATTTACCGCTCCACAGGCTCAGCGAGAACATTGCCCCCAGGGATTACCAGCCACATCCCACAGGCAGGGCTATTAACCGAGCACAGAGCAACTGCATTCCACAGACAGGGCTATTAACAGAGTGCAGAGCAACCGCATTCCACAGACAGGGCTATTAACAGAGCACAGAGCAACAGCACCTCACAGGCAGGGAATCTAACAGAGCACAGAGCAACCACATCTCACAGGCAGGAAAGTTAACCGAGCACAGAGCAACCACATCTCACAGGCAGGAAAGTTAACCGAGCACAGAGCAACCACATCTCACAGGCAGGGCTATTAACAGAGCACAGAGCAACAGCACCTCACAGGCAGGACAATTAACCGAGCACAGAGCAACCACATCTCACAGGCAGGGAATCTAACAGAGCACAGAGCAACCGCATCTCACAGGCAGGGAATCTACCAGAGCACAGAGCAACCACATCTGATCGGCAGGGCAATTAACTGAGCACAGAACAACCAGATTCCACTGGCAGGGGAATTAACTGAGCACAGAGCAACCACATCTCACAGGCAGGACAATTAACTGAGCACAAAGCAACCACATCCCACAGGCAGGAAAGTTAACCGAGCACAGAGCAACCACATCTCACAGGCAGGAAAGTTAACCGAGCACAGAGCAACCACATCTCACAGGCAGGGCTATTAACAGAGCACAGAGCAACAGCACCTCACAGGCAGGACAATTAACCAAGCACAGAGCAACCGTATCTCACATTGCAGGGCAATTAACAAAGGACAGAGCAACAGCACCTCACAGGCAGGACAATTAACCGAGCACAGAGCAACCACATCTCACAGGCAGGGAATCTAACAGAGCACAGAGCAACCGCATCTCACAGGCAGGGAATCTACCAGAGCACAGAGCAACCACATCTGATCGGCAGGGCAATTAACTGAGCACAGAACAACCAGATTCCACTGGCAGGGGAATTAACTGAGCACAGAGCAACCACATCTCACAGGCAGGACAATTAACTGAGCACAAAGCAACCACATCCCACAGGCAGGGAAATTAACTGAGCACAGAGCAACTGAATTCCACAGGCAGTGCAATTAACCGAGCAGAGAGCAACTGTATCTCATTGGCAGGACAATAAACAAAGAACAGAGCAAAACAATTGTGAGCATTTTAAAACCCAACAGTATTTCATATTGGATGATATGTACGGTAAAGGACACAGGAGATCCCTTAAAATGACGGAGTGGCCCAAACTACTCGTGATGTGCAGCGTTACGCCTGGGTTTGGTTTCAGAGTTTTCCCAAAACCAGAGCCAGATTAAAATTCAGAATGATTCATTTTTAGGTAAAAAATAAAAAAAATCCAAAGAGTACATTTTGCAACTATTTCAACACCTGTAAAAGTCCTAACACATAAGATTCTAAATATATGAACCAATTGAAGGGTGGCTCAAAGACGTACATATACCAAGCAAAACTAAATATCAAATTTATCAACAGTAAAAAATGGAAGCATTCGTTTTCAGAACAATAGCACCACCTACTGTCCCGCTATGGTATTTTGACATTGCAGAGGAATGCTGAAAAGCACAGCCATAGTTAAACCAGTATACCTGTATAGCCTCTTGTGGCAAAAATGTGCAATTGCACCCTTCTTCATCTCAGCCCTTCGGTCCTCAAATGCCAGAGAACTGTCTTGCGTTATTTGACAATACAACTGAACATTTTTCAGTGTCAAGAGTGTAAAACTCATATCCCTTTCTATATCTACTTCAACACACATGACTTAAGAGCATCTACACATTTGGACGCATAGAATTAGAAATATAACCCTTTCAGGTGTGAAGTCACAAATATGTGATTAGAATGTTCTTAACTGAACATTCTAATGCTGATGTCACAATCACTACTGGTGACTGACAGCAACAGAGTTCTAGAACACTGACTTAGGATATTTTTTTTAAATTCCAAAATACATTCTGAAAAACACAAACTACAGCAATGCATGCCTCCCTGCACTGATCATCAGTGAGCTCTGAAGAGGTCCATCAGCAGCCACATTCCAGTGTTAGCAAAAGCCCTCTCCGCACTCACTTACCATATCCTAGTGCAGAGACCAAGCTTGTAAACGGTAGAAATAACCAGGCCACCGGCACAAAAAGTCATTTGGAAAGATGTTATATTTTTTTTTTATTTTTGAGAAAACGAGACATTGGAGCCGTCCAGGTGAGGATGAAAGGGTAAACCTTCGGCTGGAGAGAAAGAATGCAAGAGCGAGGTCAGCTGGGAAAAAAGATCCTGACTGCAGCTCGCAAACACTGCCCCCCCCCCCCCCCAAAAGCCCCCAAAAGCCCCCAAACTCTGCCACTGTCCCCACACCTCCAACGGGACACATACAGAAGCCAGCACACTGACAGGGAGATGGGGACTTCGGGAGGTGATACACAGCTCTGTATCCCAAATCCATGCATTAGACAGCAGTAATTAAATCAGGTGGAAGAATAAAGATCAATTCAAAAAAATAAAATAAAATAAAATAAAAACCAGAAGAGAATAACCATTCAGGCCCTAAGAACAATGTAAAATCTCATTTTCTGTTCCATAAGACATGTACAACACCTAATTAAGGCAAAATTGTTTAAAATCTAAACATTAAAAAAAACTAAAAGACCACAATTGGGTAAAACCAGGCGCTTGAGAATAGGCACTGTCAATTTTTCGGCCAATCATTTTGCTTACTTGCTGGGATTTTTTTTTAAAAAGCAAAAAAAAAAAACAACAGTATTTACATTTATCATCTCAAAATGGAGTCACTTCTCTAGAAGGATGGGCAGGTATTGTTGCATAGTTAACAAGGCAAATTGGGTCAGTGTGTTTTTTTTTCTTTTGAACAGTTTTTTTTTCCTTTAACAGTCAGATTGATGACAGAGGTTGAAGTTGAAGACAACGTTGCCGCCAGCGATTTAAAAAAATAATTTTGTGGCAGAGCGCACCGTTACGCGTCGCAGTGTTACAGAACTAAAAACCTTAAATCAAAAACTATAAGCAAGGGTCCAGCTGGCAGGCTGCTCCCCAAAGGCATGTGCTTCCGGGGGGGGGGGGGGGGGGGCACTGTGTGGCTTCAGTCATATCTCCACTCTAAACGGAAAAAACTAAACCCCAGAAAACCCTCAACTGTGCACCGCCACAGGCGTTAGGGGACTGGCACAGGCGTTAGGGGACTGGCACAGGCATTAGGGGACTGGCACAGGCGTTAGGAGACTGGCACAGGCGTTAGGGGACTGGCACAGGAATTAGGGGACTGGCACAGGCGTTAGGGGACGGCACAGGCGTTAGACTAACAGGGGCTGACTCTGTTCTCTGGTCTTGTACACAAATCACTTATAAAAAATTTAAAAAACACCTACGTCTGTCACGCAATTGGTCAGTTTATGGCGGTGTTCCGCACAGGATGGGGGTTGCGCTGGTCAAACGTGTAGCGGGAGAAATTCAAAACAAACTGCGCCCCCCCCCCACAAAACCACAGGGTGTCATTCAGCCAAAGTGCCAGAGGCTGCACTGACACAATGCCCCCCCCCCCCCCCCCGGAGTGAAGCCAATGCTTTGTGTGTTTTTCTGTTCTCCATCAGACGTAGTGCGGTCGTGACAAAGGGAGGGGGGAAGAGGGTACTAAAGGCCAGTCAGTGACATCATCAGGCCGCACGTATCCCAGAACACCCGGCTCCCAGAACAACACTCACTGGCGATGGCTCGCGCATCTCACAAACCCGCCACGGCACTCGCTGGACTACGGGGAGCGCGGAACCCACAAGCCCCGCCCCCCCGGGGGCAGTTACCGTGACGAAGCAGACCCCCCCTCCAGGAAGACCGTCACTCCACTCTTCCCCTGGGAGGGGGCGAAGCTGCCAGCCGTCGTTATTTTCATCAGGAAAAGCTCCCGTTTAACGTCTCAAAAATACTGTCACGCTTCAAAGCTTGTGTGTGCAGAGCACCAACACCAGGAGGAGCAGGAGCAGGAGCAGGGGCAGGAGCAGGAGCAGGGGCAGGAGCAGGAGCAGGAGCAGGAGGGCACAGAGATCAGTAAACACACGAGTTTTGGCGAGTGTCGCCGTGGGTTACGAATGACACTTCTGTAACCACGCCCACAGCAGCCGGAAACAGACCTTGCAAACGCGGAAGACCACGCCTTCCCAACGGGGTCCGCAAAGCCTCCGGGAAAAATGTAAAATTCCCGTCTGGCCACTGCCGTGAGAGACAGACACGGACACCCCCCCACCAGCACAAACCACAGAAAGCACTCAGTCAGCAGCCCACGTCCCAGCACAGACCGAAAGGCTGCTCGCAGATGTCCGCCTCTTTCAGGGATTTAAGGAAAGAAAGTCACTTTCTTCCCCACCTCAAACACAAGAAGTGGTCTAAATTCAGCCCTGAGATGAAAGCGTACGTACTGCGTCTGCTGTACTGCGCCTGCTGTACTGCGCCTGCTGCACGGCGTCTGCTGCACTGCGCCTGCTGTACTGCGCCTGCTGTACTGCGTCTGCTGCACTGCGCCTGCTGTACTGCGCCTGCTGTACTGCATCTGCTGCACTGCGTCTGCTGCACTGCGCCTGCTGTACTGCGTCTGCTGCACTGCGTCTGCTGCACTGCGTCTGCTGCACTGCGTCTGCTGCACTGCGTCTGCTGTACTGCGCCTGCTGTACTGCGCCTGCTGTACTGAGTCTGCTGGTGCTCGCGGACAAAAACCCACATCACAAGTTTCATTCATCAATCGAGTGTGTGTGTGCATGTGTGTGTGTGCATCAATGTTAATTGTGTGTCAATGTGTGTGTGCATGTGTGCGTGTATGTGTCAATGTGCGTGTATGTGTGTCACACATCTGTTTACATGCGAGAGCATTCTGTCTCATTTTGCCATTTCCTGTCACATGCACATTAGCAGTTGGAAACAGAACAGTAATGATCCAATGAAACAACTTTAGCAAACTCTAGAAATCAAAATCAACATGAAAAGCAATTAAAAATTTTTTTTTTTTAAAAACGAAAAAAAACCCGCAGCTTATTGGAAGACTACAGCTGAAGGAAACACACATCCACTCTGGCAGACTGCGTTTCCGCTCACTGCAGCCCGATATTGGCATAGATTCCTGGTTCCTGTTCAAGAGGTAAAGGTATTGCTGCAGCCAATTCCCAGAATGTTAAAAGCTCAGAAACACAGGGATTAGAACAGTGCTCTGATTGGTCCCTACACTCTGACCACGCCCCTAAATCGACCCACTTGTTTCAACCTTTACCACGGGGTAGTTACTCCACACACTGGCGCCATCTACAGGTCAGCATTCCAGTGCAGGAGGGAGAAAGAAATTTAAAAAAATGTTTTTTGTTGAAAAACAAACTGCACCCCTATCTGTGACAGATCATGACAAGGGTCTGAGTGACCTCATCCAACGACAAAACCCCCAAACCCAGTCCTATGACCCATCCACACCTCCCCGCTCAAATCACAAACGTTCAGAAGGTCGTCTTTTTTTTTTTTTTTTTTTTTTTTTTTTTTACATGGAGTTAAAAAACGAATAGTAAAAGGGGAGGATTGAGATGAGGTCCTTCGAAAGTAGAATGGGAGGGTGGGGGAGCAATGACCCTTAACGACACTTTCTTTTCTTCTTTTTCTTTTGCAACTATCACAGCAACGTCACGGCAACGTCACTGCAACATGAGCTGTTTGAGGTTGTCGTGCAGGATGGTGTCCTTGACGTCGCGGAACACCAGCCGAATGTTCTCCGTGTTGATGGCGGTGGTGAAGTGGTGGTAGAGCGGCTTCTGCTGCTGGTCGCGTCGCTTCCCCCGGAAACACTCCACCAGGAACTTCTGCACGTCCGCCAGGCAGTGCGGCTGGCCCTGGTACTCGGGGAAGTAGTCCCTAATGTCCACTGTCTGGACCTTCTCCTCCAGCAAGTCCGTCTTGTTGAGGAAGAGGATGATGGAAACGTTGCTGAAGACGCGGTTGTTGACGATGGTCTCGAAGATGTTGAGCGACTCCTTGAGCCGGTTGGTCTGCCGGTCCTCCATCAGCACCTGGTCGTACTCGCTGGACGACACGAGGAAGAGGATGGAGGTGACGCTGTCGAAGCACTCGAACCAGCGGCGGCGTTCCGACCGCTGCCCGCCCACGTCCACCATCTTGAAGGGAACGTTCTTGATCTGGAAATCGTACTCATGGATGCCTTTGGTGGGCTTCCTGGCCAACAGGATATCCTGCTGCGATGGAAGGTAATCCTGCAGAGAGAGGGAGAGAGGGAGAGAGAGAAAGAGAGAGAGGGAGGGGGAGAGAAGGAGTGAGAGACAGGGAGGGGGAGAGAGGGGGAGACAGGGAGGGAGAAGGAGAGAGGAAGACAGAGAGAGAAAGGGAGAGGGACAGAGAGAGAGAGGGGGAATGAGGGAGAGAGAGAGAGGAGAGAGAGAGTCATTAAGGTGGGAACAATCCCTCAGCAGCCACACACACCACTATCAGCTCATGAATGTAACCGTGGTTCTTCAGGTCAAGTTCCCGGCCTTATGACTGGTGTTGTGAGAGGCGTCGCCCCTTACGGAAGCGGAAGAGAACGGCTGGCTACGAACGCAGACGTGCTTCTCTGAGCAGCCAACCCCAGATCATCTGTGAGGAGCATCGTATCACAGCCTATCAAAACGAGCCAAAAAGGACAGACCACTCCCACAGACCCAACGAGTGACTGGGACAGAGCAGGGGAACAGGCGGCGAAATCAGTCACACAAAACTCCAACCCTAACCCCAACCCGAACCTCAACCCCAACGTCAGCTTCAACCTCAGCCCCAGCCCCAACCCCAACCTCAACCACAGCCTCAACCTCAACCCCAACCCCAACCTCAACCCCGATCCCAACCTCAACCCCAACCCATACCCCAACCTCAATCTCAACCTCAACCCTAACCCAAACCCCAACTTCAACCTCAACCCCAACAACCCCAACTTCAACCCAAACCCAAACCTCAGCGTCAACAACCCCAACTCCAACCTCAATCTTAACCTCAATCCCAACCTCAACCCCGATCCCAACCCCAACCCCAACAACAACACCAACCTCAACGCTGACCCCAACCTCAACCCTGACTCCAAACTCAACCTCGACTCCTACCTCAACCCCGTCCCCAAACCGTCTGAGCCACCTTACTATGCAAAGCTTCAGCTAATGAGAGCAACACACGGAGCTGCTGGCGTCCAAACTATGAAGGTGGAGCTCTCCAGCTTTTCATAGAAAACCTCTTGCCAGGAGAGGGCGCTGTTGTGTGGAAATGAGAATGAGAATGAAAATGCACCTCAGTTGCGAGCATGCACCCATGAGGCCTGCAGGGGGGTGGGACTAGGATCCAAGCCTAAATCGGCAGTGCCGATTGGCCAAACCTAAATCAGCAGTGTTCATTGGCTCTGATCAGATTCATGGTGAGTCCAACAGTCCACCATGAAGTGTGTTAAGTTTTTTCCTTGAGCCTCATACTCTGTGGCCTTGTGAACAAATGAAATGAAACCTTTTAGCATATTTTGCTGGGTGGGGTCTGTGCTTACAAGAAGAATATCTTCCCCTGCCCTCTGATTGGCTGGTGGACTGCGCACCGTTAACTTCCCAAAGCTGTAGCCCGTTGCTCTCACTCCACTTTCCCGACTGCCCAACCAGCTTCTCCAGTTCCAGCCTGTTTGTGCCTGTTTGTGTCTGTTTGTGACTGTTTGTGCCTGTTTGTGTCTGTTTGTGTCTGATTGTGTCTGTTTGTGTCTGTTTGTGTCTGATTGTGTCTGATTGTGTCTGTTTGTGTTAGGAGACTCAGCTCCGCACTGTTTCCACACACGGCAGAACAGAGGTATGACATCACAGGCTTGTCTGAGGAGGAAGCGGTACGCTGGCAGTGACTTACATTTCCTAAAAATCTGCTTCGCCCTTATCTGCTAGCTTACGCTGTTTTTAACCACAAAGCTCCCACCTGCCTACAAGCGACTAGGAACACGCACTCAGACAGACAGACAGACAAACAGACACACACAAACAGGCACAGTCATCGCCATGGAAACCCCCTGCCCCTCACCCTGGCAGACGGTATGAACACAAAATTTTCACAGATCTTAACGCCTCTGCCTGCCCTCTCAAATTTAAGAGACGTTCCAGAAAAAAAATGCAAGAAAAACAAAACAAGCAAAAACTAAAAAGGCTGATGAAACATGAGACAGCTGTGGGAAGGACAGTGGCACAGCTGTGGGAAGGACAGGGGCACAGCTGTGGGAAGGACAGGGGCACAGCTGTGGTAAGGACAGTGGCACAGCTGTGGGAAGGACAGGGGCACAGCTGTGGTAAGGACAGTGGCACAGCTGTGGGAAGGACAGGGGCACAGCTGTGGGAAGGACAGGGGCACAGCTGTGGGAAGGACAGTGGCACAGCTGTGGGAAGGACAGTGGCACAGCTGTGGTAAGGACAGGGGCACAGCTGTGGGAAGGACAGAGGCACAGCTGTGGGAAGGACAGGGGCACAGGCGAACCCTGTTTGTGCAGTTAAGCAGGCCAGCGTGCAGGACGACGCAGCCCAACGGAAGCATGCCACAGAAACTACAAACATCTGCCCCGAATCCAAACACACGGCGGAGGAGGAGGAGGAGGAGGAGGGGCGAGGCAGGCGTCCATCACGCGGGCACGAGCCATTAGCATGACTAGGAGGATGCTAACCCCACGCTCAGTTTCCAGCTATGACTCAACAAACAGGAAACGTGAATAACACCATACGACCGGGGGATATTAATAATCCGGTGATCATCAACTTCCACATGTACGTACAAGAGGGAGAGAGACAGAGAGGGGGAGACAGATACAGAGAGAGTGAGAGATACAGAGAGAGAGAGAGAGAGAGAGAGAGAGAGAGAGAGAGAGAGAGAGATACAGGGAGCGAGAGAGAGAGAGAGAGAAGGAGAGAGAGAGAGAGAGAGATACAGGGAGAGATGGGTCCTGTAGGTTTTCATTTCAACCCTAATTCGGCACACCTGATTCATTAGCAACTCAATGAGATCTCTAACTGTTGAATGAGGAGTGCTTTGTTAGGGTTGGAGTGAAAACCTACAGGACAGTAGATCTCTAGCTGTTGAATGAGGAGTGCTTTGTTAGGGTTGGAGTGAAAACCTACAGGACAGTAGATCTCTAGCTGTTGAATGAGGAGTGCTTTGTTAGGGTTGGAGTAAAAACCTACAGGACAGTAGATCTCTAGGAACAGGGCAGGCCAACCCTGCTGTAGACTGACCTACTGCAGAGACAGGAAAACCAAGCCCGTTATTAGAGGGAGGAGCCACTGTCAATCACTGCCACTGTGTAAACCAATGAACGAAATGCTACCCACAGCAGAAATGGCACGAGTGCTTTGTATCGATGAGCAGCTATAGCAACACGCAGGAAAGCCCCTCCCACTCTGAAACTGTCAACTTGTTCTAGGAGAGTTTTCCTAATTATTTCATTTTTATGTTTATTAAGCAAATTTCTGATAAAGCTGGCAGAACTCGCTGAGAGGTCCTGTTGGCGCTAGGGCCGATTGCTGTGTCATTGTCGCTGATGTCATCATTTGCTGATGTCATCGACGCTGATGTCACACCCCTCGGCTAATCTCTGGGGAAGGGGCGGGGTGGTTCCGCCTCCCTGAGCAGAAGAGGAAGTGCCAGTTTCCCTGGTAATCTCAGCAAGGTCAGTAGACCCAGAAGCTTCTGCTTAACACCCTGCCTATGTTTATATATCCTTTTACATCATATTACAGCCACTATCTAATACACAGAAGCAATGTTATGAAATATTATACTCCCTCACTCTCACACACACACGTATACACACACACGTAGACACACACACAGACACACGTAGACACACATATGTGCACGCACACGCACTAGTACGTGGGATACTACTTTAGAAATAGTGTGTCATTTCTCCATGCACAGATGATTGTACAGTACTACAGTGAAGGATATGGGTGAGCATGCATAAATGCTCGTGTCATTAAAGGAAAAAATTTAATAAAATTTAAAACACACTTACGGGCTCCCCAAGCTTGTCCAAATGGTCCAGGAAGTATTTCACCGACTCCCCCTGTGGAGAAGAGGAGAGAGTGAGGGGCAGGAACACACAGGAGTCATTTTGTTTCTTGCGCTTTACTACACTGAGGTACGAAGTCCTCCATCCGTCCCAAACGGCCCACTCCTCACACACAGCCCTGGCGGTGAGGCAGGGCCGCCTTCACCACCACATCCTGGTACAAGGCTTCCGTCAGGATTTCCCAAATGGTAAGCAGATCATTTAATTCCAATTTCATTCAGGCTCTTTCAGAAACAACCATAGGCACTGAAAACGAAAATATGTGAAGCAAATGTGTGTGCGTGTGTGTGCGTGTGTGAAACTGTGTGAAAGCACGCAGGCGTGTGGAGTGGGTCAAAGTAAAGGTCACAGATGATAGTAAAGGTATGTTTGTAGGCAGCATCAGAAAAAGAAAGTGTTAAACTCGGTAGAGCCGGGCTGACTGGTTCACAGCACCGGCCCCTCTATGAGCCGAACGGGGAGGGAGAGCTGCGGGGGGGGGGGGGGGGGGGGGATAGGTCAGCTGATCTCCTGCAGAGTTCAGCGACTCTGCCCCAACTGTGTTTATCTCACGCTTCACTTCACAGGAAGCGCACGAAACACAGCGACCACATCCTGGAGAGAGAGAGGGAGAGAGAGAGAGAGAGAGAGAGAGAGGGAGGGGGGGAGAGAGAGAGAGAGAGAGGGAGAGAGAGAGAGAGAGAGAGAGAGAGGGAGAGAGAGAGAGAGAGAGGGAGGGGGGGAGAGAGAGAGAGAGAGAGAGAGAGGGAGAGAGAGAGAGAGAGAGGGAGGGGGGGAGAGAGAGAGAGAGAGAGAGAGAGAGAGAGAGAGAGAGAGAGAGAGAGAGGGAGAGGAGAGAGAGAGAGAGAGAGAGAGAGAGAGAGAGAGAGAGAGAGAGAGAGAGAGAGAGAGAGAGAGAGGCATACCGCTCGCCACGCTGCTCTGATTTACTCTTCTGAGAGGAACTGCATTTGCATCTAATAAAGTGTGAAGTTCCAATTGTGTAACTTGAAAAGCGTACACGTGGTTTATTTTCGGAAAGCTTTCGTAATATTTAGTAATAAACCTGAGATACCCACAACCCACGCGTTCCCCTGTCGCCCCATTACATTACATTACATTACAGGCATTTGGCAGACGCTCTTATCCAGAGCGACGTACATCAAAGTGTATAACCATAACCAGGAACAAGTATGACGAAAACCCTAGAGAGAAGTACCGGTCCAAGTACAGGGAACAACCGCATAGATCAACTTGGACCCTGAAGGTTAAACTGATTAACACTAATGCAACGAGAACGGCGACAATTACTGTTTGTATTTTTTTTTTTTTTTTTTTATTAACTCCACTGCATTCAGATAGTTAATGCACCTAAGTCACCCACAAAACAACTGCCTAGTTACAACCCTAAGCTTACAGTCATTTACAGGGGGGTAGGGAGGGAAGGGGAGAGGTGCAGCCTGAAGAGGTGAGTCTTCAGTTGTCGTTTGAAATGGGTCAGTGTCTCAGCTGTTCTGACCTTCACGGGGAGGTCATTCCACCATCGTGGGGCCAGAACAGACAGGAGACGTGATCTGGAAGTGCAGGTGCGAAGAGGGGGAGGTGCCAGGCGTCCTGAGGTAGCAGAACGGAGGGATCTGGCTGGCATGTAGGGTTTGAATATCTTGTGGAGGTATGCTGGGGCTGATCCCTTGACTGCCTGGTATGCTAGGACCAATGTTTTAAATTTGATGCGAGCTATAACAGGCAGCCAGTGGAGGGTAGTGAGCAGGGGCGTGACGTGGGAGTGTCTGGGGAGGTTGAAGACCAGACGAGCTGCAGCATTCTGGATGAGTTGCAGAGGTCTGGTGGCAGATGCCGGTAGTCCAGCCAGAAGGGAGTTGCAGTAGTCCAGGCGGGATAGAACCATTGCTTGGACCAGGAGCTGGGTTGAGTAGGTGGTGAGAAAGGGGCGGATTCTCCGGATGTTATACAGGAAAAATCTGCATGCCCGGCTTACTGCTGCGATGTTCTTGGAGAGGGACAGCTTGTTGTCCATCACCACCCCGAGATTCTTGGCACAGGGTGATGATGTCACTAAGGTGTCCCCTAAGGAAATGGAAAAGTCAAGGAGGGGAGAGGATAGGGCAGGAATAAAGATTAGCTCCGTCTTTCCTGGGTTGAGCTTCAGGTGGTGATTGTCCATCCAGCTCTGGATGTCCCTCAGGCAAGCGGAGATGCGGGCAGGGACCTGTGTGTCTGATGGGGGGAAGGAGAGAAAGAGTTGCGTGTCGTCGGCATATGAGTGATAGGATAAGCCATGGGCAGAGATTACAGGGCCAAGGGATCTGGTGTATAAGGAGAAGAGAAGGGGACCGAGGACTGAGCCCTGGGGAACTCCGGTGGTGAGGGGACGGGGTGGTGATACCTTACCCGCCCAGGCAACCTGGAAGGAACGGTCAGAGAGGTAAGACTCAATCCAGTCGAGGACTGAGCCGCAGATCCCTGTTGCTGCCAGAAGCCCCCCAGCCTTAAATCAGCCAATCAGCACGGCCGTCCTCACTGGTATCTGCTGTATGCAGACAGACCTGATTGGTCAGTATGCTGTAATGACTTAATGTTTGTGGAGTAAACACACGTCAGCCGACTCCTATACAGACCCGTTTAGTGTGTGTAGTGTGTGACAGCAGGGCCTCCTCTACCTGTCCGACAGGTGAGTCTGACTGCAGACCAAAGGGTGCCGGGGGGGGGGGGGGGGTCGTTTACTACAGTACCTCTTTCTGCCACCGGCTTCATCCTGCATATCCTGTCTTTTTACTCCGTATTTCTCCCATTCAGTGACAATTCAATTTTTTTCTGAAATTCTGATTTATAAACATTTTTTGGTCACTTTCAAATGTGCTTACACAAAACACTCAATCACGATCAAATGCATATACACACGCATGCGCACGCACACACACGCGCAGTCTGTCGGGGGTAGGTGGGTGTGCTCTGAGCTCATCTGCTTCTCCAATCCAAATGGAGACAAGAGTGGGCGTGGCCTCACAGGCCGCCGCCTGCCGAGCAGAACAGGAAACGCCTCAGCGCACCGGTCGTGTGCCATCATCTGCGGTGTACCAGCAAAGAAACCCCCAGAAAAAACCCCCAAAAAAACCCCCCAAAAAAACCCACTTCTGTCAGGGCTGGGGGTGCTGGGGGGGGCGTGTGACCCTGGGGCCGGGGGGGGGTGCTGGGGTGTAATCGACGTCACCTCGCACTCTTCTGGCATGAGCCGCTCCAGGAGGGAGTGGCATAAAAGCACATAAGCAGAACAAATCCATACCACACGCAAATCTACATCAGCACGCAAATCTACATCAGCACGCAAATCTACATCAGCACTCAAATCTACATCAGCACTCAAATCTACATCAGCACGCAAATCTACATCAGCACTCAAATCTACATCAGCACGCAAATCTACATCAGCATTCAAATCTACATCAGCACTCAAATCTACATCAGCATTCAAATCTACATCAGCATTCAAATCTACATCAGCACTCAAATATACATCAGCACGCAAATCTACATCAGCATTCAAATCTACATCAGCACTCAAATCTACATCAGCACTCAAATCTACATCAGCACGCAAATCTACATCAGCACTCAAATCTACATCAGCACTCAAATCTACATCAGCACAAAAATCTACATCAGCACGCAAATCTACATCAGCACTCAAATCTACATCAGCACGCAAATCTACATCAGCACTCAAATCTACATCAGCACGCAAATCTACATCAGCACTCAAATCTACATCAGCACGCAAATCTACATCAGCACGCAAATCTACATCAGCACTCAAATCTACATCAGCATTCAAATCTACATCAGCACTCAAATCTACATCAGCACAAATCTACATCAGCACTCAAATCTACATCAGCACTCAAATCTACATCAGCACGCAAATCTACATCAGCACTCAAATCTACATCAGCACTCAAATCTACATCAGCACAAATCTACATCAGCACTCAAATCTACATCAGCACTCAAATCTACATCAGCACAGATTCACCGAGGCGCCATTCTGCACTGAACATGACACAAACGGGGGCTTCCCCCGCAGCCAGTACAGGACAGGCACCCGGCCTACAGCCCCCACCTGGGGGGTTCGCACGGGCACCCGCCACTAGATACTCCAAAACGCATTTAGAGCCGTTCTCAGAGTGACACTGGAGGCTGCAGGACCACACCATTACATTACAGGCATTTGGCAGACGCCCTTATCCAGAGCGACGTACAACAAAGTACATAACCATAACCAGGAACAAGTATGACGAAAACCCTAGAGAGAAGTACCGGTCCAAGTGCAGGGACTGTAGGTTAAACTGATTAACACCAACACAGCAACAATGCAGTCTATGCAAAAATACAAGCAATAGTGAAGACGAGTGCATTAACTAAATCACCTACAAAACAGCTACCTAGTTACAACCCTAAGCTTACAGTCACTTTAGAGATTACAGGGAGGGAGGGAGGGATGGGGAGAGGTGCAGCCTGAAGAAGTGTGCGGGGGGAATACTGCCGGGGCCCATTTCTGACAGCACTGATCCTGGAGCCTTCATTGGCTGGGAGAGGCCCAGTGCAATCAGGGATGCCAGTACGAAGCCACGCCCCCACAGGCCACAGAGGTTTCAGGGAAAACTGGAAAGGGGGGGGGGGGGAGCAAAACCTGCTCCAGCCCATAATATTCCAGCTGGAGGTGGAGGGGTGGGCCCAGTAAAGTTGCTAATGTGCGGAATGCGGCCGCCTGACTGGCCAGCGGCAGACGGCCCGGCGGATTAGGATTGGCCTGTGGGAGAGGTCAGAGGTCACCCGCGGAGTAAAGAGCGGGTGTGTTCGGCGGATTAGGATTGGCCTGTGGGAGAGGTCAGAGGTCACCCGCGGAGTAAAGAGCGGGTGTGTGTTGCCCTTGATCCGTGTGACCCGGGGGCGTCGCCAAAGCAGGAAGCCGGGCGCGTTCGAGGCTGGCACGCAGCGGCGTGGACTACGCCACACCGAGGGGGTTCTGTTCGCCCATTTTACCCCCACGCCCCGCCCGGGCAGAACCCTGAACCTCATCAGCCCAGTCTCACTACACCAGTCTGTCCAGACTGGACCGGCCCGCAAGGTCAACACTGCCTGGCCAACAAGATGGTCCGGTCCCCTATCACCCTGACGGAGTGTGCGGTCCGGTCCTCTCTCACCCTGACTGAGTGTGCGGTCCGGTCCCCTCTCACCCTGACGGAGTGTGCGGTCCGGTCCCCTCTCACCCTGACGGAGTGTGCGGTCCGGTCCCCTCTCACCCTGACGGAGTGTGCGGTCCGGTCCTCTCTCACCCTGACGGAGTGTGCGGTCCGGTCCTCTCTCACCCTGACGGAGTGTGCGGTCCGGTCCTCTCTCACCCTGACCGAGTGTGCGGTCCGGTCCCCTCTCACCCTGACGGAGTGTGCGGTCCGGTCCTCTCTCACCCTGACCGAGTGTGCGGTCCGGTCCCCTCTCACCCTGACGGAGTGTGCGGTCCGGTCCCCTCTCACCCTGACGGAGTGTGCGGTCCGGTCCGCTCTCACCCTGACGGAGTGTGCGGTCCGGTCCCCTCTCACCCTGACGGAGTGTGCGGTCCGGTCCCCTCTCACCCTGACGGAGTGTGCGGTCCGGTCCTCTCTCACCCTGACAGAGTGTGCGGTCCGGTCCTCTCTCACCCTGACGGAGTGTGCGGTCCGGTCCGCTCTCACCCTGACGGAGTGTGCGGTCCGGTCCCCTCTCACCCTGACGGAGTGTGCGGTCCGGTCCTCTCTCACCCTGACCGAGTGTGCGGTCCGGTCCGCTCTCATCTCCACCGCTAATGCAGACGCTTTCCCTGCAGTGGGTGAGTCTGAGGACTGGTCACCTCCTGACCAGCAGCATGGTCATGTTTCCCATCCTAACCAAGCCGGGGGGGGGGGGGGCTGTTACACAACGGTAAGCACACCAGCCTCGGGGGGGGGGGGGGGGGGGGGGGGGGGATAGTTAAGCACCCGGACTTTAGCCTCCCCAGGGTTAGGGACTGAGCTCCGGGGGGGCCCAGGACAGCGCCCCGGGAGCCAGCAGCTTAACCCCGCTCACCCCCGCTACGCTAACGGAATGCGCTGATCCGCGATGAGCAGCCCGAGCAGCCCGAGCAGCCCGAGCGCGGGATTAGCGTGGCCACCGTTTGGATGCTTTCCATTTCCCATGGCTCTGTGCCTTTCACACCACACTCAGTGCTGCCCCCCAGCCCCAACCTCCAAAACGGAACGCACTCCCTCTGAAGACAAAGCGTTTAACCACTGGGAGCGCTCGCAGAATCAGCTGTCCGCAGCCACACGGCCACAGGAACTTCACAACAAGCGTGATTTTAAATAAGTCACAGACACACAATGAGCCAAAGCTGGGATGTGCTCATAAAATGACTCATTCAATCTCCTGGGACAAATACGTAATATGAGGATGTCATCACAATGGAAGAATAGGCACAAAAAGGCCACACCCTTTAACCCTTTGAAGAGTGGGGAAGAGAAGAGTTTTTTTTCCCAAAAATTCTTAGCCAGTGTTCTAGAACTCTTTCAGTTGCTGTCAGTCCCCAGCAGTGATTGTGACATCAGCATTAGAATGTTCAGTTAAGAGCATTCCAATCCCGGGGGGGTGGGTGGATGGGGGGAAATAGAGGGGGGGGCTATTTGCAGCCTGTGGTCCTGACATGCAGACTTCACTGTGATGAGCACCAGGAAGCAGACCACTGTTCCACGGCAGCCACGACCAGAAGGCTGAGGGTTCGAACCCCAGCTGAGACGCAGCGTTGCTTTGTGTGAACTGAACAGCAAGAGGACTTACCGCCATGTGAATGCAAAAGAAGAGGGAGTATGATTGAGGCGCTGTCAGATACAAATCCTGTCAGATACCCACCCCCACCCAAACGCCCCCCCCTCACCCCGCGGCGTCCCCCCCCCCCCGCCCCGGCCCCGCGCTCACCAGCTGGAACTCGCGGCGGCGGTCGTAGGCCTGCTGGATGCCGCTGTCGGCCCACAGGGCTCGGACGGAGGGCAGGTACTGCTGGAAGAGCTTGCTCTCCACCGTGCCGCTGGGCAGCAGGGCCGAGCGCGTGTCCAGCCCCAGCATGGCGTCCCCGTGCGCCTGGTTACTCGCGTCCCCCCACGGGATGTGCAGCTTGTCTCGGGCGTCCACCAGAACGCGAACACCTGGGGGGGGGGGGTCACAGGGTTAAACATCACAAGCACAGAGCCACGCTGATCAGCTGTCCAGTTCCAGGGTGTTCCCCAATCTTTTTTTGGGGACCGGTACAGAGAGTAGGTTATCACTGCATTGATCTCACAATAAGCATTACACACAGACACTCCGACCCCCCCCCCCCCCGCCCCACACACCCCAAAACATACACACAACCCCCACACACACACACGCGCGCGCGCGCAAACACACGCGCACCACACATACACACACACACGCACTCACTCGCACACTCTCACTGGAAAATAATTACATTTTAATGCATCAGATGGATTTGTAAAAACCCCAGAAGCCAAGGAGGCCGGGCTCCCTGAGAGCAGAGATGACAGAGTGGACCGCGCGATCGATAGCCGCGGTCCATCCGCAGTGCATTAGCCCGCGCTAACGGCCGCGTCGCTGTGAAACATTCACACGCTGAGCCCGGGGAGAAACCGCCGAGCCAGCGCTCTGGGGGGGGGGGGGGGGGGGGGGGGGGGGGGAGAGCCGTATATCTGCACTTCCTCTTTCAGTGTAATTACGCCAGCCTAAGCAGGCCCCACGCCAACACCACACCAGGTCTCCCATCGTCACAGCAACACCATGGCAACACCACACTGGGTCTCTCAGCGCCGTGGCAACACCACGGCAACGCCACACCAGGTCTCCCAGCGCCATGGCAACACCACGGCAACACCACACTGGGTCTCCCAGCGCCATGGCAACACCGCTGCGGCTGCACTCCGCTGGGGGTCTCGCCGGGACGGGGGCCCCAAAGGGCCAAAAGCAGAGCGGAGACGGACAGATGGAGCACGAGCGGTGTCCCCTTCACCAGCCCAAACACAGAAACTACCCAACTCAGACCATTCTGCCTCCATGGGAGCGAGCAGCCCACGGGGGAGCTTCTGGAGAAAAGTACACTCATTTTTAATTTAATCATTTTTATTCGCTTTGGTTCTCCAGATGTGTGACATCAGAAGCCGAGCGCGGTGCGGTGTTTGGGGAGGCCACGCCCCCAGAGGCCGGGACTGCGCGGCACACCGCCGGCCGGACCCCCACTTTGGGCGGCTGTTTGTTCTGCCTGTTCCCCGGCGGCCAAAAAGCACAACGATGAGAACGCCCCACATTCCGCACGCCAACTCGACCGCCGCTATCTCCCCCATCGGCCGACCGGAGACTTCCTGCGCCGGACTGTTCCTCCAGAGCGGGCCCGCTCCACTTCCACTCAGCAGGCCCCCCCCCCCCACACCCCCTCCCCCCTGTCAGCCGGCGGCGCTCCTGGTCACATGCGTCAGACGCGTGAACAATGCCAGGATGGAAACGCGTGCACGCCAAGCCTCCCGCTTTCCCGCTCGTCAACAGGCTCCGCCCCCAGCCGGAACCGGTAAACACCACTTCAGGTTCGGCAGCGGGAGGAGACGAGCCACACAAGCGGGGGGGGGGTTCAGCTCAAGGCCCTCACTGCTCCTTTCACAGGGGGGAGGGGGGGGGTACCCCCGGGGAGGGAGTGGGGACAGAGGACACACCACTGGACAGGAGCAAACACAACCTCAAGGCCAGGCAGTCCTCCAGGGCCTGTACATGAGGCTTTAAACCTGCAAGGCTTTTAAGGGGGGGGGGTTCCCTGTGTAAGAGGACCCGAATAAACAGCCACGGTGGGACACCCGCATTCGCGCATAAGCCCCGCCCCTCACCCCTCTGTCTGGGGCAGCGGGGGGGGTTTCAGTATCCTGGGAGACCGAGCGTGCCAGTCCGACAGGGGCAGCCGACCTCTGACCTTCAGGGCCCCTGACAGCACGCTCAGCAGAGTCCGGCGTGTGACCTCACAAGCGTGGGCGGGGCAGCGTGGGCGGGACGTCCTTTCCAAGAATCAGAAGCACAGCGTGGCTGTAGCAGAGCCGTTATGAACCAACAGCGTCCACGCCGGAACCGCCAAAACCACACGCCACACGGTAGCTTCCCCACGGCAGAAAAGAACTTCCCCTCCGGACCACACACACGACGGTTTGACACCACGCCGGAGAGGCAGCGTCAGACCCTCACAAACACCCTTCTGAGAACGGAGAGACTGAGCCGTTTAACACAACAGCTCTCTGAGAGCACACACTGACAAACGTGTGTGTGTGTGTGTGTGAGTGTGTTTGTGTGAGCGTGTGTGTGTGTGCGTGAGAGAGTGTGTGTGGGTGTGTGTGTGAGTAAGTGTGTCTTTCCCCAAAGGAACATGGGGAACAGAGTGAAATCTGGCAACCAAAAAGCTGATCCATTCAGAAACTAAATCTGACTGAGGACGTGAACTACCCATCAGCCTCCTAGTGTGAGAGAGCAGCGCCAGCCTCCATCATTTCCCCTCTACACCAGCACTGAGAACATGCACTTCACTAAACTAAAGAAGGAAGAAGATACACGTGCGAGAGAACACAAGCATGCGTGCACACACACACACACACACACACACACACACACACACACACATACAAACACATACAAACACAGACACACACACAAACAGAAACACATACACTCACACAGATACACATAAACACACACAGACACACAAACATAAACACGTACACAAACACACACACGCATGCACAGACATACACACACACAAATTCCAGAACTAAAATTGTTCTGCTTTAAAAAAGAAAAGAAAGACAAGGAAAGTCCAACTGACGACCTGCGAATGCATCACCACGGGATTCCCATTTAGTAACATTACAGTTACGCACACTTCCCCTCTGCACTGCTTTCACAAGGGCAAGGCCCAACCAGGAAAACCCTGCACCACCTGCCACCCCAACGCTCTGTGAAGGCACACCGCCACCCCCACATCTGTGCAGGCACACCGCCACCCCAACGCTCTGCGCAGGCACACCGCCACCCCCGCGGTCGGTTCGGGCACACTACTACCCAACACCACGTCAAAGGTCTACAGCAATGACCAAGAGAGACTTTACACACAGAGCATCATCTTCTCCAGTTATGTTTATGACAGTCTCACGCTACCCGAACACAAGAACGGGATCTCCCCCTTCGATAACACAACATGCTTTCAATTATCACTGAAAGGAGAAGTGTCTTTACACTTTGGTTAAAGACCAATCATCCTGCAAGACTTGTGAGATATACAGGCGGTACGAAAGTGCAACGCGGGAAAGTGTGTATTTACTGCATATAGAAAAGCCGTTGGTTGTTCTTAAAGGTGAATGTCAGAAGTGGCACCACTGCAAAGAACTACAATTTAAACCTGGCACACCATACTGTAAAAGTCCCCACTCCCAGCAAAAACACTTTCAAATAACAGTTTTGCTTAACTATAATCGTAACTATGCCTTCCGGCCAGGTTACACTTCGCAGTTAACTAATATGACTTGGTGGCAAATCAAACGCCAAATAGCTTCAATAAAACTAAGATTAGTTTTCACACAGTAAAAACGTGGTTCAGCGATGAACATCAGAAACGGTATAAGCCGTTTTGACCTGGAGCGGTGGTGAACGATGTGTTTCTAGAACAGGTGCCATCGAAACAATGCACTTTGCCATGGCGTACATCCCCGAGAGGGCTAGCCAGCATGCTACACGTCAGTATCATCTCGTCCGCAGACCTCGAAGAATGTGGACTACACCCTCGGATGCGAAACTAAAAGTGGAAGAAATTCGAGGGTGGGGAAGGGGCTGCATGCCAATTAAACAGCACGTAATGTCAGTTGCCTTGTATTTTTACATTTCAATAGACTGTGCACCGTTCTTGGCAAAAAGAGGTTATGTTGGGTAAACAATACGGCGATTAGGGCGGATGGGTTCAACACAAACACGCTCACACTGAGTAGCGTTAGCGCTGTGAATTTCTCGTTCGGGGCACGCTGATATGCTCTATAGCTGGTTAGCCAGGCGTGTCTGGAAACGTCAGAAACCAAAATACGCTAATAACTCAGTTAGCAATACTAGTTACTCAGTGAGCTCACGTCTGCAAATCTATAAGCAAGTGTTAATAGCAGGCCAACCCAACAAACACATGATTTCCCCCCAACTTAATGTCAGGTTAGCTATGACTGGTAAACACCATTAGTGCAGTATTTGTCGAACGTAACGGCTAGATCCAAACTTCTCATCCATGAAACAAAAATAAAAGGAAAAGGGTTCAGATGAGCAGAGTACACACGTTTTCCTACACGTTGAGCTTGCTACCCGTCAGCTAACGGAACGGAATAACATGGGCGTTTCTTCTTTTCAACTTTAGCTAAAACGCTAGCTAGCTAACAGCCTGAAAAAGAGGGGATGTCTCTCTTGGCTAGCCAGCTAACGCACAACTTCAGCTCTCACACGAAGTACTTGTACAGTGCACAACTCAACAGATTTAGAGTGCTGTGGACTTTTTTGGGTCAAAAATATCAGAGAACAACTAGCAGAGACGATGAACACGCTATCTTTTGTCCGTACCTTTGATTACATTGCTGTAGATAGTAGCCCGGAACTCTTCTTTGGCCCGTTGATCGAAGTCCTGGCCGTGTATGATGCGCATCTGTTTGAGGAAAGTGGATTTGCCGCTCTCCCCTGCTCCGAGCAGTAAGATCTTCACGAGGCGCTTTACAAAAGGTTTCTCCCTCTTAATAGACTTGTCGATCTCCTTAGACCTTCTCATCTGTTCTGCTTCGCTGCTGTTGAGGAGACACTTTGGGAAACACATAGATAAAAGGGATCGAGACGGCAGGAAGTCCGCCATCTTTGAGGCACAACTTCATCGATACAGCAGGGAGGGTCCGGTAAAGCGCGCTCCTGAGTCTAGGCGGGAGGGGCGCGACTCCTATAATATTCCATGGACGCGCACGGCGAGCGACGTAATAGTGGGTGGTTTTTCGCTCGGCTTTTGCCTCAGGATAAAAAATGCAGTCATATCAACTTTGAAAAAAGTCTAAAATACAGTAGGTATTAAACCCAGGGGGAAAAAATCACGCACACGAACTGGAATTACGATGAGACAAAATCTCTTTTTAGCAATATGAGCTACAAGGTTGTTAGGGCAAGGTTGATATGCCTATATTTTAACAGCCACATGGGCCTAGGTACAGAACAGGTTAACACTTATGTGATAAATCATCAAACTAAAAAGAAGAAAAACAGTGGTAGTATAATTATGCAACCAGTCAGACAGGGTAAAGCTACATATTTATGCTTAAGGATTTGTTTTAGCATTTTACTGTTTTGTAATGTTGTCTTGTACAGCCTGTGTATTGTAGTTAGGAATGGTGCTTTTTTTAGATTACAATGTCCATGTGTCTGTCTCATGGGTAATAACAATAATAATAATAATAATAATAATAATATATATATATATATACAATTTAATGACAAACAAAATATACAAACCAATGATATACCATACTAGTATACACACCTGATATATTACACTAAATCTGATTTCATTCTACATATGGGATGTTAAATGACAAAGCTGAGCATGAAATGGGTTTTGAGTTAGCAGCACATTGCGCATGCGATTACGCAGTTCTGAAGGTTTCAGGTGTCTCGTTTCAGGATGTGGTGGGGTTAGGGTTATGAGTTCACGGACAGTATAACAGGTTATTATAAGGGCCTGGAAGAACATCACAAAGCATCCGCAGTGAGAGAAGAGGGGGAGTAGAAGGGAAGTGGAGGCAGAGAGCAGTTTATCACCGGGTTTGTGACAGCAGTTTGAATAGTTTCCTGGTAAAAAGGATTTTTTTAGCACACCAGGATGAGGAGGAGGTGGAGGGGAGAGGTGGAGAAGGACAGGAGAAGAAGAGGAGGAGGTGGAGAGGAGTGGATACAGCACAGCTGACAGACAAACAGACCAATGAGTCCACAGAGGAAAGAGAAGACTGCATAAATATGCTAGAGGAGACCAGCTCTTGGGGTTACAGTGGAATCTGCTACCTGAATATATAGAGATAGTACCTGTATTAAGATAAACTACAGCCACAGCACTGGCACAGTCAGTTACTGTATTTATAATACACCCTCCCTGCAATGTTTGTGGCCCAACTGACCATGCTCTGGCCAACTCATTTATTGTATTTATTTATTTTGCTGCTGTTGTTGCAGCCACACACAAATTACAGCTAATTCTCGGCAGCCATGAAAAATGACTGTTTTAGTGCAGTTCCACAGCTAGCTAAGTTGGAAATGAGCAGGTTTGAAGAGAAATTTTTAAGACAGCATAAAATTGTGCTTGCTGCTGAATTTATTTCCAGATATCACACAACAGACATAATTCAAAGAAATAACGATTATGTTACTTTTTCTGAAGATTGTTTTTCATTTCCTTCATTCTTTTAAAAATATTTTTAATAGTTTATTTAATTTTGTATTTTCATAGAAATTCAAATGGCAATTCAAAAACACTTAATCTTTTTTGGAAAGAGTAGGTCAGTGTTCTAGAACCCCATTGCTTTTAATTCCTGGCAGTGATTGTGCCATCAGCATTAGAATGTTCAGTTAAGAACACTCCAGTAACATATTTGTGACCTCACACCTTAAAGGGTTCATTTTCATTGGGAGTGCAAACAATGTATGGCTGCTGGCAACTAGAGCATGTACTGAAAAAGCAAACTAAGGCAAACCTATAAATGTTTCAGTTTAACCAGTGTCAAATAAAAAATATTTTGCTTATGAAAAAGAATGTTGAACATGGCAGTGGGAGTTTGCAGTTATGCACACCCAGTGCATAATTAAATTTTAGAATATTTTACAGTTATTATTTTCTGAAAGCAGCACGTCCATGAAAAAGAGGATGAAATACAATAAAATTGAAACAAGTTGCTTTTAAATCTTCATACCTGCTTATTACGTAACAATTATCCAGTTAGTACATTTTAAGGTTAAGTTAAAACGTAGACATTTTCATAGCTCGACGTTGCCGCCTGCTGGACAGGCTGTGCAATGATCTTCCTGGTCAGTTTTTGTGGGAGTTAGGCGACAGATTGAAGGAACAAGACTTTGCTGTGATTGGATGACATTTCCATCCGAGCGTAACTGCGAGCTCCCGCTGTTACAGCCGCCTCGGGCGATGGAGCGGCGTGAATCTCAAGCGTAGTCTACACGTCCGGCCAGTGCGAAAACCTTATTAAAAATATTTGAAACGCTATTCAGTGTTTTCCACTTTATATAAAAAAAGACGCCAAAATGACAATCAGGACAAACCACGATCATGGACAGCATTATCGACCTCGAATGGCCTGTCTAAAGAAGGTGGGTAATTATTTAAATATCATGCTTATCTATGTGCAATACTTGCCTGTGTATATTATCTGAAATAGTGTAAGGCATAATGTAAAACAGCTAGTTTCCATTTCAGTGTCGATATAGAATAATTATAAGCACTTGTGGATAGACAGTATGTGGGTTATTCATGGAAGTTCAGAGAAAAAAACTCATCATCAGTTCTGAGGTTTTCAGGCAATAGGAGGGCAAATGCACGGTCCCCTTCAGAAAGGTTTAATTCTGTTAATGACATGTATAAGATATCATCTGCAGATCATAAGAAAGAATAAGAAAAATAGTCATGATTATAATTATGATTAACAACAACAGCAGCAATAATAATAACATTAACTACAATAATATCAGCTGTGCTTTATTGCTTTAATTCACTCTGTTCCAGAACATCGTATCATCTTTCATCTTGTATTTTTCTAATATTAATATTAGTAGTACTTAATGGCTCAAACAGTGTTTTATCATGTCAACAATCATTATTGTTAAACATTTCTATCTTTTATCTTAAATAATTTAATTTAAATGGAATATTCATTGGCCGGTTTCTGTGTCTGCAGTTATAATTGTGCATCTAGCGTCATAAATATCTGGAATCCAATTAACCAATTATCTATATCTATACTCACAGCTTTCTAATTCTGACTTACTTAATCTCCACTTTTCTCCTTGGCTGCATACTACATGAAGTCTATTATTTAATTAAACACATTTCTCTGGACCATTAATTTATTCCAACCAAAGCCAAATAAATCTACTACTGCCACTGCAGATTCCTTCATGCCAATGACATGATGTGATCAGTCCCTTCGACTTTTCATTTCCTCCTGCTCTAGCCAGTCTGACTGCTCACAGAGCACTTTTAAGAGAGTGGTGGATTGTGGCTGCTCTGTGTTTTAAGATACACACCTGCTCAGATGTTTAGCAGCTATTATGTCCCTTAAGTTCACACTGGACAGGTATTTATTCAGAGCCTGTTCCTCCAAGTTTAAAGGACAGATAGTTTGCCGGTGTTTGTTTTCCCTTTCGTGTGCAGGACCAGTGCACACTTTTTTAAAGTGTGTAAGACAGACATATAGCTGCTGCACATCTTGTCTGTGTAAGGCAAATGTTAAGTGTGTTTGACAGATATTTATCCAGTGCAAGCCTTCTCCGAGTGTGTAGAGCATTTAGCCAGTGCATGTCTTTTCTAAGTGTAGAACAAATATTCAGCTGGTACATGTCTCATATAAGTGTATAGAAAAGATTGTTAGCTAGGGAATTACTATTGTAAATGTTCAAGACCGATATGCACTGGATACTGTACGTGTCTTTTATAAGTGTTAAGGACAAATATTCAGCTGGTCTTCTCCGTGGGTTTAGGGCAGATATTTAGCTGGTGCTGTACATGTCTGTTCTGAATTTTCAGGACAGATCTTTAGCCAGAGTATGCTTCTGTAAGTACACCCCAGGGCCAGTGGGTCTGATGCCAGTAAACCGTCTTACAGAGAACTTTGGCCTCGCTTCTTTTTAAGAGCTCGCTGTGATCCAGACTTTATGAGATTCTGGGTAATTCTGCAGTCTGACTTCAAAGCCGATTACTGTGAGAGGAATCCTCCCTGAGGCGACGCAGGAGAGGAGCCAACGTTGAGCGTACGGGTGGATCATCCCAGCATGGCCTTAGGAAGCCTGTTAATATGAATAATAATAATAATAATAATGAAGCAACAACAATAATAATACATTTGTAATTGTATGTATTTATATTTATATAGTTCCTTTCATAACTGGTCAACTGTACTATATTCAATACTGTCACATGGTGTACTTCTGACTTCACCATAACATACTGACTGGCATCAGAATATAATGTCATTTTTAATACGGGCGGTGGCACATTAAACCTGTGACAGTCTGCATCAGTTAATATACAGCAAATGAATGTGTTCATACCGTACAGAGGAAGCGTTATGCAGGGCTTATGCAAGGTCCCTCACAGGTAATGTGGCCAGGTGTGGAAAAAGTGGACTGATGAAGGCACCATGACACAGTGAAGCAATGGGCCTGGATCCAGCGCAGTCCTGTGGGGTGTGTGTGTGTGTGTGTGTGAATGACACAGTGAAGCAATGGGCCTGGATCCAGCGCAGTCCTGTGGGGTGTGTGTGTGTGTGTGTGAATGACACAGTGAAGCAATGGGCCTGGATCCAGCGCAGTCCTGTGGGGTGTGTGTGTGTGTGTGTGAATGACACAGTGAAGCAATGGGCCTGGATCCAGCGCAGTCCTGTGGGGTGTGTGTGTGTGAATGACACAGTGAAGCAATGGGCCTGGATCCAGCGCAGTCCTGTGGGGTGTGTGTGTGTGTGTGTGTGTGAGTGACACAGTGAAGCAATGGGCCTGGATCCAGCGCAGTCCTGTGGGGTGTGTGTGTGTGTGTGTGAATGACACAGTGAAGCAATGGGCCTGGATCCAGCGCAGTCCTGTGGGGTGTGTGTGTGTGAATGACACAGTGAAGCAATGGGCCTGGATCCAGCGCAGTCCTGTGGGGTGTGTGTGTGTGTGTGTGTGTGTGTGTGTGTGTGTGTGTGAGTGACACAGTGAAGCAATGGGCCTGGATCCAGCGCAGTCCTGTGGGGTGTGTGTGTGTGTATGTGAATGACACAGTGAAGCAATGGGCCTGGATCCAGCGCAGTCCTGTGGGGTGTGTGTGTGTGTGTGTGTGTGTGTGTGAGTGACACAGTGAAGCAATGGGCCTGGATCCAGCGCAGTCCTGTGGGGTGTGTGTGTGTGTGACACAGTGAAGCAATGGGCCTGGATCCAGCGCAGTCCTGTGGGGTGTATGTGTGTGTGTGTGTGTGTGTGTGTATGTGAGTGAGTGTGCGTGCGTGCAAGCGAGTGTGTGTGTGTGCGCATGCGCGTGTGTGTGTGTGTGAGTGACACAGTGAAGCAATGGGCCCTGGATCCAGCTGTGCCAGTGCTGACAGTGACTGTGGATCAGTCCCGTGGGGTGATGGGTAATTAGCCGTGGCTTGTCTATCGTGTGGTTACTCACTAGTGATTCCTCTGGGCGGTTAGGCACTGGGGTCGGACGGTCACATGACCTCCCACACTGATGACGGATGGACGTTGCAGCGATTGGGCATTCTAAACACAGCGGGTTTCACTGAGAGGTCATCTAGGGGTCAGTAAGACGGTTATATGTGCGAAAGAGCTGGTTTTGCCTCACTCACGGTCAGTCATGCTGCGGCAGGAGGAATTGTGGGTAGATCCGTGTGACCTCACCATTTGCGTCTTTCTCTCTCGTCCCACTCGCAGGTGGACGCCTTGGTGGTGGAGATGCAGGACCCAAAAAATGGAGTAAAATTTCAGGAACAGAAGCTGGTCATTACCACAATCCCCCATGCCATGACAGGTGAGGAGCCCCACTGTGCACTGCTGCACTGTGGACATACAGCTATTCATACAGCATGCAGCACATAGATATACAGCTATTCATACAGCATGCAGCACAGATATACAGCTATGCATACAGCATGCAGCACAGATATACAGCTATGCATACAGCATGCAGCACATAGATATACAGCTGTGCATATAGCATGCAGCACATAGATATACAGCTGTGCATACAGCATGCAGCACATAGATATACAGCTGTGCATACAGCATGCAGCACATAGATATACAGCTGTGCATACAGCATGCAGCACATAGATATACAGCTGTGCATACAGCATGCAGCACATAGATATACAGCTGTGCATACAGCATGCAGCATGCAGAACATGTTTCTGATTCTGTTTGGTCTGGGCTAAACCCAGACGTAATTACGACACATCGTAGCCAGCGCAGTGAGCACAGACATAGTGCATTGAGCACAGACATAGTGCAGTGAGCACAGACATAGCGCAGTGAGCACAGACATAGCGCATTGAGCACAGACATAGCGCAGTGAGCACAGACATAGCGCAGTGAGCACAGACATAGCGCAGTGAGCACAGACATAGCGCAGTTAGCACAGACATAGCGCAGTGAGCACAGACATAGCGCAGTGAGCACAGACCCGGGACTCTCAGTGTCTCCGTGTCGCTCTGGGTCGTTATCGCTCTTCTCCCTCATCCTGACTCATCAGTGCTACTCTGGGAGATTCTGACCATCGTAAAGACCGGCTGACCCAGTGCTAGCCAGCCACAAACCACAGGGCCCCGCTTATGTACAGACGCGGTCTCTCGCTCAGGTACAGACGCGGTCTCTCACCCAGGTACAGACACAGTCTCTCGCTCAGGTACAGACGCGGTCTCTCGCTTAGGTACAGACACGGTCTCTCACCCAGGTACAGACACGGTCTCTCACCCAGGTACAGACACGGTCTCTCACCCAGGTACAGACACGGTCTCTCACCCAGGTACAGACGCGGTCTCTCACCCAGGTACAGACACGGTCTCTCACCCAGGTACAGACGCGGTCGTGGTCTCTCCTCAGATTGGGGAGCAGAAAAGGCCGCAGCTGCCGGTAATCTGCCATCACATTACAGGCATTTGGCAGACGCTCTTATCCAGAGCGACGTACAACAAAGTGTAGAACCATAACCAGGAACAAGTATGACGAAAACCCTAGAGAGAAGTACCAGTCCAAGTGCAGGGAACAACCGCGTAGTTCAACTTGGACCCTGTAGGTTAAACTGATTAACACTAACACAAACAAGAACAAAAATACAAGCAGTAGTTAAGACAGGTGCATTAACTAGTCACCTGCGAAACAGCCACCTAGTTACAACCCTAAGCTTACAGTCATTTAAGAGATCAGAGGGAGGTAGGGAGGGATGGGGAGAGGTGCAGCCTGAAGAGGTGAGTCTTCAGTCAGTGCGCTCTATATACAGCAGGCTCCAATCGGATGAGCTTCGGGTTTCCCTCAGTGCCCTGGAGCGACACAGTAAGCTGGCCTAAGACTGGAGGAAAGATCTAGGGCTGGGAGGCGGAGCCAGCTGCCTGCCAGTCAGGAGTGAGGCTCCGCCTCCAAGACAGCTCATGCTTACATTTCAGGCTTTTAGCTGACGCTCTTATCCTGAGCGACTTACAATTAGTACAAATGAAGGAAAGGCCTGGATTCATAAATCCCCAGAACAAGGGAAGTGTCACCAGACCATCGTTCAACCCTGGAGCTGAGGTCCCCAAAACTTCTGAACCCCTAAAACAACGAACGAGTGAATACTGTGACACCCCCCCCCCCCCCTTTTTAAACGCAGCCTGAGATACTTTCATATATGGAATTTAAATGTTTTCAACACAAATAGAAAAACCAGCATGTACTGACACATATTTATAACTAGTGCAGTAAATGTTACTGTAAGTGTTGAATGTGACTGGAAGGTGTAATACATGGAATAGTTTTAATGTACATAAATTACATGCATGTTATTTAGTACCTCGATCCTCTCACAAGCCACCATCTGAGAGCCACTGATCTAGAGCAGAGAAAATGGCTGAAAAATGCTTGAATAACTTTGTGCACCATTTTACACAATAATTTACATAATAAAGAAACAGGTTAGAAGTGCCGATGACTGGGAATGCACACTGGTGGAACCTGATTGGCCGGATTTCGCCGGTGGTAGAGTGGGTTTAAGTAGGTCAGGGGTCACTGGATCACCACTGCATTAAGCATGAGGACCCCACAGGCCACCAGCTGTGGTCACGGAGAGACTGACCTTTGACCTCCCTCCGATCAGCACTAACACAAAGATGAGTGTGTGTGCTCCAGCTGCAGTGCTCCTTGTATGTGCATGTGTGTGTGTGTGTGTGTGTGTAGGGAGATAGACCAACAGTGTTACTGTCACTACAGATAGGGGAATATGGCAGAATATACAGGTGTCTGTTCCTTAAGCAGAGCCCAGTCACTCATCTATAACAGAGCTCCCCTTCCCTCTGTTCCCAGAGCATAATCACTCATCTATAACAGAGCTCCCCTTCCCTCTGCCCCCAGAGCATGATCACTCATCTATAACAGAGCTCCCCTTCCCTCTGTCCCCAGAGCATGATCACTCATCTATAACAGAGCTCCCCTTCCCTCTGTCCCCAGAGCATGATCACTCATCTATAACAGAGCTCCCCTTCCCTCTGTCCCCAGAGCATGATCACTCATCTATAACAGAGCTCCCCTTCCCTCTGTTCCCAGAGCATGATCACTCATCTATAACAGAGCTCCCCTTCCCTCTGTTCCCAGAGCATGATCACTCATCTATAACAGAGCTCCCCTTCCCTCTGTCCCCAGAGAATGATCACTCATCTATAACAGAGCTCCCCTTCCCTCTGTCCCCAGAGCATGATCACTCAACTATAACAGAGCTCCCTTTCCCTCTGTCCCCAGAGCATGATCACTCATCTATAACAGAGCTCCCCTTCCCTCTGTTCCCAGAGCATGATCACTCATCTATAACAGAGCTCCCCTTCCCTCTGTCCCCAGAGCATGATCACTCATCTATAACAGAGCTCCCCTTCCCTCTGTCCCCAGAGCATGATAACTCATCTATAACAGAGCTCCCCTTCCCTCTGTCCCCAGAGCATGATCACTCATCTATAACAGAGCTCCCCTTCCCTCTGTTCCCAGAGCATGATCACTCATCTATAACAGAGCTCCCCTTCCCTCTGTTCCCAGAGCATGATCACTCATCTATAACAGAGCTCTCCTTCCCTCTGTTCCCAGAGCATGATCACTCATCTATAACAGAGCTCTCCTTCCCTCTGTCCCCAGGTCAGGACATCAACGCCTGGATCGTTAAGCGTTTGAAGGTCACTCCTGAAGGTGAGAGATGTAGAATCTGCGATGCTGAATGTACAGGTGGTGTATTTAGAGAAGCTTCTGAGGTTTTATCTCTGGAAACATTACGCTGCTGTTTGATCTCAATGAAGGTCATTTAGTTTCATCGAGTAGAAAAAAATGTATGATATATTTTAAACCTCTCCATAAAAAGAGTTAAATTTTTGGCTCAAATACAGAGAAATAATCAGTTTACGTAATTACACCCCCGTCCCCCTCCTCCACCCCGTCCCTCTCCCCCCACCCCGCCCCCCTGCAGAGGCGGGTGCTTTCGGCACCATGCTGGTGGCGTATGGGTACATCTACCCCCTGCAGAACCACAAGAAGCTTGTCCTCAAAGCCGACTCCAGCCTCTACCGCTTCCAGGTAACTCCTAACGGACCTGGGCTTCAAAGCCTGCACATGGCAGGGGTTTCCATTCACACACAGTGATATGTGCGTATGGATGATTTGTGACAACGTTTTTTGATGGCATTAACGTCTCCATCTCCTTCACCCCACTTGCCCCCCATCCGCCTCACCTACCCTCATCTACCCCCCCCCCCCCCCACCGCAGACCCCGTACTTCTGGCCAGCGCTGAAATGGCCCATGGACGACACCAACTACGGTGGGTGCCTCTGAGCAAACCTGTCATGATGACGTCGGCTAGACATGTCGGCTAAAGCCTTTTGTATATAGAGCCCATCCTCCTTTAAATATAATAAGGCCTCTTTTCATTGGTACATTTCATTTTGATGAGTCATTCATGGCTGTAATTCTATGGGCGTTAAAGTGACAGTTTTAACACTTCTGAATAACTCAATCTATTAAACATGGTAAAGGTAAATAAACCATAACAGGTAAAAATACAGGTGACACACCACTTCCTGTTGCATAACAGTCTGCTCAATAAGCCACACCTTCTCTCTCTCTCTTCCTGTAGCCATCTATCTGGCCAAGAGGAACATTCGTAAGAAAGGTGTCCTGGAGGCGTACGAGCAGGTAAGTCACCGTACAGCCTTCCAACCCTTCATTCCTGCTTCCATGCGCTAATGGCCTGAAATATTCCTTCATTATTATTATTATTATTATTATTTATTTTTAACTGCTGCAGGAACACTACAACCACCTGCACAAATGGATGAATCACAAGTGGGACTTCATCGTGCTGCAGGCGAAGGAGCAGCACAAGTCAGTGTGGTTCACTATTCCCAGCACATCACTCATTAGTTTTATTGACCACTCACTAGTTAAGAAATGTTATCCTCTGACTTAACTTAAAAAAGAATGTTTGTAAACCAGTTTGGAATGCCAAAAAATTTGTATCTCTTGGCCTCCCATTTCTATACTGCCGTCCCGCCCTGCAATTCGGAAGAGAACACACCAAAATGTTTACTTGAATATCTAAGTGCTCTCGGTAACCTTGGTAACCCCGCTCTCTCGGTAACCTCGGTAACCCCGCTCTCTCTGGGTCAGGGCGGGGAAGGAGCGGAAGAAGCCGGACCGCGTGGTGTTCGATTGCCAGGAGAGAGCCTACTGGATCGTCCACAAGCCTCCGGTGAGAAAATTCTCCAACCCTAATCGCCATGGTTACTCATACAACCAACGGGCCAGGAGATGGGGGGGAGGGGGGGGTTGAATTATGGTGCACAAAAGGTGATCAGGTTTTTTTTTTTTTTTACAATAAACAGCAATGTACTTCCTGTTCACAACAAATAATATTTGAAAAAAATATCATCCTAGAATCTGCGGGCTGTAATGTATACAATAACAGCGATACTGTAGCAGAGAACGCAGAGAAGACGTACATCTGCATGCTGGGCGTGGTGTGAGTGAGCCCCTTTGAGAGAGGGAAAGGCCTCCCTAGCATTTCTGAATATTTCAGTAGAGATGATTGGCTCGGCAGGAAGTGGCTGGGATGATTAAACAGTGGGCCTGATGTCACACAGTCAGACCACACAGGAGGCGGCTCAGCCAATCAGATAGCACACAGGAGGCGGCTCAGCCAATCAGATAGCAGCGCTCCCGCGGTCCCTCTCTTCAGCCGCTAATTACCCACAAATCCTGCACATCTGCTGCAGCTTAGCCAGCCTCAACTCTACAGTCCACTCACAGACTGTAGATCGGCTCGGAAATGTTATCTTTGGGAGCCATGAGGCAGGCATGGGGTGGGGGGTGGGGGGGGGGGGGTTGGTGCCCAGATGGAAGTTTCTATTGGTTCTCCACCACAAACCTACCCAGTGTTTTATGTAAGCGTGGAAACACCAGCATTTGTTTTGTATCGCTCGACAGCCCCGAACCTTCAGTGCCATGGACTATGGGCTGGACCGACACATTGACCCAAACGAGGACGAGGTAACAGGTGAGGCCCTGGTGGGGGTGTCGGGGGGGGGGGGGGTGAAAGGATTTTAGTATTTGACTCACCCTGGTGGTGGGTGGGTGTTCCAGGCCAGAGGAAAGGGTACCACAGTTTTCCTGTGTGCTGAAAGCAGCAGTGGATTCTGGGAAGTTGTGTGGCACCACCTGTTGCATGTAAGCACATTAGCAGAGATTAGCCATGTAGGGCCTCTGTACTGTGGGCCCCATGGCGAGTTTAAAGTCAATCTCCTTACCCTCTGTAAGCTGATTTCTCAGCCTCTGATGTGGCCAGAGGCCGGCTTTAGTGACCAGGCATGGCCCTCCCCCCTCAGCCACCACTCTCTCTGCGAGCTGCCTCCGTACCCCTAAAACACCCTGTCAATACTGAGGTTTTATATTTCAAACACAGCCTTTTTATTTTTACTTATTATGGGGGTCCCCTGAATGCCTATTAACAAAGCATTTTCTCTTTTGTCTCTCTTCCCACAGATTTTTTTCTTTCTTTCTCACTCCGCACCAGGGAGAGCACAGACGCATGCACACACACGCACACTCTCACAGACATACAGACAGACAGACACACACACACACACACACGCACACGCACGCACACACACGCACACACACGCACACACACACGCACACACCCTCTGCAAGAGACGTGAAGCCAAGTCGCTGACAGTCCTGTGGAATTCACTGTGAAAGAAGGGGTTTCCCCAGAACACCGGCCAGAACGCACAACATGGCTCCTAGTCTAGCGCTGCACAAAAGCTCTAATGGTCTCCCGCTCAGAATAATAAGAGCAGCGCATTCAGACCAGCGCCTGCCTGGGGCATCAGACTCGCCAAAGCGACCCGCAGAACTTAGAACTTCCACAGACCTCCGGGGGGACATCTGGATTCAGAGCGGGACTCAGCTGGGAATATCGGATCCGGATTCACGGCGGGACACGGATGGGAATATCGGACCCGGGACTCATTAGCGATCAAACGAGGCATCAGATCCATCAGGGTTTCTGACCTTTCAGAGGCACTCGCTGATCTATTAAACTCCTCTAAATCTGCTGCTCTGCACAGGTCTACACCGGGCAGGATTTCAGAAACGTTTAAAGCTGCCGATGCTTCATCACAGTCACAGTTTAGTCGATGCTCTTATCCACTGCAGCCTTCACCGATGGCATTTTAACACGCAATCCATTTATACAGCTTGGCATTTTACTGGTCAAGTAAGTCACTCAAGGCTGTTCAAGAATTACAGCGGGGAATCCCCAGCCAGAAATCCAACTGGCAACCCCCAACCACTGAGTTACAAGCCCAGTTCCCTAATCACTATACTACACTGCTGCCACAACGACCAGCATTAAGATCCAGAAAGTACAGAGGTGGCCAAATCACCAATATAAAATCCACCAAACTGGAGACTTGCCTTGTGGTGAAATTTAAATGACCCTGAGTAAGAGAGCCAATCCCATTTACACCCTTTTGATCTGTACCCCATGGCAAAGACACAACTGAGTAACACACAAGAAACTGGCAACCACAACACTGCCTTATACACAGCACCCTCTCCACAATATACTGAGAGGTGGTGAATATGCAATCAGCAGCTAGCGTTTCTCAGCATGTCAGATGGGAACTGTAGTTGTTAGACTGTGCATGTAGTCCTCGTGTTATATGCTATGTGTAGCCATAGGAGACAGCATGTGTACTTTTCCTTCCTAGTTAAAATGAATGTGTTTTCTGATTTATTGTAAATGCAATAGTGGACGTGCGTGTGTGTGTGCGTGTGTGTGTGTGTGTGTGTGTGTGTGTGTGTGTGTGTGTGTGTGTGTGTGTGTGTGAACTAAGCTCACAGTCTCTTGTTTTTACTCTCCCAACAGAAAAAGAGCATTGAGCACTACAGGAGAATTGTAAGTGAATTTTGCTTTGAGGAAGATGACATGCCTTTGAGAATGATCATTGACTGTTTAAGTCAAGCTGTCCTGTAATCCCTGCTGGTCTACCGGGCGCCTGTGGACTGCAAGCTAAAGCCGCATACGAAAGGTCTTCCTCCGACTCCACCCTATGTGAGCTTTAGCTGCAGTCTGCGGTGTGAAAAGAAGCAGCTGGTGACACCACGGATATCTGCATTCTCCCAGATTGACTGTGTGTATGGACATGACCCTACTGCTCTGAGCCCCAACGCTGTCTTGCACATTAAATCCAGCTTACAGACTGGGCTTTGCTGCAAGGGAGTTTGTTTATGATAATGATCCAATCTCTCTGTCTGTCTCAGATCATCTTCGTTCAGCAGTACATAATGCGGTCCAGGACCAAGTCCACGGTCTCTCTCGGAGCGTAAGTTCTGTCGGAACCCGACCAGGACTCGTCCGAATGCTCATTCTCCCACCAGGCAGCTGCTCTGTAATGCTGTCATTTGGCCATCAAGTCTTTTCCTTTTTTTGCAGGCAGGCTGTTTGTGCAGTATTTCATACATGCTGTATCTGTAGCACGTTAGCATCCTGCTGTGGTGGAGGGCGTTTATCTGTAGCACGTTAGCGTCCTGCTGCGGTGGAGGGCGTTTATCTGTAGCACGTTAGCATCCTGCTGCGGTGGAGGGCATTTATCTGTAGCACGTTAGCGTCCTGCTGCGGTGGAGGGAATTTACCTGTAGCACGTTAGCATCTGGCTGCGGTGGAGGGCATTTACCTGTAGCATGTTAACGTCTCACTGTGGTGGAGGGCGTTGTGTGTGTGACTTTTTTTTTTCTTTGCCATGTGCCACTGCAGCCTCGTCAAGTTTGTCACGACGTACAAGACGCACGACCCCTTCCTGGCACCGTGTCTCCCTAGCAACCCCTGGCTAACAGACGACAGCACTTACTGGGAGCTGAACATGCCGAAGTAAGGCCCACCTGCCTTAGGTTATAAGAACGATTTTAGGAAAATAACCAACATGTAATATCAAAGGGTCAAGCAAGATGAAAACGTAACGATATTGAATGTGTGCTTCCCAGCGTGGAAATCCCAACTCAGATGCGTGTGGAACACTGGACCTTCAGCTTCTACGAGCTCCTGAACGACCCTCGTGGAAGGGCGGACTTCTGGAAGTTTCTGAAGAAGGAGTTCAGCGGTGAGTGTCGGACAGAGGGATCGGCGGCAGCTTGCCTGGGGAGGGAGAGCAGCTTGCCTGGGGAAGGAGAGCATATTCAGGATTTAGATGTAAACCCAGGATCCTCAGATCAGATCTAGCTCATACCAGTGTTCCTGGCTGCCTGTTAGGATTGCCAGATTTCTGCTTTTTTGACCAGACTGTATTTGTACAGGTCCAGTTTGTGGTCCTGACCGGACAGTGGAATTTGCACTTTGAGTAATTCACGGAAAAAATGTACCATTTAGCCCCCACAGCCTCGACCACCACCCGCCCTTCCCTAATTCATTCCGACAGCTCCCCACCATGCTTCCAGTGGTCAAGTGTTGACTAATTCTGAAAATCCAGCATCCCTGCCACCTGTGCTCATCTGTGTTTGAGCACAGGGTAGTCTAAATCTGGCAACCCTACTGCTTGTTCTTGTGCGTCTGTCTGAACACAGGGTAGTCTAAATCTGGCAACCCTACTGCTTGTGTTTGTCTCTCTGAACACAGGGGAGAACTTGGCCTTCTGGGAGGCCGCAGAGGAGATGAAGTGGGGAGCCGCTGACTCCATGAAGGAGAAGGCTGAGAGCATTTACAAGTGAGACCCTCTCTGAAACAGGAAGGGACTGGGGAGTCCAGAAAAAAACCCCAACATGCTTCAGGCCTTTTGCTCTCTTCACACATCAAAGACATATTAGTGGTTTCCATACCAACACCAACAGGCACACAGAACTATATATTCAGTAACCCCATATTAAGGAATAAGCTAACCCATGGCAAATAGGAAGCTGTTACTCATAGACCTTTTGAACTGTCCATAATTCATTTTACAGACATCCCTTACCTTGCACGTGTTACATTTTTGCCACTGTGTAGTTGCTCAAGTGAATTAGTAAGGACAGCCACACTAGCTGAGGGGATAGCTCTGTCGAACCATAGCTGAGGAGGTAGCTCTGTCGAACACAAGCTGAGGAGGTAGCTCTGTTGAACACAAGCTGAGGAGGGGGCTCTGTCAAATGCTAGCTGAGGAGGTAGCTCTGTCGAATGCTAACTGGGGAGGGAGCTCTGTCGAATGCTAGCTGAGGAGGTAGCTCTGTTAAACAATAGCTGAGGAGGTAGCTCTGTTAAACACTAGCTGAGGAGGTAGCTCTGTTAAACAATAGCTGAGGAGGTAGCTCTGTTAAACACTAGCTGAGGAGGTAGCTCTGTTGAACACAAGCTGAGGAGGTAGCTCTGTCAAACACAAGCTGAGGAGGTAGCTCTGTCGAACACTAGCTCAGGAGGTAGCTCTGTTGAACACAAGCTGAGGAGGGGGCTCTGTCGAATGCTAGCTGAGGAGGTAGCTCTGTCGAATGCTAGCTGAAGAGGGGGCTCTGTCGAATGCTATCTGAGGAATCAGTTCTATCGAAGCCTCCTGAATGTTGTGCCGCCGTCTTGCTTTCGGTTTGGGTGCACCCAACGGACAACCTGGAGCCCTGTGCCCTTCCACGGCCGATCTGAACTTGCGCCGTCTCCCTCCACAGGACCTTCCTGGCTCCAGGGGCTCCCCGCTGGATCAACATCGACCAGAAGACCATGGCCATCACGGTGAAGGGCCTGGAGCACCCGCACCGCTACGTCCTGGACGCCGCACAGACCCACATCTTCATGCTCATGAAAAAGGTGCGGCCTTCAGGGTGGAGATCACAGTGCATGCGATCAATCGGCTTAAACGGTAGCCTAGCCAACAGCAGGCCCCGTTACCATGGTGCACATCCTTAGCCTGCTCTTGTCAAACAGTGGCGAATAGTGGACTCCTGCCAAGGGCTCAGTTCAGTATGCTCACGTTGAACGGCATGTAATGGCGAACGTCTGAATTGCAGGACACCTACGGACGCTACCTGAAGTCTCCGGTGTTCAAGGACACGCAGAAGAAAGCTCTGAATCCAGAGGCACACAACTTCAGGTGAGACGAAGCTCCTGCACCCAACTTGTCCTTTCAGAGATAAATGCTATGGATTGACTAGCATGTACTCCATGCCAGGTTCTTCTAGAACTTCCAACACATCAGCTCGAGTCAATGCCATCGTAATTTAAAACTCATGCTTTAGCGAAATCCAAAATCTTCACCAAACACTCCAAATGAAACAGATAAAAATGTGACAGACCTGGTGAGGACATGTGATAGGGTGTCCACATGAGTGAGTGTGTGAGTCACAGCCTGAGCACTATATGAGAAGAAAGTATATGTGTGAGAGTGTGTGTGTGTGTGTGTGTGTGTGTGTGTGTAAGTGTGTGTGTGCATGTGTATATATGTGTATGAGTGTGTGTGTGAGAGAGAACGAATGCGCCTCATTGGTCTGTCACACATCTGTCAAGCGTCTCATTGGTCTGTCACACATCTGTCAAGCGTCTCATTGGTCTGTCACGCGTCTCATTGGTCTGTTGTGCGTCTCCCGCAGTGATGCGCAGCTGGAGCAGAACGCCCGTAACCGCAGGCCCGGAATCCATCCCATAATCCTCTGGCAGCAGGCGGAGGAGGAGAAGGCCAAGATAGCGGCCGCCACCAAACAGGTGGACATCAAACAGGTCATGAGCAAGCTGGACCGCAACCGGAAGTAAAGCTGTTGGGCCGAGCCCAAACTGCCCCAAACCGCCCAAACCCGCCCAAACTGCCCCAAACCGCCCAAAACCGCCCAAAACCCCCAAACTGCCCCAAACCACCCAAAACCGCCCAAACTGCCCCAAACCGCCCAAACCCGCCCAAACTGCCCCAAAACGCCCAAAACCGCCCAAAACCCCCAAACTGCCCCAAACCACCCAAAACCGCCCAAACTGCCCCAAACTGCCCCAAACCGCCCAAAACCGCCCAAACTGCCAAAACTGCCAAAACTGCCCCAAACTGCCCAAACCGCCCAAACTGCCCCAAACTGCCCAAAACCGCCCCAAACAACCCCAAAACCACCCAAACTGCCCCAAACTGCCCCAAACCGCCCCAAACTGCCCCAAACTGCCCAAAACCGCCCAAACTCTCTGGGGCTGTAACGGGGCTTTACAGGGCTGCTCTGTAACCAAGGCGGTAATTTATGGGGGGGGGGGGGGTGGGGAGTTACAACCCCCCCAAATATCACAAAACAGGCTAAACAACCCCTCCCATAATATCACATGATGCAGAGAAAAATAATTTAATGTAATAAAGATGGGGGTTTCATGCTGTAAACTGATCTGTAGCCTGAGGTATTTACCCCTTAGAATTTACCAGAAATTATAATTTAATTTCTTCCAGGGGGAGGGTAACCCCCATTCCCCTGCCCCCCCGGACCCCCCTACAGCGTTGCACTTCTCAGAGTCTGACCATTTTAACCCCCCGCCCCCCAAATATGTGAACTAAAGTAACACCCTCGCAGCGTAGAGGCCGTGTGCAGCCTGATTGCTGATGGGTTCAGTGACGGGTTCAGGCATTCTCTCACCGATCTGCAGCACGGCCTCCTGGGAAATACTGCAATACTTTCCTCAATGTCCCCGGCACACAAAGCAGGGGGGCAATATGATAGCACACATAAATTAAGATATTAAACACAATTACTGTTGTAAAAATAACACAATAATTACTTACAAGAGATGTATAAATATTAGGCTACTTGAAAGATGTACAATTGAGTGGAATCTATGCAAAGTTATTCTGTAAACAATGATATCATAGCATCAGCCAGGTTAAAGTGTATAAAAAGACATATAAATATGCAAATGCATAAATTAATTTTAATCAATTTAAAGTTAAAAGTTTATTTAGACAATAGAAGGCAGATTAACAGGATTAGTCGCTGTCTTTGTGTCTCTGTGCTCTGTTTGTGTGCATGTGCGTGTGTGTCTCAGTCTCAATGCTCAATCAATGCTACTGGATATTGCCATCTACATCTATATGTCACTTACACTGTCATATTCAAAACACACTGAGTCTGTGTGTGTGTGTGTGTGTGTGAGTGAGTGAGACTGAGAGTGTGCATGAGACGTGTTTGTGTGTGTGGAACAGAAGCAGCTCTGGTGTGTCTGTTAAAATGTTCAACATGCATGTTCTGCTGTCATACGTCCAATAAATCCATAAAACATCAAACTATCTTTGTTCTGTCCTGCATGTCTTTTGTGTCATGTGTACAGTGTTACTGTTTTTGTGTCATTTTCTTCATAACATTACTCTTCAATGGATATGCTTTACATTTAAGGTTGTAAAATAAATATACAGTATATATATACTCATAAAGTGACATTAAAAAATCACTTCACAAACATATGCAGTGTGTATTTGAGAAGAATCTCTTCCCTTGAATGGAATCCCACAAATCTGGTTTAGCACACGGCCAATCAGTGCCTCGACCGGTGACCTTTTTTCCTCATTAAAAGTCCCAGGTGGCTAGTCAAACAGACAGAAGACCTTTCCTACTGGCAACCGACCCAACTTTGATGTCAACTTAAATGGCGATGCCGTGGCATTTTGCTTACTGTTCTGGTCCGGTGACATTTGCGAAGAACTCGTGACATCAATTTGTAGTCCTGCTAATTGGCATGCAAATACCCCGATGGGTGACTTCAATGTTGAGAAAGTGGGAGGATCAAAGATTTATGCTTCCGATCACAGCGCTGCACTCACTGGCTTTACCTTTCATCTTGGATTGGATCTTTAAAAAATATTTTCACGTTATTTTCCTGTTGTTTTCCGGCAAAAATTTGATGTGAATTCGATTTTTGTTCTTGGAAGTGTAGACTATTTAATTTTGAGTAATTCAGAGAATCCTAGCAATGTGTTTGGTTTAAGCCGCCCCCCCCCCCCCCCCAACAGGTTTGACTATCATAACTTGTCACAGTCCACAACCATTATATTTTCATTAGAAACATTAAACTATATAACATTTCACCTTTTGGGAATCAAGAGAACAAGCCTGTTCTTTCTTTTCCATTTGAGGCAGTCATTGTTTGTGTTGACCTGCATGTGAGGGGTGCTGTGTTTGAGGGGTGTGTGTGTTTGAGGGGTGCTGGTGGGTTTAAGGGTGCTGTGTTTGAGGGGTGTGTGTGTTTGAGGGGTGCTGGTGGGTTTAAGGGTGCTGTGTTTGAGGGGTGTGTGTGTTTGAGGGGTGCTGGTGGGTTTAAGGGTGCTGTGTTTGAGGGGTGCGTGCGCTGACCTGCTCTTGTCCCTCAAATCGAAGGCGCAGGTGTCCCACCTGGCTCTGTGTTCGGTCCACTGGCAGACGGCCCTCAGCCAGGTGCACCTCTCTTCATCGCCCGCTCGCTGCTCCTCCTCCTCCTTCAGCGTGGCTGCGGAAGCCCCGCCCACGCCCGGGAGGGATCGCCGGGGAAACGGCGGCCCCGCCCCGACCCCGCCCACCCCTGAGTGCGGAGCCGCGGGGCTGTCGGAAGCGCTCGGCGCTGCGGAGGAGGCGTCGGGGCCGCGCGGAGAGTTCCGGAAGCCGACCCCCCGGCGCCGTATGACCCTGGCTCTGCACCCCTCCTCCTCGCCCAAGTGCGCCCCCCCCCAGCCCGCGTGCACCCACGCTGACGCCGGGGGGGGCCAGCGCTCCACCCGCCCCAGGCCCAGGACCATAGCCCTGTGAGTCCCTCAGACACGACACTCCCATCATGCATCACATGACCTCGTGCAGGCACTCTGATTGGGCAGCCATTTCACTCAGACTCACACAACTGAGGTGGAACATCCAGGGTTCAGACAGTAAAAGTGTGTTCCTTCCACCATCGACTCAGCCAGCTGAAGTCACTAATCAGCTGTAGAATTGTGCTAATTATCAAATCCAGGTGACTGGAACAAAATACTGAGGAGGGCTTGTAGTTTCTGAACCTGGATTTTCACGTCTAACAGCTTCGTTTCTGGCGATATGCGCGGATGCTGCTGGCTGGCTGTGACCGCTGTGTGTCTCTGCTTCTCAGCTTCTTTCCGAACGAGGAGGACGACGCCCACGAGAGGCTGCAGCGCCTCCTGGAGGAGCGTCGGGAAGTGGCCAGGGTCACCATGCAGGAGGTGGTCTGCCCCTGGGAGTCAGCCAACACACAGAGCTACTTCCCCCGCTGACCAGCAGGGGGCACCAAGATCACCCCCTCTCCAATACTACCCACAGACACACGACAGCCTTCAACACACTCAGCTCAAGAGCACAACAGAATAATGCTCATCCCCCACCGTAGGCTTCTGTGAAAGCTTTCTGAAGGATTCTGTGAACGCTTTCTGTAGGTTTCTGTGAAAGATTTCTGTCTGTGCAGTGCCGTTCTGTTTTTAACCAATGTGTTTACAATGAAAAACGCTCTGTAGCCAGGAAGAATATGATTTATAAATAACAGCAGCTTTGACCGAAATAAAAACAAACTGAAGACAGTAATGTAGAACTGTTTATCTGCACTCAGTCAGAAACAATGCTTCATTTTTTAAAAGTTTGTAGAAAACAAATTTGAAAAATATTTGACACTATAGTACAATTTTACACTATTTTTGTGTTATAGCAATAAGATCTGTGATGATTCAAAGCTGGTCTAGACATCCCACATTGTGATCAACTCAACGGACTGGCTGAATTTAAAAGAAACTGTATTAATCAATCGTACACCTCCAAATCTGCATTAGTGTTTGAGAGTGCATTTATAGCTGCGTGTGTTACAGTCTGTACATGTTAAAACGCCCAGTGAAACGATCACTTGGTCATTCCAGACAGCCAGCCCAGTTTGAAGAGAGAGGGCGTGGCCGAGTCCTCCTCCTGATTGGTCAGCTGTCTGAACAGACTCCCCGGGCGGAAGGTGGCCTCCGTGGGGGGGGCAGATGCAGGGGGGACCTGAGGAGAAAAAGGGGAAAAGGAGTTTAATAGACATCTCCACCCAAACCACTGGGAGGAGCTTAGTTGCCCAGACACACGTCAATCACTAATTCTAACCAATCACAAGCCAGGGGAATCTGTAACTTAGTTACACTGGAAACAGGTAACATTTTTGAATGCAGGTACACTGTACCTAATATGCACGCACAGATACCTGCCTCTACATAAACACCTCAGGTGTATATAGCTCTAAAGGCAAGCAGCGTTCAGCATACCTGGAGGATATACAGGCCAGTTTCAGCTTCCAATGCACAGTCAGCTTTAACTTCCTGTTTCAGCTTCCAATGCACAGTCAGCTTTAACTTCCTGTTTCAGCTTCCAATGCACAGTCAGCTTTAACTTCCTGTTTCAGCTTCCAATGCACCAGTCAACTTTAACTTCCTGTTTCAGCTTCCAATGCACCAATCAGCTGTAACATACCTGTATATCCTCCAGGTATGCTGGAGAGGAACACTCAGGTAAAAGGACAACCCACCTCTCTCACCAGTCAAGTAGGGCTTACATCATTTTACTGTGACTGGTGAGGGAATGGTGGGAGTGCCCTGGGACAGACCAGCAGCCTGTCCAGGGTGTATTCCTGCCTCTCGCCCAATGCACGCTGAGATAGGCTCCAGCACCCCCCCACGACCCTGCCCAGGAGAAGCGGGTATAGATAATGGAGGGATGGATGGATTACTTTACTGAATCCACACTCAACCAGCGGCTTCCAGCCATAAGTAAAAAAACTGCTGAATTCACCAGTCTGTGGGTATAGAGCCCAGACCAAGCAAACGGAAGAGGCGTGTTTCACGCCCCTAACCCCTCCCCCCCCACAGCGAGAGTCAGAGCGCAGAGGAGAAACTCTACAGGCGTGAGAGAGAGAGCACACAGCAAACGCACGACGGTCACCCACGGCAGCGGTATCCCGGCGACCGGCCTCCAGGGTCAGGTGACCTCAGATCGGCTGCAGGTGCAGAATGAAGAGACAGAGCTGAGCACCAGGGACTGTGTCTGGCCACGCCCACAATGATGCCCACCAATCACTGAGCGACAGAGGAACGTTCCTCTGCCCTAGCCTGAATGACAGGAATGACCTGAGTAACCCCTCCCTCCCGCCCCTCCCCTGAGCCCTGACCCCTTCCCATCAGCCCACTCACCAGCGGGCGCGTGACGTCCACACCCAGCGTCGCTGCCTTGGCCTTCCTGGACTGCGACATGCTGAGGGGCAGCAGCCCAAACCTTTAAAGAGGAAAAGAAAGAAAAGAGAGAGGGAGGGAGAGAGAGAAACAGAGAGGGAGGGAGAAAGGGAGAGGGAGGGGGAGTGAGAGGGGAGAGTGAGAAGGGAGGGGGAGTGAGAGAGAGAGAGAGGGAGGGAAAGAGGAGAGTAAGAGAGAAAGGGGGGGGGAAGAGTGTGTGAAAGAAACCATGAATAAGGCAGAGCAGGTGAGTGACAGGTGGCACTGGGTGGAAGGCGGGGTTTAGCTCACCGGATCTGGCTGCTGGCCAGGGGCAGGATGTTGTAGGGCTCCTGGGAGCCGACGCTGTTTCCCCGGGAGCTGAACTGCTTCTCCGGGCCCGTCAGCAGACCCAGCAGCACCTGCACAGAGAGAGAGCACAGCCATGAATCAGAGCACAGCCCCCGAATCAGAGCACAGCCTCGAATCAGAGCACCCTGAATCAGAGCACAGCCTCGAATCAGAGCACCCTGAATCAGAGCACAGCCTCGAATCAGAGCACCCTGAATCAGAGCACAGCCTCGAATCAGAGCACCCTGAATCAGAGCACAGCCTTGAATCAGAGCACCCTGAATCAGAGCACAGCCTCGAATCAGAGCACAGTACAGCCCCCGAATCAGAGCACAGCCCTCGAATCACAGCACAGCACGCAAACACAGCATGGGTCCGGGTCGCGTGAGCGCAGGCAGGTACACACCGAGGTCCTCTGTGACAGGCGGCTGAGGTTGCTGTGGAGCGGGGGGGTGAACACGTCCAGGTCGAAGGGGTCGATGTGGCTCTCCAGGAGGTCACACACCTGCTGCACCCTGCAGGTACGAGATGAGCCAGGGACTGAGATCACTGCTCACCTCAGGAAGAGGAAGAGCAGCATCTGTCTCAGAGGGGTGGGCGTGTATGTTGGGAGGGGGCGTGTCAGGGAGGGGCAGGGGTGTGCAGGAGCAGTGGGTGTGTCTGGGGGGTGTGGGCGTGTCTGGGGTGGGGCGGGGGCTCTTGCTCTCCTCGGGGCGGGCGCTGAGGGTGGGTTTGTTGGGGGTGGGGGTGGGGGGTGGGGTAGTACCGGGAGTCCTGGGCGGGGCGGGGGCTGAGGGTGTGTTTGTTAGGGGGGAGGGTGGGGGGGGGGGTACCGGGAGTCCTGGGCGGGGCGGGGGCTGAGGGTGTGTTTGTTAGGGGGGAGGGTGGGGGGGGGGGGTACCGGGGGTCCTGGGCGGGCCGGGGGCTGAGGGTGTGTTTGTTAGGGGGGAGGGCTGGGGGGTACCGGGGGTCCTGGGCGGGGCGGGGGCTGAGGGTATGTTTGTTAGGGGGGAGGGTGGGGGTGGGGGGGGGGGTGGTACCGGGGGTCCTGGGCGGGGCGGGGGCTGAGGGTGTGTTTGTTAGGGGGGAGGGTGGGGGTGGGGGG
>CM077300.1:38173420-38305920 GCA_039654925.1 Anguilla pacifica
CTGGACACGCCCTCCGTGCCCTCCCGCGTCAGAGCCTGAGAGGAAGGCGGGCGCGTCAATCAAACCCTCCAGCCAATCAGCAAGGTCCACAGCAGCCGCCACAGCAGGGCAGAGATGAAAACCTGCTTCTGATCTCAGGCTGAATAAAAGGAGCTTCACCTGAACAGAACAGTGACAATAACCTGCAGCTAACCTGGGACTGCTTCAGCACCGGTACCACACACTCTGGACCAGGGGCACTCAAACCTGGGCCTGGAGGCCAGTAGAGCTGCTGGGTTTCATTCTTCTCCTCCAATCAGGACTGATTTGAACCTGGGACAGCAGGGGAGTTAAATCTCTGGCAAATCAGTGATATTAAATCGATCAGTTAACTATCAGGGAGAAAATAAATCCAGCAGCACTACGGGCCTGGAAAGGCAGGTTCGAGTATCCCAGGTCAGGAGCCTGTGATACTGGTACAGAAGCATTTCCCTGCTTCAGCTGCAGCTCTAGACCGGCTGGTTATGAGCTTTAGTCCTTGCTCAGACACTGCTGCGGACCCGCTACAGTTCCGCTGAACACACACTCTGCAGCGCGTGAGAAGCCGCTGGTTTAGTTCCGCTGTGTGAAAGCTCAGAGGCTGTTTCCGTTCTGGCCCACCCAGGGCGGGGAGCGCAGGTTTAAGACGCACCTGGAGCCGCTGCAGGAAGAGCTGCTGCAGGAAGTCATCCCAGAGCGGTAGGGGGCGCTCTAGCAGGCGCTGGCACACGGTGGCCCAGTGCTGGCTGATGGACTCGCTGCTCAGCAGGTCCCAGACAGCGTCTCTGATGGCAGCCAGGCCCTTCAGACTCTTCACGTACACCAGCAGCCCGCTCACCCCACTGCGCACGTCCTCTTTACAGCTACGGGGACAGCAGAGAGGCCTTAACCGCCATCCCGCCATCCCACTGACCCACCCACCCCGCCATCCCTTCACCCCACCATCCCCCCACCCCGCCAACCCGCCATCCCGCTGACCCGCCATTCCACCATCCCCCCACCCTGCCACCCCGCCATCCCTTCACCCCGCCATCCCGCTGACCCACCAACCCCACCATCCCTTCACCCCACCATCCCCCCACCCCGCCAACCCGCCATCCCGCTGACCCACCAACCCGCCATCCAACCAACCCGCCATCCTGCCAACCCGCCAACCCACCAACCCGCCAACCCACCCACCCCGCCATCCCCCCACCCCGCCAACCCGCCATCCCGCTGACCCACCAACCCGCCATCCCCCCACCCCGCCATCCCACTGACCCGCCATCCCCCCACCCCGCCATCCCACTGACCCGCCACCCCACCAGGCTTACGTGTGGATCCACTGCTGCAGGGTGTCTCTCAGCTGCTCCCCCTGGATGGGCTGGGCCAGCATGCGCAGCGCCGGCTGGAAGTCCAGCACCGACGGGGGCAGGTACTTAAACCAGCTGCCCCCGCTCACCTCCTCCTGCAGAACCTTCTGTCCTTTCCCTGAGGGAGAGACCGGACGCTTCGGTGAGGAGAGAGCCCAGCCCCCTTACAGACACAGCCCAGCCCCCTTACAGACACAGCCCAGCTCCCTTACAGACACAGCCCAGCCCCCTTACAGACACAGCCCAGCCCCCTTACAGACACAGCCCAGCTCCCTTACAGACACAGCCCAGCCCCCTTACAGACACAGCCCAGCCCCCTTACAGACACAGCCCAGCTCCCTTACAGACACAGCCCAGCCCCCTTACAGACACAGCCCAGCCCCCTTACAGACACAGCCCAGCTCCCTTACAGACACAGCCCAGCCCCCTTACAGACACAGCCCAGCCCCCAATCATCCCCGAGAGCCATCAGTGTGTGTAATTCTGTTTAACGTCCATGCTCCACCCTAAGAGGAGGCTAAGGGCCATGTTTGGGGCGAGCGCAGTGCATCGTGGGCCGGACCTGCGGACGTGGTGGAGGTGACGCTCTCCAGGGTGGTGAAGAGCAGGCCGCAGCTGAGTCCCGGGTCGGTGGGCGTGCCCTCACGGGGGGTGTAGAACACGGCGTATGCCTGGTACAGCGTGGTGACCAGCAGCTCCACCAGCGAGCACACCTGTGCCTTAATGCCCGCACCTGTGGAACAATGCCGTCACAGCATCAGCGCCAACACCATCACTACCAACACAGTATCAGCACCAACGCCATCACTACCAACACAGTATCAGCACCAACGCCATCACTACCAACACAGTATCAGCGCCAACGCCATCACTACCAACACAGTATCAGCGCCAACGCCATCACTACCAACACAGCATCAGCACAAACACAGTACCAACCCCAACCCCCAACACAGCATCAGCACAAACACAGTACCAACCCCAACCCCCAATACAGCATCAGCGCCAACACCATCTCTACCAACACAGCATCAGCGCCAACACCATCTCTACCAACACAGCATCAGCGCCAACACACTCACACACACACACACACACACACACACACACACACACGCTCTCTCGCACACACAGACACACACACACACGCTCTCACACACACACGCACACACATGCTCGCTATCTCTCACTCACACACACACACACACTCTCTCTCTCTCACACACACTCACACTCACACACACACACACACACACCATGCTGCGGCTGGTTGAGTAGCTGTTGGATGGAGGCCTTCCTGGCCAGGAGGAAGTCGGCCAGGGCCTGGCGGGGAGAGCTGTCCTCCAGCAGCATGGTGGAGACCAGCGCCTCGGTGATGGCCTGGTCCGACACCGCCCGGCCCCGCAGGAGAGACCTGCTGTCCAGCAGGATGGTGGCTCTGCCCGGGGAGAGAGTCACGGGAGGCACAGAAACATCACCTTACATCACCTTACATTAACTTACCTTACATCACATTACATCACATCACCTTACATCACATTTCATCACCTTACATCACCTTACATCATATTCCATCACATCACCTTACATCACATCACATCACCTTACGGCCATTTAGCAGACCCAGGTTCTACAGTGACCCCAATTTTAGGATCATTTGCTCTCGAAAACGAATGTGCGCCAACTAGAAAGATTATTTAGGAGCGTTAGTGTGCTCTCTCCGGGCCCGCGGCCCGTGCGGTCTGAGAGCTCCTCTCCTCCTGGCGCAGATCGCGGCGTACCTGAAGTGTCCCGCGGCGGCGACCTGGCGCACCAGCACGGGGAAGCGGGCGAGCACGGGGCCGTAGTGGGCGGCCCCGCCCTCCAGGCCCAGCAGGCCGTGCAGGTGGCTGCACAGCAGGTAGAGCTGCGTGGCGCGCAGGTACTGCGACGCCTCCATGGCGCTCCAGATGCGCTCGGGCACCTCCAGCAGGAGCTTGATCTGGGACGCCATGCTGTAGAACTTCTCCTGGGACTGCCTCTGCGTCTGGCAAAAGGAGAATCCTGTTCATTACCTCTGCCGCACGTGACTTTGTTCATTAACAGAGTGCAAATACGCGTTTTTTTCCTTTGTCCGTCTACCTCGCGCGGTAGAATCTAGTGAGAAATTAATTTTAAGTAATTAATATCATTAAGTGAAGTCTCGGAATCTGGTTCCAGGCGGGTTCCAACCCTGTTAAGTAAAATGGTAACAGGGATTCCGATTTCTCCACCCCAAGACAACTTGCTTCTGCTGTAGAGAAAGGTCATTTAATCTGATATACAGGGTGATATACAGACGCACGCAGACGTTACGAGAATACATGGTCTCTGGCAGGTATACCAGTGACAAACCTGGTAACAGATAGTCTGGCCTGTCGAAGCATTAAGTTCAACGTCCAGTAATACAGCGGGTGCAATGGCCATCTATGTTAAGTGACAGAGTATAATTTATCAGACGGGCGAGAACATATTGGTGTATTCTACGCGTGCTTCTGAGAAATGGACGCTGAAAGCAGGCTTACCAAGCTAAACACCGCAATATTTAACACACTTAAACCCATAACGCTTCTTTGTGCAACATATGCTAAAACAACTTTTAAAAATGCAATCACGTGTATAACACGCGTATACAATTGCTTGTATGTGTTTATTTAAAGCATCCTTGCTTTGTTTACGGAAATAGCACCCACAGACAGCTAAGCCAGCTAGCTAGCAATAATATATGGGCAAACATGAAATTCCTCAACTTCTGTCAAGACCAAGACGGTCTTAAGATAAAAAGACGAAATACCTCCTGTTTGTTATTTGCAGGAGCGGGAGTCTTCCCCTGCTTCAGCTTGTGACAGTATCGGTACATGTCCTGGATCGAGAGAACCACACTCTCCGAACTCTGCCGCATCTCCCCGATGGTGTCCGCGGCGTCGATCAGGTCCCGGTAGCGCTCGCCGACCATCTGCCGGAGTTCCTCCTTCTTCTCCTCGATCTCTCCCCGGACCTTGCGCTCTATCGTCCGAATCTCCTCGGTGTTGTAGCGTTCGAACAGGGCCGCCGGGTCGCGGATTTCGGAGACCCGGAGCGATTGAGCTGGAACGACTGCCATCTCTTCCTCAACGCCGCGACAGCAAAGTCGGAAGTAAGAGCCTCAAACTTCCACGTAAACAATGACGCATATGACGCGAGAGGTTGTAGGTTGTCAGCGGTAAGCGAACAGAACTCCAAACAGCGCCTCTTGTGGAAATAACTCATATTGCCGGGAATATAGGCGGCTAGGCTTTGATGGGTTATGTTTAGGGTCGCTATGAAAGCATCTTTAAATTCTTACCGAAAATTGGGTGAAAAGTGTGGGGCGGCCGACTTTCCTTGCGCGACCGGGAGTTGGGTTCGGTCCCGTGGCACTTCCCGCGCTCTGGCTCCCGCTCTATCTGTAGCCCTGGTTCTCGCGCTCTGAACAGGGCGGGAGAGTGCGTAAGCAGGGCAGCCTGTCTGCTGTCCCTAAAAAATTAAAAAATAAGGAAGAAACAAAAACAACCAAGTAAAAAAAAAATGTTTGCCTTAAACATGTGCATAAATAATACATATTTCAATACACTCTCCAAAAAAACCCACAAATACAACATGACAATAAACCTGTAGCTATAATAACATACGTATACGTGAACACTAAGAAATAATCATGTGCAGCATTTGATTTCAAGCAGCATCCTTTGCCACCTTTCACAGCCCCCCCGCCCCGCCTGCTGCATTTCTTATCCAGCTGGCAGTACTGCAGATATACTCCCCCCCCTTACCCTCCTCGGATGATTGCAGAACAGTCATTAGTGACCCCAGAGGGCAAGGTCCTGGATCTTGTCCAGATCTGGCAGTAGCAGTCAGCTGCTGCTGATGGGCGCTGGCCAGGTGTTCTGAGGCACAGGCATGAGGACCTGGAGCTGCAGTTTGCCTGCATGTGCAAGCGATGCCTAAAAGGTGTCAATGTCAATTCAATTTGAAGACAAGAGAGAGTACATTCATTAATTTAAATCTTGTTTTCTCTGTGAAGCATTTTGTGACTTTAGTTTGGGTAAGTGCTGCATAAATAAAGATGTATTCTTCTTCTTCTTCTTCTTCTTCTTCTTCTTCTTATTATTATTATTATTATTCATTAATTTTAATCTCAGATATCTTATCAACTCTTGAAAGAATAATAGTTTTTTTTCTACTTGAAATTTAAACATAGTATTTTACTGTATCAAAATTAATTGTACATGACTGCGGCTTAAGCTTTCTCACAAAAGGTAAAGCACCACTTTGATAAATCTGTGCTTCTTCTGCTTGTAACAGACACACCAGGGTATAAACAACACACTGAAGACAGGGCCCTGTCGGATTTTGTATTATAAAAAGATTTTAACATTTTCTGTAAAAACAAAACAAAAAAACAAAACAAAAAAAACATTGTTTCACAAACTGCAGCACATGATGGAATTTCTGTTCACAAATGGTTGACTGATTTCTTTAGTTGTCAGAGCAGCCTGGGTTTTCTACACTGCGCTGCAAGCTCTTTTCCCTCAGCATGTGCAGCAGAGGCTTCTGGGTGCTCCAATGCCTGACCACTCCCACCGTATCTAGTCTCTGCATACACTCTGTGGTTGTGTCATGGCCGGCAGATAAGCCATGGCAAAAGGGGAGACCACTTAAAAAAATTAAACAGAAACAGAGTGGAGTGGGGCAGTCAGTATTGCCAGTAGTGTGTGCAGATGCACGGATGTACAGGAACATGTGCATGCAAGGTGAACAAACCAAACAGCAAAAAAGTGGCCCACGGCTCCAATACAGGCAGGAAACAGAGGAAGGGAGGAGCACTGGAAAAGGGAAAGGTGGGGTTCTTATTACCTGGGGTGCACCCAGCCAGGTGCACCCCATCAGCAATGATGACTGAAGCTCCGTCTACTGATCAGGAAACACCAGATTCGTCACAGTTGGACTTGTGGCTGCTTGAGGAAGAGGAAGTGCTGTTTCCTGGGAAGCCATTTTTCTCCAGGAACACCAAAATTTGCTAAAGCTGGGATTCGAGTCTGCAACCTTCTGGCCACACGCTGCCTGTCCGCTCTCTCGCACCCTTGAATCACTGCACGTGCTCAGCTGAAGACCCCCCCCTCTTGCCCGGTCCCAATCCCCCCCCCCCCCCCCCCCCCCCCCCCCGGGCAGACTCTGCCCCCTGCAGGCAGAAGACAAACGGCAGGATTACGGAGGCAATGAAAGCGCAGGCAGTGGAGGCGGACGAGCCAATGCTGGACGCTCTCTGAATATCAAAATTCCGGCTCCAAGGTTAGCAGGGGAAGACAGCCGGAATGGGGCGTGATGGCTCTGTGTCATCATGGAAACAGTGCACCTCAAAGCACCTCCCCCTTTTCCTCTTTCCCCCCCAAACTCATAAATCAGGTTTATCTCTGGTGGGGGGTTAATAACCTCCCTTGTCTGCTGAAACCACAAACCTGACGGTCAGGTGATCGATACTGAATAAGGCCACTGCAGGTGTTCACTCTCTCTGACCTGCTGCAAGATATGAGCTCCCTCCCAAATGCACTCACACTCACACTCACACGCACACACGCACGCACGCACACTCACACACGCGCATACTCACACATACACATGCGCATACTCACACACACACACACGCATGCACGCACACACACACACACAGATGCATACTCACACACACACACACGCATGCACGCACACACACACACATGCATACTCACACACACACACGCATGCACGCACACACACACATGCATACTCACACTCACACGCACACACGCACGCACGCACACTCACACACGCGCATACTCACACATACACATGCGCATACTCACACACACACACACGCATGCACGCACACACACACACACAGATGCATACTCACACACACACACACGCATGCACGCACACACACACACATGCATACTCACACACACACACGCATGCACGCACACACACACATGCATACTCACACACACACTCACGCATGCACGCACACTCACACACGCGCATACTCACACACACACACGCATACTCACACACACACACGCATGCACGCACACACACACACACACATGCATACTCACACACACACACACACGCATGCACGCACACACACACACATGCATACTCACACACACACTCACGCACGCACGCACACTCACACACGCGCATACTCACACACACACACGCATGCACGCACACACACACACAGATGCATACTCACACACACACACACACGCATGCACGCACACACACACACACACATGCATACTCACACACACACACACATACTTACACACATGCAAACACACACACACACACACACACAAAACAGGAACAAAGATGTTCTAGGGCTACAAACAAAAAATCACCCATACGCTTGTCCAAATCTCAAGCATGAAACATTTGATTTCTTAATGAACAGTTTGTGTTAAGCCGAAGGCACTGACAGCATTGGTTTGTGACTATTAATTTGCAATGAAATATTGATCTTTCTGAAATGCAATGCACTGTAGGCATTCCTGAGATTAAGTAGGGCACAGTGACCTTTCAGTGGCCTTTCTTTGCAGAAAGATGTTCCCTGAGAAACCTTCTCCACAGGTCTCCTGTAGCATTAAGTGTGGAAGCTGTTGGGTGCGTTCTTACCGGCCCCACTGTGGCTGTATCAGCAAAGTGCTTCCATCTGAATCACAAACTGCACCGGCGAGGAGCAGCGTCAGGCCGATATTCCGCCATAATATGATTTCGGTTTAATACCCATTACAGGGGCAGGAGCTGGGCCTGCTCTGGGGAACCTGCACCTTTCATGAACCTGTCAAGGGAACTGATCCCGGACAGAAAAAAACCCCTCTCTGTATCTATGGAAACGCAGTGTGAGCGCGTGCGATGAGGCGGAGCTGGTGTGCTGGGACCCCGGGGGGGTGTGAGGTGGCGGGGGGGGGGGGGGGGGGGCGGGGGGGCAGAGAGGGATGGGCGGTGTGATTGGCCTTTTACCTGAGCCTTGGCCCCTGGCCAGCTCTCCATCCATCTCTCAGAAACGGGATGTGACATGAAAACTATTTTTGTTGAACGTTTACTGTTGGCCCTTTGATGGATTGGAGACCTGTCCGAGGTGTATTCCTGCCTCTCGCCCCACTGCATGCTGGGATATGCCTCAGCCCCCACCCCTGCCCCCGTGGCCCTGAGCAGGAATAAGCAGTTTGAGAGAATGGATGGATGGAAGTTTACTGACATCCAGCAGAAATGAACACCCTGCAAGGTCAGTGCTGCTGCTGGGGTCTGGCGTGGTGCCCCTCCCCCCTATGAGGTCATAAAGGACCGAGACCCAATGAGATGCCTGCTTGTATGCACATGCAGGCACAGCTGGTGGTCTGCAGCCGCCTGATACAGCAGACATCACTCCACTCCACGGGCCCTGCAGGCAGTGCAGCGTGTACAGCCCCATGCTGTGGACCTCACACAGGTAAACAGAGCACCTGCAGGCCCAGCATGCCCTGCAAACAGAAAGCGAGAGGAAGGGGCGGAGAGACAGAGGGCAGTGGAGGAATGTTGAGACCCTGGCATTGCCTGCATGGATAGAGTGAGGGAGGCTGAATCAACGGAGGATCAGAAAAAGATCAGGGCCCTGTTTCACAAAGCAGGATTACTGAGTTAGCTGGATAACTGCACTGAGTAAAACCCTGTATCACAGAGCAGGATTACTGCGTTAGCTGGGTAACTGCGCTGAGTAAAACCCTGTATCACAGAGCAGGATTACTGAGTTAGCTGGATAACTGCACTGAGTAAAACCCTGTATCACAGAGCAGGATTATTGCGTTAGCTGGATAACTGCGCTGGGTAAAACCCTGTTTCACAGAGCAGGGTTACTGCGTTAGCTGGATAACTGCGCTGAGTAAAACCCTGCATCACAGAGCAGGATTACTGAGTTTGCTGGATAACTGCACTGAGTAAAACCCTGTATCACAGAGCAGGATTACTGAGTTAGCTGGATAACTGGACTCAGTAAAACCCTGTATCACAGAGCAGGATTACTGAGTTAGCTGGATAACTGTACTGAGTAAAACCCTGTATCACAGAGCAGTATTACTGAGCTAGCTGGATAACTGCACCCCCCCCCCCCCCAAGGCATGCAGGAATTGTGAACATGCATATGAGTCCATTTTTGTGTGTGTGTGTAGGTGTGCTTGTGTGTATGTGTGAGTGAATGCTCTCTCTCTCCCTCCCTCTCACTCTCTTTGCCTCTCTCTTTCTCTCCCTCACCCTCCCTCCCTCTCTCTCTGTGCCAGTATGAGCAGGATTAGGTCTGGCACTGAGACCCATCTGCACACCGGATTTGGCCAGTGGCTTTACTGCAGCCGTCTGTCGTCCGGTGGGGCGGGGGGGCGGGGGGGTGGGGGGGTGTGCACGCGTGCCAGGAAAAAGCGTTTTCGGGTTTGCACAAATACAAACCCTATCAGAGGATGATTTAGCAGCCATTATCTAAGAGCCATTTCAGAGACAGACCCCAGGCCCAGCCTCAGGGAAGGATTCTACAAGCCACTCGTTTCCAGGCAACGCAACCATGACGACGCACAAACAAACAGCTGGCCTTCAAACAGCCTGGCGAATCACAGCCTGGCGTATTATACCTGTGTGGATGGGGGCGGGGTTTAACAGCCTTTGTGATAATACCTGTGAGGATGGGGGTGGGGTTTAACAGCCTCTGTGATAATACCTGTGAGGATGGGGGCGGGGTTTAACAGCCTCTGTGATAATACCTGTGAGGATGGGGGCGGGGTTTAACAGTGTGTCTGTGATAGTACCTGTGAGGATGGGGGCGGGGTTTAACAGCGTGTCTGTGATAGTACCTGTGAGGATGGGGGCGGGGTTTAACAGCGTGTCTGTGATAGTACCTGTGAGGATGGGGGCGGGGTTTAACAGCGTGTCTGTGATAGTACCTGTGAGGATGGGGGCGGGGTTTAACAGCGTGTCTGTGATAGTACCTGTGAGGATGGGGGCGGGGTTTAGCAGCCTAGGGGCAGGGTTTAACAGCGTGTCTGCATATGCTCATTAGTGTTTGTTGTTGTTATTGTTGTCTGGTCGTGTTCATTACCCAGCCCCGCTGAACAACAGAATCACGCACACACACACACACACGCACACACACACACACTCATATACACACACACACACTCTCTCACACACACTCATATACACACACACACACTCTCTCACACACACACTCATATACACACACACACACACACTCTCTCACACACATACACATACACACGCACACACTCATATACACACACGCACACTCTCACACACACACACACACGCATGCATGCATGCACGCACGCACGCACACACGCACACACTCATATACACACACACACACTCTCTCACACACACATACACGCTCATATACTCACACACACACATGCACACACATGCTCATATACTCACATAGACACTCGCTGTCTTCCTCACTCTCTCTGACACTTGTGAATGCTCAAAACACCTCGAGTTGATTTCCCATCAGTGGCCTTTAGGGGGCGATGGTATACTAGCATTGCTGGTATTGCCTGTTGGATGAATCTGCAGGTGCTAAGCTCAACATGTGTGCAGTCTCAGGTGAAGGGCTCTGTTGAAGGCAGTAAGCCTGCTCAGGCTGGTCTAACACTGTTTCTGACAGGGCAGTGGAGCGGTCTCTCTCATTATCGGACTGAAGGCCCACGTATGGAACTCATTTCAGCATTAAGGACATCCTGACACTGCTCTCAAGGTGACAGATGCAGTAGAAACTCACGCACTCACTCACTCACCCACTCACACACACACACACACACACACACACGCATGCACACTCACACACACACACACGCATGCACTCACACACACACACACACACACAAGCATGCACTCACACACACACACACACACACACGCATGCACACTCACACACAACACACACACATGCAATTACAACATAACCCGTGTACTCACACAAAACATAACATTATTACATAGAAAAAATGACAACTCAGCTGAGAGGAAGTTATGATTTATGGGATTCTAAACATAATGCGTTTCAGCTGGCAGCCCTCTGAGAAAGGCAGAATACACCATCTTGACATGTTTGGGGAAAAATTTATATTTTGCAATATATTGTGAAATTGTACAATGCATGGTAAAGCTGAGCCCATTAGACCGATTCAAACTGCACACTGGAGGTTACTGAATAAAAGAAACCAGGCATAAACAAATTAATAGAGAGAGAATAGAGGAGGAGAGAATGAGACAGAGAAATGAGAGAGAGGGAGCGAGAGAGAGAAGAAGAGCAAGAGAGAGACAGAGAGAGAGGGAAGACAGGAGAGCCAGGCGGAGAGATGAGGGTTTCAGGATGTAAGGTGAGCCAGTGTTGGTCAATACTGAGAGACGTCTGGATAAATCTGGCGGCTCCCTGGAGTACTCTGACAGCCCGGACCCGCCTTCATTTCCTCCCTGCGTCTATCGCGGAAACTCGGCTATTAATACCCTGCGCTGGAGGACCCACCTGCACTGGAGGACCCACCTGCGCTGGAGGACCCACCTGCACTGGAGGAATGACCTGACCTGACCTGCGCTGGAGGACCCACCTGCACTGGAGGACCCACCGGCGCTGGAGGAATGACCTGACCTGACCTGCACTGGAGGACCCACCTACGCTGGAGGACCCACCTGCACTGGAGGACCCACCTGCACTGGAGGACCCACCTACGCTGGAGGACCCACCTGCTCTGGAACGCCGCCGTCTCACAAACGACCACCCAGCGCCGCAGGTGCGCATGCATTTGATGTCACAGCTGATATCTGTTCTGCAGAGGTCACAGGAGCAGAACGCTGTGCTGTCGGCCGAATTCACGCTGCGCTACTGCATGAGAGCGCAGAACTCTGGGTCAAAAGACCGAAGCCTCCCTGCGTCAGAAGCAGAGGGCACGCACTGCGCCTGGACCAGGACCCGGGGGGGTCCAAACTTACCCACACTGCACCTGGACCAGGACCCGGGGGGTCCAAACTTACCCACACTGCACCTGGACCGGGGGGGGGGGGGTCCAAACTTACCCACACTGCACCTGGACCGGGGGGGGGGGTCCAAACTTACCCAGACTGCACCTGGACCCGGGGGGGGGGTCCAAACTTACCCACACTGCGCCTGGACCAGGACCCGGGGGGGTCCAAACTTACCCACACTGCGCCTGGACCGGGGGGGGGGGGTCCAGTCTTATCCAAAAAGGGCCGGTGTGGGTGCAGGCTTTTGTTTAAGCCCAACAATATGACGCCAGGTGCTATTCATCACCAAATTAATTAACGTGATTAGTTAATTTGTTAAATCAGATGAGATAACACTTCTGGGTGTATGAAAAACAACAAGGCTCTCCATCATACACCTTCATATTATCTGACTTGATTCAGCTAATTAAGGAATCATGGTCTTCAATCAAGGCCTGGGAAAGTAGAATCAGGTGTCATAGTGCTGGGCTGAAACATGAACCCGTACCCACAGCAGCCCTAACTGAGCCTAGCCTGGCTACCTCCGGCTAAAACCTGCGCTATACTGGGGTTAATCTGTGTATATCAGACTGTCTCTCACCCTTCTGGAAGTCTGGATTCCAGTTTGCGCTCACTGAGTTATTAGGTCGACCGCACACACGCGCTAATGCACAGGTGTCAAACTCCAGTCCCGGAGGGGCACAGTGTCTGCTGTTTTTTGGGGAGATCTTGGCACGAGTTGTCTGTTAATACATTGATTGGCTAAAGAATCCGCACTCCATGTTCTCAATTCCTCAGTCAGCTGTTTGAAAGGAAAACACAAAAAACCCGCAGACACTTGTGGCCCCCTTGAGGTTCAGTTTGACACTCCTGCACAAAGCAGTAGCAGTAGACCCCTGAGAACTTCTAACAGCAAAATGTCCCTGCAGACTGAGATTGAGAGCATGTTGTGTTATGTGACTGACAACACAATGCGCTATCAGACAGATGGTAGCCTGGGACAGACAGACAGACAGACAGCCTGGAAGGCAGGCAGGCAGGCAGACAGACAGGCAGGGGTTTGGGAGTATGTTACGAGCACCACAGAACAGAATGTATGTTTTCAGCTGTTGAATCAAATAAACTTATTTTTAATTAAACTTAATTTAACTAATTTTTATCGTTTTCAACCATGTTTGATATCATCACAGCTTATAAAGACAGGTCTATCTTTGCTAAAGCTGAGTATAATTTCTTTCCCTTCTCACTCCCCTCCCATCCATGTGCTAAAAGTGAAAAGGTGTGCTCATGACTAATTTCGTCAGGCTACAGGGGTTTATGGGGGGGGGGGGTATTAAGGAGAGGGGTAAGAGTTAAGGTTTGCTTCGAAGGCAGGTTGTATCAGCAGTATGTTTTTCAATCAGATGAGCCGATGTATTTCACATTTCGCTGAAGGACTCGTAATCGATTGAGCCGTGGAGGCGGATTGGCAGCGTTCCCTGCTGCGGCGCGAGGACAGCGAGGCTCTCTCTGAACCTGACAGCTTTATGCACAGAGTTTAACACAGCCACAGGGGCAATACAGAGGCAGCACAGACACAGCACAGACACAATACAGCCTCAGCACAGACACAATACAGACACAGCACATGCACAACACAGCCTCAGCAAAGACGCAACACAGACACAGCACATGCACAACACATACACAACACAGACACAGCACAGGCACAACACAGACACAACACAGACACAGCACAGGCACAACACATACACAACACAGCCTCAGCACAGACACAGCATAGACACAACACAGACACAGCACAGCTTAAGCACAGAGGCAGCAAAGCCTCAGAAGAGACAGCACAGACACAACACAGACACAGCACAGCCTCAGCACAGACACAGCACAGACACAACACAGAGGCAGCACAGACACAACAGAGACACAGCACAAACACAACACAGACACAGTACAGACATAACACAGCCTAAGCACAGACACAGCACAGCTTCAGCACAGACACAGCACAGACACAATACAGCCTCAGCATAGACACAGCACAGATACAACACCGCCTCAGCACAGAGGCAGCAAGCTTCAGCACAGACACAGCACAGACACAACACAGCCTCAGCACAGCCTCAGCACAGAGGCAGCAAAGCTTCAGCACAGACACAACACAGACACAACACAGCCTCAGCACAGACATAGCAGCCCCTCAGAGAGCACAGAGATGGCACAGCCACAGACAGCACAGAGACGGACAGTTGCGTGTCTGCAGGTCAGAGGGACACAGGGGAACAGGTCCCACTGACATGTCAGCGCAGCTGAAGCAGGGAAGGACTGTGGTGCAGGAACTCACTGGAAACGCCATCAAAGATCTCCAAGCGCTAACCGCGCTAACTCTGCACAGCCCGGCCCAGTTCCGCATACACACACACACTCACTCAGTGACCTTTGGATAACAACCGTCTCTGTGTGCTGCTGTTCATCTGTGATGTCATCTTCTATAATTCCATCACCTCTGTTCACTGTGCAGTGTATTCACCTGGACTCTCTCTCTATCACTCTCTCTCTCTCTCTCTCTCTCTATCTATCACTATCTTTCTGTTTCTCTATCTCCCTCCCTCTCTCTCCAACACTCTATAGTTAAAACAACAACAGCAATCAAAATCCTTGAAGGGCACAATTGAAATGGTGTTGAGTGAGGGAGAGAGAGGAGGGGAGGGAAACAGAACGATAGAGTGATAGAGAGAGGAGAGTGAATCAGAGGGAAGGAGAGAGAGAGACAGGGAGAGATAGAGAGATTGAGTCAGATAGAGAGTAGAGAAAGGGAGAGAAAGGTGGGGAGAGAGAGAGAGAGCTGGAGGGAGAGAGAGAACGTTTACAGACCTGTGTAAGCTCCCTCATTTATCAGAGAAGCTTCTGAATTCCCCAAACACACGGACACCAGCTCCTCCTCCACAGCAGCCCTCAGCGTCATCGATCACTTATCGAGCGCCCGACTCACATTTCACGAGATGTTGATCGGGACAAAAACATCTGCCGACGTTATGAAGCTTCAGAAAGCGGGAGCTGTTCTCCGGAGCCTCTTTGGAGAGTGTGAGAATCTCGCAGGGCACCCAGAGAAAGGCAGCAGAGTCAAGTGCTGACACACCCGAGCAGACTTTACTTCCTTACATTCTGCATTTCAAACAGCTTTAACACTGTGCGTCTGGCTGCGGCTGCACTTGAGGGAAAACGTGTGCGTGTGAGAGTGGATTTTAAATCATAAAGTTTGCATGCGCGACATATAAAAGTTCCCTGAAAAACTGCTTTCTTTTTAAAAATAAACAAAGCCCTTTGATATTTATGGCTGGCGGTCTGTTCCAGAGACAGTCGCAGTTTTATTGCCCCTCTGCTCGGCCCCCGCACCATTAATACTCAACCCCGGGGGGGGGTCGGTCACAACATCCAAAACCCGATCGAGTCTGAAACACATGAAAGAAACATTTTGGGGATTTGGAGAGTAAATTGCAGTCTATATGGAGCTTACCCCACCCGCCGCCCCTCCCTCCGCCCCCTCCGCCCCCTCCCCCCCCGTCCCCCTCCCCCCTCCCTCCCTCTCGTGTTGGACAGTTCATCCTCAGAAGCGCAGAGTTGAAAATTAAAATAATGAACAGCGCTGTGCTGGGCAGCAGGGCTTTAATCGGGTGCACAGACGCACTTGTTGAACGTGAAATCTTGCCTTTAAAGAGCTGATTAAAGTGCAGCTGTTTATCCACCCCGGGATAAGCGCTGTGCCTCGGGTCTCCGACAGATCGGAGTATTGCATCAAACCCGCAACCCTCAGCTGTCCGTGGAGCCGCTTAATCGGGCCCAGTGGGTCTGCATGCACGGGAGCGACATCGGCGATGATCAATCACTCACAACCTGTCCCAGCTCCATGGGGGGCGGGGGGGGGGCAGCTTTACTACGCCTGGCCTTGGCATCTCGCTGCTCTGGTTTACTGCTCACGCCCAGACCACCAGCTCCCACACCAGGGGGCTGCTGGGAGATTCAAGAGGTGATCCGAGCCCAGACAGACAGGCAGACAGACAGACAGACAGACAGACACACACAGACAGACAGGCAGGCAGACAGACAGACACACACCAACCAACAGACAGACAGACAGACAGACAGGCAGGCAGGCAGGCAGACAGACAGACAGACAGACACAGGCAGGCAGACACAGACAGGCAGGCAGGCAGACAGACAGACAGGCAGACAGGCAGACAGGCAGACACAGACAGGCAGGCAGCAGACAGACAGGCAGACAGGCAGACAGGCAGAGGAGAGAAACAGAAACAAGAGGTAATAGTAGAGAGGGATTCCAGGAAGGGGAAGAGAAAGAGATGGAGAGAACCACTGAAGACAAACGTACGGAATTTGTCACTTCACAGAACGGACATTAAGAGAGAGAGTGAAAGACAGAGAACAGAGAGGGGGGAGGGAGGAAGAGAAAGGGGAGGGGTGGATGAGAGGGAGAGAGAAAGAGAGCAAGAGAGAGAGAGCAAAGGGGGTGAGAGAGAGAAAGAGAGAGAGAGAGAGAGAGAGAGAGAGGATAAATCCTCACAACACAATGATTAGGGCTCAGAAGCCCTTGCAGTGACGAGGAGAGCAGGATCCAGGATTGCAGCCCTGCAGGGCAACACAGAGGTTCCTCTGGAGCGGGACAGAGGCACAGCGGAGCGGGACAGAGGCACACCGGAACGGGACAGAGGCACACCGAAACGCCGGAGCGGGAGGGGTCCCGGACATTAAAAACAAAAACAAAAACAAAAACCCAACAGGTTCAGGAATCCTGCAGCAACCTGTGACGGCGTCCTCTGCTGGCACCACCTGCCCGCGCACCCCGCCAGCTGCACACCCCGCCATCCGCGCACCCCGCCAGCTGCACACCCCGCCATCCGCGCACCCCGCCATCCGCGCACCCCGCCGGCGGGTCTATGATGGACGGGCGCGGGGGTTGCTGGCGTCGTACGGGACCCGCGGGGCCGGGGGGGCAGCGGTGCCGTGGGGGCTGAGCCTGATGGGGCGTACCCTCCTCCCCCCCCCCACGCAGACCCCGCAACGCAGCGGGACGGCCGGCCCAGGAAGTTCTTCTCCGCGCCCCCCCCCCCCCACCGCACCCCACCCCACCCCCCCGCATGGTATTCAGGGGCCGGAGATCTTCGTCAGCCGCCCCCCGACCTCTCCTCGTCTTCATCGTCTCGTTCTCTTGCCTCTCCCAACTTTCTCTGAGGTTCCCTCTTTCCCCACTCCCTCGCTCGCCCTCTGAAGCAGCCTGACCGGAGGGGGGTCCTGACCGGAGGGGGGGGGGGGGCTGGGGTCACTGATACAGACTCCATAAAGAACGGATCGCCGGGCAGGAGTGGAGCATCTGCGGAGGACTCGTGTCTCTCTCTCTTCCTCTTCCTCCTTCTTTTTCTCCACCTCTCTATTTATTTATTTGCACTTGTTTTGCCCTGGCACACTCCTCCCCCCATCCCTCTATCTCTACCCATGCATTTCCACCCCCGCCCCCATCCCACCTCCCCCACCTCCCCCAACAGCAAGAGATAATGTGACCTTCTGCCAAAGAGCTGGAACCCATGACTCTCTCCCAGCAGCCCTGCAATACTGAAATAGACTCAAACAAGTGAGGACAGAGAGAGTGTGTGAGAGGGAGGGAAGACAGAGGGGGAGAGAGAGAGAGAGGGAGAGAGAGAGAGGGAGGGAGGGAAGAGAGGGAGCGTGAAAAAACAGAAAAGGAAGGTAGAAGCCACAGACGAGGAATGCGTCTCCGGGAGCCCGGGCTGGATGCGGAGAGCGGACGCAGGTAATGAATCACCTTCCCTCCTTTCACACTGCACTGACCAGAGCACTGACCGTGGCACTGACCAGGACACTGACCGGAGTACTGACTGGAGCACTGACCGGAGAACTGACTACAGTACTGACCGGGATCACCTTCTCTCCTTTCACACTGCTCTGACCAGGACACTGACTGGAGTACTGAATGGAGCACTGACCGGAGAACTGACTGCAGTACTGACCGGGATCACCTTCTCTCCTTTCACACCGCACTGACCGGAGCACTGAACGTGGCACTGACCAGGACACTGACTGGGGCACTGATCGGAGTACTGACCTGGGTCACTGACCGGGGCACTGACCGGGCAGGCACAAGCCTCCACAACCCTCTGCTGCCGTATCTGTGGCTTTGTGTTTGTATCTGTTTGTGTGTGTGGGAGGGGGGTCTGTGTGAGTGTGTGTGTGTGTGTGTGTGTATGTGTGGGGGGGGTAGAGTGTGTTTGTCAGGGTGTGAGTTTATGTGCGGGTAAATCACGCCGGTCTCCTCTTGTTGAACGTGCCTGCGCTCTGTTGCCGGCACCCTCGTGTCCCTGGCTGCTCTCTCGGTGCTCAGAGTTACGCTGCGGACTACAGCAGCTACAAGTGTGACGGTCAATTCTGCCTGTGTTAGAGTCAGATCTCCTCACAGAGGTCAAAAAGCACTGCAAACAGGAGAGCTCTCTCTCACACACACACACACACACACACACACACACACACACACAGGTAGCATCTCACAGGTGGTGCATGTTTGATTGGGAAAGCAGAAAATTGATTCCAATCCTGAGATGCATGCATGCCATTATATCGTGTGTGTGTATTTGTGCATGTATTTGTGCATATGTGTGTGTGTGTGTGTGTGTGTGTATGAGTGTGTGCGCGTGCGTGCGTGCCTGCGTGCGCGTATGTATGCATGTGTATGTGTGAGTATATGTGCATGTGTGTGTGTGTGTGTGCGTGTGTGTATGTGGGTGTGTTTGTGTGTGTGTGCACGTGTGTATGTATGTGGGTGTGTTTGTGTGTGTGTGCACGTGTGTATGTATGTGTGCATGTGTGCGTGTGTGTGTGTGTGTGTGCATGCGTGCATGTTCATACAGAGACACACACACACAGCCATAAAATGAGACTGGTGTGTGTGGCTGGTCTCAGACAGGGAAGGTGTGTATTAGAGACAGAGTGAATACAATTCCATGCATGTGAGAAGAAATGAAATTAAAATGAAATTGAAATCTCCCAGAAGAGCAATTTGAACCCTTTGGGACATCAGAGGCTGCTGGCTCCTGCATTTATGACTACAGACAAGGTTAAGATTGATTGCAGACAGAAACACGCATGTACACATACACGCATGCACACAAACACGCATGCACACAAAAAACGCATGTACACAAGCACGCATGCACACAAACACACATGTACACAAGCACGCATGCACACAAACACACATGTACACATAGACACATGTACACATACATGCATGTATACAAGCACGTATATACATAAACACACATGTACACAAACACGCATGCACACAAGCACGCATGTACACAAACATGCATGTGCGCATCCATACAGAGACACACACACAGAGCTTCAGTGTCTTTCCTGATGAGTTTATTTTTATGACTCTTCCTCACACAACTTTCTAGCCAGTCTTGTTCATGTGGGAGAGAAGAAGATAGAGTAGAGCACACGCACTCGAGAAAGAAAGAGATTTGTGTAGAGTACACACTACAGAGAGAGAGGAGTGTGTGTGTGTGTGTGTGTGTGTGTAGAGTACACACTATAGAGAGAGAGGAGTGTATTAGTTTAAAGTACACTCTGTACAGAGAGGGGTGTGTGTGTGTGTAGAGTACACACTATAGAGAGAAGGGGGAGTGTGTGTGTGTGTAGAGTACACACTGTAGTGAGGGGTGTGTGTGTGTGTGTGTAGAGTACAGACTATAGAGAGAAGGGGGAGTGTGTGTGTAGAGTACAGACTATAGTGAGGGGTGTGTGTGTGTGTGTGTGTGTGTAGAGTACAGACTATAGTGAGAAGGGGGAGTGTGTGTGTGTGTAGAGTACACACTGTAGTGAGGGGTGTGTGTGTGTGTGTGTAGAGTACAGACTATAGTGAGAGGTGTGTGTGTGTATGAGTGTGTGTAGAGTAAACACTATAGTGAGGGGTGTGTGTGTATGTGTGTGTGTAGAGTACACACTATAATGAGGGGTGTGTGTGTGTGTGTGTGTGTGTAGAGTACACACTATACTGAGGGGTGTGTGTGTGTGTGTGTGTGTGTAGAGTACAGACTATAGAAAGAAGGGGGAGTGTGTATGTGTAGAGTACGGACTATAGTGAGAGGTGTGTGTGTGTGTGTGTGTGTGTAGAGTACACAATATAATGAGGGGTGTGTGTGTGGGGTACACACTCCCACTGTCTTGCAGTTGGAGTTTTGCTTTAGTGAAGAACAGTCATTCTAGTTGCCAGACAGGTTGTGAAAGATGAAAAAGAATGATAGAAACGAAGACAGAAAAAGAGAAAGACAGAATGAAAGAGAAGAGCAAGCAGATGAAATTAGACCCGTCCCACAGGCTGAAGATGATGAAGGGTGTTTGGAGGGGCCAGATGATGAAGGTGTTTGGAGGGGCCAGATGATGAAGGTGTTTGGAGGGATCAGATGATGAAGGTGTTCGGAGGAGCCAGATGATGAAGGTGTTTGGAGGGGCCAGATGATGAAGGTGTTTGGAGGAGCCAGATGATGAAGGTGTTTGGAGGGGCCAGATGATGAAGGTGTTTGGAGGGGCCAGATGATGAAGGTGTTTGGAGGGGCCAGATGATGAAGGTGTTTGGAGGAGCCAGATGATGAAGGTGTTTGGAGGAGCCAGATGATGAAGGTGTTTGGAGGGGCCAGGTGATGAAGGTGTTTGGAGGGGCCAGATGATGAAGGTGTTTGGAGGGGCCAGGTGATGAAGGTGTTTGGAGGAGACGCAGTTCGGCTGGAGACACGGCCGTCAGACCGTCTGCCTGCCCCACACCTGTTTCACTGGCGGGCCTCCTGCTCTGAATGCGGAATGCTGGGGCATCATGCTTCATTCTGACCAATCAGCAGACTGTAACTGCTGCTCTAACTTCATTCTGACCAATCAGCAGACTGTAACTGCTGCTCTAACTTCATTCTGACCAATCAGCAGACTGTAACTGCTGCTCTAACTTCATTCTGACCAATCAGGAGACTGTAGCGGCTGCTCTAACTTCATTCTGACCAATCAGGAGACTGTAGTTGCTGCTCTGACTTCATTCTGACCAATCAGCAGACTGTAACTGCTGCTCTAACTTCATTCTGACCAATCAGCAGACTGTAACTGCTGCTCTAACTTCATTCTGACCAATCAGCAGACTGTAACTGCTGTTCTAACTTCATTCTGACCAATCAGCAGACTGTAACTGCTGCTCTAACTTCATTCTGACCAATCAGTAGACTGTAACTGCTGCTCTAACTTCATTCTGACCAATCAGCCGACTGTAACTGCTGCTCTTTCTGGTGTCTGTGCAGCTAAGTGTCACTTTCTTTGTGGAGTTTTAAATCAGAGGCCTGAAAACATGAAGGGAGGGGAGAGATGTGTTTTTCTGTTGGTTAAGTCAGTTTGTTTCTAACAGTCCTGTGTCCTGCCTGCTGTGGGAGGTCAGGCGGTCAGGTGATCACAAGGTCAGGAGGTCAGGTGTAAAACAGCTCCATGTCAGTGTCGAAGGGTTTGGTGAGGATTAACAAACATTATGGGTGTGTGACACTGCAACAGTGTGCATTAATGGTCCTATTCACCCCTAGCAGTGGTGTGGCTGTGTGTGGTAGCTGTGTGTGGAGGCTGTGTGTGGTGGTAGTGTGTGGAGCCTGTGTGTGGTGTAGCTGTGTGTGGTGGGTGTGTGTGGTGTAGAGGCTGTGGTGTGTGTGGAGGCTGTGTGTGGTGGGTGTGTGTGGTGTAGAGGCTGTGGTGTGTGTGGAGGCTGTGTGTGGTGTGGCTGTGTATGGTGTGTGTGGTGGCTGCGTGTGGTGTGGCTGTGTGTGGTGTGTGTGTGTGGTGTAGAGGCTGTGGTGTGTGTGGAGGCTGTGTGTGGTGGCTGCGTGTGGTGAGGCTGTGTGTGGTGTGTGTGGTGTCTATATTGGTACTGAGCTTGCCCTGACTGAATGTGTGGGTTGCAGTTATATTGTTAAGGTCACAGTGAGTGAGTGATGGTTGCCGTCATCTTTAATACATAATAGCATGTGTCTGTTGTCACGTTTCATATGCGATGTCATAATCCATGCGTGCTGGTTGCGGTCCTGCTTCAAACGTGACACTTTCAGTCGTGGTCATGCTCAGTGTGTGACAGTCATGGTCATGCTCAGTGTGTGATAGTCATGGACATGCTCAGTGTGTGATAGTGGTGGTCATGCTCAGTGTGTGATAGTCATGGTCATGCTCAGTGTGTGATAGTCATGGTCATGCTCAGTGTGTGATAGTCATGGTCATGCTCAGTGTGTGATAGTGGTGGTCATGTGCAGTGTGTGATAGTCATGGACATACTCAGTGTGTGATAGTGGTGTTCATGCTCAGTGTGTGATAGTCATGGTCATGCTCAGTGTGTGATAGTCATGGTCATGCGCAGTGTGTGATAGTCATGGTCATGCTCAGTGTGTGATAGTCATGGACATGCTCAGCGTGTGATAGTCATGGTCATGCGCAGTGTGTGATAGTCATGGTCATGCTCAGTGTGTGATAGTCATGGACATGCTCAGCGTGTGATAGTCATGGTCATGCTCAGTGTGTGATAGTCATGGTCATGCTCAGTGTGTGATAGTCATGGTCATGCGCAGTGTGTGATAGTCATGGTCATGCTCAGTGTGTGATAGTCATGGACATGCTCAGCGTGTGATAGTCATGGTCATGCTCAGTGTGTGATAGTCATGGACATGCTCAGCGTGTGATAGTCATGGTCATGCTCAGTGTGTGATAGTCATGGTCATGCTCAGTGTGTGATAGTGGTGGTCATGCTCAGTGTGTGATAGTGGTGGTCATGCTCAGTGTGTGATAGTGGTGGTCATGCTCAGTGTGTGATAGTCATGGTCATGCTCAGTGTGTGATAGTCATGGTCATGCTCAGTGTGTGATAGTGGTGGTCATATTCAGTGTGTGATAGTGGTGGTCACGGTCAGTGTGTGATAGTCATGGACATGCTCAGTGTATGATAGTCATGGACATGCTCAGTGTGTGATAGTCATGGTCATACTCAGTGTGTGATAGTCATGGTCATGCTCAGTGTATGATAGTGGTGGTCATATTCAGTGTGTGATAGTGGTGGTCATGCTCAGTGTGTGATAGTCATGGTCATACTCAGTGTGTGATAGTCATGGTCATGCTCAGTGTGTGATAGTCATGGTCATACTCAGTGTGTGATAGTCATGGACATGCTCAGTGTGTGATAGTCATGGTCATACTCAGTGTGTGATAGTCATGGTCATGCTCAGTGTGTGATAGTCATGGTCATGCTCAGTGTGTGATAGTCATGGTCATGCTCAGTGTGTGATAGTGGTGGTCACGCTCAGTGTGTGATAGTCATGGACATGCTCAGTGTGTGATAGTCATGGACATACTCAGTGTGTGAATTTGAGGATCGTTCTTGGAATGAGGATTATGGTCATGCCCTGTGTGTAAATGCTGCAGCTGAGGTCAGCCCTGGTCCAGCTGTACTGTAACAGACCATAACCACATTCACCCTCCGATCGTCATGGTTGCGCCAGGCTTTGCCATAGCTGCATGCTCCGGGTGTGGTTGCGTTTGTGCTTGCGGTTGTGCTCGCAGTCATGGTTGCTCTCGAGGTTGTGCTCGTGGTTGTGGTTGCGGTTGCTCTCGTGGTTGTGCTCATGGTTGTGGTTTCGGTCGTGGTTATGGATGCGGTCGCAGTGGCTCTCGTGGTTGTGGATGTGCTCGCGTTCGCGGTCGGTGTGTGGGAGCAGCAGATGCCCGTGTCGCTGGGTGTGCTGGCTCCCAGTCTACAGCTCTGGCCTTTCACACAGCAGGGCACCCTCCGCCCGTCCTCTCCCATTAAAGAGGAGCGGAGAGGAGAAGAGAGGAGAGGAGAGAAAGAGCCCCCTCCCCCTCTCCTCTTTCCTCCTACCGAGCTGAGTGGACAGTGGGAGGGGTGAGGGACAGGGGGCGGGGGCCGGGGGGCTACGAGGGGCAGTTAAAATCAACGATCACGTAGCTTTCAAAACAGATGCCATCTCAATCTGCCTATAAAACTGGTGCAGGTGTCCTCCGAGTGTAAGAGAGACAATCAACTGAACAGAGTGCTGCCTGTAGGAGTGTGTGTCTGTGTGTGTGTGTGTGTGTGTGTGTCTGTGCGTGTCTGTGCGTGTGTGTGAGTGTGTGTGTCTGTGTGTCTGTGCGTGTGTGCGTGTGTGTGTGTGTGTGTGTCTGTGTGTGTGCATGTGAGTGTGTGACACACAGACACACACACAAAGCAGTAAAGTATATTGCAGGGATAAAGTGCTATTAGAACACCAGCATCAAGGTCAACAGAACAAGGTAGTAAATTTTATGGAGAGTCCACACAGTATTTTCAGTGATTTACTCTCCAAAGAAATGAAAAAAGAACATTTGACAAGAGCCTGTGTGTATGTATATGTGTCTGTGTATACAGTGTACTGATGGGTGTGTGTTTGTATGTGTGTGTGAGCGAGAGAGAGAGGACATTTTTGAAACTGATGCAAAATCAGATTAGAATTTATTGTTAGATCTGTAAGAGAGTACAATTAATCGTAGCATTTTCAAGTGTGCATGTTACAGATTATTGTTGTGCCTGTGAGTGTGTAGAATAGTTTGTTGCTGAGTTTGCAAATGTGTAGATTAAGAGTATATTGCTGTTTTCTGTAGGCTGAGGTCATCATTGCGTTTGTGAGCGTGCACAGTAGATTAGAGTGCTGTTTCACGCATGACTTTGCAGTCTCCAGTTGCATTTGTGCACATGTACAGTACAGCAGATGAGAGATTATCCTTGCATTAGTGAATGTGTAGATTACATCTTATCTTTGCGTTTGAGAGGGTGTATATTAGACAATGTCCTGAAAGTGTAGGTTTACTTAGTGTTACGAGTGATTGTGTAGATGAGTTTATTGTCACTTGATGAACGCGTAGATCATGGTTTATTTTTACATTTGTGAGTGTGCAGATTAATTATTGAATTTGTGAATGTGTAGATTAGTCTATTGATGTATCTACATGTGTATTGTGTGTTCATTAGAGTTTTATCACTGCATTTGCAGATTTGAAGATTAATTGTTACATTTGTGAGTGTGTAGATTTTAGTTTATGGGTACTTTGGTGAGTGTGTAGATTATAGTTTATTGCTACTTGAGAGAGTGCGTATATTATTGTTTATTGTTACATTTGTGAGTGCATAAATGAATTGGCACATTTGCGAGTCTTCAGATTACAGCTTATTGATGTATTTTTTACTGCGCTGATGTGTTTATCGCTGTGTTTGCAGGTATGTTAGCTGGTTCCCCGTGGCCGTTCCGAGAGTGCAGTTTAAGTTTATTGCTCGGCTCGCTGCTCCAGCGTTCGCCGGCCGGGTCGTCCGAAACGTCCCGTCGTTTTTAAGGGGAGAAATCGAGGTCATTGATTAGAGCGCTCCCAACATCGCCCAGAGGAGCGCTCGACCCCCGCTGCGCCGTGGCTCGAATCCGTAACGGATCCGACCGATTGGCCGATCCCGATCCCCATCGCTCCTGCGCGCGTTGCCGTTAATATTTCGCCGTTAGAAAAGGCGCGGGGCGGGGGACGGGTGCACCCCGTGGAACAGCGACAGGCGCACCGCTGAGGCAGAGCGGGACGCACTGCTTAATCCCACTGAGCGTGAAAGCTGAGGAAAGGGCTCTGATATTACCATCGTCTCCTCTCTGCAGCCGCTAGCCAGGAGCCACAAAGCTGATTTCGGGCCTGCGCACAGCACAAAGGACGAACAGCATGCATATCACATGTAGTGGTTAATATTTAGTATGCATTACCTTGTATGGTATTTATTATGTAGTATGAAGTATGAACTAGGCCTACACACAGTATGTACTACACTGCAGTGTAAATATCACCCAGTGCAGACTCAGTAGAGCATACTACATCACACACGAGACATGCAGACTGTGTAGACTGCAGACCAGTAGCCCAGCGGAGGGGAACGGGAGTGTGGTCACATGCGGGGGAGATTAAATGCAGAAGTGGAGTTTTCTGAGGCGGATTGCAAGCTGTGCATGAGATGGGGCTGGGGGGGGGGGGGGGGGGGGGCAGACAGGCAGCTGGAGGAAGAGGATGGTGACATCTGGAAGGGGGGGGGGTGTCTGTCGCAGTCACCAGGGTCGGAGCTTAAACAGGGTCTTAGTCTGACCCCCTCCTTCCCAGGATGAGATCTCATTTCCCACACGCTCCTGACCGTGAGTCCACCACCTCTGCGTGTGTGTGTGTGTGTGTGTGTGTGTGTGTGCAGACAACCACTACGCCACACACACACACACACACACACAATAAACTGGCAGAGTTTTAAAGCGGTTCTGTTTTAACCTCAAAGACTTTTCAGAGGCAAACTTATTTTGGCTAACATTTTGGCATCAACAAAATGTCTGGAGTCACGTATCTCAGCAAATTACTATTCTGTACGATTGTGCATACGTACACCATAGAGATAACCACATCACATATATACACCATAGAGATAACGACTTAGCATACATAAACCATAGAGATTACCCCTTCACATGCATACACCATAGAGATAATCACTTCACATATATACACCATAGATATAACCACTTCACACACACACACCATAGAGATAACCACTTCACATACACACACCATAGAGATAACCACTTCACATACACACACCATAGAGATAACCACTTCACATACATACACCATAGATAACCCCTTCACATACACACACCATAGAGATAACCACTTCTCATAGATACACCATAGAGATAACCACTCCACAGGAGTCTCCCCTGGTCTCTCCACCAGCGGGCCATAGAACAGAAGCACCTCTTTGCAGGGGACCGCGGCCTCTCCCGAAAGTGCAGTAAGCTGAGTGCTGACCCCAGAGCCAGGAGGAGCTGCTCAGGTCTGACCGGTCCTGCAGGCAGCGCTCCACACTGCACACCCTCACATTAAAAACGGGATTTATCGGGCTGCGACCCCATAACTCACGCTGTCGCCCGCCATATGCGTGCACTGCGATGGCGCGCTTGTTATACGCTCTCCCAGCTGGTCACGGCGTAAAACAAAACGACAGGCAGACGCAATATCTCTGAGTGTCTCTGTTTGATGGTCAGGCTGGTCCAGGGAGGGGGCATAAATCACTGAGTCTCTGTTTGATGTGATGGTCAGGCTGGTCCAGGGAGGGGGGTATAAATCACTGAGTCTCTGTTTGATGTGATGGTCAGGCTGGTCCAGGGAGGGGGGCATAAATCACTGAGTCTCTGCGGTGCTTTTTGAGTTTGGGAGGGGGGGGTTACTGGGACACATAAAGGCTGGGAGGGGGGTGAACCCCCCTGGTATGAGACAGCCTGCTCCGTCAGTGCAGGACGATGGCGTAACATCGGCGGTTACGTCGCGAGGACGTTGGGCGAGCCATGGTGACGTCGCCATGGTGACGTCGCGAGGACGTTGGGCGAGCTGGCTCAGAGAGCCATGGTGAGGACGTTGGGCGAGCTGGCTCAGAGAGCCATGGCAGAGCGAGGATGTTGGGCGAGCTGGCTCAGAGAGCCATGGCAGAGCGAGGATGTTGGGCGAGCTGGCTCAGAGAGCCATGGTGACGTCGCGAGGACGTTGGGCGAGCTGGCTCAGAGAGCCATGGCAGAGCGAGGATGTTGGGCGAGCTGGCTCAGAGAGCCATGGCAGAGCGAGGATGTTGGGCGAGCTGGCTCAGAGAGCCATGGTGACGTCGCGAGGACGTTGGGCGAGCTGGCTCAGAGAGCCATGGCAGAGCGAGGATGTTGGGCGAGCTGGCTCAGAGAGCCATGGCAGAGCGAGGATGTTGGGCGAGCTGGCTCAGAGAGCCATGGCAGAGCGAGGATGTTGGGCGAGCTGGCTCAGAGAGCCATGGTGACGTCGCCGTGGTGACGTCGCGAGGACGTTGGGCGAGCTGGCTCAGAGAGCCGCGGTAGAGCGAGCGTTTGACAGATTGCGGTTTCTGGCTCAATCCCGTCTTTCCGGAAAAAAAAGGGCCCCGTGCGATGAAGGGCGATGAGTCACACCTCCAGGCTCCGCCCCCCCCACCGGGTCAGACTGGCGAAGGCGCCAACCCCGTCCCGCATCGGGACGGCTGAGTAATCAGAATCAAAAAGGCCCTGTTCCGCCACAGGACGCCTTCCACAGCGAACGAGCCCGTCAGAGAAACCGCTTCGCTCGTTAAAGCTCGCCCCGCGCAGCGCGCGCGTAAACAAGCTGCGCCTCCGTTTATCAGAAACGAAAGCACCGGGGAACGCGCTGGCTTGATTACCATCTGCTTATGAAATAACGTTTTTAATGAGAATGTTCCCCAAACCCAGAACATCATTCTTCCCAACCAGGGAAAGTCACAGCGTGTTCCAGGCACGATGCAGGAACACTCCCCGCACACTTCCTGTTTAGTCATAAAAACAGAGGATGCCTGACAACAGCATTTTAATACCTTTGTGAATGCGTGTATGAAATGCTGGATTTATCTTTATTTTTTTTAACTCAAAATATAAACAAAACAAAACTGAGTAACACCAGTGCTGCAATGATCTATTTTGACTCAAAATAGATTCCAACAGACATCCAAATCTGCACGTAGGGAATGTTTGTTTGGAGATGTTCTCTGGACCAGATATCCAAAGCTGAGCCTCGCGAGACACACCAGTCATTTTGAGCATTTCCTGAATGTGGCTGAATTTCCATGAGCGCAGTTTTAATGGGCGATTGTTCGTGAGCTAATGAAGATGTAAAATGGCGGGTGATTATCAGCAGTCCAACGCGTTAGCGCGGCTTGTTGGCTGGGCGTGCACTGCCAGATTCTGAAATGAGCGCTAATTGTTCTGACCTTAGTTTCAGTTCCTCGGCCCTCCGCAGCTCGACATACAACACAACGCAGCTTTAAACAGCAGCGATGTCAGGATTATTCGCCTTTTAAATTTCACAGGAGAAGCACTGGGATGATCAACACAGGCAGGAGGAATGAGAGGGGGAAAGAGGGAGGGAGGTAAGGGGAGAGAGAGAAAGAGATGCAACTGGTCACATGACAGACTGGTCACATCACTGAACACACTCCCAATTGCCAGAGGGAGAGGGGGAGGGCAGGTCAAGGTGAGAGAGGGAAGGGGAGAGCAAAAGGAGGAATGGATTAAAATTAGGGATGGTGAAAGGGAATGACAGAGGAGAGTGACAGAGGATGAGAGGGCAAGAAAAAGTGAACAATGGGGATAAAATGAAAAGCAACAGTGACAAGTGCTAGTTTGAGAGAGGGAGAGAGAGAAAGAAAGAGAGAACGAAGGGAGAACAAGCAAGTGGAAGAGTGAAATTCAGAGCAAATGAGAAGATGAAAGAATGAAAAGAAAGACAAAGGCAAAAGAGGGCATGAGAGGGAGGGAAACAGAACAAGAAAAGACCAGAGAGAGTGAGAGAGAACAAGAAAAAGGTGAGAGTCACAAAAGGCCAGGACTATCTCAGCTGGTGCATCAGTCCCACTGCATACTGACTTCGGCTGAATCGCTCTGCATACTGATGTTCTGGTGTTCGGGCAGAAAGTGTGAATCACCACATTAACTTATCTACTTGTTGAATCTCCAGTGGATTCCCCCACAGACGTACGCTATATACAAACTGTAACTTAATTCAGAAGATAAGGACTTGTTAGCTGTAATTCATTCTGTGCTTTGGGGTTCGGCATTTCAATTTATGTTGCAAATCGATATTTGTTATGCGCCTGGTATGTGTTTCAAATGTAATTGTGAATTATTAAAGAAATCCGGTTAACATTATTACCTATCTGCCCCTCAGTCTTCACTGGTGTGTGACACTGCTGGATGCGAGCAGCGCGATGTTAAAGTTAATTATGTCTGGGTCTGAGTGCGTGGGCTGGATTTATTGAGGCCTATGCCTGTGTATGTGTTCACTGTTATAGCCGTTTAAATCAATGCTTTTATAGCAGGTAGTGCAGGTACTATATATACAATGCGCATTGTGAAACCCTCACGGCAGTTACGTGTGTGTGCGTAGTGGCTGTGGGAGTAGTGGCTCTCTGAAGCAATGACTGGTCACACTAGAGCATTTTGGAGCAGTGACTGCTGGGATCAGGAGCAGTGGCTTTTAGGATCAGTGGCCTGTGGGATCAGTGGTCTGTGAGATCAGGAGCAGTGGCCTGTGGGATCAGTGGTGGGTGGGATCAGTGGCCTGTGGGATCAGGAGAAGTGGCCTGTGGGATCAGGAGCAGTGGCCTGTGGGATCAGGAGTAGTGGCTTGTGGGAGCAGTGGCCTGTGGGATCAGGAGCAGTGGCCTGTGCGATCAGGAGCAGTGGCTTGTGGGAGCAGGAGCAGTGGCCTGTGGGATCAGGAGCAGTGGCCTGTGGCAGCAGGAGCAGTGGCCTGTGGGATCAGGAGCAGTGGCCTGTGGGAGCAGGAGCAGTGGCCTGTGGGATCAGGAGCAGTGGCTTGTGGGAGCAGTGGCCTGTGGGATCAGGAGCAGTGGCCTGTGGGATCAGGAGCAGTGGCTTGTGGGAGCAGGAGCAGTGGCCTGTGAGATCAGGAGCAGTGGCTTGTGGGAGCAGTAGCCTGTGGGATCAGGAGCAGTGGCCTGTGGGATCAGGAGCAGTGGCTTGTGGGAGCAGGAGCAGTGGCCTGTGGGATCAGGAGCAGTGGCCTGTGGGAGCAGGAGCAGTGGCTTGTGGGATCAGGGGCAGTGGCCTGTGGGATCAGGAGCAGTGGCCTGTGGGATCAGGAGCAGTGGCCTGTGGGAGCAGTGGCCTGTGGGATCAGGAACAGTGGCTTGTGGGAGCAGTGGCCTGTGGGATCAGGAGCAGTGGCCTGTGGGAGCAGTGGCTTGTGGGAGCAGTGGCCTGTGGGATCAGGAGCAGTGGCTTGTGGGAGCAGTGGCCTGTGGGATCAGGAGCAGTGGCCTGTGGGAGCAGTGGCCTGTGGGATCAGGAGCAGTGGCCTGTGGGAGCAGTGGCCTGTGTCTAATCTGCTTCTCCCTGAGCCGTGGGACCAGCAGGGACATGAGGAGAGCTGCAAGGGGCCACTAATCTGGGAAAAATCCCACAGAGATCAGTGACGCAGCCCAGCTAAGGAAACACACACACATATCAGTACGCACAGTCTCACACATACACACAAACACACACACATTTCAGAACACACAGTCTCACTCACACACTCACACGCACGCACAGTATGATAGCGTGCCCATGCATCTCAAGCTAGGAATCAATTCCACTTAAAATCTTTCAATTCAGGAAATGCACTGAAGCTCAATTAATACACTGAAAAATGCCCATGAGGTTCTGTGGGGATTTTTCAATTCATTAATTGAATTTTATTTCCCAAATGAGCTGAACTGAAGTACAATTGAACTCAACTCTGATGTATATTTTAAAAAATGTGCACACTTATGTACAAACAAGTGTAAATGCACTTACAGGGGGTGGGGGGTGGGTGGGGGGGGGGGGGGGGGACTACACTCAGAGTTCAGAGCTAGAGTGGATTTTATCACTCGGGAGAGAGAGAGCAGAAAGCCCTGATCTGCAGCTCTCTCTGAAACTCCGCCCTAGAATCCCAAAATCTCAGCTGTGCCCTCTGATCATAGGTCCCTAAAGAAAATATTTTCCTACCAACATAAACCCCACCAGTCCCCACTGCAACATACACCCCACCAGTCCCCATAAACCCCACCAGTCCCCACTGCAACATACACCTCACCAGTCCCCATAAACCCCACCAGTCCCCACTGCAACATACACCCCACCAGTCCCCATAAACCCCACCAGTCCCCACCGTTTGGATATGAATAATACTGTGTGTAAATGTTCCATAGAAATACAAATACCAGTTGTGTTTATATTCATTCAGTATTTATACACTGCCACCCATCCTCTCCGCTCAGTGTTTTCAAACGACTACGGAGCTTCTGTATTTGAACGAGGGCTGTCAGAAAAAATTCAATATGCTAAAACAAATGTTTTTTTCCGAATTGTGAAACCACCCTGTAAACCGGCAAACGCACAACTTGTGCGCTCGAGCAGACAGCCGAGAAAGACGCCGCTCGGGCACAAAGACCTTGCGGAACACGCCGTGCCTGTCAAGGTCAAGGCTTCGGCTAATTTGCCAGCCTCCATGAACACAACGCTAATCTGACAACTCGCCACTCAGCACGGTGACTCACGCCCGGTATTTGAAGTCCTAAAAAAACAACAAACAAAAAAACAGCTGCAGTACATGAATAAATAAAGAACAACAATTCGACCCACAAGCTCAAATTTGTCCCTGTTCTGCAGGGTAAAATGCATTAGCCCTGTCATTGTTTGATCCCTGACAGAGCAGATTTAAAATTGACTGCTCAGCTGTAAATCACTTCTTTTCAAAGTATATATGAATCGCCTACATTTTGGAATTCCCTAACGATACTAGCAGAGCCGTTCCATTGTTGCAGCAACCTTGGCGTATTCAGGAGAGCGTACGCTAGCACGTACACATGCTGGGAGGCTAGGCTACACACTGCTGTACGCTGGGAGGCTAGGCTACCTGCCGCCGTACACTGGGAGGCTAAGCTATGCACCGCCGTACACTGGGAGGCTAGGCTACCCGCCGCCGTACGCTGGGAGGCTAGGCTATGCACCGCCGTACACTGGGAGGCTAGGCTACACACCGCCGTACACTGGGAGGCTAGGCTACCCGCTACCGTACACTGGGAGGCTAGGCTACCTGCCGCCATACACTGGGAGGTTAGGCTACACACCGTCGTACACTGGGAGGCTAGGCTACGCACCTCCGTATGCAGGGAAACTAGGGTACACACCGCTGTACGCTGGGAGGCTAGGCTACACACAGCCGTACGCTGGGAGGCCAGGCTACGCACCGCCATACGCTGGGAGGCTAGGCTACACACCGCTGTATGCTGGGAGGCTAGGCTACACACGGCCGTACGCTGGGAGGCTAGGCTACCCGCTGGTGTCAGCGCTGGCGTGGTCAGGACTCATTTTGGGGTGTCGGGACGCCCTAGTACCCCGGGAACAAGCGGCCAGCGAGGAGCCCCACACACACAGCGGCAGGGTGAAGTGATTCTGCACGCCGCGCTTCAGTCTGACGGCGGCTTGCGACCGTTCTCATTGTCTTTCGGAGGGGGAGTAATGTCCCGTCGGCCTGGAGTCTGAATATAAAAACCCCCGACAAGCAAGGAAAATAATAAGTGAGGCTTTGTAGAGTATTCTGTTCTCTTAGCGTCCCTGTAGGCCCAGACTCCAGACGATCAGCTCACAGGACTTAGACACTGTCAACAGTGCCCTCTCTCTGCTGTTTGAGTTCTGCTTCGGTTCCAACTTTATACCCACGCACCATCCAACCCCCCCTACCGAAACACATGCCCTTCAGCGCCCCCCCACCCCCCCTACCGAAACACATGCCCTTCAGCGCCCCCCCACCCCCCCACACCCTGAAACACATGCCCTTCAGCGCCCCCCCACACCCCGAAACATCAGCCCTTCAGATGGACCCCCCCAAATATCAGTGCACCCTGATAAAAGCAGGGAAAGGGCAAACCCAATTTCCCATTTTAAACACAGAATGTTCGAGGGGAACTGCCTCGAAAAGTGCGCGAAATGTTTTTTCACTGTGGATTCACAGTATTTCCGATACAAGTACAGGAAATGTTGTATGTATGATGAAATTCTCTGCAACAATGTACGTATTTTTGAATTTTATTTAGTTATTATAGCATTGTTATTTTGCATCAGAATGTCATACACACAGGGGGCATTCAGACAGAGGGTGCAGAAGCATTTAGGGCGTGGCTTTGTTCATTATCATCAGGGTGGAGGACTGTAGAGCGCTTAGCAACCTACAGGGCTAGCTATTCCGTACAGTTAGTAGAAGCCAATCATCCAGATCTGACCTTGGAATATGTGTCACCAAGATGTCCTTCAGATGTGTCGTGCAGCGAGTGCAGGTACACTTTTCAGCGATAATATTTGCTGAGTAATTAAAGATTCTGCGTCCGACGGGCGGCGATATAATCTGCATTTATTACGTCGTTCACACCTGTCAGGCCAGGTGGCGTAACCTGGATGACCAGGGCAGGGAGGGGTCCAGGGAACGTAGCCACGTTGTGTAAAGCGAGAGGCCAAGATCTGACCCCCACATTCTCCCCCTTACACCTCCAGGCTCACAAAACAGTGGATCAAGCTCTAATATGACAATTTTCCAGCAGCTCCACAGCCAATGGTTTAACCTTTTTGAAGAGAGGGTTTTTTTTTTTTTTGGAATGTTCTTTCAAAAGTCTGTGTTCTAGAACTCCACTGCTTTCAGTTACCAGAAGTGATCGCTATATCAAAATTATAGTCAGTTAAAAACGTTCTAATCACATATATTTGTGATCTCGCACCTTAAAGGGCTTTTAATGAACATTCTGAAATAAGGGCTCTGTTCTGCAGGCTGCTCTGGGTCACATGGTTTGGTCTGTGGTCTGTAGTCTGTGGTCTGTGGTCTGTGGTCTGTGGTCTGTAGTCTGTAGTCTGTAGTCTGTAGTCTGTAGTCTGTGGTCTGTGGTCTGTGGTCTGCGGTCTGTGGTCTGCGACCAGCTGGCTGGGTCTGTAACTGACGTGCGGTCTGAGAGAAGGCAGTGTGCACAGGTACTTGCGCACGGTTCTGGGACGTTCAGCTGATGCTCTTTGGCAGCTCAGGTGCGATTGTACTGTCCCCTGCAGAGACCTGCGGCCCCTGTGCCATCTGTCTACCGCCAGCCCGGAAGAGCAGCCGAGACCGAGCCGCTCCCGCTCACCTCCCGCTCATCCCGCTTCCGGAATGATTCCGGAATGACGCCGTGACCACACTGATCTGAGGAACGCTGCTCCCACACTCATTCAGGAATTTTCCCCCAGTCTGACTCCGTCTGAGCAGAGATGCGCTTACTGGTTACCAGCTCAGGGCATAACCCATAGCCTGGCTTTTCACCAGGGGGTCCGTGAGGGTACTGTACGGCAGGGGGGTCGCTGGTCAGTCTTGATTCATGGGGGTTAATGTTAAGGGGTCCCCAGGGTGGGTGTCCCTGGATCGGAAGAGTGGACATGTGTGAGTGAGAGGTTTGGTCAGTAGGGCCCTAACCCTAATACTGTAATAACAGGTCATAACGCAAAACACCATATCATATCCCCGCCATATGACTGGACATTAGGATGGTTTATGGCTGCTGGGATCACACTTGTTTTTCTCTGGCGCTGACGGGGACGCTTGTTAAGGTGACAGAATCACACAGGGTTCATAACCCCCCCACCCACCACCAGTGGGGGATTATGGGGGATTACGGGGTCTTTACCCGCTGCTGTTTAAATGCAGTGATAAATCTGGTGACCATGACAGGATCAAATGATCTGCGGCACAGGGCCGGGGACAGCAGCCTGGCCAATCAGGCGATGCCTCGCTGAATTTCGCGGTGAACTTCACCACAGAGCAGAACACTGTGAGTCCTGCTTGCAAATCCAACATTCTAATATCTATAAACTCGCATGTTCCAATAAAAATGTAATGCTTTATTTTCAGCAATATCTAATGTTCTCATGCCCGTAGTCTCTATGGCTGCAGTCTTTGGAATTTTGCCCATTTCTTCCATTGAGCTGAACTGTAAAATAAGAAACACCAAAGAGTTAATTGCCTTTCAGCATGAGAACTCACAACCCGCGACCCTGACCAAGAATAAGCACATTAGATTACGGATGGATGGATGGAAGAGAAAAAGCAGAAACAATTTATTTTCAATCAATAAACATCTATTTTAGCTTTTCTTGACCCATTGCATTATAACCAGACACCTCAGTACCCTTGTGCTTCCAAAACATTTTTCTTTATCAAATGTTCTGATTTGGGATGCCCAGCGGGGTCTGTAGGCCTACCTCATCGCTGTAGCCCCCTCCGTCAGGTTTGGAGGTCACCGGCGAGCGCACGTTCTCCTGCGTAGAAAGTTCCGGAAAGCCTCCATCCACGCGCTGACAGGCACAGTCACTGCGCTGGAGTGCCCTGAAGGGGTAATCACATTTTACATCACATTCATATTCACGTTAAATTTCACATTCACAGCCTCAGGCTTATGAGCCCGGTACTCTAACCCCTGTGCTACACTCCCTGTAGCACAGAAAGACTGCAAATAAACACGCACCTGTTAAAACACCTGAAATGTGTTCTGCAGGTGGCGGGACTGAAGTGACAGTTATCTGCTGACTTACAAATGCTCTTAAGCAGCAGGGAGACGGGACGCGTGCGTCTGCACATCGCTGTAAATGCTCTGACAGAACATCGCTTGCACCGTCTAGAATCTGACACAAACGCCGACGGTCTCTTTGGGGTCTCGGTCGAGTTAACATCCTTGCGCCAGCTTGTGCTACACGTCCGCTACAAACCCAAACGCGCTGGACATTCAGGGTCACAGACTTACTCTCGCAGAGGTTGGGGTTGCGCTGCCAACGCCATGGCATTATGACAGGAGAGACACAAGCAGTAAGTCATTAATCCCCTTGTTCTGCATTTATTTTAAAAATAAAGACCGGTTTTCCTCAGCAGCACACCATCTGTCCCTGGAGCTCCGATCCTCCCCCCCCCCCGCTCCCTGGAGCTCCGATCCTCCCACCCCCGCGCTCCCTGGAGCTCCGATCCTCCCCCCCCCCCCCCCGCACTCCCTGGAGCTCCAGTCCCCCCACCCCCCCGCTCCCTGGAGCTCCGATCCTCCCACCCCCGCGCTCCCTGGAGCTCCAGTCTCCCCCCCCCCCGCTCCCTGGAGCTCCAGTCCCCCCACCCCGCGCTCCCTGGAGCTCCAGTCCCCCCCCCCCCCCCCCGCACTCCCTGGAGCTCCAGTCCCCCCACCCCCCCGCTCCCTGGAGCTCCAGTCCCCCCACCCCGCGCTCCCTGGAGCTCCAGTCCCCCCCCCCCCCCCCCCGCACTCCCTGGAGCTCCAGTCCCCCCACCCCCCCGCTCCCTGGAGCTCCAGTCTCCCCCACCCCCCCGCTCCCTGGAGCTCCAGTCCCCCCCCCCCGCGCTCCCTGGAGCTCCAGTCTCCCCCCCCCCCCCCCCGCACTCCCTGGAGCTCCGAGCTAGCCGAGCGTAGCGCACAGCTAGCCGAAAGATCACTCGCCAAGAAGCAGGTCAACTCAAAGCAAAGAGCTTGTCTAGCAAGAGTGTTATCATAACATACTGACTGAAAAGAAAACCTGCATGTGTAAGATCCACACCCCTCCCTTTCCCCGTCCCTCTCTGCCCCTCCCTCCCTCTCTCCCTGCCCCTCTCTCTCTCCACCCCTCCCTTTCCTCTCTGATTCTGCCCTTCCTTAAAATGCAAACGGGCTTCATTCACATGACCTTAAAGCACACAGGAGTTCAGGGTGAATCAGATAAAGGCCATTTTATGTCATTTACTAAAGCCTACTGAAGCAAAAATGAGTGTTGCACTTTTACAGAAATCACATTTTGGTTAAGGTCATGCTAATAAAGCCATATTCTGTTTGCATACTTCAGACAAAATAACAATTTATAATGATTGTACACACAAAATTAAATAACTAAAACTGAAGATGTCCTTTCATTCTGTCTTTCCCTCTCTCCACCCATCCCTTTCTCTCTCTACCCCTCTCCCTCTCTCCACCCCTCCTTCTCTCTCTCTGCCCCTCCCTCATTCTCTCCACCGCTCCCTCTCTCTCCACCCCTCCCTCCCTCCCTCACTCTCTCTACCCCTCCCTCCCTCCCTCTTTCTCTCCACCCCTCCCACTCTCACTCTCCCCCCTCCCTCTCTCACCACCCCTCCCTCTCTCTCCCCCCCTCTCTCCGCCCCCTCTCTCTCTGCACCCTTCTCCCTCTCTGCCCCTCCGTCTCTCTCTCTCCCTCTCTCTCCGCCCCTCCCTCCCTCTCTGCCCCTCCGTCTCTCTCTCTCCCTCTCTCTCCACCCCTCCCTCTCTCTCTCTCTCGTAGGTCGTAGGTGGCTGAGATGGGAGTTCCTTTAGGGTGGTTGAGCGCCTCCCTGTGGCCGTTGCTGCTACAGCTGCTCTGCGCTGCCCCCTGCTGCCTGGGCCGGCCGTTCGCGCCGCCGCCGCCGCCCGCGGTCAACGTGGCGGTGGTGTTCAGCGGCTCCGCCTACCAGACGGAGATCAAGGGCCGGCTGAGCCGGGAGAACTTCCTGGACCTGCCGCTGGAGGTCAACCCCATCACAGTGCTGGTGAACAACACCAACCCTCGCACGCTGCTCACACGCGTGTGCGACACGCTGGCCTCCAGCCGCGTGCACGGCGTCGTCTTCGAGGACAACGTGGGCTCCGAGGCGGTGGCGCAGATGCTGGACTTCATCTCCGCGCAGACGGGCGTGCCCATCGTGGGCATCAGCGGCGGGTCCGCCGTGGTGCTGCCGTACAAGGTCAGTGCCCAACAGCGTCCAAGCCCGCGGCAAAGCGCCGGAATCAGAGCCGCTGTTTCTGAATCAGAGCCTAATGTTCCTGCATCAGAGCCTAATGTTCCTGCATCAGAGCTCAGTACCTCTGCATCAGAGCCTAATGTCTCTGCATCAGAGCCGGTGCCTCTGCATCAGAGCCCAGTGCCTCTGCATCAGAGCCCGGTGCCTCTGCATCAGAGCCTAATGTCTCTGCATCAGAGCCTGGTACCTCTGCATCAGAGCCCAGTGCCTCTGCATCAGAACCTAATGTCTCTGCATCAGAGCCTAATGTTTCTGCATCAGAGCCCAGTGCCTCTGCATCAGAGCCTAATGTCTCTGTATCAGAACTTGGTACCTCTGCATCAGAGCCTAATGTCTCTGCATCAGAGCCGGTGCCTCTGCATCAGAGCCTAATGTCTCTGCATCAGAGCCGGTGCCTCTGCATCAGAGCCAGTGCCTCTGCATCAGAGCCCAGTGCCTCTGCATCAGAGCCGGTGCCTCTGCATCAGAGCCCAGTGCCTCTGCATCAGAGCCCGGTGCCTCTGCATCAGAGCCTAATGTCTCTGCATCAGAGCCCAGTGCCTCTGCATCAGAGCCTAATGTCTCTGCATCAGAGCCAGTGCCTCTGCATCAGAGCCCAGTGCCTCTGCATCAGAGCCTAATGTCTCTGCATCAGAGCCCGGTGCCTCTGCATCAGAGCCTAATGTCTCTGCATCAGAGCCCAGTGCCTCTGCATCAGAGCCTAATGTCTCTGCATCAGAGCCAGTGCCTCTGCATCAGAGCCTAATGTCTCTGTATCAGAACTTGGTACCTCTGCATCAGAGCCTAATGTCTCTGCATCAGAGCCGGTGCCTCTGCATCAGAGCCAGTGCCTCTGCATCAGAGCCTAATGTCTCTGCATCAGAGCCAGTGCCTCTGCATCAGAGCCCAGTGCCTCTGCATCAGAGCCCGGTGCCTCTGCATCAGAGCCTAATGTCTCTGCATCAGAGCCCGGTGCCTCTGCATCAGAGCCTAATGTCTCTGCATCAGAGCCCAGTGCCTCTGCATCAGAGCCTAATGTCTCTGCATCAGAGCCAGTGCCTCTGCATCAGAGCCCAGTGCCTCTGCATCAGAGCCCGGTGCCTCTGCATCAGAGCCTAATGTCTCTGCATCAAAGCCCGGTACCTCTGCATCAGAGCCTAATGTTTCTGCATCAGAGCCGGTGCCTCTGCATCAGAGCCTAATGTCTCTGCATTAGAGCCGCTGTTTCTGCATCAGAGCCCGTGCCTCTGCATCAGAGCCCGGTACCTCTGCATCAGAGCCTAATGTCTCTGCATCAGAGCCCGGTACCTCTGCAACAGAGCCTAATGTCTCTGCATTAGAGCCGCTGTTTCTGCATCAGAGCCCGTACCTCTGCATCAGAGCCCGGTACCTCTGCAACAGAGCCTAATGTCTCTGCATCAAAGCCCGGTACCTCTGCATCAGAGCCTAATGTCTCTGCATCAGAGCCCAGTGCCTCTGCATCAGAGCCCGGTGCCTCTGCATCAGAGCCTAATGTCTCTGCATCAAAGCCCGGTACCTCTGCATCAGAGCCTAATGTTTCTGCATCAGAGCCCGGTGCCTCTGCATCAGAGCCTAATGTCTCTGCATTAGAGCCGCTGTTTCTGCATCAGAGCCCGTGCCTCTGCATCAGAGCCCGGTACCTCTGCAACAGAGCCTAATGTCTCTGCATCAGAGCCCGGTACCTCTGCAACAGAGCCTAATGTCTCTGCATTAGAGCCGCTGTTTCTGCATCAGAGCCCGTGCCTCTGCATCAGAGCCCGGTACCTCTGCAACAGAGCCTAATGTCTCTGCATCAGAGCCTAATGTCTCTGCATCAGAGCCTAATGTCTCTGCATCACAGCCCGGTGCCTCTGTATCAGAGCTGCTATTTCTGCATTAGAGCCTAATGTCCCTGCATCAGAGCCCAGTGCCTCTGCATCAGAGCCCGGTACCTCTGCATCAGAGCCCGGTGCCTCTGCATCAGAGCTGGACCTTCAGCATCACACCCATTATTTTAGCATCAGAACCAGAGCTTTCCGCACCAAGGCCAGCATTTCAGACCCAGCTTTGAGCCTGGAATGCAGCAGATACGCAGTAAAACAACATCGCATAAATCAGATGAGATTCACCAGATGTGACTGTCTGACCTTGTGAGCTGGGGGTGAGACTGCCGATGCTAAAGCTAACTGGTTAATCAGGACTAAAAGCCCGTCACCCGGGCAACGTGTGGCCTAGCGTGGTGATTTACGCTCAACTGATCCAATAACACAAAGACACACAAGCAAACCCGCTGCTTTTTTACTGGTTACTGCTGGCAGACTGACAGTAGCCTAAAATTCACCACCGACACACGAGCATGTGAGCTTTTTACGCTTGCCTGCGGCTTCCCAAACTCCCCTCTACCCAGACTGCTTTAAAGGGAGAGAGAAAGGTGGCATAACATTGCAAAAAAAAAAAAAAAAAGACTTTAAAGTGATTTAGTCTTCAATGAGACTTAAAATCTTATTTCTTTCTCTGAAAAATGAGAAAATTAGCTTATTTTTTTGCTTGACAAGTGAAATTGTCTCACCCCATTGGAAAACCTTGAAATGACTCAAACGATCTCCCCATTGACGATCTTTTTGTCTTATTTAGCCAAAACGTAATAGAAATAAGATTTTAAGAGTAAATATAAGGCTAAAGTGCTCGTTAAGATTAACCTTTTTCTGGTTTTTGAAGTCTGGAAGCGTGGGCGAATAACTGTTTTTAGAAAGACGAGGAAAGGGACGGAAAGCTCTGAAGAACCGTCTTCCATAAACCAGGAGTCACACCGCGGGCAGCGGAAGGGAGAAGCAGCCGTGATTATAAGGAAACCGTTATGTGCGCGCGCGCGCGCGAGGCGACCCGTATTAATTTCTCCCGCACAGAGATGGCCGAAGCCGTAAACACCGGCGGCTGCGGAATGCAGCGGTGCGACCGGCGGCACAAAGTCAGTTTAAATACGGATAAAATAACGGGAGTGTGATGGGCGGAGAGCGGTTTTATTAGTTCGATGCAAATGACGATGCGGGGGGAGCGGAGACGATTCAGCGCGAGGGGATTTCAAATCTGCAACTATAAACAAAACGTTTGGGCCGGCAGATGAGAAGGAATAACGCGGAGCGCGGACCTCCCGTTGTGAACACACGGGGAGCTCGGGACCCTAATGTTTAATCAGCGCTGTTCATTTCCGCTGAAACGGCTCAATCTGCTCAAATTCACGCGCAACACAGACCTGACGAGTAGAAAATACGAAGCCTGCAAGCAACCTTCAATTTCCATTATCCCATCTGTAGATTTAACATCTACTGCTGACTATCATCGTCTCTCTCTCTCTGTCCTTCCCCCCCTCTGTCCCCATGTCTTCTGAATTGTTCTGTCTCTCTGTATCCTTCTGTTTCCTTCCCCCCCTCTTTCCTTCCCACCCTCAGTCTCCCCATCTCTCCCACACTTTGCCTCATTGTTTCTCAGTCTCCCTCTCTCTCTCTCCATTTCTCAATAATTAATATCTTAATTATGCCCCTTTGACTGTAGATTGGCTCCGAGTTTTAAGAGAAGGAAATGCATCACAAAAATAGGGTTTAGATTTCTTTTTCTTTTTTTGGAGAAGTAGGGGGTGTAATCCATTTGCTGTGTGAAATTTAAATGACTCTCATTTAATGAGAAAAGAACCAGGAAAAACAGTGCAGTTGGACTTGGCACGTGGAATTAATCCTCGCTTAGGCAACTGACTTGCAGTTTGGTTTCTTTATAACACTGAAAAGAAATTGCTTTTTTATTTCTTGAAAATATTTCAGTATTAAAATGTGAAATGAGAGTTAGTGTGATTAAATTCTACATTATTTGTCAGTGCCCATCTGTAGTGCCACTGTTCATATTCTTTTGTCAAGCTATTATTATTGGTATCCGTCAAACAGATTTATTTACAGGAAAAATATATTGTAATCTCAGCCCAAAAGGCAGAAGTACTAAATACCTGCTGAGATTATTTAAACTCTAATTATTTGATCACAGGGAACACAACAGTTAATCGCACAAGATAAATGAGGAAATGAATAAAGTAGGAAAAAAACGCAATTATCCAAGGCTGGCAGCTGAAATTGAAAGTCTCCTGTTTATCCCTGTGAAAGGAAACTCCACAGGCAAACATTTTCACCCCAAGAACCAAGACTGTTAAACACTGATAGTGCTCATAAGCCTGCGTGTGTGTGTGTGTGTGTGTGTGTGTGAGAGAGAGAAAGAGGGGCTAGACAGAAAGTGGAAGAAAGCGAGAATAAACATATTTGTTCAAGATAATGTATTTTGAATTTGGAGTTTGGATTTGAGCGACAGGGCAGAACCTGGACAAGCAAGCCGGCAGCACTGAGAGGTTTGGGAAGGCATCTGATTGGCCAGGAACAGTGTCTGACATGCAGGGAGAGGTCTGATTGGACTGGAACACAGTCTGAAACGCAGGGAGCAATCTGATTGGCCAGGAACAGAGTCTGAAACGCAGGAAGGCATCTGATTGGGCAGGAACAGAGTCTGAAACGCAGGGAGCAATCTGATTGGCCAGGAACAGAGTCTGAAACGCAGGGAGCAGTTTGATTGGGCAGGAACAGAGTCTGAAACGCAGGGAGCAGTCTGATTGGCCAGGAACAGAGTCTGAAACGCAGGGAGCAGTCTGATTGGGCCAGAACAGAGTCTGAAACACAGGGAGCAGTCTGATTGGACTGGAACAGAGTCTGAAACACAGGGAGCAGTCTGATTGGACAGGAACAGAGTCTGAAACGCAGAGAGGAGTCTGATTGGAGGGACACAGGCTCGGGACACGTACAGCCTGGCATGTGTCAGGGTAATGAAATAACAGTAAGAATCGATGTCACAACTTTTTGTTTCTTGGAAGAGTTACCGGCGCCTTGGGAGACCTGAACAGCAACAAAACAAACAAACGCAAACATTTCACAGCACAGTGGGCCTGATCCACAGCACAGTGGGTCTGATCCACAGCACAGTAAACCTGATCCACAGCACAGTGGGTCTGATCCACAGCACAGTGAGCCTGATCCACAGCACAGTGGGTCTGATCCACAGCACAGTAAACCTGATCCACAGCACAGTGGGTCTGATCCACAGCACAGTAAACCTGATCCACAGCACAGTGGGTCTGATCCACAGCACAGTAAACCTGATCCACAGCACAGTGGGTCTGATCCACAGCACAGTGGGCTTGATCCACAGCACAGTGAGCCTCATCCACAACACAGTGAGCCTGATCCACAGCACAGTGAGCCTGACCCACAGCACAGTGGGGCTGATCCACAGCACAGTGAGCCTGACCCACAGCACAGTGGGGCTGATCCACAGCACAGTGAGCCTGATCCACAGCACCGCCTCTAAAGAGCCCAGCAGCAGCCTGCTACAGAACCGGGCTGTGACATCATCACCGCGGGCTGTGACATCATCACCGCGTGGCGCACAGCCGTTGCGCTGACCCAGAGTTCGCTCGGTGCGCCTCGGAGAGCTCCGTCTCCCGGGGGAACGCGTTTGCGCTCTCGTTAAGGCAAAGCCAGAGTTTTAAACGACTGCGGAGCTGTGAGGGGCTCAGTGGGCGGCTCAAATAATCACCTGCAGGATTAACGCAAGCATGTAATCACACACATTCCACACGGAAACATTCCCCGCTTTTCATTTACAACAGGTCTCTGAAAGTCGCCTTCTTGTTCCGCTTCACTTCATCTCCCTCTCCCTCCTTCTCTCTCTCTCTCCCTCCCTCCCCCTCTCCCTCATTATGTCCATGAGCTTTATTTGCTGGAGAACTTGCTAAAGCGATCCTACACGCGTGTGTAGTGTATGTATGCTATCGACACACGTATGTCACACTGAGGCTTTCAGCAGTGCACGTGTGCAGGTTTAGGCTCCAGGTTCACCAGCGGTGACCGTGGAGACTGCAGCCCAGGTATCCGTGGCAACCGCAGCAGTACGTCGGGATTGTAACCTCATCTGTCAGCGAGGGCTCATACATCAAGCGCAGATGAGAATCACACCGCAACGCTCCAGCTATCGGCTATCAATCACCGATCGATTATCACTCAGGAGTCGCGCTGGTGAGCGGGCAGCGGGACTGATCAATGGTGATGATGGCGGTGTGCACGCACACACGCACGCACGCACGCACGCACGCACTCACACTCACACGCACACGCACACGCACACGCACACGCACACGCGTGCGCACACACACACACACACGCGCGCGCGCGCGCACACACACGCGCGGCGCGCACACACACACGCGCGCGCGCGCGTGCGCACACACACACACACACACACACACACGCGTGCGCGCACACACCCTGGAGACACTGTCTTTAATTCACACAGCAGGCTAGTCTGGGCCGGTGGTGCCAGAATCTCTCACGCAGGTAGAAAGTGTGAGCTGCAGTTCAGCGGGGAACTCAACACAAACCACCTGATGCTGACAGCAGAGCAGAGCGATTTCTCATTCCACACACACCTCCACACACACCCCCGGGATGAGCTCAGTTAACCGTCTAACTTCTGTGCGCCAGTATCTAGCCTAGACTATTCTTAAAACTTTTTCTTTTTTTTTTACAGATTTACTTTCAATTTGTGTCAAAACAGCATCAGAAGTTGCTTCGGACAATAAGGTCTGACAAATGAACAAAAGTATAACATAAATGCAGACTGAGTCTTCTTTGCCTCTGCCGGGGTGTTACTGGGATGCAGTTAAACTCCGGGATTTACAACAAAAGCTGTTTTATTTTTACAATCATATTTACTAATTCCAAAGATTTTACAGAGCAAGGCAAAGGGCTTGTGTCAACGCAAGCGATGGATAAAAATCATAAACCAAGAAGTTTATGACCAGTACCACCGACATTCATCAAAAGACGCGTTTCACAACCGCAAAATCAATTTCATTTTCCCAAGCCTAATTACACAGCAGCAGCAGTAAAAACAAAATGGATGTGGTCAGTGGGGAGAAATGAAGACGTTTAACTATCTAACTATCTGCAGATTACACGACTGAGGGTTTGTTCTGCGTCGGTGTGAAGCGTGAATAAGATACACCCAACTGCCATCCCCTACTGGTGCTTCTGTCACGCGAGCTTTAGCCCTGTCAGAGACACTTAACACAGTCAAAGACACCATTTAACACTGACAGAGACACTTAACACTGACAGAGATAACACTTGTCACACCCAGAGACAGCCTTTGCCATTCTCAGAGGCACATTAACACTGTGAGGCTCTCTGTGAGAAACAGACTTAACTCACAGAGTCAAGCAACCTGAACACAGTGACAGGCAAAGCAGCAGTGTTCAGCAGCGTTCAGCAGCGTTCAGCAGTGTTCAGCAGTGTTCAGCGCTGTTCAGCAGTGTTCAGCAGCGTTCAGCGCTGTTCAGCAGTGTTCAGCAGCGTTCAGCAGTGTTCAGCGCTGTTCAGCAGCGTTCAGCAGCGTTCAGCAGTGTTCAGCAGTGTTCAGCAGCGTTCAGCAGTGTTCAGCGCTGTGACAGGAACGCTATTCAGTGACACTCGAACCGGAATGTCACATTTGTGTGGAGCGGTAGACCCCAGGGGGCGCGGAATGAGAACGTCCCACTGGGGAGAGGCGTTTTACAGACCCCCCCCCCCTCCCCCCCCCCCGCTAACACAGAGCAGCTGTGTTTTACCGAGCGCAGTGTACAGAAGCACTCTGGTCTAGACACAGTGGATTTTCTGCGTTCAGAACAGCAGGAGATTAAGAAGATACAACAGGAGCCACCCTTCCACACACATTACTGTACATACATCACACTACATTCACTTTACAGATGAGCTTACTGTGCACGCACATTACCACACACACGCATGCGCACAGACACACAGACACACACGCATACACACACAGACCCACACATGCTCACACACGCACGCACATACACACACACACACCCACACACGCATGCACACACACACACACGCACGTACGCACAGACACACGCACACGCACACACACAGACACACACACACATGCACATAGACAGACAAACACACACACACATACGCACAGACACACGCACGCACACGGACAGACAGACACACACACGCACAGACACACGCACGCATGCACACAGACAGACACACACACACACACACACAGACACACACACATGCACAGACACACGCACGCACGCACGCATGCACACAGACAGACACACACACACACACACCCACCCACACACACAGACACACACACACACGCACACACGCATACACACACACGCACACACACTCGTTCGGCCCCTCAGCCTGACGCGGTGGGTGATAGCTCTGTCTCTGTGGCGGGTTTTTGGCGGACAGCGCGGAGACAGATTTATGGGCTCCTGCCACTGCGTCTCCGTGACTCACCTGCACAGGAGCCCCCCCCCCTCAGCCCCCCCCCCCGGCCTCCTCAGCCCCCCCCCCGAGAGGAGGAACATCAAAAACACATCGCCCAATAAGCAAGCAGAACACGTCCCTGAGCGGGCCGTCTGCGCTGTTAAACGCCTGAGTCACCGGCAGCCCGTCGCTATGGGACCTGATGGAGAGGTCCGCACTACGCTGCCACCTAAGTGTGCCATCGCCTGGAAGACTGCCGCCATGGGTCTGGTCCTGGTTCTGACAGGGTCCGGTCTCCCAGCGAGCGCCCTCGATAAGCGGCGACCCAGATACCCGCTGTCCTGTTCAGACGAGGCAGGGCTACGTGTGATTGGCCCGCAGACCGATGGCCCTCTGTCTCACAGCGTATCCACAGAGCTGCTGAAACACGGCTCCTGCTCCAAGCCCCGCCCCGAAACCGCCTTAGTTACTGTTGCTAATGACCTCCTCCCGTCTTCCCTTTCGCATGCTTCACACTCGCTTCCTGATGCGCTGTAAAATTCAGCCTTTGAAACGCAATCCTGCTAAATTATTTCATGTCTTATCTGAACCAATATAAGTACCACCCAGGGGGCGGTTCTTGGACCATTGATCCCCCCCCCCAACCCCTTGCCTGTTACTGCATATGTAAGTAGTAACTGAAAGACATTTACCCAATTAGATTAATTTAGCCTATGAACTTGATTCAGCTGTTTCAAATACAGGACTAATTTATCTCTACCCCCCCACCACCCCTTCCAGGGCGAGGGGTCAGCCTTCCTCCAGCTGGGCTCGTCCATCGAGCAGCAGGTCAACGGGATGTTCAAGGTGATGGAGGAGTACAACTGGGACAACTTTGCCGTCATCACCAGCCTGTACCCCGGGTACGAGGCCTACGTGGACTACATCCGCTCCTTCACCGACACCAGCTACTTCCTGTGGGACCTGCAGGACGTGCTGACCTTCGACATGTCGGAGGGGATGAGCGACATCCGGGCGCGGCGGGTGCTGCAGCAGGTGGACGCGCAGGTGCTGCTGGTGTACTGCTCGCACGACGAGGCGCGCTTCCTGTTCCGCGTGGCCGCCGACGTGGGCCTGGTGGGGCCCGGCTACATCTGGATGCTCCCCGGCGTGGCGGTGGGGAACCCGGACCTGCCCCCCCCCGACAGCTTCCCCGTGGGCCTCATCAGCATCATCACCGCCCGCTGGAAGCTCAGCCTGAGGAAGAGGGTGCGGGATGGCGTGGCCATCGTGGTCAAGGGCGTGCAGAGCTTCCGCAAGTACCAGGGGCCCCTCCCGGATGAGCACGCAGACTGCCGCGGGGGCCCCCGGGTCCCCAGCAACAACACGCTCTTCAGGTGAGTCCAGGGAGGGGGGCCTGGGAGCAGGGGTCAAAGGGGAAGGGTCAAAGGGGGAGGTGTTGAGGGAAAAGTAGCTGAGGGGAGGAGCTAAGATGTCTCTAAGAGGGGGAGGGGCTAAGATGTCTCTAAGAGGGGGAGGGCCTAAGATGTCTCTAAGAGGGGGAGGGGCTAAGATGTCTCTAAGAGGGGGAGGGGCTAAGATGTCTCTAAGAGGGGGAGAGGCTAAGATGCCTCTAAGAGGGGGAGGGGCTAAGATGTCTCTAAGAGGGGGAGGGCCTAAGATGTCTCTAAGAGGGGGAGAGGCTAAGATGCCTCTAAGAGGGGGAGGGGCTAAGATGTCTCTAAGAGGGGGAGGGGCTAAGATGTCTCTAAGAGGGGGAGGGCCTAAGATGTCTCTAAGAGGGGGAGGGGCTAAGATGCCTCTAAGAGGGGGAGAGGCTAAGATGTCTCTAAGAGGGGGAGGGCCTAAGATGTCTCTAAGAGGGGGAGGGGCTAAGATGTCTCTAAGAGGGGGAGGGCCTAAGATGTCTCTAAGAGGGGGAGGGGCTAAGATGTCTCTAAGAGGGGGAGGGGCTAAGATGTCTCTAAGAGGGGGAGAGGCTAAGATGCCTCTAAGAGGGGGAGGGGCTAAGATGTCTCTAAGAGGGGGAGGGCCTAAGATGTCTCTAAGAGGGGGAGAGGCTAAGATGCCTCTAAGAGGGGGAGGGGCTAAGATGTCTCTAAGAGGGGGAGGGCCTAAGATGTCTCTAAGAGGGGGAGGGGCTAAGATGCCTCTAAGAGGGGGAGAGGCTAAGATGTCTCTAAGAGGGGGAGGGCCTAAGATGTCTCTAAGAGGGGGAGGGGCTAAGATGCCTCTAATTCCAGTTTTTATGACATTGTGTTCGGGGCCAGTGCACACTTGGATGGCCTGTGTGGCATTTCATTTTCACTGTGAGGGCAGGACATTTCTGCACATTATGTTCGGGCCCCTTTATGATTCGAGCAGGAGAAAGCGGTGTCGCTGGTTTCTAACAGCCTGCCACAGAGGGAACGTTACAGACTGATTAAGCCCGAAACTGAGTGAGACGTAAAGCGGCCAGAGCATCAGCCGACACGGCCAGGGGCATTAGCCTGCTAATGGGGCATTTACACCCTCACTGCGTGAGCGCCTCACCTCATCCTCAGGGAAATAAGTAAAGAAAAAGCATAAGAGTAATATGTAATATAATACTACATTATATTTAAATAATGGCAAGTTAACAGTAGTAGTAGTAGTAATAACAATAACAACAACAACAATCTTCTATCAGACTTTTATCAGGTTTGCCAAAATCTGCATCAAATGTACAGTGCATTATGGCAGCAAAAGATTTTGATTTAACCTAATTGAAAGACAAACAGAGAGCGAGAGAGAGGGAGAGAGTGAGAGAGGGGTGTGGACACGCTCCTGCCAGCCAAACCCAAAAGAGCAATCTGGTACCATCTGCACCAGGAAACACAGCTAATCCCATTGGATCAGAAAACAGTAATCAGCCAAAAATAGGTTCGGCTTCAGCGAGGAAATTCAGCCGGTGTCTGGCACCGGTGGAGGTCATGTGATGGGAGGGGGGCGGGGCTTGTGGGAGCACAGGAGCGAGAGGGCGGAGCTCTGTGACTTATAGGACTATAATGGGGGGGGGGGGGGTCATAATGGGCAGGTATTATTTTTGCTACCCCTGGAGAACATTCAGCGCGCCGCACCTGTGAGATTGCGGGGTTCGAGCCAGGTGAGGTGTCCTTCAGGTGAAGCAGGATGTGCTGGGATGGCATCGCATTGATTTCCACTCTGTTCCTGCTGTCAGGTCAAATACACGTCAAATAACCCCCCCCCCCCGCCACCCCCGCCACCCCCGCCACCCCCTGCACACGGCCTTCTGCTCCTGCGCCACGGACAGAGTGGACCGGGCTGAACCGCAGTGACCCAGGCTCAATCTCTGGCTTAAACACAGGCGGTCAGGTGTGGGGTCAGGTGTTGGGTCAAGTGTTGGGTCAGGTGTGTGGTCAGGTGTTGGGTCAAGTGTGGGGTCAAGTGTGGGGTCAGTTGTTGGGTCAAGTGTTGGGTCAGGTGTTGGGTCAAGTAAGACTCGTGTTTATACAGCGCCTTTCCAAACTGAACACAAATTCAACATCATCACTGAGTGCTCCTTTCTTAGTGATATTTATTGCCGTCTTACATTTTTAATGAATGCCTTTCAATTAAGAATAATTCCACCTGCCAATGCCATTACAAAGATCAGCACATTAAAATGCCGTTCCACACTGACTGCTGTATGCCGTTAAAGCCTTCTTAGATCTCATAATAATTAGTCAAAACACCAATAAATACCCACACAACATATTTTGTAATGACGTCTAATGCAGTTAGTAATCTATTACGCATTAGTAATGCACTGCTGCTTAAAATGTTCCAAAAAAATCTGCACTGAGCACATTAACAGGTATGCTGGTTGTGACTGAGGAGGACACTGGTCCCTCAGCCCTGCTCGAATTGGCTGTGTCCGTGGAGACTGGTCCCTCAGTTCTGCTCTGATTGGCTGTGTCCGTGGACACTGGTCCCTCAGCCCTGCTCTGATTGGCTGTGTCTGTGTTTTAGGCATATGCTGAACGTGTCCTGGGAACACAAGGACTTCTCCTTCAACAGCGATGGTTACCTGAGCAACCCGTCCATGGTCATCATCACCCTGGACCGCGAGCGCCAGTGGGACAAGGTACGGCCGCGCTACTGCCAGTTCCTGTGCCTAAAATCACTGCAACCATCTGCTGCTTCCTGTAGCTAAAATCACCCCAACACTGCTGCTTCCTGTAGCTAAAAACAACTAAAATAAACGTGCATCTGCAGTTTCAACATTGAATATCCAAATATGTGCTTGCTAACAAGCTAGCTGCCTAAAACGTAATTTGCTAATCATAACATAAAATATAGCTAGCTAACTGATTTTATGACATTCTTGAGTAACAAATACCACATGACTGAAACTGCGTTAGTTCTCAATGAACGATAAAAAACAAAGGAGTTGGTAGTGGACTCAGACTTTTGGACCCAAATGTATGTGAGGAGAAAAGTTTAATATCGAGTGTAATCTTATTGATTCACAAAGCAGTCGCTAACTAGCTAGCTATCGTAACGAATTAGTTTATGTTAGTTTGCAACAGTCATGCTACCTAGCAAGTTTTCTTATTATTTTGGAGCACATCTGTGGGAAAGCTGTGAAAGGGCAAATAAATTCTTCTTCGAATTGGTACACAGGGGAACCCAACAAAACTGGTTGCTCTTCGTCGCTGCCATTGTTTTGGTGGCTGTTAAGATATCCGGAAATGAGAGACCCCTACGTCCGGTTTTCATACCCGGAAATGTGAAACAGGCCTACGGAGTGCGCATCCGGGTACTTTAGCCGTGCTCCGCACTACCGAACTTCGGTTTGGACTTGCACTCCAAGATGGAGGCATGCTCGCTATGCGCAATCGGAGCATGGAAGTATGCGGTTTGGGACACAGCCAAAATTACTGCAACACTCTGCTGCTTCCTGTAACTAAAATCTCACTGTGTTGCTTGATGAATATAAAATGAGTTGTTAAATCTACCGCTACAACTTTTATTGGTTCAAGAACTCTGCTTAACATGCTGTGCTTCCTATAGCATTCAATCATATTTATTCAGCCTCTGGAATATAAGTATCACCGTAGTTTCCCAATCTCACTCTTTGAAGACCTCTCCACGGGTTGTGCTGCGCCTCTATGCATCTACAATAGCAAGGTTAGACTCTGCATGCCAATTCCAGGAATTTCAATAAAAGCGTCCCATTTTTTTTTTTTTTTTTTTTTTTTTGCAGTTTCCATATATTCTGTTGATACTCTTCACATACTAAGAGGCTTCCAATACCCCTTTAAATTAATGCAGAGGCTCCACTTTGAGGCAGTTCAGACACAAAAGGTTAGATGTGCACCAATCATCTTATGTTCGGAAGCATTACATTGGGTGATGGCAAGTTCCCCACAAAAACCAGAGAATTATAATAGACATGCTTATGGAAACGGAAAAACACCTGACATGTGGTGTGAAAAGGGTGGCCGGTGGCCGGGGGGGGGTCTAAGCTGAAGTCACAGCTGCACCCAGCCCAAGGAGCAGTGCATCTACACCAGACATGAAGCAAACAAGCTGCCTTTCCCTCGTTTATCCAAACATGCATTTAGAGCCTCATTTCCAGTCTTGAGTTTGAGCCTCCTGTCGGTTTCGTGTCTCTGGAGTCTGTCTGCACAGACTTTCAATGTAAAATTATTTACTTCAATAACCCCCCTCCACATGAGGTCATCGGACACCTTGCCAGCTCCTCACCTGGGTCTCTGACTGAGGGGGTGCGGCTGTCTGAGTCTGGAGTCTGGAGGTTATGCGCTAGTTCCTACTAGAGTCGAGCAGAGAACCGCTCCGGGCTCTGTCTCACTAATTACCTCCACCCTGATTGATTTTTCTTTCCAAGGTTGGTTTCTATGAAGTCAATTATTTAAAAATATTCTGGTGCAGCGTGGGGTGAGAGGTGTAATTGGAAGACCAGACAGAGCAACTCAGCTCAAGCCAACCAGGTCTCACATGGACTGGATGGAGAGTCCGCATGCAGTGTGGAGGGCACAAGCACCTTGGTTTAATGCAATAAAATAATCCAAAGCGTCTGTTAAAATATGCCTGCATTATTGTGCAACAAGTCTCTTTACATCTCACCCCCTAGTCAGTATATTTACATTTATTTGTGTATTACATATTTGAATGTATTCATTATCCAGAGCATCTTACAGTATGCCCACATCTCAGTAAGCTTGCTGACAGAAGGCCTACCTCTCCCTATAAATCACTGCATTATCCTGTCAGTCAGTACGCCTACAGCAAATCTCCATCTCAGTCAGTTTACACACAGCAGTGCTAACATTTTTCGAAGAAGCTAATGTGCTCCTAATTTGAAAAATTAGGAGCACACTAATGCATTCCAATTAGTAGACGAGCTCCTAAATTATTTTTCCAGTTAGCGCACATCAGTTTCCTGGAGCAAATGCTCCTAAATGGGAGTCCGGATAAGTACATTTGCATCTCAGTATATTCACTCGAAATGTCCCTCTGTACAGAAGCAGTGCACAGGAGTGAGTGGGAGTACATGGTCCTCTCAGTCAGTAAACCTAGAGTAAGCGAACCCTCCCAGTTCCCTGTCCAAATCTCCCTCTACAAACACTGAAGATCTTTTCTTTCTGTCTTTCTTCCATTGTTTCATCGTTTCCCAGCTTCTCCTCTCCTTCCTTTGCTGTGTTATTCCATTCCAGAGACCACATGCAGTCTCTGGGCTCAGCTCGTCACAGATGGAGAGATTCTAACCGATGTTGTTTTTATTGATTCCCGACTCGTTTTGAGATAGGGCTGTTAGGAGTTACTGCGCTGACATAATCGCCCATCAGAACTCAGTGGACCTGCGAGGAGGGGTCCGTTAGCGAGGCTGAGGAGACGGCGCCACTGTGGGGCGAGTGGATCGCTCTCTCACAGCGAGTGGATCGCTCTCTCACAGCGAGTGGATCGCTCTATCACAGCTCTCTCACAGCGAGTGGATCGCTCTCTCACATCTCTCTCACAGCGAGTGGATCGCTCTATCACAGCTCTCTCACAGCGAGTGGATCTCTCTCTCACAGCGAGTGGATCGCTCTCTCACAGCGAGTGGATCGCTCTCTCACAGCGAGTGGATCGCTCTATCACAGCTCTCTCACAGCGAGTGGATCGCTCTATCACAGCTCTCTCACAGCGAGTGGATCTCTCTCTCACAGCGAGTGGATCGCTCTCTCACAGCGAGTGGATCGCTCTATCACAGCTCTCTCACAGCGAGTGGATCGCTCTCTCACATCTCTCTCACAGCGAGTGGATCGCTCTATCACAGCTCTCTCACAGCGAGTGGATCTCTCTCTCACAGCGAGTGGATCGCTCTCTCACAGCGAGTGGATCGCTCTATCACAGCTCTCTCACAGCGAGTGGATCGCTCTATCACAGCTCTCTCACAGCGAGTGGATCGCTCTATCACAGCTCTCTCACAGCGAGTGGATCTCTCTCTCACAGCGAGTGGATCGCTCTCTCACAGCGAGTGGATCGCTCTATCACAGCTCTCTCACAGCGAATGGATCGCTCTATCACATCTCTCTCACAGCGAGTGGATCGCTCTCTCACATCTCTCTCACAGCGAGTGGATCGCTCTATCACATCTCTCTCACAGCGAGTGGATCTCTCTCTCACAGCGAGTGGATCTCTCTCTCACAGCGAGTGGATTGCTCTCTCACAGCGAGTGGATCGCTCTCTCACAGCGAGTGGATCACTCTCTCACAGCGAGTGGATCGCTCTATCACAGCTCTCTCACAGCGAGTGGATCGCTCTCTCGCATCTCTCTCACAGCGAGTGGATCGCTCTCTCACAGCGAGTGGATCTCTCTCTCACAGCGAGCGGATCGCTCTCTCACAGCTCTCTCACAGCGAGTGGATCGCTCTCTCACAGCGAGTGGATCGCTCTCTCACAGCGAGCGGATCGCTCTCTCACAGCGAGTGGATCTCTCTCTCACAGCGAGTGGATCGCTCTCTCACAGCGAGTGGATCGCTCTCTCACAGCGAGCGGATCGCTCTCTCACAGCGAGTGGATCTCTCTCTCACAGCGAGTGGATCGCTCTCTCACAGCGAGTGGATCGCTCTCTCACAGTGAGTGGATCTCTCTCTCACAGCGAGTGGATCGCTCTATCACAGCTCTCTCACAGCGAGCGGATCGCTCTCTCACAGTGAGTGGATCTCTCTCTCACAGCTCTCTCACAGCGAGCGGATCTCTCTCTCACAGCTCTCTCACAGCGAGTGGATCGCTCTCTCACAGTGAGTGGATCTCTCTCTCACAGCTCTCTCACAGTGAGTGGATCGCTCTCTCACAGCGAGTGGATCTCTCTCTCACAGCGAGCGGATCGCTCTCTCACAGTGAGTGGATCTCTCTCTCACAGCTCTCTCACAGTGAGTGGATCTCTCTCTCACAGCGAGCGGATCGCTCTCTCACAGCTCTCTCACAGTGAGTGGATCTCTCTCTCACAGCAAGTGGATCACTCTCTCACAGTGAGTGGATCGCTCTCTCACAGCGAGCGGATCGCTCTCTCACAGCTCTCTCACAGTGAGTGGATCTCTCTCTCACAGTGAGCGGATCGCTCTCTCACAGCGAGTGGATCTCTCTCTCACAGTGAGTGGATCTCTCTCTCACAGCGAGCGGATCGCTCTCTCACAGCTCTCTCACAGTGAGTGGATCGCTCTCTCACAGCGAGCGGATCTCTCTCTCACAGCAAGTGGATCGCTCTCTCACAGCCAGTGGATCGCTATCTCACAGCTCTCTCACAGTGAGTGGATCTCTCACAGTGAGTGGATCTCTCTCTCACAGTGAGTGGATCTCTCACAGTGAGTGGATCGCTCTCTCACAGCTCTCTCACAGCGAGCGGATCTCTCTCTCACAGCCAGTGGATCGCTCTCTCACAGCGAGTGGATCGCTCTCTCACAGTGAGTGGATCGCTCTCTCACAGCTCTCTCACAGCGAGCGGATCGCTCTCTCACAGCGAGTGGATCTCTCTCTCACAGCGAGTGGATCGCTCCCTCACAGCTCTCTCACAGCGAGTGGATCGCTCCCTCACAGCTCTCTCACAGCGAGTGGATCGCTCTCTCATAGCTGACTAACAGGCAGCTGTCTTGCGACGGGTCTGCAGGAGGACAGAGAGTTGTCCTCTGGAGAGGACAGAAACGGTCTGAAGCGTTAGCGTGCGGCGCCTTGTTTTTGTTTGTGCGCCGTTCTGTGTCCCGCCGTCAGGCTCTGAAATCATTTGCTCGACCCGCCGCCCCCCCCCCCCCCCCCCCACCACCGCCGCCCCCGCCATTCCCGCCTTCCCCTCCCGCTGCGGCGGCTCTCGCCGCTCCTCACCCCAGGGACCAGTTTGCGTGGGGGGGGGGGGGGGTAACAAACGAGCGCCTTTCTGTTCCCCTCCCACGCCGTTCTCAGAGCTGCGCCAGGAGGGAGACGTCTGACTGTCTGGCCTCTCGCCACCGAGCAGCACGCCGCTCTCCCGCCAACTTACTGGCGGGATAAATGACGGGCCTCCTGCTCCTTCCAAACGCGAGCGCGTCTGAGAGCTGCCAGTTCGGCTGCTTCCTAAAATGTCTGAGGAGTAGACTTCACCCCCCCCCCCCCAGCCTCTTCACCTACACCCCCTCAAAGGTATTCTTTCAGACTAGAGAGGAGAGGGAAAGATACACTCAGAGAGAGAGAGAGGGGAATAGAAAGAGGGAGGAAGAGAGAAAGAGGGAGAGAAATGACAGGACTTCAAAAAAAAAAAAAAACTGACCACAAACAAACCCAAACAACCAGCACAGGCAGAGAGCATGAAAGAGAAAAAGGGCGGAAGGAGAGAGAGAGGGCGGGAGAGAGTAAATAAGAGTAAGAGAGGGCAATAGGAAAGAGTGCAGAAAGAGACAGAGAGAGAGAGAGATGAGTGAGGGGAGAAAGCTAGCTCGATTTGCAACTCCAGCAGCAGAGGCTGTTCAGCGTTTCCGCCAGACAAACTCAGCATCTCTCCACACGCAGGGACAGGCTGCGATCAGAGGGAAGGCAGGCTGAGGGGGAAGCGCCGGTTCGGCTGAAGACCACAGCGTTCAGGTGAAGGACCCCATTTATCTGTCCTGACTGTTCCTGCGATAATCAGCTGATCTGCTTCAGAAGCCAAGGAGCATGAAATCGTGCTCGAAGCAGCCCGTGTCCGCAGCCGACATTAGCATTCAGACGCTAACGAGTCGCGGGGAGCGGCTTCACCCCTCCCGAAATGTTCGGGACAGAACAGTGGGCTCTTCAGTGGGAGTAAAAGGGCTTCCAGCAAAGCCATCTGAACCACTTCCCTTCAAACGGCAAGTTCTCGGGTCGAGAGTATCATGCTGCTTTGTTCTGGCAGTGTGAAGATTCAAATTAAGATAACAATAGTTCATTTTTTACTTTCTGAGGGACTTCTTCTTCTCTTTTTCCGTTTCGACCCAGATTTAGTGTCCTTCTGCTGGGTATTGGCTGTTGACTCGGCCCTGCAGTCTGAATCAGAACCCTTCAGTTTGCTTCACAGGGGGCTTCTGTAGGCCACAGAGCCAGTGTGAGGTCCTGAGGCTGATTTCACAAACACAGCAGGGCCTGCAGGGGCCACACAGCAGGGTCTGCAGGGGCCACACAGCAGGGCCTGCAGGGGCCACACAGCAGGGTCTGCAGGGGCCACACAGCAGGGCCTGCAGGGGCCACACAGCAGGGTCTGCAGGGGCCACACCGCAGGGCCTGCAGGGGCCACACAGCAGGGTCTGCAGGGGCCACACAGCAGGGCCTGCAGGGGCCACACAGCAGGGTCTGCAGGGGCCACACCGCAAACTAATGACTCGGTCTGCAAGACCAAAGGGAGACGAGAACAGCTAAATATTTTACAGTTCTAGAACAATCACAGCAGAAAATCAGACCACACTTCTGATTCCGGAGCCTGGATCCTATTGGGTCGACCCGTTCCAGGATTTTGTGCCAACTTCTGCTCTTGATTATTTAATTATCTAATAGATCTGACAGGAGTATCAGCACCAGCTACAGCCGCAGACTGCAAGCGTAGCCAAAAGATCATTCCGTGCTCAGCCAGCGATAGTTTATAGAGCTGTCAGATACCAAAACCGGCCCTCCAGGACCAGAGTTCTGCACCCCTGCTTCTGTGTGCCGTAAAGATCCAGCCCTCAGGACGTTAAGAGAGAAGACCCATACTGGCCCATTCGCTGCAGTTTTCAGTCGAATCTGAAGAAACAGAAATAGAAGCATTAAAAATAAGCAATTATGAAGATATCCGTCACATTTACCTGCCATTAAGAATCAAGGAAATGTAATAAATTCCTTTCCTTCAGTATATATTTGTGATTCTTTTCCCTCTCAAAAACTTTACTCTTTTTAATCATAAAGTTGTGCTGTAGAACCTCTTCATCAATATGGCAGCACACTTTCTCAATGTTTCTTACAGGAGAACTCTTTCTGAAACGTCCGTTCTGTGTCAGTACTTAATTGCGTTTCTTTACCATCGTTTCCGTACAACGCGGTCGGCAGAAATCTCTCTGTGACTACATCGCAGTAAAGACCTCCATAAACCACAGGATGTGACTGACGGATGGAGATTTTCTGCCTTCCCCGGCTGAACGCGAAGCTCTCTGCGTCAAGCCTTGATTTGTTCACTGCGTCAGCGCAGCGGAGAGACTGTCACGGACAGAGCCATTATTTTACATAATACGTCTGTAATTGTGGAAATGAAACGGCGCCACGATTGAGGACATGAAAGAGGAGCATCTTCTCCTCTGTTAACTTCACAGGGTGCCCAGCTGCACACGCTGCTTACGGGAATATATTATGGGTCAATGCAACCTGAAAAATTCACTAAAAGTCTAAACATAATAAAAATATTCAACAAGGTTTATTTAAAAAATAAGTAATAAAGCACATAGTAATAAATGTATGATTGTCCGTGAGCAGTTAAAAATATCTGAACGTATTGAACTATCTGAATATGTGAACCCCCCCTCCCCTCCCCCAGATGATTTTATATGCAAATTCTATTTCCTCCGAATCATCGACATCCCGGAACCTATTTTAACGGCTGCCTCTCTGCTCTAGCCCTTCCGCTCTGGGTTCAGATAAATTTGAGCGTGAGGACGAGTGGAAGCAGAGCAGCTTCCCCCCCGATCAGTCACGGTCCGGCCCGCCCCACATCTGGGGTGTGGGGGAAGGGGGGGAGGGGGGGTCTTTGATGTAGGCTCGGTTTCTCCCACCCCCCAAACACAAATGTAGGCATATGCACATATGCACAAACAAACACACAGAAGTGCACACACACACACACACACATAGTTTATGAAGTAAAACCAATATAATTTTGGCATTTTACATTTTTGATAGGGTCTTATACAGTACATGTTAAAAAGATCTTCATGGAACTTAATTAAAAACAAGCAGCACTGAAACTGCTGCTCGTGTGAAAACCTACTGGCTCTCTCAGGACTGCAGCAGTTGCAGCTTCTTTAAAAACATCCTCATCACTGAAACACATAAATAACGAGGCTGAATATATTCACCAGGATCAAACCGATTCCAATAAGAAGAGGTGAAAAGTTTCGGGGCAGTGACCCGTACGAAATTTAAAATCTAACATGGAACGAAGAACGGGGTGGCCACACATGCATAAGGACAGGAGATCTCGGGGTGCGGTGTTGAACAAGTGGCTGTCTGTCGGCACTCTGACGCCCTCTCCCTCTCTCTCCCCCCTCCCACCCCCCCTCCCCACTCTCAGGTGGGGGACTACGCCTCAGGGATCCTGCAGATGCGCTACCCGGTCTGGCCGCGGTTTGGGAGGTACCTGGAGGCGGTGTCGGATAACCGGCACCTGACGGTGGCCACGCTGGAGGAGCGGCCCTTCGTCATCGTGGAGAGCGTGGACTCGGCCACCGGCACCTGCGGCACCAACACCGTGCCCTGCCGCCGGCAGTCCAACAAGACCGAGGCGTGAGTCACCCAGCCGCACGCTGCGTCTGCATCGCCGCTGCGTTCCCATGCTGCCTGTGCCGCGTAGCGTACGCTCACTCACTGCGTACGCTCACTGTGCCGTGTAGCATACGCTCAGTCACTGCGTACGCTCAGTCACTGCGTATGCTCAGTCACTGCGTAAGCTCACTGTGCCACATAGCGTATGCTCACTCACTGCGTATGCTCACTCACTGCGTACGCTCAGTCACTGCATACGCTCACTCACTGCGTACGCTCACTCACTGCGTACGCTCAGTCACTGCGTACGCTCACTGTGCCGCGTAGCATACGCTCAGTCACTGCGTACGCTCAGTCACTGCGTACGCTCACTGTGCCGCGTAGCCTACACTCAGTCACTGCGTGCGCTCAGTCACTGCGTACGCTCAGTCACTGCGTACGCTCAGTCACTGCGTACGCTCACTGTGCCGCGTAGCGTACGCTCAGTCACTGCGTACGCTCACTGTGCCGCGTAGCGTACGCTCAGTCACTGCGTACACTCACTGTGCCGCGTAGCGTACGCTCAGTCACTGCGTACGCTCACTGTGCCGCGTAGCGTACGCTCACTCACTGCGTACGCTCAGTCACTGCATACGCTCAGTCACTGCGTACACTCACTGTGCCGCGTAGCGTACGCTCAGTCACTGCGTACGCTCAGTCACTGCATACGCTCAGTCACTGCGTACACTTACTCACTGCGTACACTCACTGTGCCGCATAGCGTATGCTCAGTCACTGCGAATGCTCAGTCACTGCGTACGCTCAGTCACTGCGTATGCTAACTTTGCTGCGTAGCGTACGCTCAGTCACTGCGTACGCTCACTGTGCCATGTAGCGTACGCTCAGTCACTGCGTACGCTCAGTCACTGCGTACACTCACTGTGCCGTGTAGCGTACGCTCAGTCACTGCGTACGCTCAGTCACTGCGTAAGCTCACTGTGCCGCATAGCGTACGCTCACTCACTGCGTACGCTCAGTGCCGCGTAGCGTACGCTCAGTCACTGCGTACGCTCAGTCACTGCATACGCTCACTGTGCCGTGTAGCGTATGCTCAGTCACTGCATACGCTCACTGTGCCGCGTAGCGTACGCTCAGTCACTGCGTACGCTCACTCACTGCATATGCTCAGTCACTGCGTACGCTCACTGTGCTGTGTAGCGTACGCTCAGTCACTGCGTACGCTCAGTCACTGCGTACGCTCACTGTGCCGTGTAGCGTACGCTCAGTCACTGCGTACGCTCAGTCACTGCGTACGCTCAGTCACTGTGTACACTCACTGTGCCGCATAGCGTATGCTCAGTCACTGCGAATGCTCAGTCACTGCGTACGCTCAGTCACTGCGTACGCTCAGTCACTGCGTACACTTACTCACTGCGTACACTCACTGTGCCGCATAGCGTACGCTCAGTCACTGCGTACGCTCAGTCACTGCGTACGCTCAGTGTGCCGCATAGCGTACGCTCAGTCACTGCGTACGCTCAGTCACTGCGTATGCTCAGTGTGCCGCATAGCGTATGCTCAGTCACTGCGTACACTTACTCACTGCGTACACTCACTGTGCCGCATAGCGTACGCTCAGTCACTGCGTACGCTCAGTCACTGCGTACGCTCAGTGTGCCGTGTAGCGTACGCTCAGTCACTGCGTACGCTCACTGTGCTGCGTAGCGTACGCTCAGTCACTGCGTACGCTCACTGTGCCGTGTAGCGTACGCTCAGTCACTGCATGCGCTCAGTGTGCCGTGTAGCGTACGCTCAGTCACTGCATGCGCTCAGTCACTGCGTACGCTCAGTCACTGCATGCGCTCACTGTGCCGCATAGTGTACGCTCAGTCACTGCGTACGCTCAGTCACTGCATACGCTCACTGTGCCGCGTAGCGTATGCTCAGTCACTGCGTACACTCACTGTGCCACGTAGCGTACGCTCAGTCACTGCGTACGCTCACTGTGCTGCGTAGCGTACGCTCAGTCACTGCGTACGCTCACTGTGCTGCGTAGCGTACGCTCAGTCACTGCGGCTAAAGGTGTGCCATTCACTCTCAGCTTCTAACGATTAGCAACTTAATTCCGTTAAAGACAGTTTCATTTGTGTAGTGCTCTTTACAGAAACACCGTTACAAACATGAAAAAACTCCAAAAAAACTGGCAAGTGAGGTACATGTCCATCATTTACATCTTGGTAAGTCCACAGTCTTAGAAATATAAAATGTTGGAGTACAGTTCAAGAAAAAAAACTGTCTTTGTCCGCAACATTATGGCGTGGGGAGGGGGGGCGGGTGTTGACTGTGTGAGGTCGAAAATAAAACAGCCATTAACAGCTGCAGTGCCTGTCGGAGGGAGAACCTCTGGCAGAGACTGCAGCGGGACAGCGGGAACACAGGCTCTGATCTGCTACTGCGGCAACAGCGCTACCGTGGCAACAGCGCTACCGTGGCTGGAATCCTGGCTGTGCCGGGGCGGGTGGGTGTTCTGCCAGACCCAGCAGAGGCTTTGGCAGAACACCCATGAAGGCACCTGACCCCGCCAGCTGTGCCCCGGAGGAACCTGATAAATCCAGTTTAACGGTGGCAGAATGTCACCTGGCGATGCCCAAGGGCCTGATCGAGCCCCGTCCGCTCTGAGCCAATCACAGCTCACGCCTTCTTATCACACACAGCGAGGCCCACGGAGACCGGCCAATCACAGCTCACGCCTTCTTATCGCGCACAGCGAGGGTCAGGGAGACTGGCCAATTATAGCTCACCTTCTTATCACGCACAGCGAGGGCCAGGGAGACCGGCCAATTATAGCTCACCTTCTTATCGCGCACAGCAAGGGCCAGGGAGAACGGCCAATCACAGCTCACCTTCTTATCGTGCACAGCGAGGGCCAGGGAGACCGGCCAATCACAGCTCACCTTCTTATTGTGCACAGCAAGGGCCAGGCAGACCGGCCAATGGCAGGCCTGTTAACCCCTTGTTAGCCGACGCCCTGGCAGGGTCTGGACATGCTGGGGGAAGCTGGAACACGAGCATTCCTCAGTGACCACTCTCCAAACGCCCAAAACCCCGCAGTCCAGGTCCGGGGGAGGGGGGGGCTCAGGTCCCCGATTCACATCTCTGCACAACCCCAAACACCACCGCCATGAACCCCAAACACCACCATGAACCCCAAACACCACCGCCATGAACCCCAAACACCACCATGAACCCCAAACACCACCGCCATGAACCCCAAACACCACCATGAACCCCAAACACCACCGCCATGAACCCCAAACACCACCGCCGTGAACCCCAAACACCACCATGAACCCCAAACACCACCGCCGTGAACCCCAAACACCACCATGAACCCCAAACACCGCCGCGAACCCCAAACACCACCATGAACGCCAAACACCACCGCCATGAACCCCAAACACCGCCGTGAACCCCAAACACCACCATGAACCCCAAACACCACCGCCGTGAACCCCAAACACCGCCGTGAACCCCAAACACCACCGCCATGAACCCCAAACACCGCCATGAACCCCAAACACCGCCGTGAACCCCAAACACCGCCATAGACCCCAAACACCACCGCCATGAACCCCAAACACCGCCATGAACCCCAAACACCACCGCCATGAACCCCAAACACCGCCGTGAACCCCAAACACCACCACCATGAACCCCAAACACCACCATGAACCCCAAACACCACCGTGAACCCCAAACACCGCCGTGAACCCCAAACACCGCCATGAACCCCAAACACCGCCATGAACCCCAAACAGAGAGTAAAGTGCGGTAAGAGAAAACGCGATGTGTGTGTGTGTGTGAGTGTGTGTGTGTGTGTGTGTGTGTGTGAGTGTGTGTGTGTGTGTGTGAGTAGGAGTGTGTGTGTGTGTGTGTGTGCGTGTGTGAGTGAGTGTGTGTGTGTGTGTGTGAGTGTGTGTGTGTGAGTAGGAGTGTGTGTGTGTGTGTGTGTGTGTGTGTGTGTGTGAGTAGGAGTGTGTGTGTGTGTGTGAGTGAGTGTGTGTGTGCGTGTGAGTGTGTGTGTGTGTGAGAGTGTGTGTGTGTGTGTGTGTGTGAGTAGGAGTGTGTGTGTGTGTGTGTGTGCGTGTGAGTGTGTGTGTGTCTGTGTGTGTGTGAGTGAGTGTGTGTGAGTGTGTGAGTGTAGGAGTGTGTGTGTGTGTGTGTGAGTAGGAGTGTGTGTGTCTGTGTGTGTGTGAGTGAGTGTGTGTGAGTGTGTGAGTGTAGGAGTGTGTGTATGTGTGTGTGTGTAGGAGTGTGAGTGAGTGTGTGTGTGTGTTAATCATGGCGGTGCGCGGGGCGATTGCTCGCTGACCGCCGTTAAGCAGGATGTACGTTCCTCCAGCGGGAACATCCGTTACCGAGTGATGGACAGATCAGAGGCGTCTCCCCCCATCCCCCCCCCGTCCCCCCCCGTCCCCAGGGCCCAAGGCCACAGTGCTGCTCAAAGCAGGAAACAGGAAACAGCTGGCATATATACAAACAGTACATGTGCAATATACATATATATGTCATATTTAAACATCAATGTTTCTGTTATATGAGGGAGGGTGTGAGCATGTGTGTGTGTGTGGAGGGCGGTTATAATTTATGTAAAAGTTACAAAAGTTAAAATCTCTTTTTAAATGTGAATTAATCTCATAATCTCTTTTTAAATGTGGCAGTGAATGGATCTTGCAAAATCAACACTGAACAATGTTGAAAGCAAAGTCTCAACACTAGCCTGATGATAAACTGTAAAACCAGCTCCCATCACACTGAGCACACCCTGCACACAGCTCCCATCACACTGAGCACACCCTGCTTCTGATAAACAGCTCCCATCACACTGAGCACACCCTGCACACAGCTCCCATCACACTGAGCACACCCTGCACACAGCTCTCCGCACACTGAGCACACAGCTCTCCGCACACTGAGCACACCCTGCACACAGCTCCCATCACACCTTAGCACACCCTGCACACAGCTCTCCGCACACTGAGCACACCCTGCACACAGCTCCCATCACACTGAGCACACCCTGCACACAGCTCCAATCACACTGAGCACACCCTGCACACAGCTCCCATCACACTGAGCGCACCCTGCACACAGCTCCCATCACACTGAGCACACCCTGCACACAGCTCTCCGCACACTGAGCACACCCTGCACACAGCTCTCCGCACACTGAGCACACCCTGCTCGGTCAGACTGCGTTCAGAGGGAAGCACAGCTCGGCCAAGTCGGCTGCTATTCTTGGGGCTGAAATAAAAAATGAAAGCAGACACGCCGCTCGGGCTGGTCTGGCACGAGGAAGCGGAGTCCCTGAAGCTCGCTCTTCTCCAGTTTAATTAAATGCTTTGAGTGGGGTGGATTTATTTTACACACCCCATCAGGACAGATGGAGAGAGAGAGAGGGGGGTAGACAGAAAGAAAGAGATAGAGAGGAAGAGAGAAAGACAGAGAAAGCGGGGGGGGGGCGGGGTCTGGTGTCTAAGTTTAAACCTCACCAGTCTTTAGACTTCTGATCACAATTATTGGACATTATATTGATCCTGAAAATGCTGCCCATTGAGAAGCATATTCTTTTTCTTCTATCCTTCTCAGTCAAAAACTGCAATAGATTTTCCCGGTTAAAAGGAACACAAAGAAGTGTTCAGACACTCTTTGGACACTGGGAGCTGAGGACGCGGCCAATCAGCAGCGTGACACTGACCACGTGGCGGCCAATCGGCAGCGTGACACTGACCACGTGGCGGCCAATCAGCAGCGTGACACTGACCACGTGGCGGCCAATCGGCAGCGTGACACAGAGCACACAGCGGCCATTTTAGGCCTTCTCCCAGCTCACACTGAATGTTCTCACAATGTTAGTTGAGTGTTCTGTCAACGTGCTGGGTATAACATTGGGGGAACGTTTCGGGTTTGCTGGGCCAGACTACTTTCCGTAGCTCTCGGTGCAAAAGTGTTCCTTTTTAAACTTTTTTCTTTTTTATGTTTTATTTTCATTTCTCCGATTTGCTTATGTTCTCCAGGAACTCGCAGGCGAGCGAAGAGGGTAGTTTCATTAAGACGGCAAAGCAGAACCAATAAAAATCTGATAAATCAAACGAGGGGCTAAATCTTGGGTCCAGGGGCAGGAGAGGGGCAGGAGTGACAGCGCGATCGATGGCGTTAATGTACCACCAGAATCACGCCAGCGGTAATCTCAGCCCCGTGCTGCCCTGACAGTAATGGGCCTCCTGCATACAGAGACGCCATTAATCGCTCCTGCATCTTATAGATCCTGATCAGGGGGGCAGAGAGAGGGAGAGAGAGAGAGAGAGAGAGAGGAAGAGAGAGAGAGAGAGAGAGGGAGGGAGAGAGAGAGAGAGAGGGAGAGAGAGAGAGGGAGGGAGAGAGAGAGAGAGAGAGGGAGAGAGAGAGAGAGGGAGAGAGAGAGAGAGAGAGGGAGAGAGAGAGAGAGGGAGAGAGAAGCGGTATTATTACCCACAAGCCCCCTGTGCTTTTTCATCGCTGCATGACTGCCCATCAGGGTCACATGATCTGGGGCGCGAGCGACCCCGCCTCGTCCCTGTCCCGCTGCCTTGGCGAGCACGTCCTGTTCTTTTCGGAGTTCCTCTCTCGGGCCGTTCTGTGCGTTAGCCTTAGCGTCAGCTCGCTGTCGGACACGAGAGTCGACCTCATCAGAATGAGATGATATGAGAGGCTGACGCTAAATAAGAGACATCACAGCGACAGAGAGCATTCACACAAATACACACAAAACACACACAAAACACACACAAATACACACAAAACACACACAAATACACACAAAACACACAAAACACACACACACGTACGCGCACGCATGGATGTACGCACGCACGCACACACACAAATACACACAAAACACACACAAATACACACACACGTACGCACGCACACACACAAATACACACAAAACACACTCACGTATGCGCACACACACACACACGTACACGTACGTGTGTGTGTGCGTGCGCGTACGTGTGTGTGTGTGCGCATACGTACGTATGCGCACACACACACACACACGTACGCGCACGCATGCACATATGCACGCACATACACACACGTACGCGCGCACACACACACCTACGCACGCACACACACAAATACACACAAAACACACACACGTACACACAAAACACACACACACGTACGCACGCAAACACACACACGTACGCGCGCACACACACACGTACGCACGCACACACACACAGGTACGTACGCACACACACACACGTACGCGCACGCATACACGTACACACGCACACACACACGTACACACGCACACACACACATACGCACGCACACACACACACGTACGCGCACGCATACACGCACACACACACGTACACACGCACACACACACGCACACACACACACACACACGTACGCGCACGCACACACACACGTACGCGCGCACACACACGTACGCACGCACACACACACGTACGCATGCACACACAGATGTACGCGTACATGTGCAAACGCACACACAAAAGCGCGCACACACGTACGTGCACGCACACACACACGTACGCGCGCACACACACACGGACGCACGCGCACACACACGTACGCACGCACACACACACACGTACGCGCACGCATGCACGTATGCACGCACACACACGTACGCATGCACACACACACGTACACACGCACACACGCACACACACACGTACGCACGCACACACACACACACGTACGCGCACGCATGCACGTATGCACGTATGCACGCACACACACACGTACGCACGCACACACACACGTACACACGCACACACACACGTACACACGCACGCACACACACACGTACGCGCACGCATGCACATATGCACGCACACACACACATACACACGCACACACACACGTACGCACGCACACACACACACACACACGTACGCACGCACACACACACGTACGCGCGCACACACACACGTACGCGCGCACACACACACACGTACGCGTACATGTGCAAACGCACACACAAAAGCGCGCACACACGTTTTTTGGGGTTTTTTTTACTCAGGATATGCTTTCATAAAAGGAGTCAATTTCACTCCTGTTTCCTGAGACTTCTGTCACTGAGCTCATCACTGAAAAACTCACAGAAATGAAGAGACAAATGGAGAAGGCTGACAATGGCTCATGCTAAACTGATAATGATCAGTGGATTAGCTTTCAGATGATCTTATGACCCTGGGTCCTGTGGGCTGATCTGAGATCAGTGTGGGTCTCTGCTGTGGGCTGATCTGAGATCAGTGTGGGTCTGCTGTGGGCTGATCTCAGATCAGTGTGGGTCTGCTGTGGGCTGATCTCAGATCAGTGTGGGTTTGCTGTGGGCTGATCTGAGATCAGTGTGGGTCTGCTGTGGGCTGATCTCAGATCAGTGTGGGTCTGCTGTGGGCTGATCTCAGATCAGTGTGGGTTTGCTGTGGGCTGATCTGAGATCAGTGTGGGTCTGCTGTGGACTGATCTGAGATCAGTGTGAGTCTCTGCTGTGGGCTGGGTTGGTCTCAGATCAGTGTGGGTCTGTTGTGGGCTGGGCTGATCTCAGATCAGTGTGGGTTTGCTGTGGGCTGATCTGAGATCAGTGTGGGTTTGCTGTGGGCTGATCTGAGATCAGTGTGGGTCTCTGCTGTGGGCTGGGTTGGTCTCAGATCAGTGTGGGTCTGTTGTGGGCTGGGCTGATCTCAGATCAGTGTGGGTTTGCTGTGGGCTGATCTGAGATCAGTGTGGGTCTGCTGTGGGCTGATCTCAGATCAGTGTGGGTCTCTGCTGTGGGCTGGGTTGGTCTCGGATCAGTGTGGGTCTGTTGTGGGCTGGGCTGATCTCAGATCAGTGTGGGTTTGCTGTGGGCTGATCTGAGATCAGTGTGGGTCTGCTGTGGGCTGATTTCAGATCAGTGTGGGTCTGCTGTGGGCTGATCTGAGATCAGTGTGGGTCTGCTGTGGGCTGATTTCAGATCAGTGTGGGTCTGCTGTGGGCTGATCTCAGATCAGTGTGGGTCTGCTGTGGGCTGATCTGAGATCAGTGTGGGTCTGCTGTGGGCTGATTTCAGATCAGTGTGGGTCTGCTGTGGGCTGATCTCAGATCAGTGTGGGTTTGCTGTGGGCTGATCTGAGATCAGTGTGGGTCGGCTGTGGGCTGATCTGAGATCAGTGTGGGTCTGCTGTGGGCTGATCTCAGATCAGTGTGGGTCTGCTGTGGGCTGATCTCAGATCAGTGTGGGTCTGCTGTGGGCTGATCTCAGATCAGTGTGGGTCTGCTGTGGGCTGATTTCAGATCAGTGTGGGTCTGCTGTGGGCTGATCTCAGATCAGTGTGGGTCTGCTGTGGGCTGATTTCAGATCAGTGTGGGTCTGCTGTGGGCTGATCTCAGATCAGTGTGGGTCTGCTGTGGGCTGATCTCAGATCAGTGTGGGTCTACTGTGGGCTGATTTCCAGATGAACAGCTGGCCCTGGCCGCTTCACACTAATGATGCCGGTCAAAAGGGGAGCGTCAGCACATCAGAAATATGGAACACCTGGCGAACTCAGCGCCCACCTGCTGAACCCTCACGGGCCGTCCGTGGCAGGTGTGCAGGGGGTCTGATGTTCACCTGTAATAACTCCCCCCCTCCCAACTCACTGACCCCCCCCCCCCCCCCATCACCCCCCCCTCCCCACTCAGCCTTCATCTCTGTGGTCTGCTGAGAGCTCAGGGCTCCAGGATGAGATCTCTGGGGAGGGGGCACAAAGTGTGGGCGAATCTCAGCGTCTGAGTGCCGCGGCGGTGGGGAGGGTGTCTGCGTGGCAGGGTCACCTGACCGTGGCGGGAGGGGCGGAGTCAGGGCCGCGTGGCGGTAAGGCTTCCTCAGTCCGCTGGTCCCGCTCCGCTGGTCCCGCCCCGCTGGTCCCGCCCCGCTGGTCCCGCTCCGCTGGTCCCGGCGGCTGATCCAGTCACTCTTCGCTCCGCTCTTTGTTTGTTTGTGATTAATTTGTGGCGGATTTGTTTTCGGACATCCCCGGCTGTCAGCCCATCTGTCGCCACGGTGACATAATGCCACGCCCTGCTGCGCCACTCCCTGCCTCCGCACTCCTGACATCAGAGAGAGAGAGAGAGAGAAAAAGAGGGAGAGAGAGAGGGAGTGAGGGAGAGAGAGAGAGATAAAGAGAGAGAGGGAGTGAGGGAGAGAGAGAGAGAGAGAGGGAATGAGGGAGAGGTAGAGAGAGAGCGAGAGAGAGAGAAAGAGATAAAGAGAGAGAGGGATGGAGAAAGAGATAGAGGGAGAGAGGGAGTGAGGTAGAGAGAGAGAGTAAGAGAGAGAGGGAGAGAGAGAGAGAGGTAAAGACAGAGTGAGGGAGAGAGAGGGAGTGAGGTAAAGAGGGAGTGAGGGAGAGAGAGAGGGAGAGAGAGTGGGACAGGGAGAGGAGAGGGAGAGAGAGAAAGTGAGAGATGGAGAGAGAGACAGGAAGAGAAAGAGAGCACAGGAGGGAGATGGAGGGGCAGGGGGGAGTGAGAGAGAGAGATAGACAGACAGAAAGAGAGGGAGAGAAAGATAGAAAGAGAGATCTCTTCCTTCTTCCTCCCTCCTGTTGTGTGTGTTGTGATGAGTTGTTCTGCTGGCTCAGTGTGGACACACACACACTCACACACACACACACGCACACACACGCACACACACGCTCACACACGCTCACACACGCTCACACACACACGCACTCACACACACACACGGCCCTTTCAGCTCACGGTACAGATGGAGGCAGTGAGGCGGGAGGAGGGAGGCTTTGTCACGCGAGCGTAAAACACACGCCATCGCCCCGCTTCCCGCGAGGAGCCGGGCTTTCTCTGCGTCCGTCTCTGCCGCCATCGCTAATTCCCGTCATATTTTAACCGCTAGTACAGCTCCCCCCTGCCTTCGCCTCTCACCCCGATACAGAATAAAAGCCTTTGATCCAGATTCAGGCAGAGAGGAGACAGCTTCCGGGGCTTAAGCTGGCCGGGCGAGCCCTAAAGCACGGAACGATCTTCCGCTTTACCGCCATTAAAAACACGCCGCGTCAAAATAAACAGATGCAACAGAGCCCGCCAGCGGCAAACTCTGAGTCCTAATCGATATCTGACGGAAAGCGAGAACAATCCCACATTTCAAGAGCTCTGCCGAGGGTGAAAACAGAAAAAATCTGGCAAGTGGATCTAGAGAGCGTTCTCTTCTTTTTTTCTTATTTTATAGAAACTTTTACAGACGGAAAGCGCTGCGCTGCGGCAGAAAATGGCGGATCACGGAGCGATCGGGTCCTCCAGGGACGCCCCTGAGACACGAGCCTCGGGCAGAACCCAGCCTCGGGCAGAACCGAGCCTCGGGCAGAACTGAGCCTCGGGCAGAACCGAGCCTCGGGCAGAACCGAGCCTCAGGCAGAACTGAGCCTCGGGCAGAACCGAGCCTCAGGCAGAACCGAGCCTCGGGCAGAACCGAGCCTCGGGCAGAACCGAGCCTCGGGCAGAACCGAGCCTCAGGCAGAACCGAGCCTCGGGCAGAACCGAGCCTCGGGCAGAACCGAGCCTCGGGCAGAACCGAGCCTCGGGCAGAACCGAGCCTCGGGCAGAACTGAGCCTCAGGCAGAACCGAGCCTCAGGCAGAACCCAGCCTCAGGCAGAACCGAGCCTCAGGCAGAACCCAGCCTCGGGCAGAACCCAGCCTCGGGCAGAACCCAGCCTCAGGCAGAACCCAGCCTCGGGCAGAACCGAGCCTCGGGCAGAACCCAGCCTCGGGCAGAACCCAGCCTCGGGCAGAACCCAGCCTCGGGCAGAACCCAGCCTCGGGCAGAACCCAGCCTCGGGCAGAACTGAGCCTCAGGCAGAACCCAGCCTCGGGCAGAACCCAGCCTCGGGCAGAGCGGCAGCACATTAACTGATCATTAAACACCTGACATACCGAGGCGGCGCGAACGGCGCGCGGTCGCTGTGATGTCACTTCCTGTTCAGCAGTGTGACGCTCTTGTCTCCGCAGCATCGTGGGCCACACGGAGCCCTACACCAAGCTGTGCTGCAAGGGCTTCTGCATCGACATCCTGAAGAAGCTCTCGCGCAACATCAAGTTCTCCTACGACCTGTACCTGGTCACCAACGGCAAGCATGGCAAGAGGGTCCGGGGCACCTGGAACGGGATGATCGGAGAGGTGAGAGGTCACCGCCGCCATCGCCGCCGACTGGCGCTGTGGGGCTGCAAACACTGCCCCCTGTCTGTGGATATGTGGTCCTACCACCGTCTACAGAACTGCAGTAAAATGACCTGTTTATGCTGCTGAAATCCTCTGATGCATCTGCAGTGCTACACTGGGCTGATCTGTCGATAGCACTAAAGAAATCCGTCTGTCTGGACGTCTGCAGCAGGCCTGTCTCCATCAGAGCAACAGCATTCTGTGTGTATGCTTCCCCAAAATTATTAGCTGTCTGTGCACCAACAAAACTATTACCCGTCTATAGCAGCACAGTGTAGTAGCATAGCACAATTAGCATGTCTCAGCAGAGTGAGGCTTTGCACAGCTTCCATATTCTATCAGTGACTCACTGATTGCAACCAATCATTGCGTCTCTCTATGGGGAACAAAATATTTTGATTGGTTTGATCAAAATATTTTGCCTGATTGACAGCTCACTGTATTTCTGTTCCCTGTGGTGTTCAATGAATCCGAACTTTCAACCGTCAGTAATAATAAGGTTCAATAGAGAACACAAAATTACAAGAATTAACAAATTTCAAAAACTGAATTGTAATCAAACCTAGCTCAAAAAACACTGTGCAAGCAGTACTATTTATTTCTTTTTTAAATTAAAAAAAATATATATATATATTCTTGATTTCGGGAGTCTTGTATAGAATTACATCATATACTGTACACAGGCGTGCATACTTGTAAACAAACAGACACAGCTGGCTATCCCTTCAGCGGTAACAGGTTCAGTAACAGGCACAGTTAGCAGTCACGACCAATGACTTTCAGTCAATCTGCTTCTCTGGCAAGAGGAGGAAACTGCAGAGCTTTACGAGTGAAAAAAGTGTAACAGTAAACAAAATGGATGCTGCTTATTTAATAGAAGCAACATAAAGTATGAAGTTTATGACCCGTGTGCAAAGAAAGGAAGCACTTAGAAAGGAGAGAGTGGGGTACAATAAAAAATAAAAATAAAAAAAACGTCCTTGTGAATTATATTCTGTCGCTGGGTGAATAGATCAGCAAGGGGAGGTGGGGGGGGGCTGAGATCACAGCGTTAGTCCTGACCCCCCCACTCCCCGACGCGGCGAATCTATTGTACCCAGCGGGTGTTGGAATATGGTTCGGGGGGAAGGGGGGGGGGGGGCTTGTGCAGCACAAGGTGGCCCAGCCTGTGAACGCAGGACGCCGCACACCCCCCCCCCCCCCCGTGCCAGCATCATAAATATTAGCACCACGTAGGAGAGGACGTCAGAGGGGGTATTTTTAGATGGGGGGGGCGGGGGAGTTAGGTATAATCGCTGCCAGAAAATCAGGCTTCTTCCGATCTGACTGACAATGACCTTTGGTACGGGGATTATTAGTCCCACGCTCCCCCCCCCCCCTCGCCCTCGCTCCCCCCCCCCCCCCCCCCACCCCATTCCTAATCTTTTCTTACACGGCGGGGGGGGGGCGCGAGCGAGAGCTTTTTTATAACCCTGTGAATAAAGTGGATAAAGACGGAACGTGTCAGACTCACAAAGGGAGCTAATGTTAGAGAGGGGCGGGGGGAGCTTGGGCTGCTCTCTGCTGAGCGAACAGAGACGGGGGCGTACGGGCGCAGGTGAACTCTCAGGAACCTGAGCTACCTTCGCTCCTTCGACAGCCACGCTTGAGTACCATTACTCACCTCTTCCCCAGTGTACATTTATCCAGATCCTAGTTTCATTTAAGCAGCCGGCCTGCTTGTACATCGCCAATAACTTCAAAGCCACGTTAACCAATCAGACGCGGCTAAACGCGGTCTACATGAGCCCAGTGCTGTTGTGTCTCGCAGGTGGTCTACAAGCGAGCCGACATGGCCATCGGATCCCTGACCATTAACGAGGAGCGCTCCGAGATCATCGACTTCTCCGTCCCGTTCGTGGAAACGGGGATCAGCGTGATGGTCGCCAGGAGCAACGGCACCGTCTCCCCCTCTGCGTTTTTGGGTGAGAATGTTTCCTCTGGCCCGTTCCAGCACTGGGCCAGGTCGCCCCGAACCCTAACCCCAACCCCAACCCCAACCCACAGAGGGTCAACAGGCCTGCAGGAATCTCACTCCATTATGAGTCTGATTGGCTGAACAGAATCTCAGGCTCCCATTCTCCTTACTTCCTGCTCTGATTGGCTGCAGAAAGAAGCTTATTAACCCTTTCCCCTCTCCTCCCAGAGCCCTACAGCCCGGCTGTGTGGGTGATGATGTTCGTGATGTGTCTGACGGTGGTGGCCATCACTGTCTTCGTCTTCGAATACTTCAGCCCTGTGGGATACAACCGCAGCCTCGTCAGTGCCAAAGGTAGGTCTGTGTGTCTGTACGTCTGTCCCTCTTGCCCTTAATTCAATCATATGATAAGACCAAATGAGGAAGTAATTGTGATGTGACCTTGCTTGTGTTCTGGGTGAGCAGGTTCCGAATATGTTCTCCAAGATCTAATTAATGCTGTTAGATTAACCTTTATCTGATGCTTTGTTTTTTTGTTCCCTTACGGATGGTGCCTTACGGCACTCGAACAAGGCGAGCAGCATATCAAAGACCGAGAATCTGAGCCTGAAACTCTCGTTACGGCTATTAATAGGCAGTTATTCACCCTTGTAATCAAAACAATGATTAGGCAGACACTGGGATTAAGAGGCTATTTTGGAACTCGTGCACTGGGAAATAAAAGCTTTTACAAATAAAATGTCAATGTAATTTAATCAAAGGCAGTGCTGCTGACAGAGGGTTTTTCATTAATAGGATGCCAGAGAGAAGGCAGAGATAGAAATGAGTGGAAAGGTAAAAGCAAACAGCTCTGTGTATGCAAACAGACGTATCAAATCACTCCTAATTCTCTTCAGCACCATATGCACTGTAGGATAATAGTGTTCTGGCCAAGCTCTACCAGATGGCAGCCTCTAACAGAATGGCTTTCAGTAAACATGTAACCAGGGCAATTAAAGACATCAACCCTTTAAAGAGTAGGTTTTTTTGTGGCAAATTTGGTTTTTTAAGAATTCTGAGTGAGTGTTCTAGAACTCTATTGTTTTCTATCACCAGCAGTGATTGTTACATCAGCATTAGAATGTTCAGTATAAGAACACTCTAAGCACATGTTTGTGTGATCTTACACCTTAAAAGGTTGAAAGGCCATGAAACCTGTCCTGATCTTGTTTATGGCCACGCCTCTCTCAGATCCAGGGGGCCCCACCTTCACCATCGGGAAGTCAGTCTGGCTGCTCTGGGGCATCGTCTTCAACAACTCTGTCCCCATCGAGAACCCCAAGGGCACCACCAGCAAGATCATGGTGCTGGTGTGGGCCTTCTTCGCCGTCATCTTCCTCGCCAGCTACACCGCCAACCTGGCGGCCTTCATGATCCAGGAGCAGTACATCGACACCGTGTCGGGGCTCAGCGACAAAAAGGTACTGCTGGGGCACAAAATGGTGCTCGCCAACAATGAATCCTTTTGCCCAATGAATCCTTTCACCCATTGAGTCCTTTCGCCCAATGAATCCTTTAACCCAATGAGTCCTTTCACCCATTGAATCCTTTTATCCAATGAGTCATTTTTGCCCAATGAGTCCTTTTGAACTTTCGGTCCACAAGCTGCATTTGCATTCAGAAATCACACTCAGAGCACATGAGCACTGAGGACCTGGATGGGGGAAAGCGAAGCTTATTTCCTCCTCTAAGTGCATCAACACAATGAGGGGGGTTTTCAAAACTGCCGCTGATTTCACGTGTTGGAAGGACCTCTTCATAAGTCCCCATATTAGCATATGGGGAGGTTGTGAGACCTGTCTGGTAATAATAGTATAACATCTAAAATGAATCCTAAAATGACTCCTTAGTGTTTGGCTTCCATGGCGTCAGAGATTGGTGTCAGATTCTGATACATTATGATTCTCCCTACGTCATCCATCCACTTAACGGAATGCTTTCAATTCTGTAGGACAAACAGGAAGTCTGACATCAAAGCCCGCAGAACTATTGGGCGTGTTCGTCAGGATATTATCAATCCATCAATGCCTGAGTAAAAGAGAAAGTTCACTTATTCTTGGCGTTCACAACATCACCTGGACTGTTTCCAAGTATAAAACAGTCCTTGAAAAGAGAAGAGCCAAAATATCTTCTGGCGAATCTCTTTCCATGAAGCTTAGACAGTTTCAAAAATCAGACCGTTTGAACTACTTTTACCCAAACCCATGCACCCAATTCTGTTGATCATCTTCAATTTATCAATTAATTTTTTTTGTGATCTGATTAAGAAAGGACATATTGTATCTGTAAATGGCAGAATCGCATAGACCTCAGATGTATCTGAACAATGGCACTACCTACGACACAGTCTCCCCATCAGCACCCTAGGCTTCTATGATAACCACACCCAGAACAACGACTACCACCTCCTATTCGCTAATCAGCAGACCCAGAGCAATGACTACCACCTGCTACTGGCCAATTAACAGACCCAGAGCAATGACTACCACCTCCTACTGGCCAATCAGCAGACCCAGAGCAATGACTACCACCTCCTACTACCCAATCAGCAGACCCAGAGCAATGACTACCACCTGCTACTGGTCAATTAGCAGACCCAGAGCAATGACTACCACCTCCTACTGGCCAATCAGCAGACCCAGAGCAATGACTACCACCTGCTACTGGCCAATCAGAACAGCTCCAAACAGCATGCGAGTGACTTGTACTCTGGCCTGTCAGCGCTCCCGCGACTGCAACCTCTCAGGAAATGGACGGAACAGGTTTAATCCCACTGAGGATAACAATCAGAACCCCACCTTCTCAAATCCTATCAAACCCAAATCCCAAACATTCCCAGCCGGAGATCATTTCCATCTACTGCGCACCTCTTATCACCGTAGGCACAGTAAATTTCACAGAAATGGATCAGACTTTACCTGAGCTGGCCAGCTGTCGCCCTGGGGGTGGGGGGGTGTGGGGGGGGGGCAGAAAGCAGACCGACGCCCGCTCTCTCCCCCTCGGCAGCCAGATTGAGCTGCATCAGCTCTTATGAACACCATTTTCTGCGTTAAAGCTTTGGCGGCCGGCGTGAAACAGCAGAGGTCAGGTGTAAAATGAAAACCTCTGCAAAGCTCAGCAAAGCTCAGCCCTCACGGCTCTGCTTTCGTTCCACTGGAGAACAAAGCAAAGCCTCTTCCAGCTCACAGAAATAAACTGAGAGTCTGCACTACAGGGCAGACCATCTGCCAGCGAGCAGCCCTGACTGACACTCTGTAATTGCTTGAAACACACAGCACCTGTATTATCGTTACACTGTTCATTCTTTACTCAAGCGGCTCAGGTTTAGTACCTCGTTTGCAGGGGTAGGCTTCGCGTTAAGCAGCTCATTAGCAGGGGCAATGACAAAGGGAAATAAATAGCAAAATAAACCAACAACATCCTGGTCACAACCCAAATTAGTCCTTAATGTTAACTCTCCATTGTGGGCAAAACCCAATTACTCACTTCATGTGAAATTATCCAAATACTCATGTCATGTGATATTACCCAATCACTCACGTCATGTGACATCACCAAATTACTGAGGTCATGTGACATCACCCAATTACTCAGGTCATGTGACACTCTCCATGTTTGTCTTGGGCAGTTCCAGAAGCCCCAGGAGCAGTACCCGCCCTTCCGGTTCGGCACGGTGCCCAACGGAAGCACGGAGAGGAACATCCGCAGCAACTACCCGGAGATGCACGCGCACATGGTGAAGTACAACCAGAAGGGCGTGGAGGACGCGCTCAACAGCCTCAAAACAGGGTACCTGTCTGTGTGTAAACCCCGCTCAGTCTCTCACCTGTACCAGGTAGGCCAAGCCATAGACTTACAGCAGGCCAACCAACTCACACTGGGATCTGGAAACAGTCCTGCATCACCTCAAAATTGCACATTATTTCCTCTCGAGACTTAAGAATGGCATAGCTGTTCTCTCACCTGAGCACAGGTAGGTAAATGGTGGCTGATCCTGGACTACTACAGACAAGTCTGAGCTTTTTCCCCTCCATGTTTGATCAAATATTAGCAGTCTGAGCCAGAATTTAAACACCAAGCACCTTCAGCACATGGCCACCCGGATTCACTAACTCTAATAATCAACTCAGTTACATGGTTAGTGGTCTAATAATCAGTCCAGTTACATAGTAGGCAGTCTAATAATAGTTAGTCATGTGACATAGTTAGTGATATAATAATCAACACAATTACATGGCTAGTGGTCTAATAATCGACCCAGTTACATGGTTAGTGGTCTAATAATCGACCCAGTTACAGGGTTAGTGGTCTAATAATCGACCCAGTTACAGGGTTAGTGGTCTAATAATCAGCCCAATCACTGGTTAGTGGTCTAATAATCGACCCAGTTACATGGTTAGTGGTCTAATAATCAACCCAGTTACATGGTTAGTGGCCTAATAATCGACCCAGTTACAGGGTTAGTGGTCTAATAATCAGCCCAATCACTGGTTAGCGGTCTAATAATCGACCCAGTTACAGGGTTAGTGGCTGGAACAGAGCAGAGAGCAGAAACGCCTCTGGGCCTGCTGGGCCAGGCCTGCTTATCGTTGGGATGGAGAATAAGGTGAACGAGGGATGAAAGATAAAAGAAAGAGAGCTGAATGGACAGATGGGTAGCGCACCTGTGAGGTCACGTCGGCGTCTGATTCCCGTCGCGCGCGGTGTTCCGGCAGGAAGCTGGACGCCTTCATCTACGACGCGGCCGTGCTCAACTACATGGCGGGAAAAGACGAGGGCTGCAAGCTGGTGACCATCGGCAGCGGGAAGGTCTTCGCCACCACCGGCTACGGCATCGCGCTGCAGAAGGAATCGCCGTGGAAACGGCCCATCGACCTGGCGCTCCTCCAGTTCCTGGCCGACGGTAAATGAACCCGGGGAGGATTCTGTTAGAATGAATGAATGACTGAATGAATGAATGAATGAATGAATGAATGAATGAATGAATGAATGAATGAATGGATGCATTTTATATAGCGCTTAGAACGCTCAAAGTGCTTTACAGTGATGAAGGGGAACTCACCTCACCCACCACCCATGTGTAGCACCCACCTGTTAGGCCCACAACTAACCGCTGACCTGTAAGGGCTGGCAGGGAGTGTTCTCGTCTCACACCTGTAAGCGCTTTGTGACACACCTGATATACCTGTACCTGTACCTGAGGATTCAGCAGCAGTGGAAAGCATTCCGGTCTGGAGCAGGAAGTAAGCTCTGTGTCCATGGCGACCTGTGTATTGAAGCTATCCGTGTCCATGGCGACCTGTGATTTAAAGCCATCCGTGTCCATGGCGACCTGTGATTTAAAGCCATCTGTGTCCATGGCGACCTGTGTATTAAAGCTATCCGTGTCCAGTAGGTAAGGTGGTGGGCAACGAGGGCTGTATCCATTTCTGGTTTTCATGCCAACTTCTGGCCTTAATTACTTAAGTAGCCCTAAAATTTATGCCATCTGACATTTTAGCTACATTTCTTGATAAAATCACCAATGAAAACCGTAGCCTATTCTTGCTTAACCTATACGAAAGGTTTTACTGTGATCTAATCCATGAGTGAGCCAGGTGCATAGAGCCAGTTAGCTCCTGTAGCCAGGGTAACTGGTGGAAACAAAAGACAAAAGCCTGCAGGACTGGAACTGCTCCCCTCAGCCGTAGACCCTCCTGCCAGCTGCAGGTTTATAAAACACAAAAACATGGAGCACAAGAGCACATGGGCGCCATGCTGCAGTAAAACCTGAATGGAGATGCATCCAGCCCCCCAACATGCGTAAAGCAAAAGGCTACAGAAGCAGCTGCCCAGCAACACTCTAGCTTATAAATGCAGTTAATAATCCTTAATAAAGAATTAACAACTGTATGCAGCCTGTTTGAAATGATGCTGTAGATTATTAGCTGAAAGGTTGTAAGGTTGATATTTAGGAAGAAAAGGCCACAGTCGCTGCCATGGTATCCAGATGGAGAAATCCTATGTGAAGATGGCAGCGTAAAACACAGCAGCAGTGATGAATGAGTTCTCACAGTAGCAGCAACCTCTCCTCCACAACAACACATTTTCTACTGCTAGCCATCAGACATTTATGAAGCATTTACATCTATCCTGCAAGCTACAGTGCTAGCAGTTTTATGCAAGGTGAACATGTAAGGCACAACATAATGACTAATTAGGGCCGAATAAATTAAGCTGATCATGAGCGATGCAGTTAATAGCATTAGCAGATATCATTTGTCATTGACATGCTCTTAACTAAAGCATTTTTAAGCACACCACAAGCTACAGTGGTAGCAATTTTATGTAAGGTGAACATATAAGGCACAAACATAACGACTACTTGGGGCTTAATAAATTATGGTGATCACAGGTGATGTGCCATGGAAATACAACTGCGTGAACATGCACATCATGGATGTGCTCCAAACTGCAGCATTCTGGGACTTGGAGTCTCAGACCCGGTGTGTGTGTCCTGCAGGTGACACGCAGAAGCTCCAGACAGTGTGGCTGACGGGAATCTGCCGGAACGAGAAGAAGGAGGTGATGAGCTCCAAGCTGGACATCGACAACATGGCGGGCGTGTTCTACATGCTGCTGGTGGCCATGGGCCTCAGCCTGCTGGTCTTCGCCTGGGAGCACCTGCTCTACTGGAAGCTGCGCCACTCCGTGCGCAAGTCCGAGCGCCTCGACTTCCTGCTCGCCATCAGCAGGGTGAGCAGCCCGGGGCTGCGTGTGTGTGAGAGAGTGCGTGCGTGTGCGTGTGTGTGTGTGTGTGTGTGTGCGCGTGCGTGCGTGTGTGAGAGAGTGTGTGTGTGTGTGTGTGTGTGTGAGAGAGTGGGCATGTGCATGTGTGTGCGTGCGTGCGTGTGTGAGTGAGTGTATATGGGTGTGAGAGAATGTGCGTGGGTGAGAGAGAGAGTGTGCATGTGTGTGTGAGTGCGTGTGTGTGTGTGAGAGAGTGTGTGTGTGGTGTGTGTGCGTGTGTGTGTGTGTGAGTGGTGTGAGTGAGTGTGTGTGTGTGTGTGGTGTGTGTGCGTGTGTGCGTGTGTGGTGTGTGTACATGCATTCGTACGGGTTTTTGCTGAGAAGGTCAACATCTAGGGAAAATATGGAGGTTGCAAGTTACTACCAGCACTGTTGGGATACGAGAACAGGCTTTATAGACAGAACCAAATTTTGTTAGCTTCCGCACTAAGACCTCCCCCAACCCCCCCCCCCCCCCCCCCATGCACTCCTATAACATGTCACTCATCCAGAGTCCAGGAGAACCGTGTCACTGCCCTCCTCTCTGACAGAGTGATCCAGACCACATACATTTCTCCTCAAAGAGACATCACAGTTTCAACCTGAGCCCCTCCTGCTCTCTAGTTACAGCGAGATGAGCCCCATGACCTGAGCAAACGAGGGTTAAGTGAGCAGCAGCAGCGGTGGTGTGTGCTCAGGCGGTGAGCAGCGGCGGTGGTGTGTGCTCAGGCGGTGAGCAGCAGTGGTGGTCTGTGCTCAGGCGGTGAGCAGCAGCAGCGGTGGTGTGTGCTCAGGCGGTGAGCAGCAGCAGTGGTGTGTGCTCAGGCGGTGAGCAGCAGCAGCGGTGGTGTGTGCTCAGGCGGTGAGCAGCAGCGGTGGTGTGTGCTCAGGCGGTGAGCAGCAGCAGTGGTGGTGTGTGCTCAGGCGGTGAGCAGCAGCGGTGGTGTGTGCTCAGGCGGTGAGCAGCAGCGGTGGTGTGTGCTCAGGCGGTGAGCAGCAGCAGCGGTGGTGTGTGCTCAGGCGGTGAGCAGCAGCGGTGGTGTGTGCTCAGGCAGTGAGCAGCAGTGGTGGTGTGTGCTCAGGCGGTGAGCAGCAGCAGCGGTGGTGTGTGCTCAGGCAGTGAGCAGCAGCGGTGGTGTGTGCTCAGGCAGTGAGCAGCAGCGGTGGTGTGTGCTCAGGCGGTGAGCAGCAGCGGTGGTGGTGTGTGCTCAGGCGGTGAGCAGCAGCAGCGGTGGTGTGTGCTCAGGCAGTGAGCAGCAGCAGCGGTGGTGTGTGCTCAGGCAGTGAGCAGCAGTGGTGGTGGTGTGTGCTCAGGCGGTGAGCAGCAGCAGCGGTGGTGTGTGCTCAGGCGGTGAGCAGCGGCGGTGGTGTGTGCTCAGGCGGTGAGCAGCAGTGGTGGTCTGTGCTCAGGCGGTGAGCAGCAGCAGCGGTGGTGTGTGCTCAGGCGGTGAGCAGCAGCGGTGGTGTGTGCTCAGGCGGTGAGCAGCAGCAGTGGTGGTGTGTGCTCAGGCGGTGAGCAGCAGCGGTGGTGTGTGCTCAGGCGGTGAGCAGCAGCGGTGGTGTGTGCTCAGGCGGTGAGCAGCAGCAGCGGTGGTGTGTGCTCAGGCGGTGAGCAGCAGCGGTGGTGTGTGCTCAGGCAGTGAGCAGCAGCGGTGGTGTGTGCTCAGACGGTGAGCAGCAGCAGCGGTGGTGTGTGCTCAGGCAGTGAGCAGCAGCGGTGGTGTGTGCTCAGGCAGTGAGCAGCAGCGGTGGTGTGTGCTCAGGCGGTGAGCAGCAGCGGTGGTGGTGTGTGCTCAGGCGGTGAGCAGCAGCAGCGGTGGTGTGTGCTCAGGCAGTGAGCAGCAGCAGCGGTGGTGTGTGCTCAGGCAGTGAGCAGCAGTGGTGGTGGTGTGTGCTCAGGCGGTGAGCAGCAGCGGTGGTGTGTGCTCAGGCAGTGAGCAGCAGCGGTGGTGTGTGCTCAGGCAGTGAGCAGCAGCAGCGGTGGTGTGTGCTCAGGCGGTGAGCAGCAGCGGTGGTGTGTGCTCAGGCGGTGAGCAGCAGCAGCGGTGGTGTGTGCTCAGGCGGTGAGCAGCAGTGGTGGTGGTGTGTGCTCAGGCGGTGAGCAGCAGTGGTGGTGGTGTGTGCTCAGGTGGTGAGCAGCAGCGGTGGTGTGTGCTCAGGCGGTGAGCAGCAGCAGCGGTGGTGTGTGCTCAGGCGGTGAGCAGCAGCGGTGGTGTGTGCTCAGGCGGTGAGCAGCAGCGGTGGTGTGTGCTCAGGCGGTGAGCAGCAGCGGTGGTGTGTGCTCAGGCGGTGAGCAGCAGCAGCGGTGGTGTGTGCTCAGGCGGTGAGCAGCAGCGGTGGTGTGTGCTCAGGCAGTGAGCAGCAGCGGTGGTGGTGTGTGCTCAGGTGGTGAGCAGCAGCGGTGGTGTGTGCTCAGGCAGTGAGCAGCAGCGGTGGTGTGTGCTCAGGCGGTGAGCAGCAGCGGTGGTGTGTGCTCAGGCGGTGAGCAGCAGCGGTGGTGTGTGCTCAGGCGGTGAGCAGCAGCGGTGGTGTGTGCTCAGGCGGTGAGCAGCAGCAGCGGCGGCTTGGCTTCCGCTCCGGCGGAATTCTAACAGCCTCATTACCGGCGCCGCGACCTTCAGGCGGTGAGCAGCGGCGGGGACGGAATCCTGATCGCGCTCTCGCAGCGCAGCGCAAACAGGGACGCCGACACGGCCAAAGCACACAGTCAGCTAATCACTCTGTTTACTGCCACTGACCCCTGCGAAAGAGTGACACGCAGAAACAGAGCATACACACACACACATACTCTCTCACACACACACACACATGCTCACACACCACTCACTCACTCTCTCTCTCACACACACACACACACACACACACACTCACTCACTCACTCACACACACACACACACACACACCCATGCACACACACACTCACGCACGCATGCGCACACACTCACACACACACACACACACACACTCACTCACTCACACACTCTCTCACACACACACACACACATGCTCACACACCACTCACTCTCTCACACACACACACACACACACACACACACACACACTCTCTCACACACTCTCTCACACACGCACACACACACACACACACACACACACACACACTCTCTCTCACACACACACACACACACACACACACACTCTCTCACACACTCTCTCACACACACACACACACACACACACACACACACTCACTCACTCACACACACACACACACACACACACTCTCTCACACACTCTCTCACACACGCACGCATGCGCACACACTCACACACACACAAATAAAGCCTGTTCTCTTTAAAGGCACCCCGAATTTTAATCTAACCTGTGCTGTCACACCTTCCCATGCAACCGCCTCCACTTCATTTGTCACCAGTTGCGGAACAGTGATGTCACCAGAGAACACAGAAGTGACGGCCATTTTAGATTTGGGAAGGGGAAAGTACAGAGAACAGGGGGGTAATGACCTGTCTGTGGGACGGGGAGGGGGTGGAGTACCTGCCCCCCCAGGTCACACAGTTTTGCGTCCCCCCCCCCCATGCAGGGCATCTACAGCTGCTTCAGCGGGGTGGAGGAGTCGGACCGGAACGGCAGCATGCAGTCCCCGGACATCACCGGGAGCTACTCGCAGGCCAACATGCTGAAGATGCTGCAGACGGCCAAAGACCTGGTGTCCTCTACCCGCGTGGAGGACTCGCTGGACCACGCCACCCGCGCCATCGAGAGCTGGAGTCGCCGTGGCGACGGCATCCGCGTGGGGGCCCCGCCCCCCCGAGTGCCGGCCCTGGAGATGGACCCGGGCCGCCTGCCCTACGTCTCCAGCGTTACCGCCAACCACTCCCCCGGCCCCCAGCGCGCCCATCACTACGGCGACGGGCACGCCCACACCATGCTGGAGAGGCACGGGCCTCTGGCGCGACCCACCCCCCTGCGCTACACCCTGCCCGCCCGCGGGACCCACCTGTACGATCGCACGCTGCCCGTGTCCAGCCTCAGCAGCCCCCACATCGCCATGAGGGACCCCCCCGCGCCCGCCGCCGCCGCCGCCCCCCTCCAGGGGGGGGCGCTGTACATGGAGTCGCCCCCGCTGCAGCCCGTCTCCCCCTTCATCTCGTACCGGGACGTCCCGCTGTCGGAGGTGTACATCGAGCAGGAGGGGCCCGTGGGGCGCAGACTGTACCCCGATGGCCCCGCCCGGAAGAAGCGGTCCCACAGCTTCCTGGTGTCGGACCCGGAGCCCCGGGGGAGGCCCGAATATGGCGGAGCGCCCGCCTGCTTCGCCGAGCTGAGAGCCAATCACCTGCTGGAGAACCACGCCCCCACCAGCCTGCCCGGCGTGGGCGGGACCTACCCCAGCATGGGCGGGACCGACCCCAGCGTGGGCGGGACCTACCCCCGCGGGCCGGGCCCCAGGTGCGGGTCGTGTGCCCGCCCGTACGCGGACCCCGAGCTGGACGAGCTCCCCCTGCTGGGGCGGGACAGGCTGAACCGCCGCGCCTCCTTCCTGCGGGCCACCTGGGGCGGCGACCGCGTCCGGCAGCTGGACGAGCCGCCGCCGGGCGCCACGGCCCGGAGCTCCGCCCCCGAGCGGCCCGACCTGTTCCCCCGCGTGGTGGTGGCCAACCCCTCCCCAGGGAAGCTGTGCTCCAGGGCGGGGGCCGGGCTGTGCTACCCCGTCCCGACGGACCACGCCTACCCCAGCACAGGCCGGAGCGACCGGCACAGGGCCCACAGGTCCGCCCGCTCGCCCTCCGCCCGCCCCCCCGCCACCCGCCTGCCCTCGTACGGCGAGGCCATCCTGCAGAACGCGGCGGCCCTGCGCCGGTCCTCCACCGTGGTGCACAGACAGTTCTCCACCTACCTGAACTCCTACGCCGACCTGCCCGTCTACCTGGGCCCCGCCCACTTCTACCAGCACTCGCGGGAGACCTGCGACCTGTTCCCCTGCGTGGGGCACTGCTCCTCCGACTCCGCCCTCCTGCCCCACCTCGCGGGCCGGCCGCTGGGGTACCACAACAGCGCCTTCGGAGGGTTCGAAGGGGCAGGGCGGCCGCGGGACGAGCCGCCGGTCACCCCCGGGGGGCGGGACAGGAGGCAGGTACTGGTGGCCCGGGCAGTCAGCAGCCCCTACCTGCCCCGGCCCTGGGGCAGGATCTCCAGCCTGGAGTCGGAGGTCTAAACCTGGACCCTCACCTGCAGCCTGGAGGCAGGGGCCTAAACCTGGACCCTCACCTGCAGCCTGGAGGCAGGGGCCTAAACCTGGACCCTCACGTGTAGCCTGGAGTTGAAGGAAATCTGGATTCTCACCCACAAGCTGTTAAACTGGCTTTAATTTGCTGATTTTTTAAGAGGAAAAAACCTTGACCTGACATTCAGCCTGTGAATATACTGAAATAAAAGTACAAACACTTGTGCTTGGGGTTTGGGGTTTGGGGGTTTGGGGGTTTGGGGAAACGGTCTATTGTGTGCAATAATAACTCTGGCTGGTGGTGTGGGGGGCGGGGTGTGGGGGGCGGGGACTCAGACGGCACCTCCAGGAGAGACGAGGTTTCAGAGGCTCCCGTTTCCTCCAGAACGCTGCGGTGCCGTTCAGCCGCGGAGCGAGAGACTCCCCCAGCGCCGCGGACCGGACCGGACCGAACCGGACTGAACCGGACCGAACCGGACCGGACCCAGCGCTTCCACGGGACGGGCCGTCACACGCCCCGTTTGTTACCCATTTTACTATTCTTCCATTTACACACACGCACCTGAAACCTGAATTTTGTAATCCAAGCCCAGAAATGTCTTCCAGGTGTTTTATAAAATAAGCTTGGGGGGATGGAGGTGTAAAGGTGGGGGGTGGGGGGGGGTGTGAGTGGGGTGTGATTCTGAGCTCATTCTGCTGAAGCATATCGCAGCTGTGACAGGGGAGGGGGTGGAGGGGTCTGTATTTCAGAAGCTAAGCTTCTTTAATAAACCAGCCGGACCGCCCCGCGGTCTGTTTGGACCTGTCCCGGGTCTCTGAGCCTCTCTGGGGAACCGCGGGAAACCCCACCTTCCAACTCACAGAGCGCAGCGGCGCGTTGCCGGGGGAGACCAGGCCGCCACTGCGCGGGAGGTAGGTAGAGTGGGTGCAGCTGCTCACCTGGGAGCGCTCTCATGAAGGGGACTCACACCTGAAGGTCACGAGCTGCTCAGCCGTCCTGAAGTGCTTCACCCCAGCTCATTTTACACACACACACACACACACGCGCATGCACACACACGCGCACACACACACACTTACACTTACACACTCACACACACACACACACACACGCACGCACACGCACACACATGCACACACATGCACGCGCGCGCACGCACACACACACACGCACACACACACACACACTAACACACACACGCGCACGCATGCACGCACGCACGCATGCACACACACACACACACACGCACACACGCACACACGCACACACGCACACGCACACACACACATGCACACACACACACACACACACACACACACACGCACATGCACACACACACACACACACACGCACACACGCACACACACACACGCACGCACACACACACACGCACACGCACATGCACACACACACACACACACGCGCACGCACGCACTCACATGCACACACACACGCACTCACATGCACACACACACACACACACACAGTACGCCGCACAGCTTTGCACTGTAACTCACCCTGAGACTCAGAGCTGTGAAGATTACCTCTCTAATCAGGGCTGTGCCACTGTAACAGAGAGATTAATCAGACAGATTACTCAAGTCAAATTCTGAGCTGCGGTTATTAAAAATGTTTTTATTTATTAAAACCTGGGCTTTGTGCCGTTTGAGGTCGTTAAGTCGCAGTACAGACGTTAATGAGGGACGCTCTTCCCGCGGTCGGCGTCGGCACAGCACTCACAGCCGGCTCAAGGACCCGTCTGGCTCGCGTCGGTACAGGAGGCGGTAACCTAGCAGGACTCCCGCGGATACGAGGAGGCTCCGTCGGGGCGGTGAGTGAGAGCGGGGGTGATTATGAAGATTCATGGAGGACGTAGAGCAGAGCAGGGGAGGAGCGGGGATGATGGAGCAGATCTCTCGCTCTCCCGCTCTCCCGGTGAAAGCCAAGCAGGATGATGGTCTGGTCAATGTCAGGACTTTAAATTACCGCCAATTGCGGTTAATAAGAAGTGCAGGGCTCCAGGATACGGGCTTAACTCTCACCCAGATACTCTCACCCTAACCCTCTCACCCAGACCCTCTCACCCAGATACTCTCACCCTAACCCTCTCACCCAGATACTCTCACCCTAACCCTCTCACCCAGACCCTCTCACCCTAACCCTCTCACCCAGACCCTCTCACCCAGATACTCTCACCCTAACCCTCTCACCCAGATACTCACCCAGACCCTCTCACCCTAACCCTCTCACCCAGACCCTCTCACCCTAACCCTCTCACCCAGACCCTCTCACCCAGATACTCTCACCCTAACCCTCTCACCCAGATACTCACCCAGACCCTCTCACCCTAACCCTCTCACCCAGACCCTCTCACCCTAACCCTCTCACCCAGACCCTCTCACCCAGATACTCTCACCCAGATACTCTCACCCTAACCCTCTCACCCAGAGACTCTCACCCTAACCCTCTCACCCAGACCCTCTCATCCTAACCCTCTCACCCAGACCCTCTCACCCAGACCCTCTCACCCTGACCCTCTCACCCAGACCCTCTCACCCTGACCCTCTCACCCAGACCCTCTCACCCTAACCCTCTCACCCAGACCCTCTCACCCAGACACTCTCACCCTAACCCTCTCACCCAGACACTCTCACCCAGACACTCTCACCCTAACCCTCTCACCCAGACCCTCTCACCCTAACCCTCTCACCCAGACCCTCTCACCCAGACCCTCTCACCCAGACACTCTCACCCAGATACTCTCACCCAGACCCTCTCACCCAGACCCTCTCACCCAGACACTCTCACCCTAACCCTCTCACCCAGACACTCTCACCCAGACCCGCTCACCCAGACACTCTCACCCAGACACTCTCACCCTAACCCTCTCACCCAGACCCTCTCACCCAGACCCTCTCACCCAGATACTCTCACCCTAACCCTCTCACCCAGACACTCTCACCCTAACCCTCTAACCCAGACACTCTCACCCAGACACTCTCACCCAGATACTCTCACCCTAACCCTCTCACCCAGACCCTCTCACCCAGACACTCTCACCCTAACCCTCTCACCCAGACCCTCTCACCCAGACACTCTCACCCAGATACTCTCACCCTAACCCTCTCACCCAGACCCTCTCACCCTAACCCTCTCACCCAGACCCTCTCACCCTAACCCTCTCACCCAGAGACTCTCACCCTAACCCTCTCACCCAGACACTCTCACCCAGACCCTCTCACCCAGACACTCTCACCCAGAGACTCTCACCCAGACCCTCTCACCCTAACCCTCTCACCCAGACCCTCTCACCCTAACCCTCTCACCCAGACACTCTCACCCTAACCCGCTCACCCAGACACTCTCACCCTAACCCTCTCACCCAGACCCTCTCACCCAGATACTCTCACCCTAACCCTCTCACCCAGACACTCTCACCCTAACCCTCTCACCCAGACCCTCTCACCCAGACACTCTCACCCAGATACTCTCACCCTAACCCTCTCACCCAGACCCTCTCACCCAGACACTCTCACCCAGACACTCTCAGCCAGACACTCTCACCCAGATACTCTCACCCAGACACTCTCAGCCAGACACTCTCACCCTAACCCTCTCACCCAGACCCTCTCACCCAGATACTCTCACCCAGAGTCCACTGCATTCTCACACTGTATCTCTGTACACAGCTGGACATATACTGAAGCAATTCAGTTCAACCCAGAGGTTACCAGCCCTCTTCCTTACATGCTATACTAAACTACCACTCCACCGCTCCACAGCTGGGGAAAGAGCTCCATGTTGAGGTGCAGTTTGCCCTGCTGCAAAAAGTTTAAACCACTTCTGCCAGCCTCTCAAACTGTCATCAGAAAGATTTTTTTTTTTTACTTGGCAAAGAAAGACGTGTGCTGAGCTGTGATGTGACAATTCATCTTTCAGGCAAAGAAATAACAAAACTATAAATTCAAAACAACGCACTGTAAGAATGCTCTTGCTGTGTTTCTGAGACTCCGTTGTTAATGCAGCGCTACCATGGAGAGCAATAATAACAGCAAATGCAATCATCTCCAGGCTGCGAAAATTTAGCCTGTACGTCAAAAAGCCGACACCTGTCGCAGATGCGTCCGTGTTTCACTCCGATACAGACAGAGCCGCGCTGACGGCGCGATCGCTCACCGTCGGTTTAAAGCTCCTTCTGATGTTCTGGCGCGCTGAATGACAAACGCGGCCGAGCCGATGTGAGAAGTTTGAGCTCCCAGAAAGTGCGATTGATGGGACCGCCGAGCGGATTTCGCGGCTGATAGACGACTCAAAACACGGAGATAAATTATCGCAGGGAGCCGGCAGTGGGCTCGCACTGAAGCCAGCTGCGATTCGTTACGGGTCACGTCGCAGGCTAAAGTAATTTGAAACGTTCAAAAGTCAAGTGTATTTTTGCACTATTCAAATATACTGAACATAAAGCCTGGAGGTTAAAATTATAAACCACATGAGCACAATTAATAATTAAGCATGCGCCTCCTGCGCCCCTGTGCACTCTTGCAATGAAAAATAATATGGAAGTAATGAAGAGAGCGATACCAAAGCTCAATACTCCAAAAGACTCACGGAGTAAACGGACCACAGGGACAAGCGGAAATGAAGCCGTCCGATTTCAAACTGAAACAGAGAATTGTGCTACTTGGGTCCGTGACAGCTTTGTCGATTCCAATTAATTTGCCCTATTTAACAGTGAGCATCCAAAGTGGCAGCAGACATACTGTTACTAATAAAAGCAAAACAGTGACTGTGTACATACACACGCACGCACGCAGACACACACAGACATATATAGGGAATACTTCAATGTCTTCTGAAATGTTTTTAAACTGGTGAAATGGTTACTCATATGTGCTTTAAGAAAATGAAAAGGACGCGATGTGCTTCATGTGTAGTAAGAATGAACCCTATCAAAGCGAAGAGGATCCGCTTCTGAAAGCATTTGATCACCTAAGCTCGCCGTTCCAATGAATAATGAATCAAATGATACTGCCGAAATGCCGGAGATTCACAGAAAACCACAAAACCTGAAACATCCTCCCCCCCTTCCTCTCTCCCCCCCCCCCGCGCTCCGCCCCACCCCCCCCCCCCCAACCCCAACATTCTATTCCTGGCTACACCAGTGACCACAGCTCAGCTTTTACATTTCGATTAGCAAAAGATTAATAACCCACAAAAAAACAAGCACCAGCCAATACAATTCAGAACATTATTACAGATATTCAGGGGAAGATTCAATCTAACCGCAGGGGCTTCGTCATAAATACAATTTTACTCTCATTAGCCTGACGGATACTCCTGTTCACCAGGCTGACATCACACAACTGTTCAGACCAAGTCCACAGAGACAATTTTCTCCCTAAAAACTCAAGTTTCTGCATTTCTCTTGATTCTGTCTCCATTTTTGTGTTTTCATCAGGAAAATAGACTAGAGCTTCGACACCTGCTTTGACACCTGTCTGTCCCTCAAACAAACTTGAGGCTCTCCTCACTTCACTCCTTGTTTCCATATTTATGCTACTCCCCCCTTCCTCACCCCTCTTTTTTCCCCCTTCCTTTCCTCTCTTCTCTGGAAGACACAGACAGTATAGGGGAAGATGGATATTCTATCAAGAGGTCACCTGACCAGGTGGCACATTGGAGTGGTGCCCAATTTGTCCCCTGGAGGATTCTGGGAAGGTTTACAGCTCTGATCCAGACCAGGATGACAGTCTTTGGGATCATTAGCACACAGCAGGATTACTGAATGAGTTAATAAGCTGAGCACTGAGGTATGGGCGTGTTCAGTCTGAGAGCTGAGCACTGAGGTATGGGCGTGTTCAGTCTGAGAGCTGAGCACTGAGGTATGGGCGTGTTCAGTCTGAGAGCTGAGCACTGAGGTATGGGCGTGTTCAGTCTGAGAGCTGAGCACTGAGGTATGGGCGTGTTCAGTCTGAGAGCTGAGCACTGAGGTATGGGCGTGTTCAGTCTGAGAGCTGAGCATTGAGGTATGGGCGTGTTCAGTCTGAGAGCTGAGCACTGAGGTATGGGCGTGTTCAGTCTGAGAGCTGAGCACTGAGGTATGGGCGTGTTCAGTCTGAGAGCTGAGCACTGAGGTATGGGCGTGTTCAGTCTGAGAGCTGAGGACTGAGGTATGGGCGTGTTCAGGCAGAGCTCAGGTAATCTGCACTGGGAACGGTGCCGGCCGCTAAGTGAGGTCTGACCTCTAGGGGGCCTCGCTCGTTACCGCCTAAATTGGGAAGGAAAACAAACGGGCTAATGGCCTCACAGTAGTACCGGCGCTCGTTAAGGCCGGTCCCAGCTCGTTAAGGCCGGTCCCAGCAAAGGGCAAACTCGTTAAGGAGGGTCGCGCTCGGGACAGAGCGGGCTCATTAAGGTTTGGGTAATGTCCACCCCGCTTCTGGCCTCTTCCAGGGACAGACGTGTTCAGGTGTGGGATGGCAGCCTGCTTCTAGAGGGGCCGTGTAGATTAGTGGTTAGGGAACTGGGCTTGTAAACAAAAGGTTGCGGGTTTGATTCCCAGGTAGGGCACTGCCGTTGTACCCTTGAGAAAGGTACTTAACCTGCATTGCATTGCAGGCGAAATCCAGCAGTATAAAATCTTTAGTAAAATGCTAAAGCTGGATAAGAGTGTCTACAAATGTCTGTAATGCAACTGCCAGAATAAACTCTACACCTGGTTCACTATTATATGCGACACCACACCTCCACCTCTCCCGTTAGACCAGCAGCTGGACTAAGCACCGGGTTGAGTAGGTGGCACGGGAGGGGTGGGTTGAGTAGGTGGCGCGGGAGGGGTGGGTTGAGTAGGGGGCGCGGGAGGGGCGGGTTGAGTAGGGGGCGCGGGAGGGGCGGGTTGAGTAGGGGGTGCGGGAGGGGTGGGTTGAGTAGGTGGTGCGGGAGGGGTGGGTTGAGTAGGGGGCGCGGGGGGGCGGGTTGAGTAGGGGGCACGGGAGGGGCGGGTTGAGTAGGGGGCGCGGGAGGGGCGGGTTGAGTAGGGGGCGCGGGTTGAGTAGGTGGTGCGGGTTGAGTAGGGGGCGCGGGAGGGGCGGGTTGAGTAGGTGGGGCGGGTTGAGTAGGGGGCGCGGGAGGGGCGGGTTGAGTAGGTGGGGCGGGTTGAGTAGGGGGCGCGGGAGGGGCGGGTTGAGTAGGGGCGCGGGAGGGCGGGTTGAGTAGGGGCGCGGGAGGGGCGGGTTGAGTAGGAGGGGCGGGTTGAGTAGGGGCGCGGGAGGGGCGGGTTGAGTAGGTGGTGCGGGTTGAGTAGGGGGGCGGGAGGGGCGGGTTGAGTAGGGGGCGCGGGAGGGGCGGGTTGAGTAGGGGGCGCGGGAGGGGCGGGTTGAGTAGGTGGGGCGGGTTGAGTAGGGGGCACGGGAGGGGCGGGTTGAGTAGGTGGGGCGGGTTGAGTAGGGGGGCGCGGGAGGGGCGGGTTGAGTAGGGGCGTGGGAGGGGCGGGTTGAGTAGGAGGGGCGGGTTGAGTAGGGGGCGCGGGAGGGGCGGGTTGAGTAGGTGGTGCGGGTTGAGTAGGGGGTGGGTTGAGTAGGTGGTGCGGGTTGAGTAGGAGGGGCGGGTTGAGTAGGTGGTGCGGCGGATGCACTGGAAGAGTCTGCAGGCCAGGAAAACCGGCGGGACGTTCTCAGAGCAGGACAGTTTCTCCGGCCGCACCACGACCCCCCGGCGATGAAGAGGATGACACTGTGGTGGCGGTCTCAGGGTGAAGGACTGGTCCAGCATCTCAGCTTTACCCGAGAACATTTCCAACTATGCTGGAAGACCCACGTGACTGCACGCATTCAGAAAGGGATTCTTTGACAAGACCCTCTCTCCCGTGTGCAGCGTCCGAACGCCCCTCCCCACCCCACCCCCCTCTCCGCGATGTCCCATTTATTACCAACATAATCACATAATGGCCGCGTCTCTTCTGAGCAATAAAATTTGGAATGACACCAGCGAGCGGCGCAGAGGGCGAGGGCTGGGGTGCAGCTGACGGGTCGCTTTCATTAGGCTCCGAGCTGCCCACGCTGGTGTGGGTACGGGGCGGGGGAATCAATTTCCCCACAACGGTTACGCACTAATGATTCCACCAGCCACGAGCCGCAACTCAACCCCAGAGAGGAGAGGAGGACGACCAAGGAACACGTGCAGAGCATCGCACACAGAGCGCCGCAGAGTGAGCGTCAGGCGCTCGCCCCGCTCAGCAGGGAGACGCTCGCCCCGCTCAGCAGGGAGACGCTCGCCCCGCTCAGCAGGGAGACGCTCGCCCCACTCAGCAGTCAGACGCTCGCCCCGCTCAGCAGGGAGACGCTCGCCCCGCTCAGCAGGGAGACGCTCAGCAGTCAGACGCTCGCCCCGCTCAGCAGGGAGACGCTCGCCCCGCTCAGCAGGGAGACGCTCGCCCCGCTCAGCAGGGAGACGCTCAGCAGGGAGACGCTCAGCAGGGAGACGCTCAGCAGGGAGACGCTCAGCAGTCAGACGCTCGCCCCGCTCAGCAGGGAGACGCTCGCCCCGCTCAGCAGGGAGACGCTCAGCAGGGAGACGCTCAGCAGGGAGACGCTCGCCCCGCTCAGCAGGGGGACGCTCGCCCCGCTCAGCAGGGGAGACGCTCAGCAGTCAGACGCTCGCCCCGCTCAGCAGGGAGACGCTCGCCCCGCTCAGCAGGGAGACGCTCAGCAGGGAGATGCTCGCCCCGCTCAGCAGGGAGACGCTCGCCCCGCTCAGCAGGGAGACGCTCGCCCCGCTCAGCAGGGAGACGCTCAGCAGGGAGACGCTCGCCCCACTCAGCAGGGAGACGCTCAGCAGGGAGACGCTCGCCCCGCTCAGCAGGGAGACGCTCGCCCCGCTCAGCAGGGAGCTGCACAGTGTGCGGTGACGGTCCGTTGACATGAGCGGAGAGAAAACGTGCAGCATGCGCAGACGTGGGACTCTGGGCCTGGAGTCACGGAAGCAGGAGGTCACACACTGCACAGAGCTGCTGGGTTACAGACACACGAGCCGCCGCGCGCCTGACATCCATCAGTCTGTTTATTTTCCCGTAAACTGATGATATCATATCGACAGGTCAGATTGTTGCCTGCACACAAAAGACAAGGCAGAAAACAGACAAGCCCACCCTTCATGGTTCGATGAAATCCCTCACAAAGAGCACAGTCTTTCCAACCTGCCCCAGGCCACAGAGCGACCCAGAATGACCGTGAAGGCCCAGACACCGAGCCCCGACATCACCCCGGCTGGTCTCTCCTGAGCGCCCAGCACACGGATGAGGTAGATGATCAATACGATAAATGCATCACCCCAAACCTGGTCCCCCAGTTCCAGTGACTCCCATTATAGTGTTCTGCAAGTGAACCTTCAGAAGCTTCGGCCATGAAGCAGCACTGGGAGCCACACAGCAGAGCCTTCAGCAGCCTGCTCCTCTCCCTTCATTTACGTCAAATCATGCTTTCAGTGCTAAAGACCATTTATAACGCACACGCACGCACACACACACACACACACAGCCCCCCCCACCCCCACCACACACACACACACACGCACGCACGCACACACACACACACACACACACAGCCCCCCCCACCCCCACCACACACACACACACACGCACGCATGCACACACACACACACACACACACACACAGCCCCCCCACCCCACCACACACACACGCACGCACGCACACACACATGCATGCGCACACACACACACACACACACGCATGCATGCACACACATACGCACACTCGCGCGCACACACACAGCCCCCCCCCCACCACACACACAATAAGACTGGGCTGTGTCCCTCCTCAGCAGAGGAGCAGTAGTATTCTATTCAGTGCACATCCACACTCAGAATACATTACCCCACACTCCATAAATTCTCCCAGATGCTTAGGGTCACCTTGAGAGTGGAGGGCTTGGGAGTGAGTCAGGTGTGAGGGTGTGTGTGTTTGTGTGTGCATGAATGTATATATGTATGTATGTATGTGTGTGTGTGTGTGTGTGTGTGTACACGTGCATGCGTGTTTGTGTGCACGTGCATGCGTGTGTTTGTGTGTGTGTGTGTGTGTGTGGATGTATGTGTGAGTGTGTGTGCGCGTACATGTGCTGTGTGTGTGTGTGCGTGCGTGTGTGAACAGAGAAAGAGTCCTAATAACAGTAGGTTATTAAGAGACGTTTTTCAGGTTGAGAGCGCTTACAGTCCCAGAATGCATTGTGCAGTGCAGCATGTCCCTTTATTTTAATCTGCGTTAGAGATCTGCTGACATCTCACTCATGAGACCCGAGAAGCAGAACCACAGCAGTCACAGGAAAAGCTTTAGGACTGGACCAGACCAGCTCCCAGCACAGACACACCGGACTGCAGCTGCTCACGCACACACGCATACATACATGCGCACACGCACACACACTCACACATACATACATGAACACACACACACGCACACACGCATACACGCACACGCCCCAAGTGCTTTTTGTTTTCGAGAGATTAGCGTGCGTAAACACGTCTTCCTGCGAACCTAAAAGGAATTCCCCTCACGTATCCCAGAATTCCCAGGCCTGTACCAGAAATTCTGACTCCATGGCGGGATTTTACGCCACGATAGCAAACCAATTAAATTTACTGCAGCACAAACGGAGGGGGGGTGGGGGTGGGGGGAACTGTAAAAGTACCTGTGGCACTTCTCCGCTTGGCTCTAGCTGGATCTGTCTCGTGTGGGGGTGAGGCCAGATCAGATGGCAGCAGAAGCGTACTCTGAAGCCCACGTTGCAAAAGAACATGGCGATAAAGAAGGCCATCAGCGAACGGTCGCCAAACAACTACCAGCTGAATTATTATCATCAAATCACTTGGCATTCTTCACGCTGCGCGAGGATGAGGCCAAACGCACAGATAACCTGAGGAAGAGCCGAAGCAGGAGGCCAAACGCACAGATAACCTGAGGAACAGCCGAAGCAGGAGGCCAAACGCACAGATAACCTGAGGAACAGCCGAAACAGGAGGCCAAACGCACAGATAACCTGAGGAACAGCCGAAGCAGGAGGCCAAACGCACAGATAACCTGAGGAACAGCCGAAGCAGGAGGCCGAACGCACAGATAACCTGAGGAACAGCCGAAGCAGGAGGCCAAACGCACAGATAACCTGAGGAACAGCCGAAGCAGGAGGCCGAACGCACAGATAACCTGAGGAACAGCCGAAACAGGAGGCCAAACGCACAGATAACCCTGAGGAACAGCCGAAGCAGGGAGGCCAAACGCACAGATAACCTGAGGAACAGCCGAAGCAGGAGGCCAAACGCACAGATAACCTGAGGAACAGCCGAAGCAGGAGGCCAAACGCACAGATAACCTGAGGAACAGCCGAAGCAGGAGGCCAAACGCACAGATAACCTGAGGAACAGCCGAAACAGGAGGCCAAACGCACAGATAACCTGAGGAACAGCCGAAGCAGGAGGCCAAACGCACAGATAACCTGAGGAACAGCCGAAGCAGGAGGCCGAACGCACAGATAACCTGAGGAACAGCCGAAGCAGGAGGCCAAACGCACAGATAACCTGAGGAACAGCCGAAGCAGGAGGCCGAACGCACAGATAACCTGAGGAACAGCCGAAACAGGAGGCCAAACGCACAGATAACCTGAGGAACAGCCGAAGCAGGAGGCCAAACGCACAGATAACCTGAGGAACAGCCGAAGCAGGAGGCCAAACGCACAGATAACCTGAGGAACAGCCGAAGCAGGAGGCCAAACGCACAGATAACCTGAGGAACAGCCGAAGCAGGAGGCCAAACGCACAGATAACCTGAGGAACAGCCGAACAGGAGGCCAAACGCACAGATAACCTGAGAACAGCCGAAACAGGAGGCCAAACGCACAGATAACCTGAGGAACAGCCGAAGCAGGCCTCAGCGTCGGCCGAGCTCCCGGCACAGTGTCGCGGCAAAGCTAATCCCCCGCTGCCCACATTAGAGGGGTTAACTAAGGTAACGACCCCGCCCCGCTCCCGCCCCACCCCGCCCCGCCCCCACCCGGACCCGCGCGGATAAAGCCCCGGGATTCGCACCCAGGCCTGTCGTTCATCATCTCTTAATTAAGCTGATTAATCACCTCGCACACATTCAGAGGGACTGAGGGCTTCACCGAGCTCTAAATCACAGATTATTCTTCTAGATTAACTTAAAGGGATTGAGATTCACACTCGCTGGCTGCGATCCCTGGTTAAACTCCCCCTGCGCTTTATACGCTGTGATGTGTAATTATTCATGTTTTTATGCTTCCGGGGGGGGGGGGGTTAGGGTTAGGGGGGTAAAATCTGTGGAGGGTGTTTCGGTGTGACGCCCTCTCAGCGTGTGGAATCTGCGGTGCTCTAAATCCCGCTGGGCCGTGTGACTCAGAAGCCCCTCCAGCGGAGTCCTCCCCCCACAGCGCCGACCCGTGACAGGCTCACCGCAGGTGCCACGGGCCACAGGAGCCGAGCGGAACCAGCTGAGCGGGACAGGGGAGGAGGACAGGGGAGGCACCAACCCTTCAGAGAAGGTCTTTTTATGAGTGAACGATACACACATATACACACACACTCACACTTACACTCACACATATACACACACACTCACACTCACACACGCTCACACACACTCACACACACTCACACTTACACTCACACTCACACACGCTCACACACACTCACACTCGCACTCACACATATACACACACACTCACACTCACACACGCTCACACACACTCACACTTACACTCACACTCACACACGCTCACACACACTCACACTCGCACTCACACATATACACACACACTCACACTTACACTCACACATATACACACACACTCACACTCACACACGCTCACACACACTCACACACACTCACTCACACACACTCACACAGACACGCATCCAGCTTCATTCCTCTATTGATTTTTTTTGCTTTATATTTCGACACAAGGCCGAGCGCAGCCTCCGTACCGTGAGAGTAATGAACGCACTTCATCCTCCAGACTTTATCTCCCGCAGTGATGACTGCTCACCTTCACATCCCACAAACAATTCATGTATTCACATTTCTTTCCCCGGATCGTTACGGAGACCTGGTTCGACCCTCCGAGCCCGCTGCTCCAGCCGAGCGCAGAAACTTCTGGCAAAGCCAACAGAGAGTGATTAAGGACACGGAGATAATCCCTCAGATAAAGAGCGAGTCAGACTGAACTGAGACAATGGTTCTGCTGAAGCCAAGAACGGCAAAAATTCACTTTGTGTGCCGCGCCACAGCTAAAGGTCACCGCCTGAAAGCCGCTATCGATCTGCGCGCTTCGGTTTGTTTCGCTGTGGCTGTTGCTGAACCTGCCCTCAAGACAAATACGTGAGGTCACGTTTACCGGAGGGTCCAAGGACCCGCCCTCTCCCGCCAAACACCAGGCCTGCTGAGGCAGCAGGACCGCGCCGTGCGAAACGGAGTCCAGCCGCCGTGGAGCACCTGACGCTGCGGACCACCTGACGCCGTGGAGCACCTGACGCTGCGGACCACCTGACGCTGTGGAGCACCTGATGCTGCGGACCACCTGACGCCGTGGACCACCTGACGCCGTGGAGCACCTGACGCCGTGGAGCACCTGACACCGCGGACCACCTGACGCCGCGGACCACCTGACGCTGCGGACCACCTGACCGCGGACCACCTGACGCCGCGGACCACCTGACGCTGCGGACCACCTGACGCCGCGGACCACCTGACGCCGTGGACCACCTGACGCCGTGGACCACCTGACGCCGCGGAGCACCTGACGCCGCGGAGCACCTGACGCCGTGGAGCACCTGACGCCGTGGACCACCTGACGCCGTGGACCACCTGACGCCGCGGAGCACCTGACGCCGCGGAGCACCTGACGCCGTGGACCACCTGACGCCGCGGAGCACCTGACGCCGCGGAGCACCTGACGCTGCGGAGCACCTGACGCTGTGCCCGCATCCGCGCCCGTCCTGAGGAGACGGCCGTGGGGAGGGATCAGGGATCCAAATCAGAGCTCCTGCAAGGAGAGAGGCTTCCATTTACAGCCAGCGAGAGCGTGGACACAAAACAAAAAGCATCTGTTAGTAAGCTGTGCACCACACCACACAAACACACGCACACACACGCGCACACAGACACAAACACACAGACACAAACACACGCACACAGATTCACAGACACACAGGAGGGAAGAGAGGGAGAAAGGGAAAGAGGGAGAGAGGTGATGGAGAGGAGAGAGGGAGGGTGACGGTATAAAGCGGGAAAAGAAAAGCAGAGTGCTGGGTCTGTTTATGTCGCTAACTCTCCGCTCAGGACGTGCTGTGAAAGTTTCCCCCCCCAAAGGAAATCAGCCCACAGACAGGACCCCATTACAGCAGCTAGTCCTCCAGCTAGTCCTCCTTATCGCCCAAATTATCCAGCACTTCTCAAACGGGGACACTTCGCCCTTGCAGAGGAACAGTCGCACTCCACACCCCTCCCCATCCTCTCCAATCTCACCTCCAGTCACAGTCAGATGGGGCCACTGGGACTCCTACCCCCCCCCCCCCCCCCCCCCCGTTTTCAGGGACAGGGCGTACGGAGAGGTTTTGAGGATCGTGTGGAGTGATGGCCGTGACTCGCCGTGACGAGCGCTACGTAGCCGGCAGGAACCCAGCCGCACGGCAGGGGAAATCTGCCTCAGCATTCAAGAGTCAAAACTTTATTGTCCATTATTGCAAGCTACATTGGAAATTTGTCCCAGGAGTCCCAGAGTTCCAGTGAGCCCTGCTCTCCCATCTCCCCTTATCACAAAATCATTCAACTCCTCCCGTCACCCACTCAATCCTCTACCCCCCCCCCCCCCCCCCCCCCCCCAAGTCAGCCCTCAACACCGGTGTTCATCAGTGAATGCACACAAGATACGTCTGAGAGTAGCAAAGCCACCCAGCTGTGGAAACTGCACTTGGAAATCATCAGTCAAGGGTAAGGACAGATAGAAGGAGAGGGGGAGAGAGAGAATTACAACCATTGTTACATCTGATCTAAACACATGACATTATGCGAGCTAACATACACAAATACCACACGCACACTCACACAGACACACGCACACACGCAGACACACACACACACACACGCAGACACACACACACACACACAGACACGCACGCACACACGCAGACACGCACATACACACACACGCACATGCAGACACGCGCACACATGCACACGCACGCACACACACATAAATATATCTGTATTCTGTCTATAAGTGCATTCCATGTTTGTTGTATTCAAGCTTTGGTAATATGTATCTAGGTATGTCATACCAATAAAGCTCATTTGAATTTTGAAATTGAATTGAGGTAGAGAGAGGTAGAGAGAGAGAGAGAGAGAGAACAGGTAGAGAGAGAGGTAAAGACAGAGAAGGAGAGGTGACGACAGAGAGTTTTGGGAAGTAGAGAGAAGGAGAGGTAGAGAGAGGAGAGGTAAAGAGGTACAGAGAAAGAAGAGGTAGAGAGAGAGGAGAGGTTATGAGATGTACAGAACGCGGGGGGGGGGGGGGGGGGGGGCGTTCAGCTCCTTGATATTCATGTGGTAACAGCTGTTGAGGAGCAGGTTTTTGCCCCTGTGAGTGGCGGGTAGGGCAAATAGATTACCCAGGGGTACGGCAGCCTGCTCCCAACTGCAGTACACTAATTGCATCTGTTGCTTTGATTAAGAGGAAAACGAATCCCACTGTCTGGATCCGGAGGACCGGCTGGGATGGGCGGGGCGTGGGGGGGGGGGGCAGGCTACTGGGGGGGCAGGAGGAGTTCCGAGCCTCCAGAAGGATGGGTTGGGGCTGAACAGACTCCCACGAATGAAGGCCAGTATAGAAAGGTGAACAGATAAAAGATGGCAGATAAAAGATGAACAGATAAAAGTATAAGATAAAATATAAATGTCAGTCACTTTAATCACTTAACCACTAATAATTAATGTGAGTAGGAATGACGGATTACAAGGATTCGATAAGAATGACTCATAATAGTTTTAACATGAGCAAAGTGTCTTATGAAATCGATATTTTTGCTCTAAGTGGATTTGTCATGTATCTCTCATCTCATTTGGACAGATCACATCAGATTTGAATGAAGAAGGGGAGAGAGACAGAGTCACACTATGGCTGTGCTTGTGAGGAGCAGGATCGTGCCAAGGCCAATAAGGTCATGAGTCTCAGTCTGAGTTCTGAGAGGCGATGACGTCTGAGGCCTTTTCTCCCAGTGATCAAGGGACGGGAGGAACGCACAGGAAGACCCGGCCTGCCAGCCGCCTCGCACCTCAGAACCTCGAGCTCAGAACCCTCAGAACCTCGGGCACAGAACCCTCAGAACCTCGGGCACAGAACCCTCAGAACCTCGGGCACAGAACCCTCAGAACCTCGAGCTCCGCCCTCCTGATCTGAGCAGCGAGGCACCTCTGAATGCTGCAAAGGGAGTCATCTGGCCTGGGGGGGGGGGGCGCTGTCTCCTCTCTCTGACACGTCTACATCTGCCTGTGCAGTTTTAGACCTGATAAAATCCCACAGCACTCTGACAAGCTTGTGCTCGGGGCTCACCACCACACCAGCCATGACTTCTCACCGTCTCTCTCTCTCCTCCCAACGTTCCCACAGTCTTTTCCCCTCGCTCACGCACTCTCTCACTCTCTCTCGCTCCCTCTCTCTCGCTCTCTCTCTCTCGCTCACTCACTCTCTCACTCACTCTCTCGCTGACTGTCTCTCTCTCTCACTCGCTCTCTCCCTCTCTCTCGCTCCCTCTCTCTCTCTCGCTGCAAGGTCATGGCTGGGCTGATGTATCAGAGTCAGGCAGGAGGCAGCGGGCACTGCCAGCTGCCAGAGTGGCGCTGGGGAAAACTTTATCAGGGCGCTATATCCCTCACACCTGCCTGGCTGTCAGGGGGGTGATCCACAGCACAGAGGAACATGCAGGCCGTCACTCCAGCTGAGGAGAGTAAAGGGCATATTTTCCCTCTATTTGGAATGACCAGTGGCATTTCTAAGCTGTGCTCTATTACCACAGCCCCTAAAATAAATGTGGGACAGCCTGTCCACAGACTGGAACAGTGCCTTTACAGGATGAGCCACCCAATTTATATCAATTTTAAAACCGTTTTTTTTCCTTTTTCCTCCCAATGTGGACTTCCAGTTGTCCTCGTTGGTCCATTCCATTGCTGTGCCAGAGAGCTCAGAATCAGCATCTCTAAACTGAGCAAACTGAGCTCTGGAGAGTGAAATAGCGCTGCTCTCTGATCCACAGAGTTGGCGGATATTTCCCCTGGCGATTTAGCGGCCTCTCCGCTTCGCCCCCAAGGCCTAAGGTGGCGGGGAGAGTGGCTGGGCTGAGGGTGGGGGGTCCTAAATCGCAGGGGTGTCTCGGAGGAAGACGAAAGAGGCGTGGGGGGGCAAACATGGCAGATCATCGTAAATACTGACCGTAAAACCCGGCTTCACCACCGCCGCAGGCAGCTCTCAGCCAATCAGCTCTCAGCGAATCAGCCCAGCGCTGACACCGCAAGCAGCTCTCAGCCAATCAGCTCTCAGCTCTCAGCCCAGCGCTGACACCGCAGGGGGGTGGCGGTCTGTGTACATGTTCATTTACACCCCCCCCCCCTCGAGAACGAGCTGAGAGGAAAGAGCTGACACAGTGATGGACTGCGAGGACTCTGAGTGCCAACAACGATGTCCTTCCAGCTGTCTGACTGGCGCGAGTGAGTGCCCCGTACAGAACTGCGCCGCGCGGTCTACGGGCTAAACGCCTCACGGTCTACACGCTAAACGCCTCACGGTCTACGGGCTAAAGGGCCTCGCGGTCTACGCGCTAAACGCCTCGCGGTCTACGGGCTAAAGGGCCTCGCGGTCTACGCGCTAAACGCCTCGCGGTCTACGGGCTAAAGGGCCTCGCGGTCTACGCGCTAAACGCCTCGCGGTCTACGCGCTAAACGCCTCGTGGTCTACGGGCTAAACGCCTCGTGGTCTACGCGCAAAAGGGCCTCGCGGTCTACGCGCTAAAGGGCCTCGCGGTCTACGGGCTAAACGCCTCGCGGTCTACGCGCTAAACGCCTCGCGGTCTACGGGCTAAACGCCTCGCGGTCTACGGGCTAAACGCCTCGTGGTCTACGCGCAAAAGGGCCTCGCGGTCTACGTGCTAAAGGGCCTCGCGGTCTACGCGCTAAACGCCTCGCGGTCTACGCGCTAAACGCCCCGCGGTCTACGCGCTAAACGCCTCGCGGTCTACGGGCTAAAGGGCCTCGCGGTCTACGCGCTAAACGCCTCGCGGTCTACGGGCTAAACGCCTGGCGGTCTACGCGCTAAACGCGCTAGCCAGGAGTCTACAGTAAGACTGAAGGAAGACCGAAGAAACGCGTCCTGCGTGGTACAGAGGGCTCCCGTTTTAATTCCTGGTCACATACGTGGGACCGAGCCTGGCCAGGCAGGATTACCAGCCGCTGACTGGCCAGCATCTTTCACAAGACAGCCAATCAGGTTTTTGTAAATGTGTTTACTGGGCTTCCATTACAGCAATGATAGTGCCTGCAAAATTAATTAATAAAAATCACAGTGTAAAATAATTAATGATTACAGCAAAGAAGAGAAAATGATTACTACAAATTCTACTCTATTTGAGAATCTCTTTTAAACACTGTTGTAAATAATCAATTGAATGGTAGATACTGTAGAGAGGGTGTTTGCCTGGATTGTGAAAGACAGAACTATGGGTGCTGTAACTGCACAGGGGGAATATAAATGAAGGGAGTGAAGGTATCAGTTCGCTATGAAATATATGTACATCAGCTGAGCTAAGGAACATCAGTGAGCCGTATTTCCTGGCACAAATAAAGGTGATTTTTGAATACTGACGGGATTTCAGGGCTGAAGAACACATTGTCTCCTCTTTTTTGTGATGTGTTGTGCTCACGACTTTCACAAACTTGCAGAAACATGGCGGAGAGGAGTTCAGGGGAGAGTTAGAGCAGAGTGACGTCAGCCATCCGTCACACGCCTGACAAGAGCGCAGCATCGATACGCCGAGAGCTGAACCATCAACTCACTCCCTCTCCATTAACCTCCCCCATCATATAACCAGCATTATATAAGGGCAGCTTCCCCATGAAAACCAATTAAGCCCTTTCCCCAATGTCACAACCCTCTACACGCAGAGAGAGAGAGAGAGAGAGAGAGATGGTTTTCTGTCATCTGTTAATCCATCTTAAGGACTAGCCCCCCTAAAACACTCAGTGAGTAAGTTATCTTTTCCGAGCATGCAGAGGAAATGAAGCAGTTAGAGAGAATGACTGCAGCAACAGCCTCACTCCTGTCCCCCACCACACCAGGAGCAGTGACTTTGGACAGAGCGTTCTCACCACCTCCCCCCCTCCCCACCCCAGGAGCAGTGACCTTGAACAGAGCGTTCCCCCCCCCCCCTCCATCAGGAGCAGTGACCTTGAACAGAGCGTTCTCTCCCCCCCCCCCCCACTGCATCAGGAGCAGTGACCTTGGACAGAGTGTCCCCCCCCCCCCTCCATCAGGAGCAGTGACCTTGAACAGAGTGTTCCCCCCCCCCCCACCCCCCCACCCCCCCACCCCCCACCGCATCAGGGGCAGTGACCTTGGACAGAGTGTTCTCCCCCCCACCGCATCAGGAGCAGTGACCTTGGACAGAGCGTTACCCCCCCCCCCCCCACATCAGGAGCAGTGACCTTGGACAGAGCACCCCCCCCCGCATCAGGAGCAGTGACCTTGGACAGAGCACCCCCCCCCCCCCCCTCACCACACCAGGAGCAGTGACCTTGGACAAAGCGTTCTCTCCCCCCCTCCCCAACACCAGGAGCGGTGACCTTGGACAGAGCGTTCTCTCTCTCTCCCTCCTCTTTTTCTTTTCCTTTCTTTCTCTCCCCATTCTGCTCCTTACCCTCTTTCTTCCTCTGTCTCTTTTTTCTCTCTTCCCTCACTCTGCCTCTCCGGCTGTTTATTTCTCTCTCTCTGTCTGTCAGGCAGATTGACAGTGATGAAGTGTCAGGGCTGTGAGCTCTCTCTCTCTTTCTCCCTCTCTCTCTCTCTCTCTCTCGCTGTGCAGTGGAGCAGCTCAAAGGTCACACGTCTGCGCAGTCACACAGCACACAGCTGCGCAGTCACACGACTCAGAGCCGCGCAGTCACAGGGCAGTCTGCGCAGGGCAGTGCAGTCACATCACATGGCAGACGGTTTTCAAGAAACGTCTCTCACTGCAACATCACAAGTTCATCATTATTCTCAAGGCATAGCAAGATTCAGCCAACATCTGTACTTAACTCTGACTCCTACTTAAATGTAAATGTTAGTTTTATTCAATGCAAACAAAGTTTGGCAAGTTCATTACAGCAACTACGAAACCTGCCACACCGGGTTTGTGCAGAAAAACACACACAGCTGCACTGAGTAGGAGCCAAACTTAAGGACAGATATTGATTGAATCCTCCCCCAATAACTGCAACTATTAAACATTATATAAATAAAACTCAATATAGTACATGCTCACAAAAGGCCCATATTCTGACAACTGTGTGTTTTCTAAGTTTTATCACAATTAAAAAATATTTCAGCAGGAATATTTGGATCAGCAGGATCACACTTCCATCTAATATTATTCCCGTCCTTATTCAAGGTGTTCACTTCTGTGGGGAGGACACGTTCGTTCTGCTCCAGGTTCCAAGATGAGTCTCTGAAGGAGAGGAAACTTCATTTCATCTGGCCGACTGCTGCACACATCAAGCACCGCCAACAGGGGCAAACAGGAGGGGGCAATTATTACTACCCCATGGGGGGTAAACAGGAGAGAGAAGAGGGCAATTATTACTACCCCATGGGGGTAAACAGGATGGAGAGGAGGGCAATTCTTACTACAGGAGAGAGAGGAGGGCAATTCTTACTACACCGTGGGGGTAAACAGGAGGGAGAGGAGGGCAATCTTACTACCCCGTGGGGGTAAACAGGAGGGAGAGGAGGGCAGTTGAGGAGAGGTGCAGATGGCCTCAGAAAGAGGAGAAATTTCCATCTGCAGACCAACAGGGAAGCGGAATAATGATGGAGTTTCACTCTGGACTTTCAAAGAAGCAGCGAACAGATTGAGCAGAAAGGTAAAAAAAAATCCACAGCACCAATTATGCATTTCAAAGTGAGAGAGCATGAGTTTCCTGGGGCACTGAGGATCAGAGGGGATATCACGTTACTCATCCTCCAGAGAACGAGGGAACATCTCCAAGAACATCATATTCAGGGAAAACTTGCGTGTCACATACTTGGTTCTTGGGGGAAATAAATATAATTCAAAACAATTATTTGAAAAAAGAATGCAACGGTACTCAAAGGTGTTAAATAAAACATCAACATAGTCAAACTTCATATGCAGGTAGGTAGAAACCCCACTCAGATTTTTCACCGTATCTTAGGGAACCCTGAGTGTCTCTGGCTGAGCCTGCATGTCACAAACTGAACACTGAACATCAGGAAACCCTCAGAGCAGGAACACAAAGCACGCAGACACACTGTGAAGGACCGCCCGTCACACCCACGCACAGGGCTGCAGGCGGGGGGGGGGGCGGGGGGGGCTGTCCCAGTCCTGAGAGTTCATATGTGCGGCCCTGTCCACACACAGTACACACACAGCTGTATATCTCACACTGTTAGCACCAGCCAGACAGAGGAGGTGTGTGCGCTTTCAGAGAGAAGGAATACGTATGGCTCAGAAGGCAGCGCTCAATGATAACACACCTTATCTTCATATATAAAACAGGAGAAAGTGACCGCTATAAATCAGCTGAAGGTCTGATATTTCAGATGACGACGGCTACACCTGCAAAACTGGGCCACGGTGGCATTTATGAATAAAGATAACAGAGCTGTCATTTGATACACAGGCTGGGTGATACCTCATCCGGAACATTCCCTCTGTCGACACTCGCCAGCGCACGCGAATGTTAGCGCACGTGAGTCAACATCCCCGACTGTTAGCGCACGTGAGTCAACATACCCAACTGTTAGCGCACGTGAGTCAACATACCCGACTGTTAGCGCACGTGAGTCAACATACCCGACTGTTAGCGCACACGACTGTTAGCGCACAAAAGTCAACATACCCGACTGTTAGCACACGCGACTGTTAGCGCACACGAGTCAACATACCCGACTGTTAGCGCACACGAGTCAACACACCCGACTGTTAGCACACGCGACTGTTAGCGCACACGAGTCAACACACCCAACTGTTAGCACACGCGACTGTTAGCGCACACGAGTCAACATACCCGACTGTTAGCGCACACGAGTCAACACACCCGACTGTTAGCGCACAAGAGTCAACATACCCGACTGTTAGCGCACACGAGTCAACACACCCGACTGTTAGCACACGCGACTGTTAGCGCACACGAGTCAACACACCCGACTGTTAGCGCACACGAGTCAACACACCCGACTGTTAGCGCACACGAGTCAACACACCCGACTGTTAGCACACGCGACTGTTAGCGCACAAGAGTCAACATACCCGACTGTTAGCGCACACGAGTCAACACACCCGACTGTTAGCACACGCGACTGTTAGCGCACACGAGTCAACACACCCGACTGTTAGCACACGCGACTGTTAGCGCACAAGAGTCAACATACCCGACTGTTAGCACACACGAGTCAACATACCCGACTGTTAGCACACGCGACTGTTAGCGCACACGAGTCAACACACCCGACTGTTAGCACACGCGACTGTTAGCGCACACGAGTCAACATACCCGACTGTTAGCGCACACGAGTCAACACACCCGACTGTTAGCACACGCGACTGTTAGCGCACACGAGTCAACACACCCGACTGTTAGCACACGCGACTGTTAGCGCACAAGAGTCAACATACCCGACTGTTAGCACACACGAGTCAACACACCCGACTGTTAGCACACGCGACTGTTAGCGCACACGAGTCAACACACCCGACTGTTAGCACACGCGACTGTTAGCGCACACGAGTCAACATACCCGACTGTTAGCGCACACGAGTCAACACACCCGACTGTTAGCACACGCGACTGTTAGCGCACACGAGTCAACATACCCGACTGTTAGCGCACACGAGTCAACATACCCGACTGTTAGCGCACAAGAGTCAACATACCCGACTGTTAGCGCACACGGCTGTCACCGTGGAGACGGGCCATTCCCGCGACCGATGATGACTCACACAGAACCGCGGCGGTTCTCCAGCTCGTTAAAGCCTCCTGGCGGAAGCGCGGCGCGGGAGAAAAGCGGTTTTGGCCCCGGCGAGTCCTCGTTTCCTCGCGCGCCCTTCCTCCACATTCCGCTGATAAGGCGCCGAAAGCTTTATTTTCCACGAGGCGGAACTCAGCAACGCGACTTCCACACACTTCGCCCGTACGAGCCTCGCTCACAAATGAATTTGACTAATCCTTCCTGAACAATGGGCCAAGTTCAGCCAAAGTCACAGTGCTCATTTCTAACTCCAGTTCCAGAGGACATACGCCTACAAAACGAAATATTCCCATAATTAATAGCAGAACCAAGACAAATAGAAGAGGTTTTTTTTTTTAAATTTCATTTTTTAGTTTTTCAGATTATGAACAAGGAACAAAAAGCCAGTTACAAATTCCTTATTAACAGGCAGGGCGAAAAGACTAACTAAGGCTACAGTCATGCAGTACGACCATAACAAGCACAGTCCAAACACAAGCGGGACTCAATAGGACAGAGCCAGAGGACAGGGCCACCCAGACCTAGACTACATGGCCAAAGAATGTGGACAGCCAACACCCAGCATCTCATCCAAAATGAAGACCATTAATCCGGAGCTGGTCCGCGCTTTGCCGCTGTAACAGCCTCCGCTCTTCTGGGAAGGCTTTAGGCTGGACGCTGGAGCACATGACGAAGAGGGCCAGGTGGCGTCCTGCTCGTCGTGACCCAGCCGCCGTCGCCACGGCAGCACGGGTGCCCGGTCACGCGGAGCGATAATGGCTTCTGCAATTAGGACGCGTGCACGGCGCCTCCTGCTGGCCGTGCTCCTGGCCGCGGCTCGCGCGGGTGTGAATCACCGCTAACGCTAATCAGCGCGGCTCTCCGGCGGCGTGGGTAATTAAAGGCGGCGGCTCACGCTGACTCGCTAACGGCTTCGGCGCCATCGAGCGGCGAGCCCCGCCCACACGCTTTCACACGCCCCGCGCGCGTGCGGGACCCGTCTCCGCGGAAACGGAGAGGCGGGCTGACTCTGGGCCAGCCAGCCGACAGGAAGCACCACGGGGGGGGGAGGTGTGGAAGCCTCTGAAAAGAAAAGGCACCCTGAAGAGGGAGTGAAAGAGGAGGAGAGGGGGAGTGAAATAGAGGACAAGGAGAGCCACAGGTGAGCGTCAGTCGCTCTCTTAGTGGCTGGCAGTTCGGCTGCCTTTCTCCGGGCCCAGATCTCGAGTGTGCACAGGAGCGCCCCCAGCTGGCTGACCCCTGCACTGCAGGCAGGTTAATGACTGTAAGAGACCAGTGCTACAGCCCAGGCAGGGCACAGGCAGAGAGAGGCAGAGACACAGGCAGGGCACAGGCAGAGAGAGGCAGAGACACAGACAGAGACACAGGCAGGGCAAAGGCAGAACACAGGCAGAGAGAGGCAGAGACACAGGCAGGGCACAGGCAGAGAGAATAACAGAGAGAATAACAGAATAGCACAGCTGAATAACAACACCTGCTTCAACACAATCTGAGCAATATACAGATTGGAAGCTGTTGGGTAACCATACACTCTGGGGCCCTATAGGAACAGAATAGAGAAGTCCTACAGATACTGTGGCCCTATAGGAACAGGGTAGAGTAGCCCTGCAGATACTGTGGCCCTATAGGAACAGGGTAGAGCAGCCCTGCAGATACTGTGGCCCTATAGGAACAGGGTAGAGCAGCCCTGCAGATACTGTGGCCCTATAGAAACAGGGTAGAGTAGCCCTGCAGATACTGTGGCCCTATAGAAACAGGGTAGAGTAGCCCTGCAGATACTGTGGCCCTATAGGAACAGAGTAGAGTAGCCCTGCAGATACTGTGGCCCTATAGAAACAGGGTAGAGTAGCCCTGCAGATACTGTGGCCCTATAGAAACAGGGTAGAGTAGCCCTGCAGATACTGTGGCCCTATAGGAACAGGGTAGAGTAGCCCTGCAGATACTGTGGCCCTATAGAAACAGGGTAGAGTAGCCCTGCAGATACTGTGGCCCTATAGAAACAGGGTAGAGTAGCCCTGCAGATACTGTGGCCCTATAGGAACAGAGTAGAGTAGCCCTGCAGATACCGTGGCCCTATAGGAACAGGGTAGAGTAGCCCTGCAGATACTGTGGCCCTATAGGAACAGATTAGAGTAGCCCTGCAGATACTGTGGCCCTATAGGAACAGGGTAGAGTAGCCCTGCAGATACTGTGGCCCTATAGAAACAGAGTAGAGTAGCCCTGCAGATACTGTGGCCCTATAGGAACAGAGTAGAGTAGCCCTGCAGATACTGTGGCCCTACAGAAACAGAGTAGAGTAGCCCTGCAGATACTGTGGCCTTATAGGAACAGGGTAGAGTTGGTTCCACAACTTGTGTTTAGCAGCCATAGGGAAATGAAAGCTAAGAGCCGTTCTTGTCTGCAGTTTTCTTACGGAGTCGAAGATGACGATGGCAAACAGGCTCTTCCCCCTGCTCTCCACCAGCACATCATATAAATCATTGTGAAATTAAATCAACTGAATAAATTATGCTTTGTAGAGTTTTAATTTCCAATTATATCCACCCTGTCCACCCCGCACAGCCAGGAGAGGGGCAGAGCAAATTCAATTACGCTGTAGCAGTCGCGACAGAATTTAAATTCAGCCGAGTTTTATAACGACGATAAAACAGCTCTTCTGCAGCGCAGCGAAATGATCGAGGAGTTTCACGTGAGGGAGGTCATAAGCGCAGGTCGGTCCACGTGAGGGAGGTCATAAGTGCAGGTCGGTCCACGTGAGGGAGGTCATAAGTGCAGGTCGGCACGGAGACTCTTCCGGTCTCCATGACAGCCGTTTCCAAAGCACCCGCGCAACCACGGAGATGAAATCTTAGTGAAAAAAACCCATTAGAAATTATACCCATATTTCTTCTGCTAATAAAAAATGATTAATGCCTTTAAAATTGACTGGAAAAAAATGAAACATCCATTTGTGAAGGAGCGAAGTGTCCCATGGGGAAGGCTTCATTTCCACCACACATCTCTCCTCTTCTGTGAAACCAGACTCAGAAACTACCCTCCAAAAGAATCCTTTGAACTTTGAAAAAGTCTAACTTTCATTTAACCACTACCCATTTTCTAAATGTCCTGCTTCATAGGCACTCCTTGGATCACAACAGAATCTTCACCGCAAAATGATGGCAGTGAATTTTACAGTTACAACCAATAAAATAGCAAAGGTATGAAACTGTAAGCAGCTATAATGTGCATAAATGTATTATTTATGGTGAAATATCATAATGCATTTAACATTTGTTATATATACAGCCTGCCACTGTACGCTCATCATAATTACAGTTATTTACACAGCAAATAGAGCTCTGGTTACCCAGCTGCCGATATTTTACTGCAAAATGTACAATTAATTATTATTATTATTATTATTATTATTATTATTATTAATAAACTGTGTAGCACATGATCTTAAGGAAGGACAAAAGATAAATCTTAAAGACAAACGGTCATCTAAAGCCCTGTTCACACAACGCTACCTTTCCTGATGTCTCACAAAGGTGTTTACTGTCATCCTGTTCACCTGGGTAAGTCCAGCCCGTGTGAATTCACCTTGCTCTGAAAATACAATTGCATCACCTGAGAGAACCTTCCGGACCATTACACGCGTCCGTACCGCGCATTCCAGGAAACACTCCAGCATTTGTGTTTTTTGGGGCGTTAGGCGTCTCTGCAGGCTTTTGAAAAGCGGAACTTAAAGAACAGCTCATTGCACACCGCAGAAGCAGGAGCTGAGAAGCACACACATGCAGCTCCGCATCACTGGCAGCTCACTGTGTAAATGTGCGTGTTTGCCAGGCTGCAATTAGCACACGCCACAGCATCAGCCAATCGAGTCACCGCATGGGAGCGTCATGTGATCAGTCACATGGTTAAAACACCCATTACATGCGGAGCGTTTCTGAACGTATCAGAGACAGCGGTCACGGTCACACAGGTTCACTCACTCGCTCGCCCGCTCGCCTGCCTGCCCGTCCGCCCGCCATCTCCGCACACTCAGGGTCAGACTGAACACCTGTGTGTTCACAACCGCCAACTCCACACACTCACACAGGGTCAGACTGAACACCTGTGTGTTCAGATCGCCATCTCCACACACTCACACAGGGTCAGACTGAACACCTGTGTGTTCAGGATCACCATCTCCACACACTCACTCAGGGTCAGACTGAACACCTGTGTGTTCAGATCGCCATCTCCACACACTCACACAGGGTCAGACTGAACACCTGTGTGTTCAGGATCACCATCTCCACACACTCACACAGGGTCAGACTGAACACCTGTGTGTTCACCTCAAATGAAGAACAGAGCGAACGGGAGGAGGATTGATTTCTCTTTCAGAAACGAGTGAATGAGACCCGAGGGGAAGACACACTCTGCAAAGTACACGCTCTGCAAAGTACACGCTCTGAAGTACACGCTCTGAGAAGTACACGCTCTGAAGTACACGCTCTGCAAAGTACACGCTCTGCAAAGTACACGCTCTGAAAAGTACACGCTCTGAGAAGTACACGCTCTGAGAAGTACACGCTCTGAGAAGTACACGCTCTGAGAAGTACACGCTCTGAGAAGTACACGCTCTGCAAAGTACACGCTCTGCAAAGTACACGCTCTGAGAAGTACACGCTCTGCAAAGTACACGCTCTGAGAAGTACACGCTCTGAGAAGTACACGCTCTGAGAAGTACACGCTCTGAGAAGTACACGCTCTGCAAAGTACACGCTCTGAGAAGTACACGCTCTGAGAAGTACACGCTCTGCAAAGTACACGCTCTGCAAAGTACACGCTCTGCAAAGTACACGCTCTGAGAAGTACACGCTCTGAGAAGTACACGCTCTGCAAAGTACACACTCTGCAAAGTACACACTCTGCAAAGTACACGCTCACGAGTCCTCACCTGCCCTTTTTAATAACTCCTGCCAAAACATTAAAAATCATAACCAATCAGACCAAATCTCCTTTGCAGGAACATTACACGCCCCTTCGAAACACATGAAAGAAATATTTAAATTTACTTCTGTCCTGGGCACACAACGGTGAAACGACGCCAAATATGAACGTCACATAAATTTAACTTATCTGTGATCTCCAGAAACATACTTATTCTGTTTGTTTTAATCATGACAAAATCAATCTGGGGAGTGTGTGCAAGTGTGTGTGTGTGTGCAAGAGTTCGTCAGATTATGACACCATGACAGCAGAGAAGAAGAAAAGAGTTCTTCACAAAGTCAAATGGAGACCAAGCGAAACTTTCAGAGGCGAGGATCTCCAAGTTTATTTTGAGGAGACATTGATTGTCGGTTAAATGAAGTGGCTTACATGCAGATCTTATCTCAGAGTGCTAACAGAAATACAGCAGAGAAACAGCACAGCCAACACCTTAAAAAGAGCAGGATTAACCCTGCCAAACAAGGCACGTCGTTCTGTCTCCACACTAGAATCTTCACTCGCTTTTTAAAAAAAAAAAAAAAAAAAAACTCTTTAAAGACAATTTAAGCAGTGTAAATTGTAATTGACCTTTGCAAGTGAAAACCCCTCCCACTGCAGTCAGTCTGAGTCAGATTCAGGAAGCAGCACACTCGCAGAGGAACCACGTTTCGGGTCAGACTCTGGACCCCCGTCACAGAAGGCCTCGGACAAACCAGCGGAACAGAACCGCGAACTGAGATTACAATGATGAACCTCTCGAGCAGAACACTGAAACTAAAACCACGCCCTGGATATGGGGTCATTCAACAGCACCTCCACTGATCAGCAAAATCCTTTCCTAGGGTTATTAAAGATTTGCATCGTTTAATAGATTTTATGTCACTACGGCGAGGTAAAGCAAATGTTACCTCAGTCATTACTGAGGAGAAAGACTACCTTCAGACTGGCCATTACTGTGTCATTAGGGAGGGGAATAGTACACTGGTCATTACTGTGTCATTAGAGAGAAGAATAGTACACTGGCCATTACTGTGTCATTAGGGAGGGGAATAGTACACTGGACATTACTGTGTCATTAGGGAGGGGAATAGTACACTGGACATTACTGTGTCATTAGGGAGGGGAATAGTACACTGGCCATTACTGTGTCATTAGGGAGGGGAATAGTACACTGGCCATTACCGTGTCATTAGCGAGGGGAATAGTACACTGGCCATTACCGTGTCATTAGCGAGGGGAATAGTACACTGGCCATTACCGTGTCATTAGCGAGGGGAATAGTACACTGGCCATTACTGTGTCATTAGGGAGGGGAATAGTACACTGGACATTACTGTGTCATTAGGGAGGGGAATAGTACACTGGTCATTACAGTGTCATTAGGGAGGGGAATAGTACACTGGTCATTACTGTGTCATTAGGGAGGGGAATAGTACACTGGTCATTACAGTGTCATTAGGGAGGGGAATAGTACACTGGTCATTACAGTGTCATTAGGGAGGGGAATAGTACACTGGTCATTACTGTGTCATTAGGGGGGGGAATAGTACACTGGTCATTACAGTGTCATTAGGGAGGGGAATAGTACACTGGTCATTACTGTGTCATTAGGGAGGGGAATAGTACACTGGTCATTACAGTAATGCGAGGGTCATATTGCACATTAGAAGACCAGTGTTTCAGCCCTGAGCAGATATTCAGACGGACCCCGGCTGCCCCAGCCCTACTTACTACTCTTACACATTAGCACATGTGCTGGCTTTACGGCAGTAAAACACTCCAAGCAGATCCCCCAGAATATCGTGATTAATGGGCAATTCATTACTGGTCATAAACCGACCAGGCTGTAGATCTTCTGAACCACCCATTCCAACAGATAACCAAACTTTCTAATTCTGAAGGACGCTTGGTATGAGATGAAATCTAGTGCTGGAGCAGTGTTGCATGAGAAAAATGAACAATCAAATCCCTTCTTGGAACATAAATATCCCTTGCGTATGCAGCAATAAAACAAATTAAAAAATGGTAAAACATACAGTTTCACATACAACTGATTAAAAACAATAAAACAGTAGTTTTTTTTACTCAAGCACTCAAAACAGCATAAACAGGCATGCGCATGGCATTGAGAAATTCCTTATGAAAATTACATCAGTAACAAAAAAAAAAGAAATTAATAAAAAATGACCACAAGAGGTTTAATGACATCATGTCCAATAAGAGCTGGCTCAGAGGCCGGTGAGCAGTAGGGAACCCTGGGGAAAGCCGGGGTTTGTGTCAAGGGTATGGAAGTGAGCGTGGGGATTAGTCAGGAGTACTGAAGCTGGGGTGTCGGGATCAGTCGAGGGTAGTGAAGCGAGAGTGGGGATTAGTTGGGGGTAGTGAAGCAAGCGTGGGGATTAGTCTGGGGTGTTGAAGCGGGGCATGGGGATTAGTTGGGGGTACTGAAGCAGGGGCGTGGGGATTAGTTAGGGGTACTGAAGCAGGGGCGTGGGGATTAGTCGGGGGTACTGAAGCAGGGGCATGGGGATTAGTTGGGGGTACTGAAGCAGGGGCGTGGGGATTAGTTGGGGGTCGTGAAGCAGGGGCGTGGGGATTAGTCGAGGGTAGTGAAGCGGGGCGTGGGGATTAGTTGGGGGTACTGAAGCAGGGGCGTGGGGATTCGTCTGGGGTGTTGAAGCGGGGCATGGGGATTAGTTGGGGGTAGTGAAGCGGGGCATGGGGATTAGTCGGGGGTACTGAAGCAGGGGCGTGGGGATTAGTCGGGGGTACTGAAGTGGGGTGTGGGGATTAGTCAGTCTGACACCAGTCCTATCAGAGCGTAAACTGAACTCCTCAAACAGCTGTTGGCACGTGAAATAAAAACAACTGTGCGAACAACGCAGAAAAGCAACCAACTGGGTGAAGAACAGAGAAGGTGGATATCTAATCAAGGAACTGCAAACCGCAGCCACCAGAGCCCACCATGATGCCAGCCCAGCGTCTAACTCACCTCGTTCCTACAGGTTGTGTGGAAGGGGATCCCGGACGAGCCCCCTCAGTCTAACGATGACTCATTCTGTGACATCACTCATCGGGAGCTACACAGGCCGCTAGGAAGGAAACACGGCGTCTTTGCCTGATTCATAAACCCAGGGAAAGGGAAACAGAAGAGATGGGAATCCACCTGAACGAGCCATACAGCAGCTCGGCTTCCCAGGAAGTCTCCCTTCCACGGGTTTACACTACACACAGCTGTGCTCAGCATCAGTGTTCAGGGCCAGAAGGGCGGAGGATGTGAAATTTTAAGCATGCGACATATTTAAAGGCAACAATGACGCCATTTCTGCTCTGATTCTCTCGACCTGACCTGGATCTCTGGTTCTGCTCTGATTCTCTCGACCTGGCTGAATCTGGTTCTGCTCTGATTCAGCCTCCTGGGAGAACATCCCACCTCGTGGCCATTTCTTAGTCCCTGCTGACAAATTCCCTCCTTGGGTCCACTGATCCTCTCCATCTGCTGGCTTCTGAAGGCATCGCGCAGACTTAAAACAGGACTGAGACTCAGACTGACACGAGTTCAAAGGTCACTGGATGACTTCATTCACTGTTCTGTTTCAGCATCTTTAACGCCCTGCTTGTGCTTAAACAGGACAGCCCGGTCTGCACTGGCCACTCAGAGATGAGCAGAAGAGTTTAACACGTCTGGAGGTCTGAGTGTGTGGAAATACTGTGAATCACAATGGCAGTGCCTGGCCTGAGGAAACACAAACTGCGATTGTCAAAAACCTTTTCATAAAGGTGACTGACACCCATTTAAAAAAATGCCCTCTATTTATCCCCCCCCCCCCATCAATAGGATCTTTAATCATTAGTAATTTGGTCCTTCTGAACAATTTGTTAAATCAGCTATTCCTAACATGATAAATGTACATGCTACAAGATCCACACACTTCATAAACGTACACATCCTGCACGCTCTGCCCCCCCCTCCCCCTCCCCCGTCTGTCCATACAGCCCCCGCCCCCCCCTCCCCCTCCCCCGTCTGTCCATACAGCCCCCGCCCCCCCCTCCCCCTCCCCCGTCTGTCCATACAGCCCCCCCCCCCCAATCTGTCCACACAGCCCCCCCCATCTGTCCACACAGCCCCCCCCTCTCGATGAGGACACTAGTAAACACCCAGCTCGGCCCGGAACCCTCCCTCAGTGCTTTGTTTCCGTGAGGATGATGTTGGCTGTGACGAACATCAGGCAGGAAGTGGCCCAGAGCAGGACGAAGCCCACCCAGAAGGCGTGGCGGAAGGGCGAGCGGTGCTTGTTGACGGCGTCGCGGCCGAGCACGGGCTCCAGCTGCCGCCGGCTCAGGAACACCAGGCACGCCGGGATGATGTACTGGATGCCCGTGCCCGCGTACGCGCCCGTGATGCCCACCAGCGACTCCAGGTTGTGCGTGCAGAAGGCCACCAGGATGGGGGGCACCAGGGTGATGAGGGGGAAGACCACGCGGTCCACCACCCAGGGGTACGTGCCCCCGTCCCGGTGGAACAGGGCCTTCCAGTTGTTGCGCAGGGTGACGGCGATGATGGGGAAGTTGGTGCTGATGGTGAAGACGGGGAAGAGCCCCAGGAAGTAGCGCAGCACGGGCACGTCCAGCACGTCGCAGCTGTCAGTGAAGCTGAGCGTGTACATGTCCCGCAGCAGCGTGCTGTCGAAGCAGAAGATGGCGGTGAAGGACAGCAGGCTGTAGAAGCCCAGGATCAGCGCGTAGTCCGCCAGCACCAGCCGCCCCACCCGCTTCTTATCCGAGATGGGGGTGATCAGCGAGGGCAGAGAGTGCTGGCACATGAAGGAGTACACGCACACCCCAAACAGGTTGGGGATCCCCGAGAAGTTCGCTGCCGGGGGGTGCCCCGCGCCTTTACCCTTACCGATCCGGATCAGAGCCAGGATGATCATCATGCTGAACGCTGCAACGGAGGGAGGGAGAGAGAGAGCGTGAGAGAGGGAGGGAGAGCGTGAGAGAGAGGGGGAGGGAGAGTGAGAGAGGGAGGGAGAAAGCATGAGAGAGAGAGGGAGAGAGGGAGGGGGAGAAGGAGGGAGCGTGAGAGGGAGGGAGGGAAAGAGTGTGAGAGAGGGAGAGATAGTAGAGAGGTAGGGAGATTGAGATAAGGAGGTGATGACATAAAAAGAAGGAATACAAATATAAAGAGGTGAAAAGGGGGGGGGGGGGTGAAGGACAGGGAAAGGGTTACCCCTGGATGATCGGGGCGAGCGCATGCCATCGTACCAAAAATGACCCGTTAATAGAGCCAAACAGAAAGGGCACCAGGAGGCAGTGACAAAATGTCAGCCAATTATTCACAACATTCAAACCCAATACCGCTGCATTGTGCACAGACCGGGCTTAAACCCAACACCGCTGCATTGTGCACAGACCGGGCTTAGAGGTGGTTCAGATGGGATTGTAATGATCTGCTCACCGTCATGCAATAATATCAGGGCTTCGTTCTGAAGGCAGGTCTGTCTGAAGTTCAGCAATGTCGATTTATATCAGTCCGCTCTTCAACAAGACACAAAGACCCACAACCCCCCATTCTTTCAACCACCGAGCTGGACCTCTTTCACGCTCAGAACAATTCGCTTTGACAACAAGAGATATATGAGACCATATTGCACCATCGGATCACCGTGGGGCCCACCCTGATCACAGCACACCGTGGGGCCCAGCCTGATCACAGCACACTGTGGGGCCCAGCCTGATCACAGCACACCGTGGGGCCCAGCCTGATCACAGCACACTGTGGGGCCCAGCCTGATCACAGCACACTGTGGGGCCCAGCCTGATCACAGCACACTGTGGGGCCCAGCCTGATCACAGCACACTGTGGGGCCCACCCTGATCACAGCACACTGTGGGGCCCACCCTGATCACAGCACCCCGTGGGGCCCACCCTGATCACAGCACATCGTGGGGCCCAGCCTGATCACAGCACCCCGTGGGGTCCAGCCTGATCACAGCACACCGTGGGGCCCACCCTGATCACAGCACACCGTGGGGCCCAGCCTGATCACAGCACACCGTGGGGCCCACCCTGATCACAGCACACCGTGGGGCCCACCCTGATCACAGCACATCGTGGGGCCCGCTGGACCTCCAGTCTGCATCCTGACTACAGATACACCGGCCAAAATCCAAACACATTTATCTGAGAGCCAGCTGGTGAGCAGAGGACCACAATGCATCTCACCACTGTCACAACGGCATTCCCCAGATTCTCCACAGGATAACAGTTAGACCTCTGACCGCACACTCTAATGTGTTTCTGTTAACGCCCGAGGGTGTGATACTCCCCGCGTAATCACAGTGTACAGCTGCCATGCTAGTTTAACGCACGGTCTTCACTGTGAATGACTCACCGTGGTACACAAGCATAAAATCCACCCAGGGAAAGGGACAGAGAAATTTACAACCACGATCGTAAGCGTCCACTGTGCATCTTCCAACAACGGACTCACCTTGGTGAGGACTACTGACTGTTAAGTGCTCAAGTATCCAACTAAACGTTTCACTCCGTTTCTTTTTCTGAGACGTACATCAGGTCCTCTGCATATATACACTGAATATAAATCACATGCTGATTGACAGCGTGCGGTGAGGGGTCGACCACTCAACAATCCTCCCCCCTCCGTTACAGCGAGTCCAACCTGGAGGGTCGGGGGTCAGGGGTCAGGGGTCAAGGTGAAGGGTGGCTAACCCACAGTTCACAGCAGCAGGTCAGGGCAACAGTGGCCTGTTTTTATCAGTAAGGGCTGCGGCCCACAATATTCACCGTCTCCACAAAATCTTCAGAAAACACAATGCAGATACGCGCTGGATATCTACCATCGCTTTAGGCACTGGAAAATGTAATCTAATCACTGTTTAAACTTTTATTGTCACGAACATCAGTTTACATGTAATGGTAAACACTGCTTTAGCTAATATCGTACCTTTACCGATGGTTATCAGTGTACATAATAGGCTTTCATTGAGAGTCACGGTCAATGGTTCCAGTAATGCATCTCAAGGCCATTAAAACTGATAACAAACCATCCACAGGACTGATGTGCTTCATCTCACAGTGAGAAGCCAAGTCCAACGCACAGGGAAATCTACAGCAAAGGAGGCTAACCAATCAGTGCAGCCAACTGCCCTGCAGCCTCAGAATTATGACATGATCCTGACACTAATCCCAAGCCCCATTCCACAGCGCTAGCACATGATCCTGAGATTAATCCCAAACCTCATTCCACACCGGTATTAAACAATACAGACACTAATCCCAAACCCCATTCCACACTGGTATTACACACTACAGACACTCATCCCAAGCCCCATTCCACACCGGTGTTACACACTACTGACACTCATCCCAAGCCCCATTCCACACCGGTATTACACACTACTGACACTAATCCCAAGCCCCATTCCACACCGGTATTACACACTACAGACACTAATCCCAAGCCCCATTCCACACCGGTATTACACACTACAGACACTAATCCCAAACCCCATTCCACACCGGTATTACACACTACTGACACTAATCCCAAGCCCTATTCCACACCAATATTACACACTACTGACACTAATCCCAAGCCCCATTACACACCAATATTACACACTACTGACACTAATCCCAAGCCCCATTACACACCAATATTACACACTACTGACACTAATCCCAAGCCCCATTACACACCAATATTACACACTACTGACACTAATCCCAAACCCCATTACACACCAATATTACACACTACTGACACTAATCCCAAGCCCCATTACACACCAATATTACACACTACTGACACTAATCCCAAGCCCCATTACACACCAATATTACACACTACTGACACTAATCCCAAGCCCCATTCCACACCAATATTACACACTACTGACACTAATCCCAAGCCCCATTACACACCAATATTACACACTACTGACACTAATCCCAAGCCCCATTACACACCAATATTACACACTACTGACACTAATCCCAAGCCCCAATTTCACCAATATTACACACTACTGACACTAATCCCAAGCCCTATTCCCCGGCGTTCCGAGCGCTCCGCAGAGACGCTCCGCAGAGACGCTCCGCAGAGACGTGGAGCGCTGGTCCTGCCAGCGAGTGTCATCCCGCGCCTGATTTACGCCTCGCCACCGCAGACAGAAACGACCTTGCAGAGCACACTTAAAACTTTACGAGCCTCCAGAGCGGCGTTTGAAACCCGCGCATCCTAAATTCTGTTGAGCAGTAAACAAAGCGTTTAGCATTAAAGTCAGTCACTAAACGGCCCAAAGGCCGATAGCATCTCAGAGACATCGCTTTGCTCTGGGCTTTCTGCTGAGGCCTGACAGATCCCTCCTGCTGAGGCAGGTGTTTGCGCTTAGAGCAGAAACATCTTCATCTGCACGCGTGCGCTGGGCTGGGCTGGGCTGGGCTGCGCTGGGCTGGGCTGGGCTGGGCTGGGCTGGGCTGGGCGAGGCACCGCTACGATAATGACAGAATATTTTTTAAGCCCAATAAAAATCATTTTGCCGCCAGGTTCCGTGTCATTTTCCCTTCATCTTTTTTCCTTTCTTTAATGGCACCTGATGCGGCAGTAAACTTCAGAGACCAGGTGAAATACCTCCGAGGGATATAAAAATCACCACCGATATCGATTGACACGGCAGCCAATCAGCAGCAAGGCCTCGCGTGATGATCATGTGGAAGCTGTACAGCCCTGCTCTGAAGTTCACGGCCGCATCAGGTACGAAGAGACGATCCAAGGAGATCGAGGGGAAGGAAGAGAGAGGCAGAGCAACCATAGAACTGCGTATCCAGGCATTCAGTCCACATACAACATAATATCTATATCTGATATACACACAATATCAGCCCAGTCCAGTCATAAGCATCACACACCTCTGCCAGCATTACCAATGCAGACTCAGAGGGGTCAGTCAGAACGTGCAGAACAGAGTCACAGGCCAGACAGGAGTGCGCTGCAGAAAAGGGGCTAAGGGTTCAACTCCAGCCCCAGAGCAGAGACACAGCACATCAATAAAGACAAACTACACCACCCCACTCCCAGGCCATCTAACTGGCCTTAAGTGCCAAATTCAGTTTAAAAAGGCGAACCACTGGAGCACAGGAGCATCCGGGAACCACTTCTCCCGTCTGAACCCAACCGAACTCTGCGGGAGGGAACGGCGGCGAGCGGGACCATCAGTCTGGCGGGTTAAGACCGCGCGGCGAGGGCGCTGTCAGGACCGGGCCGTTTGATAGATCCCCGCTTCCTGTCTGCGTCACAGAGCTGTGAGCGGATCCTTAAATCAGCAGCGAGAGGCGAGGGCCCGGGACGGAGCATCAGACACGGAGACGAGCGGGGATGGGGGGGGGGGGGCGCGTGATGAACAGCGGCGGGGGGGGGGGGACGCACGATGAACGGGAGAGATCCCGCAGCTCGACAGCGCCCAAGCAGCGCCGTGCCGCTAACTCAAAATAACGGCTTCGGTGCACTGGAGGGGAACAGGAAGTGGTCTCAAAGTTTCCGTGATTTATTTTTATTTACTGTAAAAAGATGTAAACTCTGTGCTCTTATCAAGTCGATTCAAGGCTGAACGGTATCGCCTCCGTGCTATCGCCCCGTACGGATGTGGAGTCAAGGACGTCCCGTCTTTAAACCAGGGGCACTTAAACTGCCCCACCCCGCCCCCTCCGAGCAAACGTTCTGATTTCTGTCACCCGTTCTCTCGATCGATTAAATTTATTGAAATTGTGTGTTAAATGGCTCCCATGAATTTGCCCTCAAACGGACTCTGAGCTGCACACAGGCCTGGCCCTCAGCCAGACGCTTAATTGAACTCTTAATTTTCCACCAGCAGTTCGGTGTCAGCGGCTGGGTGTCCACGCCCAGCGCCGCCCGGCAGCCTGTCAATGAATCAATTTAAAAATGTAACCTCTTCCTGCAGGAGTTAATTGCCACAGAGAAACTCATGGACAATGAAAGCAGTACTCCTCCGAGAACTGAGGGGAATGATTGGGAAAGCCCTAAAAGGAATATGGGAGACATGTCCTCCATAACATACATTCCTTATCCATTTCCCTGTTAATGGGGCCTCAGAGAGCATCATCTTCAGTGTCCAATTCACAGCTATTACCAGCTCCTTATGCTGGGAGAAACGCAAATGTAGTTGGAGGGAATATGGGCGTAGATGGAAAGGTCTCGGGACAGAGTTTGGGAGACTGTTCCTACACCATTGTGTTTTACTTAAAAACCTCAAAGTATAAACACGGTCAGGCTTTTCTAACCCTTCAAAGTGTGACATCACAAATATCCGATAAGAATGTTAACTGAACATTCCAATGCTGATGTAACAATCACTACCAGTAACTGAAAGCAGTCATAGAACACTGACTTTAGAATTCCTACTCTTCAAGGGGTTAAATTCTTTCTTAAGCATTTTATGGTCACATGTGACCTTCTTAAAACCTCCACTTTAGAGACATAACCCTGTTTCTGCTCAGTCTGCCCTCCCTAAACAGGCACTTGTCTTTTTGTGTCTCATCAATATTAATGAGCCTGTGTATTCTGTGCTAGTTAGAGGGTGATAGGATGCTGATTAGGGAGAACTAAATGATTACATGCTACCGTGTACACTAAGCTTCCGCTTGTAATGGGATTATTCATACTTATGCTAATTTTAATGAGTATAATTTTTAGAAGAATGACAACACTCCGAAGATACATTCAGGCCACGTACAGTCTCTCTGCTCTTGAACGCCAGCCACACCTCCTTCTAGATGGAACATTTTATTTTTTATTTCTCAGTTCATTGGCTTTTGTTAATCCTGCATTTCATTTCAGAGCACATGCAGAAAAATGAACTTTCACAAAAAGACCTGTTAGTTTAGGATGTTCTCTTCCAGCTCACAGCTCACTCTTCTCCAAACCAACAAGAAATAAAAATGAAATGGATTCCCTTTGCGATGCGAGAAATTTAACCCACTCAGTCTCTGTCACTCAGAGAGTGTGATTGGGGATGAGTTCAAGGTTAACCGGAGACAGTCATTGCCATTAAGAGAAACCGGCTGGGAACCAGTTCAGACCGACTAATGATGGTCAAGGTCATTCAGAGGACCTGGCCTGGGACCAGTTCAAGGTCAAGCAAGGTCAGGCACTCCTGTTGTTTTTCTCTGAAGAATCACAACTTTCACAGCATGACCGCCTAATAAAAGAACTCATGCCAGCTGTGCCCTGTGTAATTAGATTTACCCTCATCCAGCAATGTTTTGCACGCAGTCTGAGACAGACTAACTGGCCTGTAATTCCCCCATTAGTTCAGTACTTTCTCCTGCAAAGGGCACAGACAGGGCACAGACAGGGCTCGACGCTCACATTTTCCCATAGGGACACCATGAGCCCCAAAGCAGAAAAACTTTGCAACACACGAATGCATCCCACGCAGTAAATGTGCTCCTAACCAACGGTTTCAGTCCTGAGTTCTCAGGAGCAAACGCTCCCGCTGAGCCCCGTCCGGAGCGGCCGGGCCGAGCCGAGCCGGGCCGAGCCGAGCCGAGCCGAGCCGAGCCGAGCCGGGCCGAGCCGAGCCGAGCCGAGCCGAGCCGAGCCGGGCCGAGCCGAGCCGAGCCGAGCCGAGCCGAGCCGAGCCGGGCCGGGCCGGGCCGGGCCGGGCCGGGCCGGGCCGGGCCGAGCCGAGCCGGGCCGGGCCGAGCCGGGCCGGGCCGAGCCGAGCCGGGCCGAGCCGGGCCGGGCCGGGCCGAGCCGGGCCAGGCCGAGCCGAGCCGGGCCAGGCCGAGCCGAGCCGAGCCGAGCCGAGCCGAGCCGAGCCGAGCCGAGCCGAGCCGAGCCGAGCCGGGCCGGGCCGAGCCGAGCCGGGCCGAGCCGAGCCGAGCCGAGCCGAGCCGGGCCGAGCCGGGCCGAGCCAGGCCGAGCCGAGCGCTGGGGAAGCCTCGGCTGGCAGCGTAATGAGGCCCAGGGCTGTGACACGCGGCTGTGACACGCGGCTGTGACACGCGCAGTCCATCACGGGAGGCCCCGGCGGCCCAGCGCATCCGTTTCCTGCGAGAGGCGGCCGTCTGCGCAGAGGAGGCGGGGCCACAGGAGGCATGATTCAGAGCCGGTGTGATTTTAACGCCAACCAGGCAGACGGTTTTATTTCAGGCGAAGGCCCGTGATTGACAACCCAATCAGCACCGGGCGGGGTTGTCGGGTTGAGGGATGGGGGGCAGAGACGTGCCACGCCGAGGGACCGGGGGGATGGGGGGGTGGGGGCGGGGCTGGGATGGGATAGGGCAGCGGGGCAGACTCAGGACAGGAAATGATTTTGAACACTGGATTGAACAGGGCATGCATTTCACCAGCAGGTAAAATTACAAGAAGTGTGTGTGTGTGCATTCGTGTTTGTGTTTATGTTTGTGTGTGTGTGTGTGCGTGTGCGTGTGCGTGTATGTGTGTGCATACGTGTTTGTGTTTATGTTTGCGTGTGTGTGTGTGTGTGTGTGCGTGTGTACGTGTTTATGTTTGTGTGTATGTGTGTGCATACGTGTTTGTGTTTACATTTGCTTTTTGTGTGTGTATGTGTGTGCGTGTGTTCATGTTTACGTTTGCTTTGTGTGTGTGCATGTGTGCGTGTGCGGTGTATGCATGTGTGTGTGTATGTGTGTGTGCGTGTGTGCGTGTGCGGTGTTTGCATGTTCTTACCAAGCCACCGCATGACTGAGGTGAGGATTTGCAGGTATTTGGTCTTCTGAGCGTTGAAGAAAGTGAAGGGCCCGAGCAGCAGGGTGAAGACGCTCTGAGAGACAGAAACAGAGGCGCCGCACGTCACAACACAATTCACCCGGGAGAACAGCGACGTTTCATATCAGGACACAATTCACCCGGGAGAACAGCGGCGTTTCATATCAGGACACAATTCATCTGGGGAAGAACAGAGATGTTTTATATCATGACACAATTAATCCAGGAGAGCAGAGAGATGATTTATCATGACAATTCACCCAGGAGAGAACAGAGATTTCTTCATATCACAAAACACTCCACCCGGGAGAGAACAGAGACGCTTAATCTGCAGAGTGATGTGATTTAATCCCGCTGAAGGGGACTCATTACAGCAGTGGCTCTGACCCTGCCGCACGCCCACAGCTCAGCTTCTCTGCGACCCCGCCCCGAACTGCACATGCCGCACGCTCCCAGCCCCGAACACACGCAAATAAAGCACAGCGTTCACCATCCCTTCTCCTCTACGTTAACCATTCCTCCTCCTCCTCTACGTTCACCCTCCCTCCACCTCTACATTCACCATCCCTCCACCGCTACGCTCACCACCCCTCCTCCTCTACGTTCACCATCCCTCCTCCTCCTCTACGTTCACCCTCCCTCCTCCTCTACGTTCACCATCCCTCCTCCTCTACGCTCACCCTCCCTCCTCCTCTACGCTCACCATCCCTCCACCTCTACATTCACCATCCCTCCACCTCTACGATCACCATCCCTTCTCCTCTACGTTCACCATCCCTCCTCCTCTACGTTCACCATCCCTCCACCTCTACGTTCACCATCCCTCCTCCTCTACGCTCACCATCCCTCCACCTCTATGTTCATCACCCCCTCTTCTGACGCATTTATTTCTTTAACTGGGCCTGGGAGTCGATCTCACCTGCCGCCCGTCCTCCCGCTGTGCGCTGCTCAGACAGCCCCGCCCCCCCATCCCCCCGCCCCTCTGAACCGCCAGCACTTCACACCGCGCATAATAAGGGCAACAACAGAACAAATCTGATCAGGACCAAAATTCCATAAATCTATTTTCTCTGGACGTGCATTTGAGTGTGTGTGCGGACGTGCGTTTGACTGTGTGTGCGGACATGCGTGTGAGTGTGTGTGCGGACGTGCGTGTGAGTGTGTGTGCGGACATGCGTTTGAGTGTGTGTGCGGACATGCGTTTGAGTGTGTGCGCGGACATGCGTGTGAGTGTGTGGACATGCGTTTGAGTGTGTGTGTGGACGTGCGTTTGAGTGTGTGTGCGGACGTGCGTTTGAGTGAGTGTGCGGACGTGTGTTTGAGTGTGTGTGCGGACGTGCGTTTGAGTTGGTGTGCGGACGTGCGTTTGAGTGTGTGCGGACGTGCGTTTGAGTGTGTGTGCGGACGTGCGTTTGAGTGTGTGCGCGGACGTGCGTTTGAGTGTGTGTGCGGACATGCGTGTGAGTGTGTGTGCGGACGTGCGCGTGAGTGTGTGCGGACGTGCGTTTGAGTGTGTGCGGACATGCGTGCGAGTGTGTGTGCGGACGTGCGTTTGAGTGTGTGTGCGGACATGCGTTTGAGTGTGTGCGGACGTGCGTGTGAGTGTGTGTGCGGACGTGCGCGTGAGTGTGTGTGCGGACATGCGTGCGAGTGTGTGTGCGGACGTGCGTTTGAGTGTGTGTGCGGACATGCGTTTGAGTGTGTGCGGACGTGCGTTTGAGTGTGTGTGCGGACGTGCGTTTGAGTGTGTGTGCGGACGTGCGTTTGAGTGTGTGCGTGGACGTGCGCGTGAGTGTGTGTGCGGACATGCGTGCGAGTGTGTGTGCGGACGTGCGTGTGAGTGTGTGTGCGAACGTGCGTTTGAGTGTGTGGACGTGCGTTTGAGTGTGTGTGCGGACATGCGTGTGAGTGTGTGTGCAGACGTGTGTTTGAGTGTGTGGACGTGCGTGTGAGTGTGTGTGCGGACGTGCGTTTGAGTGTGTGTGCAGACGTGCGTTTGAGTGTGTGGACGTGCGTTTGAGTGTGCGGACGTGCGTGTGAGTGTGTGTGCGGACGTGCGTGTGAGTGTGTGTGCGGACGTGCGTGTGAGTGTGTGTGCGGACGTGTGTTTCAGTGTGTGCGTGGACGTGTGTTTGAGTGTGTGTGCGGACATGCGTGTGAGTGTGTGTGCAGACGTGCGTGTGAGTGTGTGTGCGGACATGCGTTTGAGTGTGTGTGCGGACATGCGTTTGAGTGTGTGGACGTGCGTTTGAGTGTGTGCGTGGACGTGCGTTTGAGTGTGTGCGGACATGCGTGTGAGTGTGTGGACATGCGTTTGAGTGTGTGTGTGGACGTGCGTTTGAGTGTGTGTGTGTGGACGAGCGTTTGAGTGTGTGTGCGGACGTGCGTTTGAGTGCACAGAGAAACACAGGTGACTGGAGCATTAGCCTGATGTATTAGCGTCTGCTCTGCAGAAAGACATTCCTAATCCACGTTTGATTAATGCTTCTTGGTTTGTCCTCCACAGAGGGGCCTGCCAAACCCGTATAACGGGGTCTCACTGAGTCCTACGCAGCCTTCACCACGGGACACCCCGCTAATCGCAGGAATGAACTCTGACCCCTGCAGCCTAGCTAAACCCCCTCATGGCTACATGCGCTACAGCATCTCCACGGTAGAGAGGAGGGGAGGGAGAGATACTTATAACTGAATTACCTGAGCGAGGTAATCTCCTCCCAGGGGCATGCTGGGAGATGGAGTACATCCCCACTCGATCCCGAGGCATTAGGTGCCTAGCGCTAACGTGTGCTCCCAGCGGCGTTCCGATGGAAAGACTGGAAATGACGCGTGCTCTTCCCCTTACTGCCTGGATAAAAAGGAATCTGCGTGGCGAAGAAATACGACAAATACGACCGCACCCCCCCCCCGAAGATTCAAGCGCTGAGTCACACAGCAGTTGCTGGTGACAGGAGGGAGTGCAGATTGTGAGGGCCTTAATTCATCTCCATTTCCGTCACACCCACGGCAATGTCACACGCACACACAGGAAGAGTGTCATAAAGGCGTACGCAGCAGGAGCAGGTGCAGCTGGCCAATCAGCATCAGGAGTATTAGCGCAGGTGCCCTGGCATATTAGCGCAGGTGCCCTGGCGTATTAGCGCAGGTACCCTGGTGTATTAGCGCAGGTGCCCCGGCGTATTAGCGCAGGTTAGCGCAGGTGCCCTGGCGTATTAGCGCAGGTTAGCGCAGGCGCCCTGGTGTATTGGCGCAGGTTAGCGCAGGTGCCCTGGCGTATTAGCGCAGGTTAGCGCAGGCGCCCTGGTGTATTGGCGCAGGTTAGCGCAGGTGCCCTGGTGTATTAGCGCAGGTGCCCTGGTGTATTAGCGCAGGTACCCTGGCGTATTAGCGCAGGTTAGCGCAGGTGCCCTGGCGTATTAGCGCAGGTTAGCGCAGGTGCCCTGGTGTCGTGTAAGCCGGTATCATGCCAGCCTGAGGGCGCATGTGGTCCAGCAGGACAACAGAGACTTCAGGGCAAAACAATTATCTTCAGATTAAGCTCCGTTCAGTACATAATCAATGCCTGTGTGGCATCTGGAGGAAATCCAAACTCTGGACCAGCTGCCAATCTAACGAGGCCAAAAAATAAATAAAAAACTAACCATTTGACTTTCTGGGAAACAGAGAAAAATGTTCTTTTGTTTTACGTTATGCAGACGCTCTTAGCAAGTGGAGTCACACAGACATTAGCAGCATTTTTACATATAACCGATACATACAGTATTTTATTAAAGCCATGGTGTCTCAGCTGGGATTCGAACCCACAACCACAGCGTTGCAAGGTCAGTGTGCTGAACATTGTGCCAGGCAGTCTGTTTAACGGGGGCAGAAGGCTCATTATCGCCACTGCTGTCCGTTCCTTTAGCAAAGCGCACAGAGACCCTGAGAGAGAACAGAAGAGCCGACGCGCGCCCCCCCCCCCCCCCAATCCCCTCCCCGCCCTCCCCCCTCTCACCCTCATATTTCCTCCGCTTCCCCCGAGCAGGACGACGCGCTGGGGATCTATAAATACAGGGTCTGCTCACAGGACAGGCGCACCCTGCGGCCAGTGGCCATAACCAGACTATTAATCCATTTACCGAGCTTCACAAATGGAGGGCAGGGAGAGAGGGAGAGAGAGGGGGAGAGGGAGGGATTGAGGCAGAGAGGGATAGAGAGAGAGAAAGTGAGAGTGGATGAGATGCATGGGGTAAAATTCTCTCAAAATAGAATTCACCACGGCAAACCAGCAGACTGTGGTAAAAATATTCAGAGAAAGGCAAAGCGTGCAGCCGCGGCGAGCAGAGCCTGGATCTGCATAAAGGCTCACAGACAGGCAGGCGCCCAGAGGACGGCCGGGACCCAAACGCAAACGAGACAAAGACAGACTTTCCTCTTCTTCACATTTCAGGTACTTTAGAAGACACTCTCCTCCACAGCATCCCACACAGCTTTCATTCTTCACACTGAACCCATTTCACAAGCCATTGGGGTTAAGCACCTTCTCCAAGGACACCTCACCAGCCCCCCAGTCTGGGATTCAACAGCTACCACTTCAAAGACACAAGTCCCATTCCCTAATGGTGACACCACAACACCCCCCCCACACCCCCCCTACACCCCCACCTCCCCCACCCCCCTACAACAGTGTCGTGAGGGGGGAGAAAAGAAACTTAAAAATAAAAATAAAAATAAAAAACTTTTAGATGCAAATCTAAAACAACTCAAAACCTTTGCAGGAAAAAAATAGGAGACAAGCTGTGCATTTTTGGCAAAACAAATCAAAATAAATAAAATAATAAAACAGTCAAAATACCGATGGGAAATGAAGGCTAAATCTGATTTTTTTTGGATTGTTACAAGCTAGTGGCATTATTTTTCTGCATTACTGCATTTACAAATCATTACTAACACAAGCAATATTATACATGTGCTT
>CM077300.1:38310920-38425920 GCA_039654925.1 Anguilla pacifica
CCAGCTCACACGTGCGTTTACCTGACCCCAGAACAGCACGGGCTGCACATAAACCCAGCTCACACGCGCGTTTACCTGATCCCAGAACAGCAGGAGCTGCACATAAACCCAGCTCACACACGCGTTTACCTGACCCCAGAACAGCAGGAGCTGGACATAAACCCAGCTCACACGCGCGTTTACCTGACCCCAGAACAGCAGGAGCTGGACACAAACACACCACCACAGCACTGATCCTGGAGCGCTGAGGGTCAAAGTTCAACAGAGCAGGCTGTCCTAGCAACCATACTGTGGCCATCCCAAGACTGAACCCTCCAAACCCCCCACCCGTACCCACACTTCTCCCTGCCTCCCTCCCTGCCTCCCTCCCTCCCTCCCTCCCTGCCTGCCTCCCTGCCTCCCTCCCTCCCTCCCTGCCTCCCTGCCTCCCTGCCTCCCTCCCTCCCTCCCTCCCTGGCAGTGGGGGTGTCCGTACGGAGCGCTCTGGAGAAGACGGATGGGCACGGCCGGCTGGAATCCATCACACGCTTGAGCAGAGACATCTCCTGTCCCGCTGCCCCCGCCACTCACGCTTTACTGGGGGGGGGTCCATTAAAGCCCAATAAAAGGGGGGGGGGGGCTTTACGGGTGGAATTATTCCCCGTCCATCAGGGGGAGGGCTGACGGGGGGATCGCTTCCCGCTGCTCCAGGCCAGGCCGAGGCGGGCCAGCGGGAGAGCCACAGTCACCAATACTGAGGCTCACTGCAGCTCACTGAGGCCCACTGCAGCTCACTGAGGCTCACTGAGGCTCACTGCAGCTCACTGAGGCCCACTGCAGCTCACTGAGGCTCACTGCAGCTCACTGAGGCCCACTGAGGCTCACTGAGGCTCGTTACAGCTCACTGAGGCTCACTGCAGCTCACTGAGGCTCACTGCAGCTCACTGAGGCCCCCTGCAGCTCACTGAGGCCCCCTGCAGCTCACTGCAGCTCACTGAGGCCCACTGCAGCTCACTGAGGCTCAGTGCAGCTCACTGAGGCTCAGTGCAGCTCACTGCAGCTCACTGAGGCTCAGTGCAGCTCACTGAGGCTCAGTGCAGCTCACTGAGGCTCATTACTGCTCACTGAGGCTCATTACTGCTCACTGAGGCTCATTTCTGCTCACCGAGGCTCAGTGCAGCTCACTGAGGCCCACTGAGGCTCAGTGCAGCTCACTGAGGCTCATTACAGCTCACTGAGGCTCATTGCAGCTCAGCTAACTACAGTTACTGTCACCCTGCGCTCTGTCACAGTCCTTCAGTGTGACTGTTTGCACATTGGACAGTCCCCGTTCCTGGCTGTCCAATCAGCACCTTCCTGAGGTGAACACTCCAAGCTCAAAAAATATACATACATCTCCCCCCCCCCCCGTTAAACACAAGCCCATTAAAGACTTCCTCGCTGAACACTAGCCCGTTAGCATCAGCGGCTGCTGGAGCCACCGGAGACAGCAGAGTTAGCATGTGGCAAACTGAGTAGCCACGCCCTGCGGCCACAGAGCCGAATCCTCCCCAGGCCTCACAGCAGGAGAAGCTGACGCAGCGGGGGGGGGGGGGGGGGGGGGGGACATCAGCAGCCTACTGAGTGACACGCAAGGAGGTGTCAAACGCGAGTCAAACTGCCCAGCAGATGAAAAACGCAACGCAAGCGTTCTGTGCGTCTCAATAAGGCAGGTCAATGGCCCATCACCAGCACAGCCAGCATCATTACAGCCTCCACTCCGCTGGTAAACCCAAACACCGTGACCGTCCCACTGCAGCACGGGGGGGGGGGGGGGGGGGGCTAGCCCCTGTAACCCTCACCCTGCGGCACCGCGGGCCGGTTTCGGGAGGCGGGTCTGCGCTGCGGGCCTCTCTGCACACAGCGGAACCAGGACGGGACGCAGGTCAGGTGACTCGGGGATCACTAACGAGCTGCCCGTCATTAAGCTGACACGTTCTCCCGCCAGTCGCCCCCGGCGACAGGCGCGCGTCAGATCTCAAGGTCGCGCGACGGCAGGGGAAACGCGAGCGGTCCGCATGACAGGCGTCCGCTCCTCTTTAAGAGCGCAGAGAAAAACCGCCAGAGAAGGACCTGTTAGGTAGAGAGCCCCCCCCCCCCCTCCCCCTCGCCACTCTCCCCCCCTCCCCCCCGCCACTCCCCCCCCCGCTCCCCCCCCTCCCCGCCACTCCCCCCCCCGCCACTCCCCCTCCCCGCCACTCCCCCCCCCGCTCCCCGCCACTCCCCCACTCTCCCCGCCACTCCCCCCCGCTCCTCTCTTTGTGACTTTACACAAAGTCGTCCTTCTAATCAACTTGCACATGGTGACGGGGAAGGTCTCTTAATCCCGCCCCATCGAGGGCGGGACGAGGAACATCTCGTACTCCCACCCCATCGAAATCCCCGCCTGTGGCCCACATCCAGGCCCCAGCTCCTGCACACCTGTTTCAGAGCCACAGCCAGAGCAAAGGCCTCTACGCTTCTGCACCGTCCCCTCCTACACCTGCCCCTACAGACCCCTACAGACCCCTACAGACCCACCATACTAACAGCACAGCTACACCTGCCCCTACAGACCCCTACAGACCCCTACAGACCAGCCATACAAACAGCACAGCTACACCTGCCCCTACAGACCCCTACAGACCCCTACAGACCCACCATACTAACAGCACAGCTGCACCTGCCCCTACAGACCCCTACAGACCCCTACAGACCCACCATACTAACAGCACAACTGCACCTGCCCCTACAGGCCCCTACAGGTCCCTACAGACCCCTACAGACCCATCATACTAACAGCATAGCTACAACTTCCCCTACAGACCCCTACAGACCCACCATACTAACAGCACAGCTGCACCTGCCCCTACAGACCCCTACAGACCCACCATACTAACAGCACAGCTGCACCTCTCCCTGTATCACCTGTTAACTGGAACTCCCGCCTTGCGCTGCCCGTATCTGAGTACGAAGATCGAGCTCCATTTCCTCTCTCTGTCATCTCCAACTCTCATTCACAAACTGAGACCAGCGCTCCACCCCACACAGAAAGCCAGGGCTTATCCATCAACATTACCCTCATCAAATAAGAGAAAGAGCCAATTATCCGCAGCGATAACCGTGTCAGGCTCACATTACCTCTGAGCTGCTCTGAAGCGCACTGGACCCAGGGCCCGAACTGGCAGGCTGCCCGCCCACGCCATCACTCCGCGATTAGGGGCACGGAGCCCGAGTGGCACCAGCACCCGCAGCGGGTCGATGCCAGCGCCTCTGCACCCGCAGCGGGGGCAAACACGTTGCCCGCTACACGCTCGAAAGGTCGCCCGCGGGAATGCTAACGTAAAGTCCGCTACACGCTCGTCAGGTCGCCGCGGGAATGCTAACGTAAAGTCCGCTACACACTCGTCAGGTCGCCGCGGGAATGCTAACGTAAAGTCCGCTACATGCTCGACAGGTCGCCGCGGGAATGCTAACATAAAGTCCGCTACATGCTTGACAGGTCGCCGCGGGAATGCTAACGTAAAGTCCGCTACACGCTCGTCAGGTCACCGCGGGAATGCTAACGTAAAGTCCGCTACACGCTCGACAGGTCGCCGCGGGAATGCTAACGTAAAGTCCGCTACACGCTCGACAGGTCGCCGCGGGAATGCTAACGTAAAGTCCGCTACACACTCAAAATGTCGCCCTCGGGAGGCTCCAGCACTTTGGCTCTGATGACATCACGGGGGCCCGACGGGCAGAACACTCCGCTGCGTCAAGCCGAGCACAGCCCAAGGGCTCCACCCAGTGGCTGGGAAAGGTAACTGCGGCACGTGTGTGGTGAAAGCTGAACAGACGCTCCCTGCTCACTGCTACACAACCACACTGTTATTCTTGTACTTGCTGAAGTGACATAAGCGAAGCCGCAGAAGCATTAGAATAAATGAGCGCCCCCCCCCCACCCCGCTGCCTGCAGGTGCACCGGCGGGGGGGGCGTGTTCACACACAGCGGGTTTCACGCGAGGGAGGGAGCGGGAAGGTCACTGGATTTATGGTTCAAGGTTGAACATGGTTGTGCTTCCAAAGTGCCATTATGGCATCAGTCTTCCACTCCTCTAGAGACAGAGAGAGGGAGAGGGAGAGGGAGAGGGAGAGAGAGGGGGAGTGCCTTCTCTTCAGGCCGCGCCTGAGCCATCCGTGGCCATCTGAGCCAAACACAAGCCACCAGGGCTGAGGACAGAAGCAGGAACTTCCCAAATGAAGCACTTTAACTCATTAAGGTGTGAGGTCACAAATATGTGATTAGAATGTTCTTAACTGAACATTCTAATGCTGATGTCACAATCACTGCTGGTGACTGACAGCACGTTCTGGAACGCTGACTCTGTTCTGGAATTGCTGGAGAGAAAAAAATAACATTCCAAAAAGCCTGCTCTTCAGAGGGTTGAGGTGTAGAATTACCCAGAGACCCCAGCGCTGCTCACACTCGCCAACTGATCAGCATAGTTCTGCACAGCCCGTTTAGCACTTTCCTTAATGAGTGAAACTCAACATTTTCCCAGGATAATAAAGCAGCTTGCAGAAAGATGAGTTCTCTGTTCAGCCCCACCAAACCTCCGCGTATTAACAGATGGAGTTTCAAAAGCTCATGATCTGCCTTCAAAATCAGGCAAGTGTCCCAAACACTGGAATAAGCTGGTCTGCCTTTAAATGTGCTCCAGCGAGAGGAGAGGACCAATCACCATCAGAGCGCCAACAGGCATTTTGGACACCAGGACATGAGTCAGTTTTCAGACTGGCCAGATACTGTTATGTTTATCATGAAACGTATCCAGCAGAAATATTTTGCTTTTTAGAAGCTGAAGTGATTTTGTTCTCAAATACAAAGATGACGTGGAGGAACGCAACAACATGGGACTGGCAGAATAGAGTCTGGCTCTTGAAACACAAAAAACTTTTTTTGCATGGGGGGGGGTTAAAGGAAAATCAAATGAGTTCCGCTTCAGTCTAACTGCAGTGAGGGTTGGCATGGAAACCTCACCTTTGTTAAAGAACATGGAGGCCATCTGGCCCATCTCCACCCTCTCTACGATGTCAAAGTGATCAACCGACGACCCGCCTCTCTCTGAAAGAAGGGAGACATAACACATAAGACAAAAACACATTTCCTCATGACAAAGATTAACATTACCCGGCCATTGGTGAAACCAGTTATACGCAGAACCGAGCTATTTTACAAAGCACAATACTACCCACAAGGGAGTTCAGAACACTGAGTTGCATAAAAGAATAAATAAACACACTGTAGCTCGCTTCAATCAGGAAAAAATACAGGAGCAAATCTTATTGACAGGAATTTGCTCATTTACTCCTGTAGCTGGGACATCCCTGTTTTCCACAGGTGTGCCCCAGACTGTGTGGGACGGGGGGCGCGGGGGTGCCCCAGACTGTGTGTGGGACGTGGGGCGCAGGTGTGCCCCAGACTGTGTGGGGGACGTGGGGCACAGGTGTGCCCCCAGACTGTGTGTGGGACGGGGGGCGCGGGGGTGCCCCAGACTGTGTGTGGGACGTGGGGCACAGGTGTGCCCCAGACTGTGTGGGACGGGGGGCGCGGGGGTGCCCCAGACTGTGTGTGGGACGTGGGGCGCAGGTGTGCCCCAGACTGTGTGGGACGGGGGGCGCGGGGGTGCCCCAGACTGTGTGTGGGACGTGGGGCGCAGGGCCGCCGTTTACTCACGAATGGACAGAATGGGCCGGGCCTCCAAAGGCTCGGATCGTCCCCGGATGATGACCTCATCGTCCGAATAATCTGAAGACGAATCACTGTCCTTCACCTGAGGATGAAGGGTCAGGTAAATCTCTGATGCCAACATGGAGAAGAGCACCCCATGTACCAACTCTGACACCATGAGTAAAGACACACCGTGCCCTCCAACCAGCCATGCGCTAAGGCTAACAGCATGCGCAGCAATACGCTGACCCCCTGTTCAGCAGAGCAGCAATACGCTGACCCCCTGTTCAGCAGAGCAGCAATATGCTGACCCCCTGTTCAGCAGTGTGCTGGTAAAAGAGCAGCAATACAGAGAGAGAGAGAGAGAGAAAGAGAGAGCGAGAGAGAGAGCAAGTGAGAGAGGGAGGGGGAGGGGGAGAGAGAGAGAGGGAGGGAGGGAGGGAGGGAGAGAGAGAGAGAGGGAGAGAGCGAGAGAGAGGAGAGAGGGAGAGGGAGCCCTGTTGATGGTCCCTCATAACTCCTCATCAGTGCAGAGAGTCAGAGATCTGTTTCAATTCCAGTTCAATTCCAGTCAACATTGAAGCTGTCAGGAGCTGAGCAGCACGTACAGCGCAGAGCATTCAGACGCAGGGACAAGGACTCCCAAAATAAAGATGCATTTACCCCCCCCCCCCCCCACCCCAGGGTTCAACAACCCACCCAGAGCACGACTGCTCGGGTAAGCTGTGGTCAGTCATTCAGGGAGGGGTCAGGCGCTTTTTACAAAAACCCTCTCACTCTTTCCCTAGAAGGAAATTAAAACAGGAACTGAACAGGAGTCTGCTGTTGTGTCTTTTCTGTCATTCTCACCCTCCAGTAAATTGTGGGGGGGGGGGGGCAGTATTGGCAGTGTTTTTCACACTAAAAAAAAGACAAGACTGAGACAGTTGATCGATGTTGACATCACAGCTGGGTGCACGAGCTGTTCTGTCCCTGAGGAAAGCGGGCAGTCGACCTGTAGGATCATATTCCTGCCCCCTGAGGGCACTGAAATCAAATGAGATGAAGGAAAAAGCTGACTGCCTCCATTGGCTCTGGGCCACAGAAAACACTCACACCCCCTGTTCCTTCTGTTATATCACATACACATTTCATTATTATACTGTAAGAAACAATAAAACCCAAAGGAGGCATCGCTGCTTCTGTAATCGCCGACAGGGCCTGCAGGACATTATCACTACATTCTCAGGGTTGTTTCTGAAGCAGTGAGAATATGCTTCAGTCCACTGGGCTGCAGATTCAGAACACCAGCTTCAGACATCTGGAGTCCAGCAGACATTTCGTTCAGTGAGTACTGAACACCTCAACAGTGAGTATTGAACACCTCAACAGCACAGAATTCCACTCAGCGTACCTTTTCAGTTTTCTGTCTGAATGAGTTACCTGCCGTTACAAACTACAGGAGTTACATGCACTGCACTAGCTACAGTGTACATGAAGGAGTTCTGCCAAGCATAACACTTTAATACTGGACCTCTTGGGGAAGCCCATCTGTGCTCAGTAGGCCCCATGGTGGGAACTATGGTTCTGACAGGGTAATTCCGCGACCCTGGAAGTGCTCACCTCTTCCTGTTCCCGCCTCTTCCAGCGCAGCTGTGCGTTGGCGGCCGCCATGGCCTCGATCACGAAGGTGGTGGTCATGTAGCTGCAGGGAACAGGCAGGAGTCAATGGAAACGGACTATACCAACGACATACAGGGGAAACGGACTATACCAACAACATACAGGGGAAACGGACTATACCAACGACATACAGGGGAAACAGACTATACCAACAACATACAGGGGAAACGGACTATACCAACAACATACAGGGGAAACAGACTTAACAATACATTACATGTATTTAGCAGACACTTTTATCCAAAGCGACGTACAAAGGCGCATATCAAAACAATTAATAACATTCAAAATGGGAATGCTACTGGAGTGAGAACATGTGCATATTACACAGGATTACCTTCCTGCAGCTGAGCCCGCACACTGTGTATTGGAAGGGAACTTACTGACCGAAACATTTGCTGTCTTTCTTTTTGGCACTTTTATGTTTTTGCACTTATGATTTGAATAAACAAACATATCTTTTGGCACCTCTCAGCACACTGGGCGTCATTTTGGGATAAGTTCCCTTGCAATACACAGTGTGCGGGTTCAGCCCCATTAAGGTAATCTCCTACATTTTGAACCAACGCACCTGTGGTGACTTTTTATCCAGTAACGGCGCAGGTCTACTCTCTATGTAATGATGTTACACAGGACACAGCCGACAGCAGTTATAAAGCCTGACTGTGAATGCTGGCTTAGATATGAACTCAGAGGCTGAAGCTCTGCTGCTCTGCCTAGGGAAACTAGGGAAAGGGGTTATGATGCAAAAAGGACCGTCAGGTGACTCCCACTGACACTCGATGAGTGAGCAAACCACGTCATGTGATGCACAGAAAAAAACAGGAAGTTAAATAAGAAGTTACAGTGTGCATATAGAAGGAGATGGGCAAACGCCTCAAGCTGGTTCACTATTAATACGGCCAGCTAAACAAATCAACTAGCACTCACTCAAAAATGAAACCGTTAGCACAATCACTGAACCCATTTCTGCCAAAAGAAACCAGACAATGGGGGAATGGGAACGGCAATGCGTGATTCAGTGGAGTTTGGCTCCCTCTGCAGTTCATATCAGGCACTGCAGGGAACAGGCAGGCGTGCCAGTGGAGACACTCACCTCATGAAAGCCAGGATGCATATGAGAGCCAGGCTGACCGCCCAGCCGGCCGTGGCAAACGCCCGTGGCATCGTCAGGGCCCCCGTGCCCACGATCAGATTAAACATGTAAATCAGGCCCACCTGCGGGGGGGGGGGGGGGGGGGGAGAGACACACAGCTGGAGGTTAGGACACGTTTGCCCTCTCCCTGCAGTGTGACATCACTGACCCACAGATCCTCGCCAGATCCAGTCACTCCCATCCTCACCGGAAGCAGCTGTCCCCACAATGCACCAGCCGAATGTGCCGCTCCCATAATGCACCAGCCACACTCGGATCGGGCAGGACCTGGGCTGACCTGCACTGACCGCTGCACTTAAGGCCCTCTTTAAGCAACAAAAAATCTACTTATACTGGCAATGTTTTTATTTCCATCACGGCACAGTTCACAAAACAATCGTTAGCCTCTTAAATTGAACTGGGATGAACTAGTGAATGGCAATGAGACGGTGATATTGAACTCATCATAAACCCTGTCCTACAACACAAAGATCCAGAACCAACCGCACGGTGAGTGTTCACCGCCCAGCGTCTGCGCAAACGTCCAGCCCGCTGGGACGCTGAGGCAGCAGAAATGCAAAACGTGACACCGTTTTGCTGACACTGTGACGTGCGAGCCGGCTGAAGACTTCCTGTCACCGCAGGAGAGCGCCGGGCCTCAGAGTGAGCGCACTTCCTCCTTTCAGAAAGCCGATTGAGGAAGAGGAAGATGTCCCCAGTGGGGCCACGTGCCTTTCGTTCGCCACTTTAGACAAACATAACCACCAGGCGTCTGGGACTAACTGTCCTTTTTATGACAGAGTACAGAAGGGTCACTCACTTATGAATTTAACAGATTCATTCTAATGAAAATCTATTTAGTGACTGGAGGAAAGATGTCCCTGCTTCCAGACCTCTGAGATCAGAAGCTCATCTAACAGCCCTGAAGACACAAAGTGCCTGAATTTATGACCATTTAATGGCCAAGCTACAAGGCAATAAAGGCACCAAGACAGCACAATAAACTCTCTGAGATTTCAATAACTGCTTCGTAAAACCGTTCAGATACAGAAACGGACCTCATCAAATGTTTACAAACTGTGCACGTGGTTTCTTTCACTGCTTTATCACAAAAAACAAGAGAATGGACTTTGCAGCTACGTCTACGTTTCAAGTATGTGTGCACTTTAAAGATCGATGCACACAATAGGGGGAGAAAGGTTCATATTCTGCACTGTGTACAGCGTGGACACACAGTTTTCAGCGCTTTGCCCTGGACATGTCACACGGGCTCACATGCTGAATTGATGGTTTGTTTTGTGTATGCAAGACCAAAAGAATGTCGACATGCAACTCTTTAGAAACAGGCCCCAAGAACCAGACGCAAGACTGTGTCCACAGATCTCTAGAGCCACTGCCGAATTTTCCCCCGTATGAAAGACACAAGGAGGTACTTGCATAAGGGGAGTAGGGGTCCCCCGTCTCCGTAATACCACCCGCCATACTGGACACGGGCTGTGCTGACGTCAGCTTCTACGCCACAATACCTACAGAACAAAACACAAAAACAATTATACAGTGCCAATTCGATTGCTTCCAAAATATATTCTGAAAACACAGGTTTTTTTATGGTTTCGTATAGTTAAACCAATGAGTCTACATCTTTGCCGGCTTGTTGGCGAGTAAAGTGTCGTAGTACAAAGCACGTGAAACGAGCGAACTTCAGGTACTCATACATCATAGTCATATGACTACCAGAGTAGCAAGCCTGGAGTAGCATTGTTTTATATTCAGATCCTCAAATTTATTTCGGGACGGCCTTTTGGCTCTGTCCACAACATCATACAGCCACAAATCATCTGTTATTGCATTTTTACCTACCGCACAAGTCTAATTTATAAGTAACCCATGTTCTTTTCCGCTTGCGAGCAAACTTCCCTAGCAGCTCTCCATCTCCTTTTGGGATAACTAGCAAACGCTACCGTATACCGATCATCTACACCTGCAAGCTACTCACATTACACGCTAGCAAACTAGACTATTTGTCCAACCTAAGTAACATTAGCTAGCTGATTTAAGTGCCAAATCTGAAGGCACACAACTGGCTAACAATCAACCTAGTCTAACAAAGTGCTCCCAAGCTAACGTTAGAATAACTGGTTAGTGTCACCAAACAGATAAACAACCGCTTGAATTTGAGCGTTTGCCATATCCAACAGTGGTCTTAAGGAACATCTTACCTTGAGCTCAAGTTTTCTGGCAGTTAAGGCAAGCAGCCAAAGGGAGCTAGTTAGCGCTACCCACTTAGACAGCTAACGTTAGCTAGTTAGTCTGCCACCGCAAACCATATCTTTCGAAACATCTAATGACGTTAACCTTACCAAGATGTGCTCATGTTAGTAAGTTAGCTACCTGGCCCAGTCGACTTACCTGGTTGCCGCTCGAGTCGAATTCACCGTTGACTGTTGGCCAATTTAAATTGGCCCTCAGAATGCTTAAACTGTCCACCTTGTTTCTGAATCAGTTGGTTAACTAGCTAAACTAGCTACACGTAGTTGTAAACGTGGTAACACTGGCCTGGTAGCCAATGCTAATGAAAACGGCAACTTCATCGCTCATTTTCAAACCATTTTATTACCGTAGTTTCCCTGAACACAACACATCGTTTTACTGATGACGTCCGCTAAATGCACTGCGCACGCGTTGAAGTTAGAAAAAGGTCACGAAACGCCAAAGATGGTGTACATGAACCAAGATCCAGAGCATTTCTGCGACACGGATTCGTGTTGTTTAAGGAGTGAACGGAATGAACGGAGCTTGTGGTTGCAACAAGGTTTGCCGGTTTGCAGCCGTTAGCAAACAGTATAATCTGAAACATATGCAAACATCTCTCAGCACGTCGTTAACGTAAGTATGTAAACACAGTTTGCTTTCTTTGTTGGTGGTGTCTGCCACCTACAAATTGAGTATCTTGAAATCTTAAACAGGAAACGGTTTACAAGGGTTTTATACCTGATGTTTAACCAAGAAAAATGTAAATCACCTGTGATCTGTGGCAAGTAATTTAAACAATTTTTAACGTCTTGACCATTTCTCATTTCTTCATTTAATTTATTTATGAGTTTCTGTTGACATTGTGGCTACACACTCCAGACTACAACGTTTTTATGGTAAATTACCTGAATGCATAGTGTAACTAGAATGTAAAAGTTTATGAATAAGTTGGTTTCTTCAGCAGATGTTACCTGATAAAGAAGTTAGAGAGCTGTAGCACCTTAAAACCTTACCAGTCTAACCTTATGACCATCATTGTAAGGGTTAATTTAATTGGTGAGCTATAGCATAAGTATGATAAATCAGGCAAAGGTTTATTGTTATTACTAATAAGTAGTAGTAGTATTTATTGTATTATTGATGTGCTGTTATTCTTACATCATTATTGATGTATTATTCATCATCATATTCCTCTGTAATAATAATAATAATAATAATAATAATAATAATAATAATAATATGAACAAGTACTCACTTTGTGATATATAGGCTACAAAGTGTAGCCTACACAGCATATTCCCAAATGTTAGACCGATATAGATTGGAAGGTGTATTTGTTTACTGGCTACTACAAGTCTAGATAGTCTACTTGTGTTTCACCAGACATGTAACTGCAATCTGGTCATTTGCTGAAAATAATGTCAATTTAAAAATACACTAAAGTTAACCGCAAGAGGGAGGCAGTTGCCTACGAGCAGGCAGAACGTGCACTATGGCCTACATGACAACGCAGCTAAAGGATGGTTAAATATGCTGATACAATGCGTTTTTATCCAGAGAATATCTTAGTTGCAACACAATACATATAGCAAAGCTTTGTGGTTAGAGGAGCAGTATTTATTAAATTTTGAAATATTAATGTTGCATCGTTTTGTAGGCTACATTACAATGACACAGTCGACTGGTTTTATGATACCAGTCGCCAAATGCATTACATTACAGGCATTAAGCAGACGCTCTTATCCAGAGCAACTTACACAACTTCATTACATAGCATTTACATTGCATCCATTTATACAGCTGGATATATACTGAAGCAATGCAAATCCTTACCCATGTTATGAAAGCTCTCGAGACACCAGACAGCAAAGAAATAAAGTAGGAATCAGGATAGAGCACTTCAGCCGCACACAGAACAGCTTTTCAGTTCTTCCAAAGTCTCAAGCTACTGAGGTAACTTTGTGAAATGGCACGACTAGGCCATCCACTCCAGGACGAGGAAGAGCATGAATGAGCAGACGATGAGGAGGTAGAGCCAGAAGTAGACCGTGTTTATGCTCCTGGCGACCCCCTCCCAGTAGGGCAGCCGCGGCTGCCCCCGTCCCGCCATTCGGGTCAGGCAGCTCCGCCTCAGCACCTGCAGCTTCCGCGCAGCCAGCTGCAGCAGCTGCGCATCGCTCGCTGAGTCGTGCAGTCCACCGCTCCCGCGTCCCCGCTCGCACACCGCCGCCGCGTCCTCCATGCAGCTGCAGGCGCTGCACTCGTTCCCGTTCTCCGCCTCTGCAATACCAGCGGGTAGCGAGAGCGGCAACGTCAAAAACCTACTTACAGAAGTGACTTATTCTGTAATGTAATCCGTGGGAGCAGAGTGGAGTTGTGCTGCAGTCAGGAGCAGAGTGGAGTTGTGTTGCAGTCACCCTGCTGAATGTAGATGTAGTGTAATCTAAAGAAGCAGAGTGTAGTTGTGTTGCAGTCACCCTGCTGAATGTAGATGTAGTGTAATCTAAAGAAGCAGAGTGTAGTTGTGCTGCAGTCACCTGGCTTGCAGTGAGACCCCTCAGGTGGATCCTCTGCTGTGGCATCTCTCTCAATCAGGTGCTTGACCAGTATGGCCTCCAGAAGGCTCAGCAGCAGGAAAGCGAAGGTGACGATGCAGTAGTTGGCTGCAGGAGAGCAGAGGCCAGGTGAACAGGTGCTGTTTCAGGAGTGCGCACTCTCCCTGCCAGACTTCCACATCTGGACTCACTCACTCTCCCTGCCAGACCTCCACATCTGGAACACTCACTCGCTCACTCTCCCTGCCAGACCTCCACATCTGGAGCGCTCACTCGCTCACTCTCCCTGCCAGACCTCCACATCTGGAACACTCACTCGCTCACTCTCCCTGCCAGACCTCCACATCTGGAGCGCTCACCCTCTCACTCTCCCTGGCCACCTCCGCTCTCGCGAGATCCGCCGCTGACCGGAGAACTGGCCCTACCTATCAGAGGGGTCCTGCCGGCTGTGGCAGGCAGGATGTCGTTGAGGATGAGCAGCAGGACGGATATGGCCAGCAGCACGGTCACTTTGAAGCCCAGCTTCTCCCCTCCGGTGTCAGAGATCAGGAAGGAGGACAGGTCCAGGATGAGGAAAAAGAGAAGGGGTAACAGGAAGTGCATCACAATCAACACGGGCCTCCTCTTAATGGTGATCTGCATAGAGAGCAAGACAGAGAGAGAGAGAAAGTGAGAGGAGAAAGAACAAAGGGGTGAGGGGGTAGGCAGAGAGAGACGGGAAGCAGGGGAACAGGGAGAGGAAGAACAGCCTCAGTTCTTACTCTGAATCCGTAAGCAAGGATGAACCTTCATCGTAGGCTTTGGATTGGTGGGAAGTTGAGACTGCTGAAAGACATTATGGCTCTGATTTGCTGCGTCCATACCGTGTACTTGAGCGAGTCCCACCGCTGCCCGTTGAAGGAGACCTTCCCCTTGGCCACAGAGATGTTGAGGAAGTCCCACTCGCCCTGAGTCTGCAGGTACTTCTGGGACCCGCGCGTGAGCCAGGAGGAGTTGGAGGCCGGCAGCAGTTGAATTTCAGAATCTGCACACAGGACAGAGTCGCATCGCAGGTCACATGGTACAGAAACCCTGGACAGAGGCTGTCAGCTGCTTCTGCAGCTCACCTGAAGGGGAGGAAGCCTTCTAGTGACTCACCTGAGGGAGAGGTGGGGTTCGAGAGTTCACCTGTAGGGCATGTAGGGTTCTAGCACTCACCTGTAGGAGGACGTGGGTTTCTAAAGTCCAACTGTAGGAGACGTGGGGTTCTAGAGTTCACCTTAGGAGACGTGGGTTCTAGAGTTCACCTGTAGGTGAGGAAGGGTTCTAACACTCACCTGTAGGAGACGTGGGGTTGTGGAGCTCATCTGTACTATTGGCCCGGAGGCTGGGGGTTACAGAGTTCACCTGTAGGGGAGGAGCTCACCTGTATAGATCATAGAGAGGAATGTAATAACACAGCTCTGGGTGTCAAATGGAAACTTGTAGACATCCATGTCGCAGGTGCTGATTACTCTGAGGCCATCTTCTATGGACACTGAGCCACGATGAGAGAACTGAATGTATGGCTTCTGGAAGATTTTGTCAGAATCTTCTGTGCTGCAAGCAGACACACAGACAGTAATATTATTATGATTATCGATGTTTGGAAGGAAAAAAGGTATTATATTTTGGACAAATTGAAAATCCTAGCAGAAAATTAAGGAAGAAATGGGAGAATAGGGAAAAATTCCATACCCTCTTTTTTATTTTCTTTTAAAGATTTTAAAACTGTAAACTGTATACTGTAGCAATAGATCCAGGAGGGGGTGGGGGAGGGGTAGCCCCCATGCATAGGCTGATTGGTTTCAGCACAGTTATATACAGACATGATAGCTGCTTAACGAGAACTAAATGCAGGTTCTGCTGCAGAAAGAACTTGATTTAATTCTGGAAAGGTACAGGTGCGGGGTTGAAGCAGAAGATGGGCTAGGGCAGTGGTCCCAAAACTCGGTCCTGGGGCCCCCCTGAGTATGCCGGTTTTCATTCCAAGCACAATTGCAATTCCAGAGTTTTAACAAGCTGATAGTTTTTCTGTCCATGTCTATAGGAATCACTTGTCCTCTTTATGTGTATGCCATGAAGAATAAAGGTCCCACATTTTGCTTATTGCGCTTTATTGCAAACAGTTACATATAAACGAGGCAACAAAATTTAACTGATCCAAAGTAAAGGCGGAGGTGAATCAGCAGGCAACGCACCATTCCATGATGGTGAGGTCAGGATGCCACAGCATCTCCCTGGGAACTGACACCCTGGAGATTCCGCAGAACTGCTCCGGGTTCCAGGAGATCAGCTCGTTGTTCCATTCCTGAGCATGCAGTAGGGAGATGAAGTCACACATAGAAGATTACCTGTAGGTCTTCTCCACTAGGGAAATAAGGTCTATTCCCAATTTTCAAAAAATAGACAGTTCATACAAAATGGCATCAATTAACAATCTAAAAACCTGATGGCAGACCTGGGTCAAATACGTATTTGTTTTGGATTCAAATACTTTTCTACGTTTTACTTATCGTGTCTGTTGTATTGGAACCAATTAGTGCAAACCCCGCCTTCTGGTCATATTAGCAGGCTTAATTACACCAGGAAAGATCAATAGAGCACAGAAAAGTATTTGAATCCAAAACAAATGTGTATTTGACCCAGGTCTGCATGATGGCCTATGATGACAGGATAAAAGCAGTAGCAAAATATTTCATTTGTTTATTCATCGTAGACCGTGGAGAATGTAAGCACCTCAAGTCTTTCCTCATAGCTTTTACTTTCATACCAGGAATCAATGCTGGCGTTACACGTCATGGGGATGCTTGGAAGGCCTAAAAAATGTATGATTTCCCACTAAATTTGACCTGTGTTTGAAAGAGCAGCTGAACTATTTTATTAACACACTGCGCAGAACTAGTCATGCCATTAGCGGGAACTGCATTCATCATCAGCAAGTCCCAACCGTTCTATTCCCGCGCGCTTTGTTCCCACGTGTTTTAAGACACAACTCACCATGGAGACCCAGACAAATGGCATGAAGGTCTGGGACTTTTCAATCTGCAGATGAACAGAAAGCCACAGTTTTATGCTGTAAATAATTAATTACACTTCCCAGCCACATCCGTCTGACAAACACAGTGAAGCTACTTAGCACCGTCGTATCTACAAATGCAGCAAACAAAATCTGCAGCGAAAAATAAAATCACACGCGAGCGCATGCAGGCATGAAGAGTATTTTCTAAGCGATACAATAAATTTGCAAGCACGTTGTGGCAGGGCTCGGTTTGCGGGGGGAATTCAGGGCAATTAGAGGACCACGCCTTGGTTAAGTAATCACACATCTGGATTGTGTTACTGTACGAAGCAGTCCTGGATGTAAAAGTGCTTCTTTCCACAGTAGGTGTCTGAGACCGGGGATCCCTTACGACGACGAGAGAGAGTACGTCGAGGCAGAACTGATCCGAAAAGCAACGATTTGTGATTTAATTTATTTTGTAATTCTTGTTTAAGTTTTTTATTGGGGTGACGGGCGAATGTTTTTTCGTTTGTCTATGTTCGTAGTTGAAGCGGAGTTATCCAGAATTCCTGTGTCCAGCTCTTCTGTCCCTACCTGGGAGGTCACGGCGTGGCAAGCATTTACTCATCCGGACAGATGTAATCAGAACATGTAATTATTTTAGTGTCGTCAGAACGCCGTGATTTAGTGTCATCAGAACGCCGTGCTTTAGTGTTGTCAGAGTGCTACAAAGAGCTGCCGTGACTGGCGAAACATAAAGGGCAGATCGCGCTAGAAACAGAAGTTCACGCACCACCGCTAGGATGGCGTACAGGTACACGTCCAGGTTTACCACCGTAGGGTGTGTCCAGTCGGTCACAGGGCGAGTTGCTGTGAACATCTCATTGATTCTTGTCAGGTTCAGGTAATCCAGGACACTCCGGTAGCTACAGTCTTCCTGAGTAGACACCTCGCCTGGAAAATAATTGACGTTGTTGGACAAAATAGTGGAATATGGAGGAGAGATGGATGTCCTAATGCCTTGACAACAGGAGTAAAACTTAATTAGTGACTGAAGAAAACAACAGCATGTACGAACCATTTTAGTTCGTCTCAGTGGTCTGTAATCTCCAATCCCTTGTGTTACACTTCATACTGGGGCATCCTGGGCTGGCCAGGTCTGGGCGGAGGGATATTTCTAGCAGAGTACTAAAACACCCGGTACAACCAATAAATGGACCAGGGTCTTCTAAAAATACCTTTTAATTTTTGTTGTTTTAGTGCTTGGCTGGAAAAGCCTGAACATATGTGGCTTTCTCAAGTAAGTTTGGACACCACTGGTTTATGTCATCCAGACATTAGTTATTAATCTCTTAGATGGATTCACGGAATCCTGAGTTTACATACACATACTTTACTTGTTTACTTTGTACGTTTGAACTGGGGCCAAACACAATTTCCGCTTTGCGTCAATGTTTGCGGTAGAGCTAATTTGATTCTGTGGTACCTGAGAAAAACTTTAAGACGTCTTCAACCTTACACCACAGTTGCCATGTTCTGCGTACGGTCACATTCAATACAGATACAATATCACCGCTTCCAATGTTTAGTAAATTCAAAAAACATAGTTCCAAGTCAATATTCCCTTCGCAATGGAATTACACCACCCCCCTTAAATCCATTAGCTCGTTCGCTTCACTTATGATGCAAACATTTTTGAGATCGATAACAATTTATATTTGATTTGGTAGGCTATGTCAATTACATTTCTCCCATTGCTTTAATAACTCAAACAAAAGAGCAAGAATTGATATAAGCAGATTCTGCCAACACCTACTTTACTTTAAAAAGCAGCTGCAACCTTTACATTAAATGATTAAATGAAAGCTTAAATGATTAAATGCAAAACTAGCAGTCAATTGCTATACAATATGCATACATTCCATTAAACAAAAATATTCCCAATACAATTCCAGATATAAGATATATGATGAGATACAAATAATTATTCCATCCCAGTACAGTGTCTTAGATCCAAGTCCAAAAACTTTTTTCAATCATAATTCTACTGCTTAAAAATTGTCCTAATTCCAATTCGTGTCAATTCTCCAATTCATTAGTTTCAATCATAATATCGCATGAATTACATAATAAAAATGAATTTACCCCAGCCCACTGAACACGCTGAACTCTTTATGCAAAGTGAAAATAAAATAAACGTTTGTGAATTACCGGCTAGAGCGAGCGAACAGACGAGCCACATCGCTTTCATGGTGCGGAGCGATCGCTCGCGAGTCCCGCAGACGAGCAGTAGCCTACCGGAGGAGAGACAGTCGCGCTTATGGGAAAGCGGGACCACAGCGCGCGCTTGTTATCTGGTTCACAAACGTCCAGAACTTCAATTGCAATGTAAACAGATTTCTCCCCCGGTGCCCCAAGGCAAATAGATATTGACCTGTCAAATGGAAATGAAGATGGAATAATTCTTCGTCCTCTTTCTCCGACGTCACGTCAGAGCCGGGGCGGGGAGGGGTTCACGAATTGCGTTTCAAGAATTGTGTTGAACAGCAAACTTAAGAATACAGCGCTGTACCCCTCGGCAAAGCACCTTGGGTAACCTGTACGGTTCGAGGTCTGACATAAAGCAATAAGACGAAGGTACTGACCGCAAGAGACGCCTACGTTCCGGCGGTCCCGGGAACACAGCCCCGGTAACATCAAAACACGATGTCCGAGACTCGACCTTTAAAAGTTTAGTCTTACAAAGATTCCACGGGGGAAAATGAACACAAAATCTGTTTGATTTCATTATACATGCTCTGAAAGGCAGTTATCTTGCAAACCACCCTCACCTTCAGTGAGTTTGGGAACCACTGCCCAAGATTGTATAGTTCAGAGTACGATCAAGAAAATGTGGCCCTCGTCAGTAGAACAGCAGGTGTTTCAGTGACATGAATTTGGAGTTTGATTTTAAAATGTTTTACTTGTTTCTTTGTTGAAATTTTTGTCATTTCTTACATATGTTTAATAATTTATCTTCTTTCAAGTGTCCTTATTGTCGTTTTGACTTTAAAGAGAATCGGTTTTAATGAGTTGTTTTTTTGTAGTAACCAATAAAGACACACCTCAGTAGAACAGCGGTATCTGTGCCAGTCAGGTCTGAGCAGAGAGAGCACCTGTTCTGTCCAAGGTAGGACAAAGCTCCTTGCTCCAAAGAGCATGCACAGTTATAGCATGTGTGTTTTTTGTTATGCTAAATATGGCCCTAATATGCATTCTATTCAAAATCTGCATTTGATTTATTGCTGGTAAATCAAAAATTCGGCTCAAAGTGCTAACTTGAACAGCATCTGATGATTCCTTTCCGTTAAATTTAATGTCTGTTTGATAATTCAGTTTGAGATGTCGGGGGCAGGGGGGGCGGGCGGGTAGGGCACGTAGACGTGTCACAGCCAGTACATGTCCTGAAAGACAGCTTAGAGTGACAAATGCAAGCACTTCCAAGGCTTTCAGTATAAGGGGGGGGGGGGGGGGGTTGGGGTCGGTCAGCCAGGACAGGGCTCCTTATCACATCACACAAAGGGCCCCAGGCTGCAGGGCTAAAGACACTGAGGAAATACACCAGCCTGACATTTCCCCATTAGGTACATGGCTCTGTTCACCTGCACAACACACAGCACTGTACATGTGCATGAAATATTAGCTGTATTTGCGCTGGGAAAAAAAAAAAAAAAAACCCAAAAGCATTCAAACTTTCAGAAGGGGAGTCTGGGGAATAAGATGGATCCAGTGGGCTCTGCAGAGAGAAATGTGAACGGTGCATTAGCGTAAATTACGTTATTAACTCATTAACTCAAAAAGCCAGCAAACTGCTTCGTTCAAATGGTCGGAAACAGACAAATGGCGCTTTGGAACATCATTACAAAAGTTTAATTGCATCTTTCAGTGAGCACAGGCCATACATCTTTCCTGGAAAATCAGCCTTATGGGGAAATACTCAGAATTGGCAAGAAACCTGAAATGAAAAAGAACCATTGTCGATCTCCCTCTCCGCTGGTGTCAGACTAAATGGCGTGAATGGATGACTGTGTGGGGCGCTCTGTGGGGATCCTTCCCAGCCTTGGTACACAGAGCATGCTTTGGGCTCTCGTTTTCTTCCCCCCACACAGCGCACCCCCAGAACACACAGCGCACCCCCAGAACACACAGCGAGTCCCCACAACACAGCGCACCCCCAGAACACACAGCGAGTCCCCAGAACACACAGCGCGTCCCCACAACACACAGCGAGTCCCCACAACACACAGCGCGTCCCCACAACACAGCGCACCCCCAGAACACACAACGAGTCCCCAGAACCATGGCCTGAGAGCACACAGCCTGGGAAACCTATGAGACTATTCCCTTCAGAGTATTAGAGTGAGCAATGAAACGCCACCAAGAGAGGACTCAGCTTGCCAACAAGGCGAGACACACACAGACTCTGCGTGAGACACACACAGACTCTGCGTGAGAAACACACAGACTCTGCGTGAGACACACACAGACTCTGCGTGAGAAACACACAGACTCTGCGTGAGACACACACAGACTCTGCGTGAGACACACACAAACGCTGCGTGAGACACACACAGACTCTGCGTGAGACACACACAGACTCTGCGTGAGACACACACAGACTCTGCGTGAGAAACACACAACGTCTTACAGCGCGGAGTAAGCGAGGAGGTCTCTGCATGGAGCTCCCTCCTGTGAGGCGCTCAGCGTTCTGGAACGTTCCCGTGCGTTCAGGGAACAGCGGCAATGGCGGGAGAGTTTCCGTTTCCATGGTTTGACACAGAGGCCCTGACGTCGCTGAAGCGGCTGGCTGTGGCCAGCTGTCCTGGGCCTGGTCCGGTCAGTGGGACAGCTCTGCTGGGTCCGGTCCGGTCCGGTCAGTGGGACAGCTCTCCTGGGTCCGGTCCGGTCCGGTCAGTGGGACAGGTCCGTGGGCAGCTGGAAGCTCTTGAACGTGTAGAAGGAGATGTCCCCATGGTCCACCACGGCGAAGGTGACGGGAACGTCCCCGCTCTGGAAGGCCAGCAGCTTCAGAGTCCGCAGGTCCGGCACAGGGCCCTCAAAACTGCGGCACAACATCGCCCCGTCACCGTGAGAGCGGACACACGTGCGCCCTTAATTCTGATCAATAGTTTCGTGTTACAAAAATGACATAAACCACAATGAACGCTTGCTGCCATTGTCATGCGTAATAAAGGGATTTACTGCAGTACGGAAGCGTAATAACAGCCAGGCTTCGAGCTGAACACAGGCGAGGCGGTGTGTGCTGTATTCTTTCTCACCTGCACACACACATGCGTGTGTAAGGCTTCCCGGGGCTGGTCTTCTTGAAGTCGGCGACGGTGTCCGGCTGGTACACGTTGAAAAAGACGCTCCAGTCCTCTGAGCCCTGTCCCAGCCTGTGGGAATGACACAGAGCCTTCCTTACCAGTGACCCATGGATTTGAACCAATCACATCATAGAACTCTCTCAACTGGTTCATACATATCACTGATTGACAGCATGATTGCTCCACCCACTACGAGCTCCATAATGCCTCTCTTCCCCAGCAGTAATTCTGGGTTTTTCTAGGCAAAGTCACAGTATATATCAGCTCAAGAGAGCTTCTGCCTCAGTCTGATCCCTAACGTGGATTTGAAAGACAGAGGGGTGGGTAGCTGAGCTGGGGGGGGGGGGGGGGGGGGGGGTAAACAGGCCCCTCCCTCACAAGGACAGAGAGCGAACGCTCAGAGGAGAGAAGCACTCACCGGGTCACTCCCTCCAGCCAATGGGAAGAGCGGATCACACCGATCCCGTTCATCAGGTCACCTGTCAGAAACGAGAAGCGTTTATCCTTACTGCAACACCGTTAGGTAAACATAACCTCACATAATGCGTCTCTGTGCACATCACTGTTACGCCCCGTTACTGCATTTCCACTCATTCATATTCCGGGTGTAATATTTCAGTCCTGGTTCTCACCGGGACTGGAGTACTGCCCCGGCTGGAGGAGGGGCTTCACCTGCCCCTCCCACAGGTGGGCTGGTCTCTCCCGCTGGCTGCGCTGGCTCCTCCTCTCCAGCAGGTGGCGGTACTCCGCCCAGTTCCGGCAGCGGCGCACCTCCCGGTCCTCGTTCACGTCCCGGCGGTACCGGGCGCGCTCGCGCTCCCGCTCGCGCTCCCGGCGAGACAGGCGCTCGTCCCGCGTGTTCAGCCCCCGCAGCCAGGGGGCGATGTCACAGGGCCCCACGGACAGGGGCCCCGGCAGGAAGGCAGGGTCGGGTGCGGCCAGGGTCGGGAACGGGCCCCCGCAGCCCAGGTCCGGGAAGGAGATGGTGCTGAAGTCCCAGCGTGGTCCGGAGCGACACGTCGGCCTCGGGTCTGGGTCCGCCTTCTGCCCCGCCCACCAGCTCCGCCCAGGGGCGGGGTCAGAGGTGGACGCAGTATCTATAGACTCCCTCTTTCCTGCCCTCTCTTCCTCCTCCTGTGGAGGTGCTGGGACCGGAGAGGAGTCAGACCTCAGGTCTATAGCCTCCCCTTCCTGTTCCACATCCATCTTCTCACCCAACTGCCCCTCCTGCCCCATCTTCTCACCAAACTGCCCCTCCTGTGTGTCTGACTGCCTGCAGGGACAAACCTCAGGGTCAGCCAGCCTCAAATTCACCAAACCTTTAGACTCAAACTCTAGAATGCTAGATTACATAGCACTAAAGAAAATGCTTTCTTAGATAAATCTCATATTTTACTTCAATTAGTTACACCTTTAGGGTTTCGCAACTGAACAATTTTTGGTTTATTCAAATGAACCAAAAAATCTTTCACTAAGAAAACCAAACATGAACAGGAGTAACAAACTGAAGTAAAACATGGCAGTTCACTGACTGGGTTTTACCAGCATTCACTGTAAGCCTGAACAGCGTGGTTCTGATTGGCAGCTGATGCGGTTTTAGATTGACAGCTCTCTGCAGAGCGTGGGCGTGTCCCGCTCACCGGGGGGCGGGGCTGAGGCTGCGCTTCCTTTTCGGGCGTCGCCCCGGCCGGTCGGACCCCTGAGGCAGGTTGAGCCGCCGCTCGTACAGAGAGGGGGCGCGGGACCTGTCAGGAGAGAGACCACCCAAATAACATCTCCACAGGACACAGCCTCACCGGGGAGATCACACACGAGCATGATGGGAAATTAAATTACCCAGGATCGAATCTGCTCACAATGTATCCCAGCCTCTTCAAATGGCCAAACACCTTTGGAGAGTGAGAAGACGAGGAGATGAGAGGACGCTTTACTGTAACACACGCGTTCATACATTTGATGTTTTTGATGCATGTAAATGTTCAGTGTTAAATCAACTCTTACAGCGTATATATGGTGCCTAGAAGACTCATATGTACGCAAGAGTTGAATTAACAGGGCATTTTACTTTGTAGCGTCACGTGTGGTACGTTTCACTGTCTGGTACTGAATTATTTCAATTAAGCCACCATGTCAAGAACACTATTCCATCCACATTTCTCCCCGTTTGTATTTGAAGTTGAGGGCGGTTCTGTATGGAGCGCTTGCTTGCCGAGGCTCTTTCCTGTTGAGTACCTGATACTGCTGTAGGCTCACGGTCTCCTGTTCAGTACCTGACACTGCTGTAGGCTCACGGTCTCCTGTTGAGTACCTGATACTGCTGTAGGCTCACGGTCTCCTGTTGAGTACCTGATACTGCTGTAGGCTCACGGTCTCCTGTTGAGTACCTGATAGTGCTGTAGGCTCACGGTCTCCTGTTGAGTACCTGATAGTGCTGTAGGCTCACGGTCTCCTGTTGAGTACCTGATAGTGCTGTAGGCTCACGGTCTCCTGTTGAGTACCTGATACTGCTGTAGGCTCACGGTCTCCTGGGACAGGAACCGCTCGTAACCGTCCTGGATCGACAGAGGCAGGTCACGGTAAAACACCTGCACACTCCCCTGATCATTAAAAAAAATAAACACAATCATATGAAGGCAACAAGGCGTCATTAATGAGACAAGAAATGCTCCTTTAATATTTGTTTTAAAAGAATTGCAATATTATCATCCTCTGACTTAATATTAATATTGTCTAATATCTATTGATATTATCAGTGCTTACAATATCAATTTGACAAGCTCACAAAGACCTGACTGTTCAACAGCTGGACACTGCATACTCAATCTGACAGGCAGCCATGTTCCAATGTCTCACTAAGAGAGAGTTTTACTGGCTGTCATATTCCCACTCATTAATTCAGCCAGTCTGATTGGCTGTCCAGGTGTCACTCACACACTCCATGAGGTAAAGGGCCTCTTCAGGAAGTAGAAACTGCTTTCCACGTTCAGAGAAGCCCATCGTCTGCCAGAACTTCCCCTGCAACATGACAGGGATGGCACATGACTACAGGAACTCACACAGACTGAATCATCAGCAAACAACTGTGAATATTCTTAGTGCAGTTTTATTTTGTTGTCTTAGCGCAGACAAAAACAAAAAATGTAAAGGTTTATAATTAACATAAAGGCCTATTTTCTGTAAGAGCCCTGTAACCTTCTATTCATGTCTCAGCAAAATTGCAGAGCCATGTAAACACTGGTGTTGTTTCCAACTCCAACAGTCTGCTCCACCCTCCCCACCCCTCCCCGTCCCTCCCCGTCCCTCCCCGTCCCAAGTACTGACTCACAGCAGGCGACTGCAGCTCCACCACGCCTTCCTGGGGGATCCACAGGCCCTTCACGAGGCTTCCACTGTGTACACACACAAGGGAGGGCAGAAGGAAAACCGTTATAACCGCCGCTGCCTAGATGCCACAGCTAGTATGACAACACAATGCCTCGGGCGTTTTCAAAAGCCGCTCCCTGCAGATGCGCTACCGCACTAATCCCGTTTTACTCGTTTGCGCCTCCCGAATACCCATCTGTACGCGAGCGAGACTCACAGCCGCTCCACGCGCTCCTCCGACAGAAGGTTCCAGTGTTCCTGCAGGCTGCGCTCGAGCCTCTGCCGCTGCTTCTCGGACCCATCCGGGATGAAGTCCTTCTGGCCCCTCAGCGGGATCTTGTGGCTCCGGGAACGTGAGGCAAACAGCTCGGAGGGCCTGCCCCAGCAACCGTGCAGATCACACATTAAAATGCGGCCACAAGTTCAGTACATTATTTGAAAAATAATCTCAATTGCATACTCGTGTTGTAGCGCATGCACCTGTACACAAATAACTTCACACTTTTTACAAGATCTGGTTTATTTTTATTTTCTTTGCAGGAAAAAGTCACTTGGTTTTTGAAAATGATCCACGGAGAAGGGTGTTTTATACGAGCAAACGTTCATGCTTGAGTGAACAAAAACAGCAAATACTCGTAGTTGTAAAACCGGTCTGACTCCACACCAGAGACTGTAAAAAAAAATAGCTCCACACCTTGAATCCATCTTTGAACCCAACACGGTCCGTCACCGGAACTTACCTCCAAATCTGAATGATCTCCACCGGAACTAACTACATCAAGACCATAGAGAAACTGACAATATGGTGGGTCTGGGTGAGGAGGGGACTTGCGGCTGGAGACCGTTAATAGCTGGGACTTTGCTTAGCTTAAGTGACCGAACTATTCCACTATCTCCACGTGCATAATCACGAACTACTATTTAACAGAATAAACACTGAAACCAGCCACCTCGCGATCCATACACAGCGTGCTCAAGCAGATAATGCACATTCATTACACTGTATAAAATATATTTAGATCTTTACCTGAGCATTTCACTACAGAACCCCAAATCCTCGCCCTTCCTCGTTGGACTAGGATCCGCCATGTCTGAACAACGAGACAACACGCATCTGGGTCCTAGCGCACCTTTATAAAAACATATACAGTCTGATTATACACACTGTTAGCCACACGATGGCAGCAGGCCGTTGTAAACCACGGTGTTCGCATAGCATATGATAGAACACACGTGGTGAAAACCACATAAATATGATAAAATGCTATTTGAATGACATAATCCATGTTTTGTCTCCGTGTGCTTGGTCCAAACAAGCCGTGAACGATTTGAACAATGCCTAATGTCCTTCCTAATTGCACACCAAGAACCTTCGTGCAATTGAATGCGACTTATTTTCCAGAACATACTGTATGTCTAAAGGAGCATTTTCACATTTTGAAAGACCACAAGTAGAAGTAGACTGATAATGGATTTCCGTTGCAAAAAAAAATGCAAATTTACATAAAGCTTTAGTGAAAAGTTATTAAACATTAATAAGTTATTATATGTGTCGTTATAAGTCATTATACATTTTAAATATGTGTATCACTTAGCGTGATGTTAAAAATATTTTCTTCCTTTTCTTTCCCATACCAATTCAAGTATTATGGCCTTATTCATATGATTAAAATGAAACGTTTGAGAATTAATTTTGTGTGCTCATTTGACATGCATATGTAATATGAACGAGGTTGTTTAAAGATGTATTAGACAAGTAACTCGAAGAGCTAGCAATCTATTCCCCTGAATTCATAAACGCAGTACATTGCTAAAGCCCCTACCTCACTATATACTAAGTACAGTACCATTTTGTTTTTCTTTCGCTTTATCGAACGACGCCCTTCGCCAGTAAGCCTAATACAAATTAAAGAACACAAACCCAACTGAGACTTGACCAATGAGGGATTAATATCTACAAACATTACTGAAAAGACCAATAAACTGATGATCGATTTCGTCCAGTATCCAATCAGAGACGGCCAGACCCTAAGAATTTAAAGTATCGGATTGGCTGTTTGTTTCTAGCCAATACAATGTCCGAATGAACACTCGTGTGGACTCAGAGGTCCAATCGGCTGGTGAATTGGCCTTTGTTGTTGGTGATGACACTTAAATATTTGTTGTTACTGGAAGGCAAGGGGAGAGGAAGGTTGGGAGGCCCAGGCTATACTGAGTAGTCATTTACTCATTGTTTTTACGCGTTGGCTGGTGTGGCGTGAACGGGGGTCATGTCGGTGAATATGGAGGAGCTCAGACACCAAGTAATGATCAACCAGTTCGTCTTGATCGCCGGTTGTGCCGCTGATCAGGCGAAGCAGCTTCTTCAAGCGGCTCATTGGCAGTTTGAGGTGTGTTTGTGTGCGTGTGCGTGGGTATAAAGAGGGGCGAGTGAAACGAAGGGGCTTTTGATACAACGGTTAAAAAAAGTTTCACGATATGAGAAGGAACTATATAGTTGAAAGGTCAACGGAAACTTAATACGCATCTATCAGAACATTTGCTTTCTAGGTTATTTGATTTATGGGATTTATTTGGTTAATTAGCTAGTGATATTACTAGCATACTGCAAATCACATTAGCTGGATCGCAAAACCGGAAGACATGGTCAAAGACAGCTAATCTATACAAATTGCCGTCTAGTTTACCAGCGCAGTGGATGGTGGGCGACGTGGTATTTTTTTTAAACAATGATTGATAGCTAGCCACGTTTCAGAAACACACACACTGCCACACTGTCGGTCGCATCGCTCGCAAAGTATCTCGTGTTTTCGTGAACCAACTAGTATTGCGATAAAAGTCCGTTTCGTTAAATTTAGATTTCGACGCACTGTTCTTTTAAAGCATAAAGTTAACCAACGAGCTAGTTATATGATCGGAGATAATTGCATTAACACAGTTGATAGGATCATAGACTGAATGTGATGGTAAGCAGGCTAATGTTGCATAGCTAGCTAACACCACCCAAGAAGCTCTGAGTAATAATGAACTGGATTGTGTTTTTGGGCGAGTTGCAGAGCACTTCACAAAACAGCTCAATAAAATTGGGGTTTATATGTGGCTATTTAGCAAGATGTTAAGCGACTACATTAGAAGGGTGCTGGAGTTTTGAGGAAATGGAACGTTGGACTTTACCTCGAGCGCGTAGTAGTCGCTGTTATAGCCTACGTTAGCCTGTAAACAAACAAGTTTACACCGCCGTCGTCACACCTGTGAAAACCCATTGTCTCCACACAGCAGCGTCACAGCCACTCATTAGCGCTCGCGAGGTGGACTTCCACATAACTTCGTTGATTGGGACCACGCGACCTTTATATTCATTCAATTCTGACAATCAAGCACGCGCAGTCACAGTTTAAGCAGTCGCCATAAACTGCCTGTCTCGTGTATGAATGAATACAGTGCAAGGTGGACCCCCGCCGCATCCTGGCACTAAATATAAAGATACAGACTCGTGTCGTGGGCTGTTTTAAAAATAACGCTATTAAGAACACCGCCTTATCCCCCCAGCCGCTTGTCCTAGATTTGAAATCTCTGATGCATCTAAACAAGTTCTTCGTCGGTGACGTGATGTGTTTATGTTAAACAGGGCTGCTGACAAGCCTGTAAAGCGAAGCGGGCTGAATTATGTGCAGGCCATGGGAAGAAATTAATCTTGAGTTCAGGCACATTGAGGGACAGCCATTTTACTGATTTTACCCCATTATGTGATTACGTGCTGCCGAAACGGCGGAGTTGTTGAGCGTATCTGAATTGTGATAGTATTATGTCTTTATGGAGGTTGTTACGTAGTCCTGTGAAAGGAAATAATTACTGGAAGGAAATATTATTCTCCACAATGTTATCAAAAGGCACCATTTGGCAAGACTGTATAAATGTATCAAGACTTAAAGTTGTTCATTTCTGCTCTATTTATGTATATGTATGAGATTAGATTTATGTAGACTAATGGAAACACTGCCTGTGACTTTGACTTAAACATTATCAGTAAATACACCTTTTCAAGTTAGGCAGTTTTGCTATTAATTTAAAAAAGGTGTGTATGTGTGTTAATGAAGGGCCAGCTGTTGCTTGAATTAGTAACTCAAAGTTCAGGATGGAACACAGCTGGTGGACTGAACAATGGGGACAACTGTGGTTGTGGGTTGTGCTTTTGGCTTTCTTTGAAAAGACAGGAAATGGTAGTTTGTGCAAGAGGAACTACATTCCTCCCTTCTGTAGACGTACACATAACGATACCGATGATGACGTCAATGAAATAGAATCCGCATGAGCGCTGCAATATTATTATTATTTTTTTAATGCGTTTACAGATTTAAAACTCAAACGGTTTTCGCCAGCGCAGACGCAGCTAGGGTGGGAGCTGTTTCTTTGTAAGAGGTCGGATGTGGAAGCAGAGTTCACCTATCAGAGTCATTCAGGGTGCCAACACACTCGCCATTTACAGGAGGGCGTCACAACAAGTGCCGATCCGTTTCAGGAATTTCTGCTCTTAATTATTTAATTGGCTCAGTCCCATCTTGATCTGACATTTGTGCAAGCTACAGATTTGTGTGCTCAAGTACAGGAGGGAACCAGATTAGTTCATAGACTCGTAAGAAAACTAAAACTGGGGCGACTGGTTGGAACAAACACCAGCACACAGATGGTTGTGCCCCTGCTTTCCAGTAATCCACTCTCTCACAGCCTCTGCTCTCCCCACACAGATGGCCCTCAGCTCTTTCTTTCAAGAGGCCAGTATCCCCAGCCACCACCATCAAATGGTAAGTGCATTTAGTTAAAAAAAAAAATAAAAGAACAAAAAAAACACGCTCATGGAATTTTGTCCTGTGGGTGTGTTAGAAGGAGAGGAATCCTGGCGTGGTTGTGCCTCTGTTTTGGGGGGGGGGGGCATCACTACATAATCTGAGAAAGGCTGAAATGCTGAGGCGCAGAGTCTCTGTGTGCCCGTGGACTTGGCTGAGCTGCACTTCTGTACAGGCGGTCAGCTTCACATAGAAATGCAAGCAGATGAAGCTCAAACAAGTCATCTTGACCTGTAAGCCCACCCCCCCACAGACACACAATTTGTCTGCGAGCCCACTGCTTCGCAGCTGTTGTTGTCTTTTTAAGTGTACAGGCATGTTTCCTGTTTTGGGAGGAATGAGAGGTATGAGGAAGTGTGTACGGGTGTGTGTACGAGTGTGTGTGTGTGTGTGTGTGTGTGTGAGGGAAAGTGTGTACGGGTGTGCGTGTGTGAGGGAGTGTGTATGGGTGTCTGTGTGTGGCAGGGTGTGTGTGAGGGTGTGTGTGTGCGTGGGGGAGTGTGTGTGGCCGTAGGGCCTGGGTTTTGTTTTTACAGTGAGCAGCCATTGCATCACACTCCCGCAGGGTGTGACAGGAAGTCGGGGGGGGTTATTTGCTTTCCGCCGTCTCACCATCCTGCAGCGAGGCCGGGGGGGCGGAGGGGGGCCAGGGAGGGGGGGCGGAGCTGTGGGTGATATATCGCTAACCCCCACAGGCTGGGAGGAGCTTATGCAGCGTGCTGCTAACTGCACACGTGCATGTACACACTCACACGTGCGCTCATGTGTGACATGCCCAAGTCCACACGTTACACACATGGCCCTTTCTGAGAGAGAGGGGGGCGGTAAAAGCAAATCTAATCTATACAGTGTGCAGATACTGTGGGCCAACCAGCCTACTGCAGCCTGACGGGACAGAGTCCAGCATCCTGCACTCATCTGGCCAGAGAGTTACAGAAAACACAGCGAGTACATATTACAAGTAACTTCATAATAAACTATTATCAACAACTATATACAGTATGTATATATATATATATATATATATATATGCATACACACAATCAGTACAATAAATATGTTTATACCAGGACTCACTACCATTGGCTGTCAGGGGGCTCCTCCCACTAAAGCACTGTCCTGTATGCAGTTCTCCCATTGGACGGCGAGGAGGAAACTGTCCATGTGCTTAAGAGGCAAAGGAGCCCCACAGTTCAAAGGTCATAGGGCACCTGTCACTGCTTATCACTTTACAGCTGCTGTGTGTGTGAGAGTGTGTATGTAAGTGCGTGTGTGCATGCATGTGTGTTATGAGCCTGAAATTGGCAAAAGGTTGGCTGTTGGCATGCGTACACACACATACTCGCATACACACACTCACACACACACACGGAAAGACATTTCCATGGTGCTGTATGTGTAGCAACCTTCTGAGAAATGACAGAGAGGTGGCTGAAGGTTTATTAATAACAAGCCCTGAAAAGATGCCCTCTCCCTTTACAGCTGCTACCAGCTCTGAGTGAGACAGAGAGAGTGTGTGCGTCTGTGTGTGTGTGAGTGTGCATCTGTGTGTGAGTGTGTCTGTGTGTGAGTGTGCGTCTGTGTGTGCGTGCGTCTGTGTGAGTGTGAGTGTGCATCTGTGCGTGTGTGTGAGTGTGAGTGAGTGTGTGCGTGCGTGTGTGTGAGTGTGAGTGAGTGTGTGCGTGCGTCTGTGTGAGTGTGAGTGTGTGTGTGTGAGTGTGTGTGAGTGTGCTTCTGTGTGAGTGTGTGTGTGTGAGTGTGCGTCTGTGTGTGAGTGTGTGTCTGTGTGAGTGTGAGTGTGTGTGTCTGTGTGAGTGTGTGTGTCTGTGTGTGAGTGTGTGCATCTGTGTGAGTGTGTGTGTGTGTCTGTGTGTGTGTGAGTGTGTGTGTGTGTGTGAGACTGGAGAGATGAGCTAAAAAGGGAAGCTAGCCGTGAGCAGGAATGCTGAGTTTCAGCAAAAGATGACTGAACACGTCATTCTGGAAGTCACATGACCTGTCTCATGACCTGCCTGCTGCACAGCTGGATTTCCCACACTGATTCCACATCTGGAATGGGCCTTTGAGAGAATGCTGTGCAGATGTTTTTTGACGTGTGCGCTGGAGGTATTTAAGCGGTGCTGTTTGTGCCCCCCCCCCCCCCCCAGATGTGCACCCCGCGGAACACGCCCGCCACCCCGCCCAGCTTCCCCGACGCCATCGCCATGTTCTCCAAGCTCAGGGCGTCCGACTGCGCCGGGGGCAGCGGCCCAAGCCCCGCCTCCGTCTCCATGGCCTGCTCGCCTCCGGCCCCCTCCTTCTGGGCGTCTTCCCCGCCCCCCCACCAGCCAGCCTGGCTGCCACCCCCCCCGTCTCCCACGGGCCCTCACCACTGCCACCACCTGCACTCGGGGCCCGTGTGGGCCCCTGCGGTCCAGCCCGGCGGGGTCCCGCCCTCCCCCGCCATCTCTGCCCTGCACGGGCAGCGATGAGACTGATTTTGAGGGGGGGTGAGGGGGGGGAGGGGCACGGTCGGGCGTGACAGACTGCATTGTGGGCGCAGGGCTGCGGGGGCTGACTGCAGGCTGTGAGGGGTTGAGGGTGCAGGAGCGCAGCCAGCGAGCAGCGCAGTATGACGCCATGAGCTCCAGCTGGGCCCCTGCGAGTCTGAAGCCTGCTTTACCAGCCCTGGGGTTTATGGGGGGGGGGGGGGGGGGGCGGGTTATATACTTAATGTTTTCCCTTTTTCTGATGAGCTTTTTCTATATTTTGAGGACTTTTTTTCTAACTCTTCCCAGGAATCTGATTCTTAAAAAAAAAAAAAGAATGCTCACCAGCGCAGAACCCACTAGTGATCCAAATTGTGTTCTAGAGGGAGCTTCCTGTCAGCCAGGGGGACACACTGCGCTCTAGAGGAAAACGTTCGCAAAGGCGGTGATGGGAAAACATGGCGGACTGGGCTGCAGATGGCTGCTCGAACAGAGGAGGACAAACGCGCTTCCTGTCATCTCCTGGCGATGAGACTGGACAGTTCTGCCGCCAGAAATCTTTTCTTTTCCCTCCTCCAGGGACAAACCACAGGACCTCACAAAGGTCCAATACAGCACACATCAGTGTGAAATCCCAGCCAATCAGAGAGCATGAGACATCTGTGTGAAATCCCAGCCAATCAGAGAGCATGAGACATCACAGTGAAATCCCAGCCAATCAGAGAGCATGAGACATCAGTGTGAAATCCCAGCCAATCAGAGAGCATGAGACATCTGTGTGAAATCCCAGCCAATCAGAGGTCATCAGGCGGGCGTTAGGATGGGGCTCAGAGGCGAGACTGGGGCCGTCTGAGTTTGATGATGTAATGGAGTCGGTGTTCAGAGAGAGCGAGCGGTGGAGTGAGAGGCGTTTCATACGCAGCTCAGGAAAGCGAGCTAATGGAAAGTGTGGTTTTAAATCCAGTTTGAGCAATAAACACATGAGCAATAAACATCCATTAAAATTCCAATGGCATGTACCAGAATGTTCCCCAGATGTGCTCTGGCCAGGTCTCAGTGTGTGGAGACAGTGAGGCCAGCTGGGGCAAGCAGGGACACACAACCGCACTGGGGTTCGGTCCCGGAAGGTTCCGCACACCGTGTGGCTGACGCACAGAGAGAAAGGGACGTTTTCCCTTCTGAATCACTGGCAGCCGCTGCAAATGCAGCTACTGCTGAAAAACCGGCTCATTTCAGCCAATGAGGATGATGGTTCAGACGAATAAGGTGATTAAGGTGACAGGCAGGAATGTAAGTGTGACTGTGTGAGATTTAGGGTGTCGTGGAAGTGAGCTTGGTCTTCCACAATGGCAGTGCTAGCCGTGAGAATGTCGGCTGGGTTGGGCGAGTGACTTAAAATTGAACTCATTGGTCGTTACTGACAGTAATGTGAGGAGAAGGCGGGGTTATTCTTTTAGAATTTTGTAATGGGTATTTTGCTATTTGAGGTGGCATGTAGTCTCTTCAGTTGGATTTTTAAAACTCTTATAATGGAGACTCAAATCTGAAATTTGCCTTACCTTAAAAGGAAGATTGGGGGTCTGTTAGACTGGTAACCTTTATAATGAGGCAAGAATAATGCCTGCTTACCCCAGAACACCACGGAACAACACAGAACACCACAGAACACCACGGAACAACGCAGAACACACAAAACACTGCGGAACACCGCAGAACACTGCGTAACAGCAGAACTGAGACGTAAAAGCGTTCTAGAAAGCAGTGTTCTTGAGGCGCAATGCATGTGCTGAGTTCCTTCTTTCTCTTTATTTCCCCTGCTGACTTTTATATTTATATATTTAAAAAATGTGTGATCTATCATGTTTTTAAAATAAAATGTTTATTAAGTGCGATCTGTACTTGTTTACTTTTTTTTTAATTTCTCAAGAAATGAAACTGAGTGAATTAAAGTTTTTATTTTTTCATTTAGCAAGAAATTAAACTGAGGGAACAAGTTCCGGGTGATAAATGGGTGGGGTCTTACTTCGGGAGTGTGAAATGTTTTCTGTCAGACGAATGGAGAGAAAGCAGAGAGAGAGAGAGAGAGACAGAGGAGAGAGCAGAGAGAGAGAGAGAGAGAGAGAGAGAGACAGAGAGAGAGACAGGGAGAGAGAGCAGAGAGAGAGACAGAGGAGAGTGAGACAGAGGCAGAGAGAGAGAGGAGAGCAGAGAGAGAGACAGAGGAGAGTGAGACAGAGGCAGAGAGAGAGAGAGAGAGAGAGACAGAGAGAGGGAGAGCAGCCTGTGTGTCGCACGCTCAGAGCTTGTGCTGTGTAGAATGTGTGACGGTTGCCATGGCGTGTAAACGCAGTCTTGTGGTTAAGTATGACGTCACCAGCGCCACGCCCGCGTTCCACCAGGCCTGTGCCGGAGCTCAGCGCTGAGTTCCACCAGGCCTGTGCCGGAGCTCAGCGCTGAGTTCCACCATGCCTGTGCCAGAGCTCAGCGCTGAGTTCCACCACGCCTATGCCAGAGCTCAGCGCTGAGTTCCACCATGCCTGTGCCAGAGCTCAGCGCTGAGTTCCACCATGCCTGTGCCAGAGCTCAGCGCTGAGTTCCACCACGCCTGTGCCGGAGCTCAGCGCTGAGTTCCACCAGGCCTGTGCCAGAGCTCTTGAGTGTCTAATCCTCACTCTGGGTACTGGAACAGAACCATAGACAACGATACTAATACTTGATTTTTTTCAATCAGCTGGTCGAATCTGGCTCCTGCCTGTGTGAGCGGGAGGGTTAGGGTTAGACCCCAGAGCGTCTGTGTGAGCAGGAGGGTTAGGGTTAGACCCCAGAGCGTCTGTGTGAGCGGGAGGGTTAGGGTTAGACCCCAGAGCGTCAGTGTGAGGGGGAGGGTTAGGGTTAGACCCCAGAGCGTCTGTGTGAGGGGGAGGGTTAGGGTTAGACCCCAGAGCGTCAGTGTGAGCGGGAGGGTTAGGGTTAGACCCCAGAGCGTCTGTGTGAGCGGGAGGGTTAGGGTTAGACCCCAGATCGTCTGTGTGAGCGGGAGGGTTAGGGTTAGACCCCAGAGCGTCAGTGTGAGCGGGAGGGTTAGGGTTAGACCCCAGAGCGTCTGTGTGAGCGGGAGGGTTAGGGTTAGACCCCAGATCGTCTGTGTGAGCGGGAGGGTTAGGGTTAGACCCCAGAGCGTCAGTGTGAGGGGGAGGGTTAGGGTTAGACCCCAGAGCGTCAGTGTGAGCGGGAGGGTTAGGGTTAGACCCCAGAGCGTCTGTGTGAGCGGGAGGGTTAGGGTTAGACCCCAGAGCGTCTGTGTGAGCGGGAGGGTTATGGTTAGACCCCAGAGCGTCAGTGTGAGCGGGAGGGTTAGGGTTAGACCCCAGAGCGTCAGTGTGAGCGGGAGGGTTAGGGTTAGACCCCAGAGCGTCTGTGTGAGCGGGAGGGTTAGGGTTAGACCCCAGAGCGTCTGTGTGAGCGGGAGGGTTATGGTTAGACTCCAGAGCGTCAGTGTGAGCGGGAGGGTTAGGGTTAGACCCCAGAGCGTCAGTGTGAGCGGGAGGGTTAGGGTTAGACCCCAGAGCGTCAGTGTGAGCGGGAGGGTTAGGGTTAGACCCCAGAGCGAATGAATAAACAAAATAAAAGTTCAAAAAACAGGATGTGGGACCCTTTTGTAATGTGAATGAAGCTGATTTTTATTGAAACACAGTTCTGATGCTGCAGTGACACATTAACATGTTGATAGAGTCTGAATAAAGGACACAGCTGTGATAATGGACAGGAGAAAGGACAGCCTCCCCCTGGAAAGGGCCGATGGCCCTCCAGGAGGAACCCTTTACTTCAGCCTTCAGCAGAGCAGTAAAAACTAGCAGAGCTTTCATTCACCAGCAGCTGAAGGGCACAGTGGTGAAACCTCAGAGAGTAAATGAGCCGCTGTCCTGCAGAACCTGCTCCTTTCTGCCCGTGGGTTCTCAGAGGAAGTCCGAGCGCTTTTTAAACACTCAGAGGAACCTCAGGAGGTTTGGGTCAGGGTGTTTGGGGCAGGGTGGGGCTCAGGGTGTTTGGGGCAGGGTGGGGCTCGGGGTGTTTGGGGCAGCCCTGGGCTCAGGGTGTTTGGGGCAGCCCTGGGCTCAGGGTGTTTGGGGCAGGGCGGGGCTCAGGGTGTTTGGGGCAGGGCGGGGCTCAGGGTGTTTGGGGCAGGGCGGGGCTTGGGGTGTTTGGGGCAGGGCGGGGCTCAGGGTGTTTGGGGCAGGGCGGGGCTTGGGGTGTTTGGGGCAGCCCTGGGCTCAGGGTGTTTGGGGCAGGGCAGCCCTGGGCTCAGGGTGTTCGGGGCAGCCCTGGGCTCAGGGTGTTTGGGGCAGGGCGGGGCTCAGGGTGTTTGGGGCAGGGCGGGGCTCAGGGTGTTTGGGGCAGGGCGGGGCTTGGGGTGTTTGGGGCAGGGCGGGGCTCAGGGTGTTTGGGGCAGGGCGGGGCTCAGGGTGTTCGGGGCAGCCCTGGGCTCAGGGTGTTTGGGGCAGGGCGGGGCTCAGGGTGTTTGGGGCAGGGTGGGGCTCAAGGTGTCTGGGGCAGGGTTGGGCTCAGGGTGTTTGGGGCAGCCCTGGGCTCAGGGTGTTTGGGGCAGGGTGGGGCTCAGGGTGTTTGGGGCAGGGCGGGGCTCAGGGTGTTTGGGGCAGTGCGGGACAGGGGTCGTGGGGCGGGGCGGGGGTGTTTGGGGCAGGGCTGGGCTCAGGGTGTTTGGGGCAGGGCAGCCCTGGGCTCAGGGTGTTCGGGGCAGCCCTGGGCTCAGGGTGTTTGGGGCAGGGCGGGGCTCAAGGTGTTTGGGGCAGCCCTGGGCTCGGGGTGTTTGGGGCAGGGCGGGGCGGGGGTCGTGGGGTGTGAGCAGCACTCCGCTATCCCAGATGAGACGTTCTGTCCTTGACAGTCCGCTCCGCGTCCTTCGCAGTATATTTAGACGCGCGCCCATCCCGCCCTGCCCCCCCCCCCGGTGGAGCGGACATACCCGTCACACAACACCTCGCCATGTGGGGGCGAGCTGGCACACCACAGCGCCGCGGACGGCCGTCAGGGGTCCTCACAACCGGGGTTTCCCATCAGACACACAGGGGCTCACGCTGGACTCGCACACACAGACAGAACCGCTGCCGCCACGGTGCAGCCCCAGTACTTAAAGGGAACCGGCATACTGCCGACGTGATATTTAATAAAACGTCCACAGAGTCCTTATAGCAGAGTTAAAAGCGTTGTCAAGAGGATCTGAAATCTGGTATGTAAAAGGACAATCACACAATTCTGATGAGATACATTTTGCAAACCTTTAAAGTATCTGATATATTTTGTTTCTGATGATATTTAAAGGGATAGACACACGGTTCTGGTGGGATATTTAAAGGGATAGACACAGTTCTGATTGGATATTCAAAGGCATACACATGCGGTTCTGGTGGGATATTTAAAGGGATAGACAGTTCTGGTGGGATATTTAAAGGGATAGACACGGTTCTGGTGGGATATTTAAAGGGATAGACAGTTCTGGTGGGATATTTAAAGGGATAGACACAGTTCTGATTGGATATTTAAAGGCATACACACGCGGTTCTGGTGGGATATTTAAAGGGATAGACACAGTTCTGATTGGATATTTAAAGGCATACACATGCGGTTCTGGTGGGATATTTAAAGGGATAGACACATGGTTATGGTGGGATATTTAAAGGGATAGACACACCGTTCTGGTGGGATATTTAAAGGGACAGACACACGGTTCTGGTGGGATATTTAAATGGATAGACACAGTTCTGATTGGATATTTAAAGGCATACACACACGGTTCTGGTGGGATATTTAAAGGGATAGACAGTTCTGGTGGGATATTTAAAGGGATAGACACGGTTCTGGTGGGATATTTAAAGGGATAGACAGTTCTGGTGGGATATTTAAAGGGATAGACACGGTTCTGATTGGATATTTAAAGGCATACACATGCGGTTCTGGTGGGATATTTAAAGGGATAGACACACCGTTCTGGTGGGATATTTAAAGGGGCAGACACACGGTTCTGGTGGGATATTTAAAGGGATAGACACACAGTTCTGGTGGGATATTTAAAGGGATAGACACATGGTTATGATGTGATTCATGACACCAGCTGCTCCAGCAGTACCCATGATGCTTTCTTTATGAGTGTGATGTCATCTTATCGTAGGGATCTGTCCCCATGTCCAACATGTGACAGACATCCACACAGCAGCCAGTCAGTGCTCAGAGGGGCGGGGTAATGAAAATTATCAGGTGCTGCCTGCTTTAAAAGATGACATACAACACTCTCTCATAATACATTGATTGCTTTTAAATATCATAAATATTTTCTCTGTAACTTCCCCCTCACCCTTACATACTATCATGTGGCAGCTACAGTGTTGTCACTGGCTCTTCCTCGCCTGATTGGCCAAGGTCCACGTGGAGAACCAATCCTTGTGGAGCCTCTCCTGCAGAGTCCAGATGGGCGGAGCCGTGGGGGGCGTGGCCCTGGGGGGCGGAGCCATGGGGGATGGAACTCTGGGACAGACAGCCCAGAGACGACATGGGGCGATCCCGCATGGTGCTCCCTGAGGCTGAGGGGGGGCAGAGGCAAGATGGATCATAGGTCAGAGGTCACAGGTCACAGATCAGAGGCCAGTTACGAAAATAAAAAAGAAAATTCAGGAGAAGAACTAAAGGCTGCTCCATACTTTCCATGGACAGCTGCGGACTTGTAGCGGTGGCGCGGACGCGCACCCGGTTCCATTCATACTACAATTGAGGGTGCGCGTTGGTCTGGCGTTCCACGCATGCGCATTTCCCGATCTACACTCCATTCCAGTTCCATTACCACAGAGTGAATGCGATGATAAGACACTTTTCGGTTACGCTGATCTATAAAACGAGTATAGAAAGCTTATACTCTCACCTACTGCATAAACGAATTGTCAATCAAGCCAGACTGTACTAAAAATGGCGACAACGCCGTGAGCAACAGGTGTGGTATTACGCACAGCTATTTTTGGAGGTACCCAGGCATCACAAATGCGCGTGTATTTCACAAACGGATTGTCCAAGACAATATATGACCACTCAGTCTCAAAAGGGACATTTCTGCGCGTAAAACCAATGGGAAGGTTGTATATTTATTCAATATTTAGTCCCAGATATTGACTGTAGAATGACATGGTATTATTTTTAAAAACTTTGTCTCATTTATTTCGTTATTCAGTGAGCAGCGTTTTCACTGCTGTATAGGCATATCTTAGGGCTATTGTCGGGTTTATCTTATTTCTATGACGGAATACGATTTTTAAATGGTGAAATAATATTTTTATGAATGCCCAGATAGACAATATAAATGTGGGTGACGTGGATCTCCTCGCACAACTCTCTTCAAAACAAGCATCCATTAAATTTTGTTATCTGGAGCATGCGCAGTCGGTGCGCTTGCTATGCGTACAGTCTGCGCGGTCACAAATTTTGAGCTGCGCGCAGACGTCCGCATAGGGGTCCGTGTGGACCCTCCGGACATGGGCGGATGACATTTACATCACGCGGACCAAAGCCGACCCTCGCAGACACGCGGAAAGTATGAAGCAGCCTTTACACGTAAATAAAAACTGTGTGCTATGAAAGTTTATCAGTGTGCAGCAGGGAGGGTGTGTGTGTATGATGTCATCAGTGTGCACTGGGAGGGTGTGTGTGTATGATGTCATCAGTGTGCGCTGGGACGTGCCCCATGTGACTGACCCGAGTGGCTCCAGTGGGTCCTGGCACTCTGGGGTCGCACTGGCACTGCCCTGCCCGCTTCACCACCGGACCTCTGGGACTGCGAGCGGCTCAGCTTGTCTTTGCTCTTACTGAAGCCTGTCACAACAATGTCACTGTGACATCACAGCACAGAACTGCATCACTGTGACATCACAAACCAGCACTGCATCACTGTGACCCACACTGCTTCCTTCACTCTTTCCCTGATTTCCATGTTCCTGACATCTCTTGTAAAATTAATCTCATACAAAAAATCTAAAACTTTAATGTGATTTAATGCATTATTATTGTTATATATACAGTGTATTGGACAGACATTGAGACAGACACGGAGACCTTCTCTAGCAGAGATGGTGGGCAGCCGGGACTCCACACCCCTGATGGCTCTGGAGTTCAGGCGGCCCTTATATATGTGTCCATCCAGCCCCAGGATGTCCACCTCCTCCTGCTGACCAATGGGAGCGAAGTGACGAGGACAGTAATACACACACATACACACACGCACACACACACACACACACCTACAGGCATACACACACACACACACACACACACACACACATACACACACACACACACACCTACACACACACACACACACACACACGCATACACACACACACACACACACACATACACGCATACACACATACACGTATACACACACACACACACACGCATACACACACACACACACACGCATACACACACACACACACACGCGCATACACACATACACGCACACACACGCATACACACATACACACACACGCATACACGCATACACACACACACGCACACACACACACACACAGCTCTGCACTGACATGAATGCGCAGCGAGGGCCCTGAGACAGCTTGGGCCTGGCCCTCCTCCCCCTCCTGGATGAACTGGGCGATGTGCTGCAGGCGGGTGTAGCGGCGGTTGGGGTAGGTGAGGGTGTGGCTGCCCCCACAGCTACGGGCCAGGTAGCTGTAATCCGCCATCTCCGGAATCTTGTCGCTAAGGGGAGGGGCAGGGGGAGGGCTTAATTCAGCAAGTGTGGGTAGCAGAACGAATAGAGCTTGAGAAATTTCAAAAATAATTAGCTACCAATGGGTGTGGATTATCCAGCCAAAAAAAGTCTTGCTTTTATGCATGCTGGATTATAGCTCATGAGCCACCACTGTTTAATAAAGTGTGCTTATGATTTGTGAAGCCAGAAGACTAGCATTTAAAAAAAAAGAGTGCTACTGAATATTAATGAGGTGAGGGGGGGGGGCCAGATCTCACCTCCTGCAGTGCTGTCGAACCTGTTCCAGATCGTACACCGTGTATGGCCTACTGCTCCTGTGAGAGGGCAAGCCTGGGGCCGCGGGAACAGTGACCAGGTGACTGGGAGAGAGGGAGAGAGGGAGAGAGAGAGAGAGAGAGAGAGAGAGAGAGAGAGAGAGAGAGGGAGAGAGAGAGAGGGAGGGAGAGAGAGAGAGAGGGGGGAGACAGAGAGAGAGGGACAAAGAGAGAGAGATGAAGGAGGGAAGGGGAGAGAGAGAGAGATAGGCAGAGAAAGAGTGAGAGAGAGCGGGGAGACAGAGAGAGAGAGAGAAAAAGGGAGTTGTTCTGGAGATCTTTTCAGTGTGCACACTATGAGCCTGATTTACTAAGACCATTAGCACGTGCAAAACCTTCCAGCACATGCAGAACCAATAACACGACCAATGATTGGTCATAGTATTTATTTTGCACCAATCACTAGTTGTGTTATTAGTTTTGCGTGTGCTGAAGGCGCTGGTAAAGTGCACTACAGCTCTGAGTGACGGGCAGAGCTCCACAGGTCCCTCGCGACCACAGCTGAGCAGACCGGACGCAGCGGCCAACTTACGGTCCCGGAGTCAGCATGTCCACCGGCCGGTCACAGGAGATGCAGTGGAACCGTGCTACCAGCTGCCTGGGGGGGGGAGTGAGGGGGGGGGGGGAAGGGAGGGAGGGACGGAAGGAGAAAGAGCAAGGGAGGGAGGGAGGGAGGGAGGCGGGTAGGGAGGGAGGGAAGGAGAAAAAGGGAAAGATGGAGAGAAGGAAAGAGGGAAGGAGGGAAGGAAGGAGAAAGAGGGAGGGAGGGAGAGTAGGAGAGAGGGAGGAGGGAGGGAGGGATAGAGGTTAGACCGTTTGATGTCTGAAGAGGGGTTTCCATCCGACTGTTTTTATGCGCAGGAGTAAACCTGAGAGGAAACACCTGAAATTCATAAAAATGCCAAAACACCATTACGCTCAGCCGGGGTGGGTCGATAAAGAGAAGACGGAAACAGAGACGGAAACAGACTTTTTGAATAAATAACCAGAAAGCCCAGAAAATGGCATTAAATGGACAACTGCATGCCTCTCTTCGACGTCTCTGGGCTGTAACACAGATACCCATGTGTAACCTAGAGAGTGCTATTATGTTCATTCCAAGAGTGATAGTCTTACTAACTGTGTTTGGCCGGCTTTGATTATGTAACGCTGTTGCGCCCTCTTCAGTATATTCGCATTATTTGACGGAAGCTCAAGCTGATATTTGGATTTTCTTTTGCCGACTTTTCAGAAATTCTCCTCACATTTGTGAGACGTTTGGGTGGGAACTCTGCCCCCGCCCGCTCGGTCCCGCCCCCGCCCCTCACCTCCTGATCCCGGCAGCATCGTCCAGCTCGGGGGCGGGCGGGGCCTGCAGCTGTTTTCGGATGGCCTTCCAGCGCTCCTCCAGCTGCTGCTTCAGCGGGTCCAGCTCGATCCGGTTCAGCTGCAGGGCCACCGAAACACAGGAAGAGCAAACACACACCTCCACACATTAACACACACCTCCACACATTAACAGACACCTCCACGCATTAACACACACCTCCACACATTAACAGACACCTCCACGCATTAACACACACCTCCACACATTAACAGACACCTCCACACATTAACACACACCTCCACGCATTAACACACACCTCCACACATTAACACACACCTCCACGCATTAACACACGCCTCCACACATTAACAGACACCTCCACGCATTAACACACGCCTCCACACATTAACAGACGGCTCCACGCATTAACAGACACCTCCACACATTAACAGACACCTCCACACATTAACACACGCCTCCACACATTAACACACACCTCCACACATTAACACACGCCTCCACACATTAACACACGCCTCCACACATTAACACACACCTCCACGCATTAACACACACCTCCACGCATTAACACACACCTCCACACATCAACACACACCTCCACGCATTAACACACACCTCCACACATCAACACACACCTCCACGCATTAACACACACCTCCACACATTAACAGACGGCTCCACGCATTAACAGACACCTCCACACATTAACAGACGCCTCCACACATTAACAGACACCTCCACACATTAACACACACCTCCACACATTAACAGACACCTCCATGCATTAACACACACCTCCACACATTAACAGACACCTCCACACATTAACACACACCTCCACACATTAACAGACACCTCCACACATTAACACACACCTCCACACATTAACAGACACCTCCACACAGTCAGCAGGTTTCTGTCTGTTTGGCTGCAGAACGTGAGCGCAGCTCATCATGACCCTGTTTCAGCACGGCCACGCAGGACGGGTTCTCCTGCGCACACAACCAGTCTGGATTTCAGAGCACCCAGGAAACTCCACTGTGTTCACACTGACGCTGATTCCATTAGACTTCAAGAACTTTTGCGTTAACATGTGCGTTTTTTGTAAGCAGCTTTAAAAATAAGACCAGAATTAGATCAACGTAAGATCGGAGCAGAATTCTCAGATGGTGCCTGCAGTTATTTTTAGAGCTTGCATGCAGGTTATTATGGTATGGACACCCACAGCTCTCGAGTAGCCGCATAGTGAAGCAATGTGGGTCATGAGGCTCACAGTACTGTGCACACAGAAATAGACCTGGCAGGCCTGCTCCAGCACAGCTACGGCAAAGCCACGAGCACAGTCTCCTCTGCACCCTGCGCACGGCTGGGTCACCCTGAGCACAGCTGGGTCACTCTGCGCACGGCTGGGTCACCCTGACCACGGCTGGGTCACTCTGCGCACGGCTGGGTCACCCTGGCACGGCTGGGTCACCCTGAGCACGGCTGGGTCACCCTGACCGTGACCAGAACCCAGGCCTGAGGGTCAGAGGTCCCGTCTGTACTGGGGAGCTCCAGACAGCTGTGGGATGGTGAGATCCGCTGACTGCAGACAGCTGTGGGATGGTGAGATCCGCTGACTGCAGTTTGGGGTGGCAGTTGGGAGCCTGCTGTTGCGACAGCGAGACCTAGAGGGGTTGCGACAGCCTTTTACGATCCCCCCCCCCCATGACCCAGACAACAACAGTTCCTCTGTAATGACCACAAGTCCTGTCATTCAGCGGAACATCAACCAGAATAAAAGTAAGTGAAGGGTTAATATAGGCAGCCATAGTTCTGTGGATGAAAAGTCAGAAACGGAAGACTTCACTGAGGTGAACGTGGAGAGTTTCAGTATGCAGAGAAAAGAGAACGAGCGCAGGTAAGCCAGGACACCAGAGCTGTGGGCTGAGGCAGTGCCCAGCAATCTGAGAGGGAGTTTGAAGTGCCATTCCCTTTCAGAATAAGGACTACCCATCCTCTTTTGCGATTTGAATTTATGCTTTTGGCCTGAAATAAGCCAGCGTCAGTAATTACCTTGCACTCCATCTCCATGGAAATCTTCTGGATGACCTTGTGCCAGTCCTGCTCCTGGCCTGAGACCTTGCTGAGAAGGTCCTGGAACATGGAGCTGAGCTGCTCGGTCATGGAGTCAAACTGCACTCGGCTAACCTTCGTCTCCAGGGCCTGCTTGTCTGCTTTCTGTAGGGGAGAGACTGCAGTTAGGGTTAGGCCCTGTGGACCCTCTGGGGCTCAGTGCAGTGTGTGGAAGTGCTGTTAGCGTGTCTCAGTGCAGTGGGTGGGAGAGCTGTTAGCCTGTTAGCGTGTCTCAGTGCAGTGGGTGGGAGAGTAGTTAGCCTGTTAGCATGTCTCATTGCAGTGGGCAGGAGAGCTGTTAGCCTGTTAGCATGTGTCATTGCAGTGGGTGGGAGAGCTGTTAGCCTGTTAGCATGTCTCATTGCAGTGGGTGGGAGAGCTGTTAGCCTGTTAGCATGTCTCATTGCAGTGGGTGGGAGAGCTGTTAGCCTGTTAGCATGTCTCATTGCAGTGGGTGGGAGAGTAGTTAGCCTGTTAGAGTGGGAGTTCTGCTACACTGTGTGTCTCAGTGCTGTGGGAGTGTGAGCATGCTGTGGCCAAAGGGCACTCACAATGTCAATCTCCATCTCCACATGGTCCTTGTCAGCCTTCTTTTCTTCTAACTGCTCCAGCGTCTTGTGCAGGTGCTGAGCAAAGGGACACATGATCAGTAACAGCACAGACAGGTAGAAACACGTACACAAAGAGGAGAGACCCCACCCCTCTCACCTGCCCCTTCCCTGACCCCGCCCCTCTCACCTGCCCCTTCCCTGACCCCGCCCCTCTCACCTGCCCCTTCCCTGACCACGCCCCTCTCACCTGCCCCTTCCCTGACCACGCCCCTCTCACCTGGCCCTTCCCTCACCCCGCCCCTCTCACCTGGCCCTTCCCTCACCCTGCCCACTCACCTCAAAACGCTGCTGTCGCTGGCTCTGCTCGTCGGCCAGGTGACAGGTAGTGCTGCGCAGCTTCTCACACTCCGCCTGCAGCTGCAGAATGGCGGCCTGCGTGTCGCCCATCAGCGCTGAGCTCTGAGAACACACCGCTCGTCAGCGCTGAGCTCTGAGAACACACCGCTCATCAGCGCTGAGCTCTGAGAACACACCGCTCGTCAGCGCTGAGCTCTGAGAACACACCGCTCATCAGCGCTGAGCTCTGAGAACACACCGCTCGTCAGCGCTGAGCTCTGAGAACACACCGCTCATCAGCGCTGAGCTGAGAACACACCGCTCATCAGCGCTGAGCTCTGAGAACACACCGCTCATCAGCGCTGAGCTCTGAGAACACACCGCTCATCAGCGCTGAGCTCTGAGAACACACCGCTCGTCAGCGCTGAGCTCTGAGAACACACCGCTCGTCAGCGCTGAGCTCTGAGAACACACCACTCGTCAGCGCTGAGCTCTGAGAACACACCGCTCGTCAGCGCTGAGCTCTGTGTGTGTGTGTGTGTGTTTATATGCGTGTGTGTGTGTGTGTGTGTCCGTGTGTATGTGTGTGTGTGTGTGTGTGTGTGTGTGTTTATATGCGTGTGTATGTATGTGTATGTGTGTGTGTGTGTGTTTATATGCATGTGTGTGTGTGTGTGTGTGTGTGTGTGTGTGCTCTCACCTTGTCCCTGTCTGCAGTCAGGCTGTCCAGCAGGGTCCTCAGGTCACTGATCTGTTCGAGAAGGTTCTCAGGAATCTCCCTGCGTGCTGCAGAAGGGTCAGGTGAGTGAGGACCAGCGTCTCAAACAACACTGATACTGAGGTCACATGACTGAGACTGCCATCTCCTCCACGGACTGACTGACTGACTCACCTGTACATATGACAGTACACATACTCAGAAGTAGAAACACACATCACTAAAAGACATATTTCATGCACATCTTTCCCTTCTTCTCCACAATTTTGGATTGCCCAATTGTATCAGCACCCACTGCTACAAGCTCCGCAACTGAATTAAAACACAGACAAGCCCTCTAACCCTGCAATGCCCAGAGCTGCCCAGACTGCAGCTCCCCAGCTGGGTTTGGACAGATGTGAGCTGAACAGCTGAACTGGCGGACTGGCAGGCGGCTAATCGATTAGCGGCAGTCGCTGGCGCAGGAAGAGGTGCAGTCATCTCACCCAACTAAAACCCTCCTTCCCTGGGCGATGCCAGGGTCGACTGACATGGTCTGGATTCAACAGCAGTCTGTGGGGTGCATCCAATCACACGCACTGCTTAAATCACTGTGTGTGCACTGTGTACACTTGTGTGTGTGAAGTCCTCTCACACGTGCACTAGTGAGCTCTGCCAGAGCAGACTCCCATGGGGAGCTTCGTAGTCCCACCCTGAAGAGAGAGAGACAGCGCAGGACACGCCCAGCTCGGGGTGGGAGGAGCTCTTCGTACCCACGTCACTGAGTATGTCGCTGAGCTGCTGCAGCTGGGCATGGTCGGCCTTGCTCTGCTCCAGCTGGGCGACCCGGCCCTCCAGAGCATCCTGCCTCGGTCCCAGCCTGCCCAAACGCCGCAGAGCCTCCACTGCCTGGGGGTACCGCTCGGCCCCGCCCCCAACGCCCATCAGCTGCGCCCCGCCCGCCTCGGCTGCCTGTGGGGGGGTCGCACCTCCGGGAGGGGAGATGGAGGACGCGGGGTGAAGGTCCTGGGGGGGGTGGTGTAGAAAAAAATGCACCCAGGGCAAAAGTTTAAATGTTAGCGCTAACAGTGTGAACAAAACTAAATCTGCTCAATCAAATAGGTATCAAATCCTTCCACATGAATTTCAGCTTAAATGGGGTCTGGAAGAACTCTCTTAACCCACTTAACAAGACTGGGGTTTATTTAAATGTTTTTTCAAAATCCTAAGTCAGCGTTCTAGAACTTTCGGTCACCAGCAGTGATTATGACATCAGCATTAGAATGCTCAGTTAAGAAAATTCTAACCACAGAGTTGTGATGTGACAGCTTGGGTTAAAGGAAGGGAAACGTGCAGGCTGTACCTGCGGTTGCTGTGCGCTCTGGTTGACTAGCGCCTCCTGCAGGACGTCCCAGGTAATTAAGTGGGTCAGCTCCTCTGGGTCTGGGTACTGCCCTATCCTCTCCTTCAGCTCTCTCTGCAGTTATCACACAACAGTTTATCAACTGACAGAGGACATTGTACTGATAGTGCAGCCTTACAAATGTGATTGGAAATTCCAAATTAGGACCAAAAGGAAAAAAACCAAGGAACACTGAGAAAAAAACACCGCTTTGGTAGTGACTTGCTCATGGCTGTTAAATTTTAACTCACCATGACGTTCTCCAGATTGGCCACTAGGTGGGAGCACTTCTCCAGAGCAGTAACTCTGTCCTGTAGTTTGTCCACATGCAGCTAGAGACAGACAGAGCATTCCTCAGTGGTACTGATAACATGACTCACGCAGGCAGCTGTGTGTGCAGGTTATGTACACAGAGACATGGCTTTAATGGGCAGGGTTGACCCAGACGACCCCTGACCCTCTCCCTCATTGGTCATTAGTGAGTCTGTGTCAGTGGGTTAGAATGGTGTAAATAGATTTGGCCCCCATGCACTGACCCTGATTGGGTGTCAGGTTTGTATTTATTTTTTGGCAGATAATGGCTGGGCAGCAGGCTGAGGGCTGGTGAGCTGCACTGACCCTGGATCAGCCGCTGCAGGCAGACGGTTCAAGGTGCTGACCCACCTGAGCGATCTGCTCGTGCAGGGTCCTGATCTCGTCCTGCAAGCTGTCCCGGGACGCCCTCAGGTCCCGAATTTCATTCAGCAGTTCCTGGATCAGTGCCATGGACTGAAAAGAGGGAATCTGGATGGTTAATTCTGTTATGTTCACAGGTCTGCAAGCTCCCCCAAAATACCATTTTACTGGTTTTTTCAAAAATGATTATTTCTTATTTTCCGGTGGGTAAGGGGTTTTGCGACGATCCAGGTGCTAAATTACAGAGTGTTACAGAGCCTCTCTGTTACGCAGTGTCTCTGTTACTGTGCCTCTCTGTTACACAGTGTCTCTGTTACAGTGCCTCTGTTACACAGTGTCTCTGTTACTGTGCCTCTCTGTTACACAGTGTCTCTGTTACAGTGCCTCTGTTACACAGTGTCTCTGTTACTGTGCCTCTCTGTTACGCAGTGTCTCTGTTACTGTGCCTCTCTGTTACGCAGTGTCTCTGTTATGCAGTGTCAGTATTACACAGTGTCTCTGTTACGCAGTGTCTCTGTTACAGTGTCTCTGTTACGCAGTGTCTCTGTTACACAGTGTCTCTGTTACGCAGTGTCAGTGTTACGCAGTGTCTCTGTTATGCAGTGTCAGTGTTACGCAGTGTCTTGTTACGCAGTGTCTCTGTTACACAGTGTCTCTGTTATGCAGCCTCTCTGTTACAGTGTCTCTGTTACGGTGCCTCTCTGTTACACAGTGTCTCTGTTACTGTGCCTCTCTGTTACACAGTGTCTCTGTTACGCAGTGTCAGTATTATACAGTGTCAGTTGTTACGCAGTGTCTCTGTTATGCAGTGTCTCTGTTACGCAGTGTCTTGTTACGCAGTGTCTCTGTTACACAGTGTCTCTGTTATGCAGCCTCTCTGTTACAGTGTCTCTGTTACGGTGCCTCTCTGTTACACAGTGTCTCTGTTACTGTGCCTCTCTGTTACACAGTGTCTCTGTTACGCAGTGTCAGTATTATACAGTGTCAGTTGTTACGCAGTGTCTCTGTTATGCAGTGTCTCTGTTACGCAGTGTCAGTATTATACAGTGTCAGTTGTTACGCAGTGTCTCTGTTATGCAGTGTCTCTGTTACGCAGTGTCAGTATTATACAGTGTCAGTTGTTACGCAGTGTCTCTGTTATGCAGTGTCTCTGTTACGCAGTGTCAGTATTACGCAGTGTCTCTGTTATGCAGTGACTCTGTTACGCAGTGTCTCTGTTACGCAGTGTCAGTATTACGCAGTGACCTTTCTGTCCGTACCCCGGCTCGGGGCGCTGGGAGCTTTCCCATGGCTGCGCTGGGTCGGTGAGGCAGGGAGGGGCTCAATAAGAGCGGGACTCACGCAGTTATAAATCCTCTGCCCCCCCCGCCCCCCCCACCAGAGGACCTGTAATTAATGTCCCAGGAAGGCCTGTTTACCGTCTCCATGGCGACATCCTCTAGATCCTGCAGAGGGAGAACCCCCCCACACATACCCCCCCAACCCCCCCGTGAAAGACTGCTGTGACAGAAACTGCTCTCCCTATCGGATGTTTGTTTGTCGGTCAAGTAACAGTTTTCCAGACGAATGAGCAGGGTTACAATATATAAAAGAAAATCATTTAAAAAATAATTAATCCCTTTGCCTGGACTCACAGGGAGGACCAAAGAGAACCGGCAGCTGAACTTTGACCCGCGGAGCTGAACTGTCTAATGACGCATCGCACGCACAGACATCCTGTTAACACGCCTGCGAAGAGCGAGCCTTTCACCGCCCGGCCATCACTAAGAGACCGTCAGCCACAAACATTGATCATCCACGGTCCTTATGTAATATTAATCCTGCTGATAAAACATTTACCCGCCAGCTAGCGCCTAATGACAAACCAGACAATGGCCGTGTTTTTCCACCAAGGAGGGCAGAGCGTGGCTTCTGGATCTGCAGGCGGACACGCCTCTGATCCAGGCGGCAGCGTAGTATAATGGCTAAGGAGTTGGTCTTGTAACCTAAAGGTCGCAGGTTCGACTCCCCGGTAGGACACTGCCGTTGTACTCTTGAGCAAGGTACTTAACCTGCACTGCTCCAGTATATATCCAGCTGAATAACTGGATACAATGTAAGTCGCCCTGGATAAGAGCATCCGCTAAACGCCTCTAAACTGAACTGAACTGGCAGCCCCACCGTGAACAACCCAGGGGGGACACAGCCAGGTACCACGTATTAATGAAGGACAGTGAATGCCACACCTCACACAGCACTGAACTGCACACAGAACTGAACAGCACTGAACTGCACACAGAACTGAACTGCACACAACACTGAACAGTACTGAACTGCACTGAACTGCACACAGCACTGAACTGCACTGAACTGCACACAGCACTGAACTGCACTGAACTGCACACAGAACTGAACTGCACACAACACTGAACAGTACTGAACTGCACTGAACTGCACACAGCACTGAACTGCACTGAACTGCATGCAGCACTGAACTGCACTGAACTGCACACAGAACTGAACAGCACTGAACTGCACACAGAACTGAACAGCACTGAACTGCACACAGAACTGAACAGCACTGAACTGCACACAGCACTGAACTGCACTGAACTGCACACAGCACTGAACTGCACTGAACTGCACACAGAACTGAACAGCACTGAACTGCACACAGAACTGAACTGCACACAACACTGAACAGTACTGAACTGCACTGAACTGCACACAGCACTGAACTGCACTGAACTGCATGCAGCACTGAACTGCACTGAACTGCACACAGAACTGAACAGCACTGAACTGCACACAGAACTGAACTGCACACAGAACTGAACAGCACTGAACTGCATACAGAACTGAACTGCACACAGAACTGAACAGCACTGAACTGCACACAGAACTGAACTGCACACAGTACTGAACTGCACTGAACTGCACACAGAACTGAACAGCACTGAACTGCACTGAACTGCACACAACACTGAACTGCACTGAACTGCACACAGAACTGAACAGCACTGAACTGCACACAGCACTGAACTGCACACAGAACTGAACAGCACTGAACTGCACACAACACTGAACTGCACTGAACTGCACTGTACTGCACACAGAACTGACTACACAAGGAGTTGAACGGCAACCTGAGGACCTCCGGGGGGCAGGTGGGGCCAGCTGCGCGGACAGGCGGGGAGGGGTGGTGAGGGGCGGGGGTGACACCGGTGACCCAGCGAATTCGGGATGGGAAGATGAATTATTGAGATGAGTATAAAGAGGCACCTGACCCCCACCCCCCCTCCATAGGCCAGCTCCAGTAACACCTGCGCCCCATTCCTCCCCTGACCCCCCAGGGGAGATTAATTAGACCTCCACACAGAAGCACAGGGACAGATACTGTATACAGCACACGAGCCCGGACACTGCAGCACAGAGCTCCCCACCCACCCACACACACACACACACACACACACACACACAGACACACACACACACACACCCACCCACCCACACACACACACACACACACACTCACACTCACACTCACACTCACACTCACACTCACACACACCGCACACACTCACACTCACACTCACACTCACACTCACACTCACACACACACACACACACACACACACACCACCCACACACACCACACACACACACACACACACACACACACACACACACACTCACACTCACACTCACACTCACAATCACACTCACACACACACACCACCCACACACACCACACACACACACACACACACACACACACACACACACACACTGTCTCACACCACACACACACACCACACACACACACACACACACACACACACCACACACACACACACACACACACACACACACACACACACCACACACACACACACACACACACACACACACACACACACACACACACTCACACACACACACACACACCACACACACACACACACACACACACACACACACACAAACACACACACACACACCCTGTGGTCCCATGCTCGTTAACAGTGTGCACATTCACCCGTGTAACACACCCATTAGCCTGCATCTCAAACTGCAGCTCCTCCACCCAGACCCGGGAGGACATACAGCTACAAGGAGATACACTTATTTGCTCTTCAACAAACCCAAATGTACCCTGGAAATAAAATAATTTTCTATTTGGAGAAAAAATTTTTTTGCTTGTCAAATACCTTTGACAAGCAAAAAAAGTACAAATGAATTATGCACTGCTGCCTAGGGGTAGAGTTTAATGCCCCCGTAGGGGACCACCCCAGTCCCCTACGGGGGCATTACTGACACACAGAGAACAGACACTACAGACACCATCACTACTGACACAGAAAGAGACACTACAGACACCATCAGTACAGACACAAAGAACCATGACACTACAGTGTGGGTACCGTTATAAGCACTTTCTCATATCTTATTTCTGAGAGTGTATAGTGCACTGCCAACTGGAGCACTGGAGGTTAGCGAGTTCATATCCCAAATCTGAAGGCATCTTTGCATCCGTTACCAGGGGAACTTCACCTCAGCTACAATACAGCCAATCAGAAAGGGTGCAGAAAGTGTGAGCCCGTAAGCGTGGTTTCATAAGAGCATCTGCGGACAAATGAAGCAGAAACTATGAGAAGCATCGTTCCACGTAGCAATGAGCTTCATTTCACTGGGTCTAGATCTCAGGGGGACAGAGCAGAGCAGAGGAGAGGAGAGGAGAGGAGAGGAGAGGGAGAGAGGAAGAGGACAGGAGAGGAGGGGAGAGGACAGGAGAGGGAGAGAGGAAGAGGAGGGGAGAGGAGAGGAGAGGAGAGGAGAGGAGAGGACAGGAGAAGAGGGGAGAGGACAGGAGAGGGAGAGAGGAAGAGGAGGGGAGAGGAGAGGAGAGGGAGAGGAGGAGAGGAGGGGAGAGGAGAGGAGAGGAGAGAGGGAGAGAGGAAGAGGAGAGGAGAGAGGAAGAGGAGGGGAGAGGAGAGGAGAGGAGGGGAGAGGAGAGGGAGAGAGGAGAGGAGAGGGAGAGGAGGAGAGAAGGGGAGAGGAGAGGAGAGGGAGAGAGGGAGAGAGGAGAGGAGAGGAAGAGGAGAGGAGAGGGAGAGAGGAAGAGGAGGGGAGAGGAGAGGTGAGGAGAGGAGAGGGAGAGGGAGAGAGGAGAGGAGAGGGAGAGAGGAAGAGGAGGGGAGAGGAGAGGAGAGGAGAGAGGAGAGGGAGAGAGGAAGAGGAGAGAGGAGAGGAGAGGGAGAGAGGAAGAGGAGAGGAGAGGAGAGGGAGAGAGGGAGAGAGGAGAGTCATTGGAGAGGACGGCAGGGAGAGCGGAGCCCATTGTCCTGCGCTCCGTCCTCGCGGCCTCTTCCCGCGCACGCGATTATTACAGGGTGGTCACAGGGCCAGTCCAGACTTCACAATTCAGCAAATTCTGTGAAGCTCTTAGTACCTGAGAATCTCCTCTCCTCTCCACTGATGTAATGATGATTTTGGGCAGCATTCCTATACATAACAGGACACTACTCCCCGATAACTTTGCGTATACCCTGCTGCATGTCAACACTGAGGCAAATAATGTCACGGACAGCTCAGGCGCAGTTATGCCTGCACGCAGATAGATAATTTAGCGTGGGACCAGAGCAAGCCAAAGTCATTGTTAAAAATAGTTCAACTTTAAGAATGAATAAAATATTAATGTTTAAAGGAACAAAGGAAGACGTGTTTCCCATCTCTGCCGCCACAACAAGGCAAAGTGCACAACTTTTGAAACCAAATAGTCTTTGTTGATTCTCTATTATAATCTCAACTCGAAGTGTCGCGTGTCACGCGATTTACCCTTCTATTGTTTAAAGCGGGATATGATTACAGAGTTTCTTTCCGAGTAACCTGCTATACAGCCTACGATAGGGAGTGCAACAAGAACACTGTAATGTTTTCGTTCTATCATACAATTACAGGAACATCTAAATGCACGCAGGTGTAACTAAACCGGTAAGATGGTGCTTTATTCGCGGGAAGGGTTTACCTTGGACACGCCATCCTCGTTGGCTTGCACTTTTCTGTGAAGCTGCATTAGTTGCCACATGTCGCTGACCGGTGTGGTGCCGGAGTTGGGTCGAGCAAGCAGGTCGGCAGCACTGGGGAGTGTTTCTAAAGCGGCAATCTGTCTCTCGATCTGCCTCAATTTATCCTCCACATGATGGTACGGGCCCGGCTTCCCCCGTGGAAGGGACATTTGCTGAGACGGATCTTGGGGCTTGCGGCCCCCGTCATCTCCTGTCCATTCCACGGTCACGTTCTGCATCTCCAGGTGCTTCACCACCGCATGAAGGAGGGTGTGCAGGGCATTGAAGTTGACCGCCCCGACGTCTGGCGTACCGACCGACAGGTTGACCAAGTCAAACAAGCTGATTGCAACCGACATGACAACGACCCAGTTTGTATTCCTAAGTAACAGCTTTTAAACTGAAAATGAAATTGACAGATTAGGCTATAAATCCCATATAATACCTTTAATCATCTTCGGCCTATAAAAAAACGTTTTATTGGACAGTTAGAACAGGACAAAAAGTCGCCTATATATAATAGTTTTAAGAGGATGTGATTTTTAGATAAACAGCGAACTAATTGCGAAATGATTTCATGAAATCAAAAATAGTATAGCACAATTGAGCGTCGAAGCTCAGAGCAAAAATGTTTTACATTTCATTTCACATTACAGACTGAAACTATTTTACTTATCAAAGTCTGTCCATGTTCAGTCTTCCTGGCATTGAATCCCTATAGCTTTAGCCGCCAGCCTTGATTATAGTACATTGCTCCGAATTTGTTCTACCTTCCCCTTGTTCTTGCACACCTACCGTGGACGCGGATTGGCTCTAGCGATGAGTGTGACTTACAGAACGTTTTTAATTGGGCGACCTATCAGTCAATCGCAAAACGCGCTCTCCCAACAATGTGACTCAGAGCGTTTGGGGTTACTTAGCAACCACGTAGCCGCCTCTCAACTCCTCAGATTGTCCGAGTGCTGGGATGGGGTCAACTCGAGTTGGTCGTTTAAATATTTGTCGACTTTAAGAAAGGTATTTATCGGTCTGAATAAGCACCTGCATATTAACATCAAACAATATACGTCATACTCACAGTAAATTGATAAGAAAAGGTGTCCAACTGAATTTTCTCATAATTTTTCTGACATCACAGTTAAGCCTAACACGACACACACTTATGTTTGTAAAACTGAGCTGGCTTGTGTTAATTTAACTAAATTTAAACATAATTAGGCCTAATTAAATACTAAAACGGTGAACAAATAAATAATGTTATCAGCAATATTAGCAGCACATAGAAAGGTATTTACAGGTGATGTACAGGTACTGCTAGCTGGACTATATTACAAGCCCACCGATTCCAGGGTAACTACATTGATAATCACGTATCTGAATCTCAGAACACTGGAGAAAGATCTGAATGCAATGCGTGTGGGGAAAAAAACTAATAAAAATGAACAATAGGCAGGAAATAATATTCGCCCTCAGAATTTTTTTTCTCTCTTAAACGCAGTTCAATAGGCCCGTTTAACTCAATGCGCAAGTGGATGCACAGCTATGAGACCCTCTAGTGGTTAAGTTAACGCACTGCATTTGTAGATAACGGATGAAACCAGGGATTTCTCCGGTGGAAACGGGACACATCTTCACTTTGTGGAACGCACGAAACTTATCTGCCACCGTCAGGTATTCCTGCAAATTCCTTCCAAACGGTCCCATCCTAGAAGATGACGTAAGGATGCACTGTTATGTATACATATTTACAATAAAGAGCATGGTCTTTTTCTGTTTAAATTGTGTCATTTATTTATTTAACAACTATAAATGTTGCCACTGAAGAGAAAAAATGAGGTTGAAAATAATCATTTTAAAAAATCAAGCATGGAAACTCTGGCGCTAATCACAAGGTACTGTACATTCAAGTTCGAGAGCAGATATCGGTATAAAACAAGTCACATCTGACCAGATTCCCTCAAAGTCCTGTTCAGCATCTTTTTCCCTTTCACCTTTCCCAGAAACTGAATTCAAGTCGTCTGCTCCTTCTGGAGGACAGAACAGTCCCTCCAAGATCCACTTCCAGATATTCTGAGCAGCAGATAGATTTCTCATTAAATTTAACATGCATAAAATGCATCTACATTCAGAGATGCACTAACCAGAGGACTGTAAAGACATTTTACTGTGAGGTAAAGGGTAATATTAAATAAGTGCACAATATCCTTCCATACTGGGGATTTTCACTGTAGTTTCATAATGTATATTGCATTTTTTTGATTCAGAGAATGGAAAAAAAAGAAAGAAAACCTTGTGGAGAAGAAGCTAGAGGTTTGTCCAAATTTGCCCTGATCCCGAATATGCCATTGCAGAGAATAACCAGCAGCTATGTTGCCATGCTCGAGTGCTCTGCCAAATGCACACCGCAGAGAGAGAGAGAGAGTTTCTGAATGGGGAGAGCAAAGTCCACAAGCCTCACATGGAGGTCTCCTGGGTCGACATTTTGACGGTGAGGGAGCAGCTATCCCTCGGGACATTCCTGAAGGCCAGTTTTGCTGTTTGACTTAAAGGTCAGCGCTTTCATCTCAGAAGCAGTCGAGCAGTTCTTAACATGTTCAGTATGATTCAAGTTAACAGACTAATGCAATGAGGCAGATGATAAACCAGCATAAGTTACTTTGGTAACCATTTTTCAATACTCTGGGCCACTTTGTAAAGAGGTGAATCAATAATAGACTCAAGGTCTGCTCACGTTTCCGGTCATATATTCCTCAACAGCGGCATCATGTTTACATGTTCATGAACCCCGTGCCCTGCTTCAGCACAGACTCTGTCCTTGGCTGAGTGTCTGAACAGCTTCTGAAACTGTACAGAAAACAGACTTCTACAGTGCTGAGAATGACCAGGGAGATTCAATGTAATTAAAAGTGCTTAAAAAATATATTGGCTCAGAGAAGTTCTCATTGTGACTGCAGCCATTGAAGATAAACAGACAGTTAGCGTTTTTACACTTATGTGCGTCATTGGAGTGTATTCCAGCTTTTGTCCCGCTGAAGGGGACAGCCATTTTAAAATTTGAATCTAACTCATCAGGCGAATGAAAACATGACTGTTTATTACAGAACACCGATTGCGTTGCGCTGACCTGAAAAATGAATTATTATCAACCTGAAAAACAGTAACGATATAAAACAGGTCAACTGCCTTAAGGAGAACATGTGCGCTGCCTTGATTTGCTTGATTTGGTTTGTGGATGGCCCAAAAACAAAAAAAAAATGAAAAGGAAGATGTTCCCCTCAGGTTGTCCCACAGCAAGTCCTGTTTGTCCCTCGGGAGGCTAGTGGCACGGGGGGGGGGGGGGGGGGGGGGGGGGGGGCGGACCCCGCTCACCACACCCCGCGTTGCTGCTCCTGCCGGAGTACTTCCTGTTGCGGCTCAGATGCTGTCGTAGTCAGAATCCTGTGGGCGGCTGGTGACCTGCCACTCCGCTGCAAAGAAGCTGAGTGTGCCCAGGAAGCCCACACCCACCATTATGAGCAGCTGCCAGTGCAGCAGCAGGTAGTTACTGTAGAAGAAGGCCACTGCCGCGGTGATGGACTGCAGACACACAGCAGGACAGCAGACACCGTTATTACAGACGCACGTTATAACCGACACTACAGACACCATCACTACTGACACAGAGAACAGACACTACAGACACCATCACTACTGACACAGAAAGAGACACTACAGACACCATCAGTACAGACACAAAGAACCATGACACTACAGACACCATCAGTACAGACACAAAGAACAATTTCACTACAGACACCATCACTACAGACAAACAGAAAACCATGTCACTACAGACACCATCACTACAGACACACAGAACCATGTCACTACAGACACCATCACTACAGACACAGAAAGAACCATGTCACTGCAGACACACAAAACCATGTCACTAGACACCATCACTACAGACACACAGACTCACCTGAACAAACTTGAACACAGCGAAGGCAGGTGCGCTGTCATCGTGAAAAATGTATCCCACAATGCTCAGTAGCTGGGTGTTGAAACAGCTGTCGCCCAAGCCCAGCAGGAAGCTGCACAGGAGTGCCACCTGGACACTGAGAGAGGAACTGCACTGTGACACAGGTACATAGAGAGAGACACGGGCACTGTGACAGGGGCACAGAGAGAGAGACGCGGGCACACTGAGAGAGATGGGCACACTGACAGAGACACGGGCACTGTGACACGGGCACACAGAGAGAGACGCGGGCACACTGAGAGAAGGAGCGCAGTGAGGCAGGTACTGATGCCCTCTTACGTTTCTCTCTCTCTTTCCCTCTTTCTTTCCCTCACCGCTCTCCCTCTTTCTCTTCTTCTCTCCCTCTCTTTCACCATCTCTCTCTCTCTCACCTGGGAGTCATGAAAGCCTGCATGTGAGTGCCCTCTTCTGGTGCAATGGGGGCATCGCTGGCGATGTTGAGGAAGATGAGGTAGAACGCCAGGTAGTGTGTGACCAGTCCCAGCAGCACCACGGGGTTTCTGCCAAACTTATTGTCCTTGTTCAGCATCCCAAACACGCCCCCTCCTGCACATACATGGTAGGACAAGTTATCACAGAGAATCTCCCCCACTTGTATTCACGAGTCGTTTTTACTTTCACTTCTCTGTTATTTTATTTCCTCTGGAAGGAGGGGAGGGAATGGAGGGAGGGGCAGTTTTTTGTACTTATGTTTTGTTTTAGTGATCCCAACGCGCCCCGTTAAAACCCGCTCTTAGAGGCTCACCCAGGATCTCTCCAATGCCGATGAAAATCCCAGACAGGCCAATCAGGCCCTTGGCATCCTCCCCGAATTGCGTCATGGCACCCACACACGTCCCGTACACCCCACTGTAAAAGGTCAGCTCCAGACCTGGAAAAAGAGGGCGGAGCCCCCATTAGCCCCTCCCCCTCAGCAGCCAGACACCCAACAGTCGCTGACATCACTGTACAGCCACTGACACTCTAGAAAAATCCGTACTCAAACAATACATTTAAAACCTCTCACTAGTTAAATAGTGGGTATAAAGGGCAGAGAATACTAATCAAAGCTATTATTTACAGAAATTCACCCTGGAATATCGGCTGGCTCTGCAGCTTGGCTTTGTGTTTGCTTAGCAGCAGCATGTGCTTTGCGAGCACCCTGTGCACGGGGGGGGTCTGTGTACACTGGAGGTGTGTGGCACCTGTGTGTGTGGCAGGTGTGTTTCGGAGCCACACCTTGGCCAAATGTCTGAAAAACTGTTGGCTCGTCAGATTCCAGTACAATCTGATCAAAACATTAAATGTGATGAAATAAGTTTTACTTGTGATGTTTTAATATCTGCAGGATTTTAGTTTCACTTAGAGCAGGAGTTTTTAAACCTCTTACTGTCCAGGGACCCCCCCAACATAACTTAAATGGGTTACATGTAAAATAAAAGGTTTTATATTTTTTTTATATTTTCCCACATCTATGTATAGTCATGGTAACATTCAGTCTGGCCAGGAACCTCCCAGAGTACCCACCCCCGCAGACCCCGCAGACCCCGCAGTGGTCCACAGACCACCCCCCCCCCACAGACCCCCCCACTGAAAACCCAGGACAGAGAGCCCGTGACTCGGGCCAGGATGGGGCAGGGGTGCGTGCTGGGCCCTGAGGGCGTTTCGGGTACCTGTGTAGCCGATGGAGATGCTCAGCAGAAGCATCTCTTTGGTGACAGACAGCTGGAGGGCCTTCTCTGTGAAAGTAAAGCACAGGACAGACAGACAGACGTCAGTGGGGAGGGCCGGGCAGCCGTGCGTGTGTTTAACACTCCGTCCGTCTGTCTGTCCGCTCGGGACTTACTGAAAGCTTCCAGCGCCTGAGACCACAAGCCACGCGGTGCTCTAAAGAGAGAGAGAGAGAGGGAGAGAGGGAGGGAGAGAGAGAGAGAGAGAGGGAGAGAGAGAGAGAGAGAGAGAGGGAGAGAGGGAGGGAGAGAGAGAGAGAGAGGGAGAGAGAGAGAGAGAGAGGGAGGGAGAGAGGGAGGGAGGGAGAGAGAGAGAGAGACGAGAGAGAGAGAGACGAGAGAGAGAGAGAGAGGGAGAGAGAGAGAGAGAGAGGGGGAGACAGAGGGAGAGAGGGAAAGAGTGAAAGAGAGAGAAAGACACTCAGTCACAAGCAGCTCCAGCTGACTGAACAGAACCCTAATCACACCCATCTGAGCGAAACACAGAAAAATACCACTAGGCCTATCACCCCATCTGGCAGAGATCATTAAAATTGGATTCCAAAAGCATATTCAAATGAAGCGCATGAAACTATAGCAGACAAATTCTCTAAATCCTAAATGTGGAATCAATTGTAAATTAAATAATTTACTCAATAAAGCACCAGTCTTTAAATTTTTCATTTCCATGGATGTTAATCATAGCTCTGAGAAAGAAACGGGGCTTAACCTCTTAAACACACATTCTATCAGGTTTCTGTTTTTTATCTGTTTCCCGCTACGCGCGGGCAGGTTGGCAGGTTGGCAGGTTGGCAGGTTGGCGGGGTGGCGGGTGGGCGGGTCGGCAGAACTCACACGGTGACGGAGCTGCTGTCGGAGTTCTCCGCGGGCGCCGGTGACTCCAGCACCTCAGCGGGCAGGACCTCCGGCTCCGGACGCTGGATCAGGAAGAACAGGAAGCTGCCCACCAGACTGATGACCGTGAGCGAGATGAACACGGTCTGCCGGTCCTTATCTGACACACAGAGCATCATGGGAGATGAAGTCATTTAAAACAAACTCTGCTCTAACAATGGGACAACACTCCATTAAAAAAATCAGTCAAACTACAGGTAGTGGCTGAACCGGATACACCAGTTGAGATACTCAACAGCACCTCATCCTTTCTGAATACGCTTTACCAGGCTGACACCCACGTACTTTCACAGAATGGAAATACCTGTTCTGACACACTCAGGGCTTGAAATTAACTCTAGCCAATAAATGCAGGTAAAATCCATCAGTGAACCCTCGCACTCAGCCCACTGCTAGTGCTCAGAAGTCAGGTGACCAGGGACAAAAATAAACTGAATCTGAAGAGCGTACCTGTTATTGTGACTTTCCCATGCCAGGCGAAATATATATACAGGTTTCCAAAAAATAAACTGCAGAGAAAACATAATGAGCTGAATCAGTATTTTCTGGAAGTGTGGAAACACACATGAACATGGACCCTCCATGTTCTCAGAACATGATAAGCGTGTATGTGTGTGTGTGTGTGTGTGTGTGATCAGAGCAGGAGTCAGAATGGGAGTCACATGACTACCTAAACTGAAGCAGCGCCCAGAAGATGCCACTGTTTCTGCCGATGGTGGAATCTGTGGAGTTTATCGTCAGGAGGTTCCCCTGTGCTGTCCAAAGCACTGAAACAGATGGAGGGAGGGAGGGACAGGGAGAGAGAGAGTGAAAGAGAGAGAAACAGACAGCATAAGAGGAAGGGATAACACAGAGAGGAAGGAGGGAAGGAGAGGAGGTCAGTAAGAGGAAAGTGTCCATGCAGTCTCCATCTCAGGCAGTAACAGAAATCTGAAAGTTTGAGTGCCAGCCCAGCTCAGCACCGGCGTGATGGTCAGACATCAGTGCCACCATCACCATGTCTGCAATGACTGCCAGCTTCATAAACGCACCTGCAGCACCAATCCCAACCAGCACAGAGGCTGTGTAGAAGGACCAAGTGAACGGGTGGATAAACATGGCTATGTATCCGCTAGGAGAGAAGAAGCACAGGCATGTCACTGAACCGACAACGAGAGCTGATCTGACACATTTAACACAGAACCACGATGATCAGAGCACAGCAACGACCTCTTAAATACACCAGCCTACCCAGCCCATGATCAGGTTTAGCTCATTGCTCTTTCATCTTCAGGAGATCTGAGCAGCCCCCCCCCCCCCCCCCCCCCCGCCCCCCCTTAACTGAGCAGCACCCCCACCCCCCCTTACCTGAGCAACCCCCCCCCCCCCCCCGCCCCCCTTAACTGAGCAGCACCCTCACCCCCCTTACCTGAGCAGCCCCCCCCCCCCCCCTTAACTGAGCAGCACCCCCGCCCCCCCCTTACCTGAGCTGAACAGCAGGGCCGAGGGGACTCACCTGTACAGCAGCCCGCTGAAGAACATGGAGAGCTGGGGGCCCACCACAGCCACCACGGACGGGGCGATCAGGTTCGAGGCGGAGAACACGCCATAAATGATGGACATGCTGCAAAAAAACAAAAAAAACAACACGACCCAACAGCCCATGTGAGGCTGAACATTCCCGCTCCAAACGGCTGGAGAAAGGGGCGTGTTCTCACCACACACACTCAGCCAAACGGCTGGAGAAAGGGCGCGTGTTCTCACCACACACACTCAGCCAAACGGCTGGAGAAAGGGCGCGTGTTCTCACCACACACACTCAGCCAAACGGCTGGAGAAAGGGCGCGTGTTCTCACCACACACACTCAGCCAAACGGCTGGAGAAAGGGCGCGTGTTCTCACCACACACACTCAGCCAAACGGCTGGAGAAAGGGCGCGTGTTCTCACCACACACACTCAGCCAAACGGCTGGAGAAAGGGCGCGTGTTCTCACCACACACACTCAGCCAAACGGCTGGAGAAAGGGCGCGTGTCCTCACCACACACACTCAGCCAAACGGCTGGAGAAAGGGCGCGTGTTCTCACCACACACACTCAGCCAAACGGCTGGAGAAAGGGCGCGTGTTCTCACCACACACACTCAGCCAAACGGCTGGAGAAAGGGCGCGTGTTCTCACCACACACACTCAGCCAAACGGCTGGAGAAAGGGTGCGTGTTCTCACCACACACTCAGCCAAACGGCTGGAGAAAGGGCGCGTGTTCTCACCACACACACTCAGCCAAACGGCTGGAGAAAGGGCGCGTGTTCTCACCACACACACTCAGCCAAACGGCTGGAGAAAGGGCGCGTGTTCTCACCACACACACTCAGCCAAACGGCTGGAGAAAGGGCGCGTGTTCTCACCACACACACTCAGCCAAACGGCTGGAGAAAGGGCGCGTGTTCTCACCACACACACTCAGCCAAACGGCTGGAGAAAGGGCGCGTGTTCTCACCACACACACTCAGCCAAACGGCTGGAGAAAGGGCGCGTGTTCTCACCACACACACTCAGCCAAACGGCTGGAGAAAGGGCGCGTGTTCTCACCACACACACTCAGCCAAACGGCTGGAGAAAGGGCGCGTGTTCTCACCACACACACTCATCCAAACGGCTGGAGAAAGGGCGCGTGTTCTCACCACACACACTCAGCCAAACGGCTGGAGAAAGGGCGCGTGTTCTCACCACACACACTCAGCCAAACGGCTGGAGAAAGGGCGCGTGTTCTCACCACACACACTCAGCCAAACGGCTGGAGAAAGGGCGCGTGTTCTCACCACACACACTCAGCCAAACGGCTGGAGAAAGGGCGCGTGTTCTCACCACACACACTCAGCCAAACGGCTGGAGAAAGGGCGCGTGTTCTCACCACACACACTCAGCCAAACGGCTGGAGAAAGGGTGCGTGTTCTCACCACACACTCAGCCAAACGGCTGGAGAAAGGGCGCGTGTTCTCACCACACACACTCAGCCAAACGGCTGGAGAAAGGGCGCGTGTTCTCACCACACACACTCAGTCATAGGCCTAGGTTTCATTTCAACTTTGGGGGAGACGCACAATGCTGGACCAGGACCGCCTACCCTCAAGTCTCACAAGCACACTGGCAATCTAGCAATGAATTCAGATGAAAATATTGGAGAGACATGTCTCCCCCAAACCTCCACATATGTTCTCAGCGCACACACACGCTCATCTGTGCGAAACACACCCCTTCAGTCATCTCACAATCTGCATCACACGCCTCACAGACACTGCATTCTGGACTGGAATGAGTTTTGTGCGGCAGGACTGAAGAGCAGGACGAGCTCAAACACTACTCAGACCTAATGAAGGGCCACTCAGCACCAAGTCACGTGCCCTTCATTTCTGCAAAGCTACTTCCCCTTCGTTTAGAACAAGTGGGAAGTGCACCTTCGTTATTTTGGATCATGGAAAAAGAATACTGGAAAGCTCCTTGTTGGGTTAATTAGGTTTCAGGGACTATTATTAGTAGCATTGCTGGTATCCCAGTATCTCTGGGAAGGACAGAAATGCTGAACAGACACTCCTGTCTAGTTTGAGGGATACGACTCACATACCGTAGTGTTTAGAGAGGGCAACACCAAAAGAACTTAGACTGTAGCAACAGATCACTGCACAGGCATCTTCGTAAAGGAGCTCAGACAGTAGCAACAGATCACTGCACAGGTGTCTTCGTAAAGGAGCTCAGACAGTAGCAACAGATCACTGCACAGACGTCTTTGTAAAGGAGCTCAGACAGTAGCAACAGATCACTGCACAGGTGTCTTCGTAAAGGAGCTCAGACAGTAGCAACAGATCACTGCACAGGTGTCTTCGTAAAGGAGCTCAGACAGTAGCAACAGATCACTGCACAGGTGTCTTTGTAAAGGAGGTCTGACTGCAGGCTTTCCTGATGACTGTGCTCCTCACATGCAAGGCCATTAAAAACGCACGTGACAGAAATACCACTTACCTGGTATAACCGCTCCCATGGAACTCTGTGCTGTTGTAGCTCTTTATCACTGTTTGCTGCGAAGGCAAAGCACAATCAAATAAACCATGTTGATACCTATGGGTCTGTGCATACTGGATTTCTTACATTCCCCGAGCAGTAAAAACACCCATTCCAATCTGTCTCAAATGCACATGTTCTGCTTGTTCACTAGTGTATGGGCACTGGTGGGAATCACACGGCCTGTTGTGGTGTTTGGGCAGTCAGTTTGCGACTACACTGATGCTGCTGTGTCTAACACAGCTCAGGCTGACTGCATGCCGAGTGTGTGTTCAGCAGGTCTGGAAAGTTTTGTACTCAGCTGTCACAGATGTAATGACTCATATGGAATACTTGTTGGAGCTGTCCTACAAGTCCAGATTCAGTGTGCAATGACACATTGTCCTTCAGTCTGCCTCAGTAAAGGGAGAACATTCCTCTTCAGGGAAACAAAGAATGAACACTTTAGATAACAAGTTCAAAAACAAAAACCTGAGCTGGATAATGTGGTGTGAGATGGCTTCATGTACACATGATTCAGGGATACTTTTTATTATGCCGTTTTTGAAGGATCATAACAACATAACATAATGACGAGAACAGGCCATTCAGCTCGCCATTTTTCTGACGAAATTAGTGCTCTGATTACCTACAGAATAGATAGTAACTAACAACATATCAATCCTAGTCTTGAAAATCCCCAGAGTTTCTGCCTACTAGGTGACCTGGCAGGCTATTCCACACATTGACTACTCCCTGCATGAAAAAATTCCTAATGTCTGTACAAAATTTACCTTTTGCTAATTTCCATTTATGTCCCCTCATTCTAATAACAGAACTCAACCTGAATAACCTCTTGTAGTTCACTTTGTTCATCCCCATTATGAATTTAAAAGCCTCAACCAAATCACCCGAGTCTCCTTTTACTAAGGTTGAAGAGATTAAGCACCTCAAGTTTTTCCTCATAGCTTTAATCTTTCATACCAGGAATCACTGGTTGCTCTTCTTCGAACCTTTTCCCGAGCCTCTATATCTTTCTTGTAGTACAGTCACCAGAACTGCACACAATACTCCAAGTGCGGTCAAACAAATGTATTGTATAAGATAAGGATAACTTTCTTGGATTTATACTCTATACTTTTGGCTATATATCCCAGAATCGTATTGGCCTTTTTACTGCTACAGCAGTGCCTAAAACCTGAAAGACTTCGATTAACCAACTCACAAATGGTTTTCATATTGAGCACATTCAAATTTTGTTCCTCCCATGAAGTTATGTTTTTATTTCCCACATGCAGAACTTTACATTTGACAATATTAAATTTAATTTGCCAGCTTTCCATCCACTTCTGGATTTTATTAAAATCTTCTTGGATTACTTTAGTAGATTCCAAACTATTAGCTGGCCCTCCCAGTTTTGTATCATCTGCAAAATTGACAAATGTAATTTTTTTGTTCCTGTCAGGGTCACTGATATATGTGATGTATCATATTACCTAATGACGGTAATGACGTAGTTCCGTAAGGTCATAATGAAGAACAAAAATAAGATGACAGACAGCTTCCTCAATTAGCCTTGTCGTATTTTTGTGTTCCATCCCGTGTTGAAATTTGCGATTCATGTAATTTGCAAGGACAAGCGAACTGACACTTCATCTCGACCTCGTTGCAGTAGACTATTCGGTTTCTTCTTACCTCGACATTGCCACAAGTCTGGAAGGCCGTGAACATGAACATAAACCCGAAGCCCAGGATAAAGATGTTCAGAAGGGACTTTCCTTCCGGAGTCATATTTGCTGTGTTGTCTCTGCGAAATAGCTGACTAATAGGCTCTTAAAAGAAGTATCTCAACACGTCCACGGGACACCTGAAAAACAATGCCCTACATGTTAACAGCTCAGTAAGATTTTATTTAGTTTCGCTATTACACATCTTATCAGCAAACCATTACCGCATAACCTAAGAGAGGGATTCATGTTGCTGAATAACGAACAGCATGGCTTTTGGACAAAATCAAAGTACGATATCAAGAAGACCTAGCTAATAAAAAGCACAATAAACTAATTATTTAGTTTAGAAATTCAGCGTTTAGAAACGGTAAAATTAATTAAAATAGCATTTCCGACATGTGGCCGCATTTAACAGACAATTAACAGCGCTGAGATCTTATTAATTACCTAGGAAGCAACACAGTTGTACAGAGAGGCTTACCCGGGGTCTAGACAAACGGGCGCGGTTGCAGTCTGCGGATCAGTTTCGCGTTCATCGGGGAGAAACCTAGCATTACAATTTCTTAAGTAACCGCCTCGCACTCTAAAGCATGATTATGTCAGTAAAATGTGGTCAATGCGAGATTATAGTCCGTTTCCCGTCTGGAACTGAAATATACTTGTAAATATTACGCTACCTAGTCTATGTAGTTACTCCATGTAGGACTGCAATTAAAAAATATGTCATGTGAGGCAATCAGCTGACCCATGTTGCGTTCACTTGGGCTGCTGGGAAATAGAGTTTTTCAAACCAACCACGGACAAGATTACGAATCTTTGTAAATTCATCTTCCGGGTTAGCATTATTTTCATTTTAAATACCTGGATTTTTCCAACGGGCGTTTGATAGCCTGCAATGTGTTCGATTTAATTAAAGTTTCAATTTATTGTAATTAATTATAACACATTTTAAAATTCTACCACTTGTGGGTTTACAATAAATAGTCCGCCTTTTTCAACGCACCCGCCATTTTGTGTAGAAAGCAGCCTTGTGCTGCATGGTTAGTGCGTGTGGTGCTTAGCTACTTGAAGAACGTGGTATTGATCGGTCTTCTTTAGTTATTGTGGTTATGAGAGATTACATGATAAATACAGTAAACGATATTAACTTGGTATCGGGAAAAGTCGTACGCTTGCTGACTGTCTAGAACTTTGCAGATTTAGCTAGTTAATTCGTTAGCTTTATCTCAAGCAAAATGAGTTACGGTAGGCCTCCGCCCGATGTCGAGGGCATGACTTCACTGAAAGTAGATAACCTGACCTACCGAACATCGCCTGAGACTTTGCGGCGTGTGTTTGAGAAGTACGGGCGGGTTGGAGACGTGTACATCCCCCGAGATCGTTATACAAAGGAGAGCCGAGGATTCGCCTTTGTGCGGTTCCACGACAAAAGGGACGCTGAAGATGCGATGGACGCCATGGATGGGGCCGTGTTGGATGGTCGTGAGTTACGGGTACAGATGGCCCGTTACGGCAGGCCTCCGGATTCGCATTACGGTCGTCGTGGGGGACCACCTCGGAGGTATGGGGGGTATGGACGCCGAAGTAGAAGGTAAATGGGATGTATAGCGTTAGGCGGTCTATTTCTGCACGTATTGGAGTGTTTTAACGTGGCTAGTATGAACTCCAATTCAGCAGAAATATTCGGCAGTTTTCTTGCTAACGCTAGCTAACATGAGGTAGCACTAGCTAACGTTAGCCATGTAGTTGGCCAGCTTAATTTTAAACGGGGGACATAGCCATAGCTAACACTGACGCAAGATTGCCATACCGCATTGCTAGGTGGCTTTTGTGGAGCTAGGTAACCTAACGTTAGCTAAATGTATTTGGGACGCCACGTAGCAAACGGTTGGCGGGACTCGCATCAGTCTTGGTCTGCAATCGATGTTTAGTTTGTTACATTTGTATTATTCCATGCATTTCTAGTGCGGGCTAACCAGTTAGCTTAGTTCTCATGACTCTAGTGGATATCGACTCAGCCGATGTAACGTAAATTACCTAGACTAGCTAACTTTTTAGTGTCCGCGCCATTTACTGTTACAATGGCGGTTCTGATTTTACGTGCGCTTACGTAACGCACAGCTGGCTGGAAGCCATCTGAAAACGTTGTTCGTACTGTGTGTCGAATACTGGAATATTTGATGAAGATAACTCAACGCACTGAATTTACTCAGTTACTCCCCCAGCCCGCGGCGCCGGAGGCGGAGCCGATCCAGGAGCAGGAGTCGCTCTCGTTCTCGCAGCCGCTCCCGATACAGCCGTTCCAGGTCCCGCTCCTACTCCAGATCCCGTTCCCGCTCCAAGTCCCGCACGCCCCGTAGAAGCAAGACCAAGTCGAAGTCTCCGTCCCGGTCCCGGTCCAGATCTAAGTCCAAAACCAAGTCGAAGTCTAAATCCAAGTCCAGGTCCAGGAGCCGTACACCGCCCTCCAACAGAGGCTCCAAGTCTCGGTCAAGATCCAAGAGCCAGCCGAAGTCTGCGCCAGAGGATGGAACCACATCACCTTGAGTGAAGAGTAAGTAAAATTTGGGAGGGGGTGGACCGTTTAGGCAAAACCTGGGAGTAAGATTGAATTAAACAGCCCAATATTGCCACTGCAGTGATGTTGGTGCGGGTGTGATTGTTAAAACCATTACATAGCCCCCCCCCCTATAATTTGTTCACACTCAGTCCTGCCCTCCTTTAAAGTTCAGGGGAATTTAATTTGCTGTCAGGTTTATCGTAATTCCAATGTCATTGTAGCCTTTCATGTGGCAGATTGTAAAGCTATGGAATGTATTGCAGAAATGTTATAGTTATGGATGGTATGTAAACTAGGTAGTTTGAGAGGGTTCACACTTCAGAGTGAAGGCCTGTCACAGTGGGCTGGGTGCACAGAGTAGCTCATTGGCTTCTCTCTGTATCCTGCCCATGTGTAGGGCTTGGTGGGAGGTGGGGTTTGGTACATGAAATGCAGAGGGAGTGAATTACTTTTTGCAGAGTTTGAAACTGGTCTCGAACGCAAAAAATGTTCACCAAAAAATGTGGAATTCTCTCCTCCAAGCTGCTGATTCCTGTTTGCAAAAGTGGAGTTTGGGGCAGTTTGAGCAGGTAGAGGGGGTGTGACCCGCACATGGCCGCCTGCTGCAGTTGGGGGCGCTATGGAGCAGGTCGGTCTCTGTCAGTGTTGGGGTGGTGTTGAGGTACGTGTGCAGGATGGTGGGCAGGTCATGCACCCTGGCAGTTGGGGGCATGGTCTAAATCAGGAAAGACCCCAAGGTTTGTCTCCCCATTTTCTTCATCCCCTACATGAGTACGGCCTGAGTTTTGTATTGATTCCCCAAAATGTATTAGCCGTTTCATGTAGACCTCTGAAATGCAGACTGGAACACTAGTAATTCCACACACTCATTTAGATTGTAATTTTCTGCCCATGTGGAATATGGTACTGGCATTTTGTATTCTGCTCGTTTTCAGCAAGTCTGCACTGAGCTGGTGTCTCTGCCCGCCTCAGTGGTGAGCTTCCACAGCACACTGAAGTCATGATGCACACAGGCATACTGCAGAGGCTGATTCTCAGGGTGAAGACCCCTGTTCTCTGGAAGTTTTCTCACAGTCTCTCGTTTCTCTGCAGATTGACTTCGTTGGACACCCTCTCAAACGCCCCAAAAGCGTGAGGAATCCCCTCCCCAATCCCAACACCATGATTTCTGACTAAAAGGTTATTATGATTTGGTCTGAAGGTTTTTAATTCAATTTTATTGCTTTTTCAGTTCACTGTACTTAGTTTCATTGTTTTTCTTTTTCCTACAATCTGTTGAAATTCATTAAGTAATGGGCTTAACTCCGGACGAATAAATGGTCATTTGTAAAGGGATGGCAAAAGTTTTCTTTTCCTGTTTTAATGATGGTACCAAGGAGTTGTCATAACTGGACATTATTTCAGGTAACATGAGCTCAAAATCTGAAGTACAGCAAATTGATTTAATCCAAAAATGGCATGATTCCTGGAATGACTTTCCTGGGTCTGGCTTTGCCTGATTGGGTGCACACTGGTGCCATTCTGTTCAATAAGTTTGGCTTGACTTGTTTGGCCAGTGACAATCCCTACGGAATATCTTGCCATGTAATTGGAAATGTAATAGTATATCTGAGCCTCTTTTTTGTTTGTTTTTTTTATTTTTTTTATTAAGCCACGACCCTTTGATTTAATTTGCTTGCTTCTGATTTGTAGGTTGTACTTTCCCCGCTTTTTTCTTGTGATTCTAATCTTCTCTCTTGTGTATTTTTTGTGCACTAGGCGCAGTTGTGTAGCAGTTGAGTATTGCTGGTTAGCTGTAAGGTGGCGTGTTGCAGTGCAGATTGCTGGGCAGTTTTCTCCTGATAACGCCTGTGGCCACCGCGCCGTCTAAAAATTGCTGCCACAGGTTTCCTATGGTAATGGTGACCCCCCCTCCCCACATCCCCCCCCCCCCCCCCCCCCCCCAAAATTCATTACCCTTTCTCCCAATAATGTGGTGCACATGGTGAAACACCCTGCAACTTTTTAAAATTTCTTTCTCCGTTTAAAATGTCTGTTAAACAGAACTGTTCATTTGACTTGCTCTTACATTTTGCAATCCCATTCTGTATTTACAACCACTTTGTGAATGCCAATAAATCTTTTTGCCGTAATCGTGTGCCGATTCTTTAACTGGGGCGACTTTCATGCATACTTGATATTGCCAGCTTGAAATGACCGCTTAAAGTTGTCATCTTGAACAGACGAGGCACTGGAAGTTAAGTGGTCAGTACAGCTGAATCCACATCATCTCTGAAAAGAAATGCAAGGATCTGAAGGGGCAGCAGTGCCTATAGTTTCAAACCGATGTTAAATAAAGATGCTAGAACATTGGGAGACATTGGGTGCTTGAATGCATCAGAATGGGTTTTAGTTTAACTGACTGTACAAAGGGGCGAAGATGACTTGTGTGGAGCAGTGAGGCCAGGAGGCAGTGACGCCAGGAGGCAGTGTGGAGCAGTGACGCCAGGAGGCAGTGTGGGGCAGTGTGGAGCAGTGAGGCCAGGGGGCAGTGTGGAGCAGTGAGGCCAGGAGGCAGTGTGGGGCAGTGTGGAGCAGTGAGGCCAGGAGGCAGTGGTTCTTACACCAGCTCCCTTTTATTCCTTTAAGTACTGTGTTCCAAGGGCACTTCATTTAAATATTTACATCCAGATCTTGGAATTTAATCATTTAACCCTTTGCCAGTAAATACAAAATGCAAACCCACTTTCTCACTGTGAATGTGTAGCACACTAGCTTTGAACATTATTTTCAAATCCCATTGATTATTGAAAGTACCAAAATGGCCAAATAGCTCTAAGTAGTTCAGACTTGTACTGAAAATGAATCAAGTGCATGCATTTATCCATAAAATAGCAGTTTGCATTCTGCATAGATGTAGCCAAGACAGCTTATGGAAACTAAAATGATTACATCTATGACCATACAAGAATGGTAATGTAGCAGTCTTGCTTCAGTTAACCGTTTTGGCAATCTCAATATTTACTGGTACTATTTGAGCATTACGATGTAAATCCACTGTCGTTTTATAACTGAAGATTTTGTACTCCAATCATGGTGTTTGAGCTATCACCTTTCCCATTGGCTCCCAGTCAGTACCCACTAGTAAGTTGTGGGAGGAGTTAAGGTGGGTTAAAAATACTACTTGCTCCACGTTATACATTGACATTCACACGCATTGAGCACTGCACCCATTACTTCCACAACTCGGTCTTGAACATACAGTCTTGCTGTTAAAACAATTTTAATTCCATATTTAAACATGTCTGGCTATATTTTCATAAGGGGTAACTAAGAAGAGGTCCGGTCTCCACCCCAGAATGTGTAGCATCTGCGTGACTTCTGTCTGAGCTTGTCATCTGCCCACTTGCACACAGGACACGTACAGGTCCTCTGGACCCAAAAAGCCAGCAGAGACCCTGCAGCTCATATAACACAAAACTGCAATTAGCACCAACTGGAACATTTTATGTACACCATATAAACAATGACGATACAAAGTTTTCAAGCGCAGTTGACAGAAGAGCATTTTCCAAAGGCAAGTCCAGATAACTAAGCAGTTGGTCATAAATAGATCTCCAGCTATGAGACACGATTCCTGAATGACCTGAGAAGTTCAAAAGTTCTTTTTTTCCCATACTGCTCTCTGCTCATTTTGTCATCTTTTCCAGGGCTCCTTCAGAGAGATGACCATCATCTGTACCATGTGACTCCCCGGGAGGCTAGACCCGGCTAGGTGCTCTGTGTTTGCTTCAAACGACTCCAGTGGAATGTCAACACACTTGAGGTTCCACTTGTGGAGCAAAGCTTCTATGGACCAATCAGCACTGAGATTAGGAGGAAATTAATTAGTACGCTCTGCAAAATGGATAACGTTCTGCCCACCTCTATTAGGACATCAGAGACCCTGCCTACCTGTCAGCATGACCTGAAGAAGTGTCTGCTAAGGAAATGCCTCTCCCTCTCTTCTCTACCCAGTCCCTTCTTCCGCATTTTCTCCATGCTTTATTCCTCTACCCCCCCAAAAACCCCTCTCTACCTTTCCACATGTTAATAGTGACAAATTATTACCTATCGCCAGTGTTATGGCCCAACCCTTGTGCTCTCCTGTACTGCTGCTTGGGATGTTGGTGATTTGTGAATCACTTGTCTTTTCTTTGTGCTCTAATTGTAAGTCACTCTGGATAAGAGCATCAGCTAAAAGCCTAAAACGTGAGACGTAACTGTAAACGCTCTGTTTTGCATTGGAAACGGACCGGGTCTGTAATTCAGAGTGCCGGTGCAGTGGGCACACGTGTCCCTACCTTCTCTCTTGATTCAGAGTGCCGGTGCAGTGGGCACACGTGTCCCTACCTTCTCTCTTGGTAGGCCGTCCAAAACTGGGCGTGAGGGCTTCTTCTCAGCAGGAAAGCAACAGTAAACAGGATGTCTTCAAAATCTGAATAAAATAAAACATGTAGTTGCACATATTTACAATGCTCCGTCAAGAAGATTGGGTGGAGGCCCAGTTACACCTTTGTACAACAAAGTTAGAACCGACGCTTTATCAACACTCACTATACAAACAATGAATTCTGCAGTTTCCCTCCCAATAGTCTACTTAATTGCTAAAAATTTACACCAGATGGGTCTCTCCGAGGCACGCTTAGAATTTGATGTACTCCACCACAAAAGAACAAGCGCGAATCCATGATAGCTGTAACCGTAGTTTCAGCCTCCTGGGGCGAAAACTGTGGCTGCTACGGGGTGGGACACTTTTTGTGGACCAACCAACCAACCAACCGACCGACCGACAGACAGACAGAGCGATAGAGCTGCGGTCGCAGCTAAAAAATGGCAGCATGCACAAACTTCATTCAAAACCAGTCACATGATCAGAGTAGTCACCTTCAGGCTCATAGAAAACGTCCGATCCCAGGATGAAGTCGAGGGCAGGCAGGAGCAGCAGGCTGGAGGACACCTGTCCCCAGGTGAGTCCCACCACTGGCACGGAGAGCTGGTTCACCTGGCAGGTGCGCCTGCAGTTATCCAGGCAGTGGGGGAGCTCGGCACTGTCTGACAGTGTCACCTGTGCCCCACACCTGGCCGCCAGCACACCTGGCAAGCTCACCCCCGCGCCAATCTGTAACGCAGAAGACAAATTTGGTCTCTAAACAGTGGCACCTGCCATCTACCATGGTCCATTCAAATACAAAACCCAAACATGAAAATTGTATCTTCATCTTGATATTGTTGCTCTTTATAATATCTATTGTAATCATGCCTCATTTCTAGTTAATGACTTGCCATAACTTTACTGACTTGTGACCTATGTTTGTATTTATTCTAAGACCTTCGATATGCGCTTATTACGTTGTATTACTTTGGCAGACGCACTCGTTTTTTGTACGTCGCTTTGGATAAAATGTAATATAATGAAAATGGCTGCTAGCACTATTTTTCCAGATTTGCTGAGTAGGCGTGAAAATTCTCGTGTTCTGCGGTGCAGCCGATACATTTTTCACGTGACGTTCACCTCGAGCACTGTCTTTCCTTCCAGTTCCGCTCTGTGTGTCCACACGAACTGTGCCAGTACCACTGCGCATGGCCAAACGTACATTCCATACTGTGGATCCAGCACCTATGCACATGCACACAGGTTAAAAAATAACAGTTAACAGTTTTATTAAGTAGCACGTAGCAACCTGACACTGACTAATTCTGAACAGGCCATGCGTGACCATCCTAATGTACGTTTATAAATCTGCATAGCAAGAGGTATAAATGCTGTCGTTACGCAGGGAGTTGTGTACGACAACTTTGAGGTCAATTACCATCCCGTTTCAACCTGGGAAAATGCGTTACGAATGTACGGTTCTATCAACTATCATACTCAAACGGACTCCATAACCCTGCTGAAAATTCCAGCTAAGACCAGCTGGGATTCTAAACTGGTTTAAGATGTGTTTTCGACACTTCTAGCTGGTCTGTGGCAAATCAAAGCTGGTTGAACTGGTAAAGTAAGCGGTCGCTCAACTGGTGGACTATAGGCTGGTCAGATGGAGAACAGCCAGTTGACCAGCTAAAAGTGTCGAAAACACAGCTTAAACCAACTTGATCAGTTTAGGCTGTCGTAAAATGGAATTTTCAGCAGGGTATGTTCTCTGTGCTAAGCAAAAAACACACAGTAGATAACCTCTGGGACTGAAACCGTAATCCATGTCCGTAATTCTTTTTCTTCAAATGTGAATTGCTTCACTGCAATATTATGTGAGTCTTCATTTTCGCTCATTCTCATCCTTTCCCCCCTCTCACAGAACCATCACAGCACATGGAAATCTTACGCTTGCTTTCCGCAGAGAAAAACGTAACGAACAGTCAGGAGGACCGCAAATATGGAGCGCCAATCAGGACAAAATTCCTTAAGAAAACGCGAAACCTTTTCAAACGTACCGCGTTCCGTTTCTCGGCTGTTAGTGCGCCATTTACCAAATTTACCACTTCCGGGCGACCTACCCGCAGCTACAGTTCATAGTTCTAATACCGCCTGAGTGAGACAACATAAACTGGCCAATAGCATAGACTAAATCTGGCACCCAATTAACTTCCTATTTCAATAAACATTTCACACCGTTATCCTAACATGTCAAAGTGTGATTTCCTGTTAATACAGAAAACATTAGCCTATATACCTAATAATAGGACATGCTGTGAGTTTAGAAATAACAGTTAGCTTAGCTTAGCTTGGATATAGCATCTTTAGTGTTTTAAATGTATGTTTTAAAAATAACACATTTGTTGTAATGCCATAGTGTGTGAGTGAATTAATCCACATCTGCTTGACCCACATGTGGTCATGGATCATATTTAGACGGTGAGCTAAGAAAAACTAGACAAAGTCCAAATCACCTGGAGCGTAATAAATCCACACAACAAACAGCTGAATAACAGTACAGTGCATACACAATGAAAAGATACCATAATGTTATACACTAAGTGAAATTATTTTAAGGATTTTTACCCCTAATATCTGTCACATAATCCATCAACAGACCATGGCCTTTCTGGAAAAGAGTAAATAAAAATTATAAAAGTCACTGGTGCTTATCATCAAACCACAATTGTTTATTTAAATATATATATATATATATTAGTCTGACAACTCGTGTTTGTGAGCGGCATAGAACAGCACGCTTTGATGTTGGCCATCGATACGAAAGTGTAGTTCCTACACAAACTGATTGCTTTAATCAGCAGTTAGGAGGCATGATTGGCTTGTAAATAGGTCAGATAGTTATCGCAGTTCTGACCTAGTTCGCAGAGCGAGGAGAACAGATAAAAACATTGTAACTGGGCTCTCAAACCAAAGTTTGCCTACAATTATTGAACCTACCACGCCCACATTTTCGCTTGTTTTTCCATTCCAGAGACGCTTTGAGATGCGGGATTTGCTTTGCCATCCCCAAGGGGCAATTGGTCTAGAACACAATGCTACCGTATAAATAGCCTGAAGCATGTGATTTTGAGGTGGGGACCAAGGGCTAGGCTAGTCTACAGGGAGACCGAAGCATTCCCACCCTGGTAGGCTGGGGATCACTCAGCAACACAACAGAAGGGAAAGAGTCACATGGTGGCCCAGCATGCAGCTGTGTGGGCAATGTGGAAAATGCCAGCCACTAGCGGAATGCAACTCTTTTTTTTTTGTCTCACCAAAACAGGACTAGTATGTGGAGCCCGTATGGAAGGAGCGACAAAGGAGCTCACTGTGGCTTCTGTGATTTCAGTGCCGATCGAAGGAAGCACTGTTTTTAATCCCATTCCCATCACAAGGCTGGCATACAGATGGGGAAGGCGTGACGGGACTGTGTAGCGTTTCGGGTGTCCTGTGACGCTGTGCAAGCCCCCGAGGCCATGGGCCCTTTTTTTTTTTTACAGCTCATCCGCGTTTCCTTTGAAAACCGGAGCGAGGACTCCAGTTAGGCTACACAGGGAAAGCTCCCTTACTAGGGCGAACATTCCATTACTGTGGAAGCACAATGCCAGCACTACCAGCTTCCCTACCAGGCTAGCCTCACCCTGTGCAGCCTGTGCTGCCAGGAAGAGGCACTGGTCTGAGTCATATCGACGCCAAACACAGATATGGCACGGGGGGGGGGGGGTGGATGAGCCTGCTGCCAACTCCAGCGGGTACAGAACAGTATTTTACACCGAGGCTGTAATTCTGTGAGTGGGGAGTGTCCTACATACAGTAATAAGTGGTCACAGTTATGAGTTCTTCATGTGTGCCAGGAATTTCAGTTGGAATAAAACTGTCACTACAGTTCCCTGTCTTGGTGCATGTTATGTGATGACCTCCCCTCCCAACACACACACACACACACACACTCACACAAAGTCCTGATGTAGTGTTAAATGAACCACATACGGTCTGCGTGTGAGCAGTAGTGAACCAGAAACTGGAGCAGCTTGGGTTCACTGTGCAGACTCATAGCTTATGGGGACCCAACCTCTTCTTCCTCCTCCTCTTCATCCAGCTCCTCTGATCCTGCTTTCAATGTAACACCTGTCCCCTGCTTGGCAATCCTGTCAGTAACCCCCCCCCCCCTCCAGTGCTGAGTGGCATACGGGACTGACAAGGACAGGCGCCTGGCCACAGGTTGGCTGGAGCCATTTTGTCACCTGTTATGAAACGTGACATGTGTACGCACATGTTCACATACATGTACTTAAATACACCGTCTCTCTTACATATATGCACACATGACCAGATTTACAGTAACAGGACTCCTCCTAGCCCGGCGAAAGCCTCTCCCTTCAGCCTTTTCTTTTTTTTTTGGTCTTTGCTAATTCACAAACAGCATCTGTTCGAGTTCGTCATCCTGGTTTTATATTCTGCTTATTGATATCCTCTCATCTCAAATCATAATAGTAAACTTTATCTACTAGGACTATATTCTGTAGTGACATAGCTGAGGTTTGCTGCCATTTTGAGGGAGAATTTCGCTGACACTACGGGTACCTCCTCCGAGCCCCACTCCCCTGCTATCAGGCTCCTCCTGTAGTTGGCGGTATCAGGTCAGGCTCCTCCTGCAGTTGGCGGTATGAGGTCAGGCTCCTCCTGCAGTTGGCGGTATCAGGTCAGGCTCCTCCTGCAGTTGGCGGTATGAGGTCAGGCTCCTCCTGCAGTTGGCGGTATCAGGTCAGGCTCCTCCTGCAGTTGGCGGTATCAGGTTAGTTTTCTGGAGCTGGGGGCTCTCAGGCTGGGTCTCAGGGGCAGAGAGGCCTACAGGTGGGTATGGTAAGGCTCTGAAGCTGCCCCACTGCTGAGTGCTAAGGGCAGTTTCGCTGGCTTTTAGCTCTGGTGCAATGTGAGCACTTTGAGGCAGAATCTATTTGCAGTTTGAATAAATGTAACCAGTCCTACAAGGCAAAGCCAATCATATCTGTGTGTCTAAATCATGTTGAATTTCCGTCAGGACATACGTGAGTGTGTGTGTGTGTGTGTGTGTGTGTGTGTGTGTGTGTATGTTTCAGTGTATCTGCGAGAGAGAGAGACAGAGAAAGAGAGACAGGGATAGTGAGTGTGAGAGAGACAGGTGACTGCTAGGGGTTACGGATGTCCAGTCCTTTTAATAAGTCAGTGTTCATATATTCTTGATTCTTTTGGGCATCAAAATTAAAGCATGCTGTACTCATATTGTTCTATTTTAGAAATCATACCTCTAATGCTGATAACTATTATATTCATTTGTATACAACTGTAAGTAACCAATAAAGGTTTTATTTACATGACATAATTAACTTGAAATATTATTATAAATATTGGTATATTGATAACCAGGTATATAAATAAAGGATAGAGCATGGCGATGAGATGCAAGTACATTGCAAATATAATATAAATATATAATATATATTTGTGAATATCATGTCAATCATCACGTGAACGTCAGACACAATAGTGTGCTTGATAGTATGTACTACCATGTGGACAAGAACAAAGTAGGCGGGCCTACGGCATGATGGGAAATGTAGTCTTTTCAGATGAGACCTACTTTTCAGCAAATACTGGAGCCCACCCCCATGCAGTGTAAATCTTATCACCCCCAGCGGAACACAGCCCTGAAAGAAGCGTTGCCGTGGCAGCACGAGGACAGCTCTCACAGCTCATATCAGCCCCTGCTCTGGGTGTGGACCCCAGCTGAGCCATCGCTGATACACACACACGCTCTCAAACCACCATTGGCTGCCAGAACTGCATGCTGGTCTGAGCCCTCCCAAACATATGGAGGATGATTCAGTGAAGCAATGGGCTAGCAGTTTTGCCTTCCACACAGGGAAATTATTTATTTATTTATTCTAAATGAGAAAGGACATATTATTGTGCAAAACTGTCAGTCTGGAATGTCTCAAAATTTGGCCAGCCCCATACGTTTGCTACTGATTGGACAGTTGACACCGCAGTCACTGAAATGCATTAGGATTATGTGGATGAAACTGAAAACAGCTGGGATTTCGGTTGGTGGGATGAATGCGCAGTTTGACTGACAGATGGGCCAGGCACCCCAGCAGAGTGCCACAGCAGATCAGTCACCCGCAGACTCAAGACGCACAGGGACCCCCGAGCCTGAGCCAAGTGTGGGGTACCATGCACGTTACTGAGATCCCCCAAACTGCAGGACATTTCTGTGAGGCCCGGCTGCTCTCTGCCATGTGAAAATGGTCCATTGTCCTTAGCCTGAAAATGACAGCCACATACAGGGCAATATAAACCCAGGTCTGGATTTATCTGCACCGATTTCTTCCATTTATTTTGTGACACGTCAAGAAAGTTACGCAGCTGTCTTCTGCAGCCGTTGGGAGAGCTGGTGCTGCGTGATGATTGGAAGATTCAAATCTTGGCCATGTCAGTGGCAGTTAGGGCCACGAGTCGCAGGGGGGCCAAGTTCAGTCAGTAGTTTCATTTCGGTAGAGTTCAGTCAGTAGCTTCACTTGGGTAGAGTTCAGTCAGTAGCTTCACTTGGGTAGAGTTCAGTCAGTAGTTTCATTTCGGTAGAGTTCAGTCAGTAGTTTCATTTCGGTAGAGTTCAGTCAGTAGTTTCATTTCGGTAGAGTTCAGTCAGTAGCTTCACTTGGGTAGAGTTCAGTCAGTAGTTTCACTTGGGTAGAGTTCAGTCAGTAGTTTCAGTCGGGTAGAGTTCAGTCAGTAGCTTCACTTGGGTAGAGTTCAGTCAGTAGTTTCATTTCGGTAGAGTTCAGTCAGTAGCTTCACTTGGGTAGAGTTCAGTCAGTAGTTTCACTTGGGTAGAGTTCAGTCAGTAGTTTCACTTGGGTAGAGTTCAGTCAGTAGTTTCAGTCGGGTAGAGTTCAGTCAGTAGCTTCACTTGGGTAGAGTTCAGTCAGTAGTTTCATTTCGGTAGAGTTCAGTCAGTAGTTTCAGTCGGGTAGAGTTCAGTCAGTAGCTTCAGTCGGTTAGAGTTCAGTCAGTAGTTTCAGTAGGGTAGAGTTCAGTCAGTAGTTTCAGTTGGGTAGAGTACAGTCATTAGTTTCAGTAGGGTAGAGTTCAGTCAATAGTTTCAGTAGGGTAGAGTTCAGTCAGTAGTTTCAGTAGGGTAGAGTTCAGTCAGTAGTTTCAGTAGGGTAGAGTTCAGTCAGTAGTTTCAGTTGGGTAGAGTTAAGTCAGTAGTTTCAGTAGGGTAGAGTTCAGTCAGTAGTTTCAGTATGGTACAGTTCAGTCAGTAGTTTCAGTCGGGTAGAGTTCAGTCAGTAGTTTCAGTCGGGTAGAGTTCAGTCATTGCCGTGTGCAAATTTGATCCTGAGCCTTTTGTGAGGTAATGAGATCGGAGTTTGATGATTGGGCAACTGGGCTGAGCCACTAATTGGTTTTACAGACAGAATGTCCATTGCTGACTTTGAGCTCTGATTCACTTTCAATCTTTACAGTTTATTTATAGTCCTACTCCCGTTATCATGTATATATACAGCTGGATGATAAAACTTTACATAAATAAAGTTGTGTTGTGTACCATGCTTAAGAACACAACAGCAGTTCTGAACTTGGGAATCAAATCTACAATCTTCACATCACCCGCCAAGCTTGTTCACAATTACGTCACACAGTGAAGTTGATACAACTCACATAATCATAGCTGGTCTGCAAAGGGATACAAACTTTGAGTCAGTATTAATACCAAAACTGTATGGAGGCTGAACACACTGCATCAGTACAAGTTTTTGCATGGAGTTTTGAAAGTAAATTTAAATTGCATGATTTAACACACCCACGGTAAGCTGCATGTAGAGAGAAAATATCCCTTTAAATAGGATGGCCTCTTTCAGTTGGGCAGGTCCCGGGGAAATGACGCTCAGTGTAGAAGCGAGATCGCCTGCTTAAATGCGCAGGTTTATCTGATTGTCTTTAGTGGGAGCGCACGAGATGCTCCTGAACGCAGTGTGACCGTATTAAACCCGCGAAAAGCGTCTCCGAGGAGCAGCGACAAGAGAAGTCCTAAGAGAAATATATCACATACAAAGACTGATACACCAACAAAGAAAGTTTAATTTTGTTTAAAAACAACCAACCAACCAAACTATGGCGCTATTCCTCGGTCTAGATTTTTCGTACGTCTTGCCTGCTGTTCTGTTCACGCTTCTCGCTGTTATTCTAGGATCTTCGTTCTTCAAGAAGCCAAAACCGTCCAAAAAGAAGGAAGACGATGCTGCTCGGGTGGAACGCACTGAAAAAGTCGAGCACTTCCAGCCTAAAGTGGAGCTACCTGAAGTGGCGCCCATTGTAGAACATAAGGAGGAGAAGGTTGAGCAGAAAGAGGCTGAAAGTGTGGCCGTGGCCCCGGTGGTTGAAGAGATGGGGGTCGTAGAGGAACAGCCCGTCATAGAGCCCGAAACCACAGAAATCCAGGTAAAGGGGGCGCGGTCGCCAAAAGTTTTACACCGAATATTTTCCTTATTTTGTGTTGCCTGTTGCACAGAACGCGTTTTCTGTTGTCATGCATTCAAAATAGATTTTAAAATGTTTGAAAATATTTTAGTTTACTTGGTCCAATTGGTTTAAAGATGGACGAAAGTGCTGAAGGCTTGCGAAAACGCGATTAAACGCGCCTTTGTCTTATCTGCTGCGTCACAGACCCGATTTAAACATCACGGCGAAAAGTTTTATTTTTAAAAAGTTACATCATTTCATTGCTTGCAACTGATTTAAAAGCGAGTGCAAACGCATCTGCCACGCGCATGGATTTTGTTGAATAATGGCTGACTAACATAAAGGGGTTTAAAAAAACAAAATCACTGCGTGGTCGTTCTGCAACCATCCAAGTAGTCATATTTACTCTATATATTTTTTCAGTAAGTCGTGCTCTACCTTTTAAGAACTCCTATACTGTCCACGCCGATCTGTGGACTTTTTAAAACGTCAATTTGTATTGCGAATTACTAATTTGCAATAAAAGCTTCATGAAGTAGACTATCGCCTGTTATGAGATTATTTGTATGTTTTACTTTTTTATGATTTCCAAGGCGAATGTAAATGCTCCTGAGAACCCAGCACAATGCACTTAGTACATTGAGTCCTTTTTTTTTTTTTTTTTTTTTTTTTCCTCCATCCGCTAGGACCTCCCCGTGCACTAAAACGCGCATTGAGTTTAGCCCATAACTGCCCGACATTAGCGACCAGGCTCGGGGTTTGACACCTGTCAGGCAAAGCAGCTCGTGCTGTATCGCGTTCTCAAAGGTCAGCCGGCTTTGGGAAGCGCAGATATCCTATATTTCGGCGCGCTTTTCTGACCTTTTCCGCGGCAGGCCCAGACGAGCCCTTTAAAAGCCCTTGACTCCCGCAAGAATGTGCTCACCACTGCTGTAATGGGAGATGCACCCATACCGTGAAGAATGCATCACAGAGACCACCTATATTTGGTTCCAAATGTATATGCCCTCTCTCTCTTGCTCTCTCTCTCTTGCTCTCTCTCTCTCTCTCTATATATATATATATATACATATGTGTGTGTGTGTCCACCCACACACGCATGCGCACACACACGTATGTGTATATAGTGTGACTGGACTCCGTCCTGCTCTTGCTGTAGGATAAGGAGTCTGCAGTCTGTGATGCACAGGTGGGCGTGACAGGCCAGCGTGTGAAAACCCTGCTGGTGTTTGAAAAGGGGGTGTGGGACATTCTGGGGGGGGGGCATGGGGGCGAGGGACACACTGGGGGCGTGGGACACGCTTGGGTGGGGGGCATGGGGGTGAGGGACACGCTGGGGGGGACGCGCTGAACAGGGGGGCATGGGACACGCTGGGGGGGGCATGGGGGTGTGGGACACTCTTGGGGGGGCATGGGGGGGACGGACGCACTGACCAGGGGGGTGCGCTGAACGGGGAGGGGCGTGGGACGTGCTGAATGGGGCGGGCGGGCGGGGGGGGGGGGGGGGTGCACTGCGTCGTTTCCTCTTGCCGCTGACGGCTCATTTGCACACAACGGTAACTGCAGAGCAAAGAGGAACGGCTGACTCCCCTAGGTCTGGTTTCTCATCCTCTGGTTTGTGTGTGTGTGTGCGTGCGTGCGTGCGTGCGTGCGTGCGTGCGTGCGTGCGTGCGTGCGTGCGTGCGTGCGTGCGTGCGTGCGGGATACGTAGCATTGTTCTGATTGGCTGTCGGAGTTAGAGAGGTCATGTAGAGCAGAGGACTGGGCCGGTATCTGTAAAGCTTCTCAAAGAGTGCTGGTCTAGGATCAGTTGCGCCTTTCAGTGCATTATGGATAACGTTTGCACACGGATATAGGAAACATGAACCGACAGCCATACTCATACTGTACAGTGGGAACAAGGTACTGACAGGTATCCTTTTTTAGACCATAGGCACCCACAGCATCCGCTGGTCTCTGATTCTACAGTTTGGCAAATGAATAGAGCTTGGCCCAAGATTTGTAAACAAAACAACAACAAAAAAAAGCATTTAAACTTGCACATAACACAAGTATGCGTGCGTGCGCGCGCGTGTGCATGTGTCTGTGTGTAAGTGTGTGCATGCGTCTGTGTGTGTGTGTGCATGCGTCTGTGTGTAAGTGTGTGCATGCGTCTGTGTGTGTGTGTGTGTGTGCATGCGTCTGTGCGCGCATGCGTCTGAGTGCGCATACAAACACAGCTGGAGCTGCACCAAAGGCTGAAAAGTTGTGTTTATGGTGTTTTTCTAGGTCATCGGAGTATCGAACCTGTGTTTTGTAGTTGTTCCTATGACCTTGATATGCACTTTTGTATGCTGCTTTGGATAAAAGTGTTTGCTAAATAAATAAATAAATGTAATGTCATCTCAGCTTCTGTTCCAGCAGCCTGCGTTGCCAGGGTGTTTCTGTGCGCACTGTTCCCCTCTGCTGATCACACGGGCACTGACCACACAGACACTATTCCTCTCTGCTGATCACACGGGCACTGTTTCTCTCTACTGACCACACAGACACTATTCCTCTCTACTGATCACATGGACACTATTCCTCTCTACTGATCACATGGATACTATTCCTCTCTGCTGATCACATGGACACTATTCCTCTCTGCTGATCACATGGACACTGTTCCTCTCTACTGATCACATGGACACTATTCCTCTCTGCTGATCACATGGACACTATTCCTCTCTGCTGATCACATGGACACTATTCCTCTCTGCTGATCACATGGATACTATTCCTCTCTGCTGATCACATGGACACTATTCCTCTCTGCTGATCACATGGACACTGTTCCTCTCTGCTGATCACATGGACACTGTTCCTCTCTGCTGATCACATGGACACTGTTCCTCTCTGCTGATCACATGGACACTGTTCCTCTCTACTGATCACACGGACACTATTCCTCTCTGCTGATCACACGGGCGCTATTCCTCTCTGCTGATCACACGGGCGCTATTCCTCTCTGCTGATCACACGGACACTGTTCCTCTCTGCTGATCACACGGACACTGTTCCTCTCTGCTGATCACACGGGCGCTATTCCTCTCTGCTGATCACACGGACACTATTCCTCTCTGCTGATCACACAGACACTATTCCTCTCTGCTGATCACATGGACACTATTCCTCTCTACTGATCACATGGGCGCTATTCCTCTCTGCTGATCACATGGACACTATTCCTCTCTGCTGATCACACCAGGCTCACATGGTCTTTGCACTTCTCCTCGCAGCCCTGAAAACAGAGCCAGTCCGGTTGCCTGCCTCTGTTCTATAAGGGATAGTTTTTTCTGCTGCTTGCTAAATGAGATCCTTTCCAAACGGTACAGCCCCCTGGGGCTGGGGTTGGGTCTGGGTCTGGGAGGGGGGGGCGGGGGGTTAACGGGTGCAGAAAGCTAGCAAGTGAACATATGAACAGTGTTGTGTTTCACTGGTAGCCAGCAGGCCAAAAAAAAAGGGACAACCTACCCTGTCTGGCGCTCTGCTATAACCCAATACTCGCTCCGTGTGTTCACTTGAACATACGATACGTTCATAAAAACACGCAGCAGCTCAATTTTAGCCTACAGGACGATAATGCCAACAGTTTGCAGCATTTAGCAGAGCTGTGAATACTACAGTGTCCTAAGCAGAAGTAGGTGAGTTGCTTGCAGGATGTATATACTATGCAGTACTTGCATTAGCCTTTTTATTTTTTCAACTGAACTAACAAAGATATATAGTCTTGTGTTTGCTATGGAGCTCTTGCAGTTGTGGTTTTAGTTGTCTGTGCGGTCTAATCTTGCCACCTCCCCCGCCCCCCATGTTTAAGAAACGTGCTCCGAGCCATGTCTGCCATCACCCCCGCACCTGTACCCATCAACCTTTGTTCTTCTTCGCGATGTAGAAACGCTCAGTCTGACGTGTCCTGCCGCCATGGCGGTTCCCCAGCAGCCCCCCCCCCCCCATTCCGAATGCTCCCAGATAGTCATGTATAGTGCTGCTATAAGGCCCCACAGTCCTCCTTACACTCTACTTATGTAACTCCCCCCACACAAAGAAGGAGGGGTCCCCCTCTAGAAAACTGAGGCTTGATAAAAACCACCGTGGAAAAAAGTACAGCAGTAGAATTGCTCAATCTGATAGTTTTTTTGTCTTTTCGAGGTCAAAGTCTATATTGTGTCGTCCTCGCCGCCCGCCCCCCCCCGCCCCCCCGCCTCAAGTTTTTAGAGAACAAACAGATGGCTGTACATGCCTGTGAATGTGCCACACTTTAAAGCACTCCCCCCTCTGGCAGGAAGGGCCCCCTCCCCCTCCCCCCCTTTGGGCTGGAGCATTCATAGGAGCACCCCCACAGTTCACGCTGGGTACCCCACTCCTTTCCCCAGCTCTGCACTGATTTAGTCACTGCAGACCCCAGACCTGAGACCATTAGTGCTCATTTTGTTTTTTACTGCTCCAACCCAGCCACCGCTCAGAACTGCACAGCCCCCCCCCCCCCCCCGAGGCTCTCCAGCCCAATTTAAATGGCTACATCTGGAAGCTAAGCACCCTTCTGCACTTTGACTTGAATTTGCCCATGGAACACAGAGCCCTCCACACCAAAATGGATTAATGTTTAAAAAAGGAGAAGCTTAAAGAATATATTTAAAAAACTTCAATGTCTCACACTTGTCAAACCTAAGATATATGAGCAAGTTTCACCCCCCCCCCCCCCCCCTCTCTAAATGCCTCTGTGAAAGGCCAATCAGGCTTCACGACCTTTGGACATGTGTACATGGCATGTTTGCCTGGTCAACGGTGTCAGATTACGTGTTTTTCTTCCATTTTTTTTCTTATGTTCTGAGAAGCTGATGAGCTGGCACTTGTAACATCTCTTCTGAACCTTCTGTTGGAGTCCAGGGTGCCTCCTTAAAGAGGTCCTGTCTAAATGGCCATTGTGCAAAATGGTATCGGATTCCCTATTTGAGAAACTTGTTCAGAAGGGCCATCAAAAGTGCTTTTGTAAACATGGTTACATCATCCTGTGTTCAGTCATAAACACTCCCTATAGATAGTCTCCACCAGCAACAGCCGGTCATGTCTGGGAGACCTTCCTTTTCTATCTTTATCTTTTCCAGCGTTCTACTTCTTTGTTTGGATGTGCAGTAGACATTGACCCTTTAAAGAGTAGGCTTTTAGGAATGTTTTGTTCAAAATTATAAGTCAGTGTTAAAGAACTCCATTGCCTTTCAGTTACCAGCAGTAATTGTTACATCAGCATTAGAGTGTTCAGTGAAGAACATTCTAATCACATATTTGTGATCTTACACCTTAAAGGGTAAAGCATCTGAAATGGACCAAAACTGTTTAACTTGTTTGACGCCTAAAAAATGAATTTTGATTAAACAAAAACGTACGTGTTAAGTGTCTTAACATGGCTGGCCGCCATTTACAATGGCTTTCACGCAAATGTAACAGACGGTCTGGTTCCCAAGCTGTGCATGGGTTGCATGTTCATAAAGCCGCCGGACTGGCAGCATGTCCACAACCCGCCGGACTGGCAGCATGTCCAAACCCGCCGGACTGGCAGCATGTCCACAACCCGCCGGACTGGCAGCATGTCCACAACCCGCCGGACTGGCAGCATGTCCACAACCTGCCGGACTGGCAGCATGTCCACAACCCGCCGGACTGGATGTCACAGCCCATGTCTGCGAATGCATCACCATGTCCGAGGGTCGGCTCCACATGGCTGCTCTGTGGCTCGGGGCTCCACATGGCTGCTCTGTGGCTCGGGGCTCCACATGGCTGCTCCTTGGCCTGGGGCTCCACATGGCTGCTCTGTGGCTCGGGGCTCCACATGGCTGCTCTGTGGCCTGGGGCTCCACATGACTGCTCCTTGGCCTGGGGCTCCACATGACTGCTCCTTGGCCTGGGGCTCCACATGACTGCTCCTTGGCCTGGGGCTCCACATGGCTGCTCTGTGGCCCAGGCTCCACATGGCTGCTCTGTGGCCTGGGGCTCCACATGGCTGCTCTGTGGCTCGGGGCTCCACATGGCTGCTCTGTGGCCTGGGGCTCCACATGGCTGCTCTGTGGCTCGGGGCTCCACATGGCTGCTCTGTGGCCTGGGGCTCCACATGGCTGCTCTGTGGCTCGGGGCTCCACATGGCTGCTCTGTGGCCTGGGGCTCCACATGGCTGCTCTGTGGCTCGGGGCTCCACATGGCTGCTCTGTGGCCTGGGGCTCCACATGGCTGCTCTGTGGCCCGGGCTCCACATGGCTGCTCTGTGGCCCGGGGCTCCAGTGTCACTTTCAAAGCCCCATCATTCCGAGGCCGGCCACCCTGTCCTCAACACTCTGTCCGCCATCCCCTCCTCTCCGTCCACCATCCCCTCCTCTCTGTCCGCCATCCCCTCCTCTCCCCTCCTCTCCGTCCGCCATCCCCTCCTCTCCGTCCGCCATCCCCTCCTCTCCGTGGCATGTCAATGTGGCACGCCATATATGGTAATGTTTACTTGAGTGAGGGGTGGGGGTGGGAACGGTGTGCAGCCTCTGCTAACGGGGCTCTTCTGAAGTTCGTCAGAGAGAGAGAGAGAGAGAGCGACCGAGAGAGAGAGAGAGAGAGAGCGACCGAGAGAGAGAGAGAGAGAGAGAGAGACCGAGAGAACCAGACAGACCGAGAGAGAGACAGACAAAGAGAAAGAGAGAGAGAGGCAGACAGAGAGAGAGAGACCGAGAGAGGCAGACAGAGAGAAAGAGAGAGAGAGACAGACAGAGAGAAAGAGAGAGAGAGACTGAGAGAAAGACTCAATATTTCACTGTCATGCACTCCCCGTCTGTGTATTTATGGACATTGGACAGAATGTTTCTGTACATTGGACTGGGGTTAACTTTGGAAGCAGTTTGTGGGCTTTAGTTAGATAGGAGTTGACTTGGACTCTGTGACCTGTGTGTGCATGTGTATGCGTGTGCTCAGTACATTTTTTTTTTTTTGTTGTCCTTTTTCTGCTCGTGGTTCTGAATATTCCTGGGCTAAAATGAAAAAGAAGCTGAGCGGCTGGGCGGCTGCAGGGCAGGACGCTGTGGGCTTAATGTCTGCTTTGCACTCGTGTGGAATAACACAGTGTACCAGCGAGAGCGCTTTAGAACATTCCTCTCTGCTTCCTTGTGTTTGTCAGGCTCTCAACAGCAGCCTGTGGTGGAATCTGTGAGGCTGTGAGCTGATTGGTGGTCTTCTCTGCTTCCCCCCCCCCCCCCCCCAAAAACAACTTCTGCTTGGAATTTCCCTTTGAAGCAGTGCCGTTCGCCATTTCGAGGCCAGCACTCGTTTCTAGACCTTTCTAAAGCAGGGTCTCCATTTTGCAGCCTCTCTTAAGGAAGGGCATCTGTTGCCTCAAAAAGTGGGCCTCTTTTACTGCCCCTCCAAGGCCGAGCCTCGGGCCCTCTGCCCCCTGCCATCTGTGGGCCTCTTTTACTGCCCCTCCAAGGCCGAGCCTCGGGCCCTCTGCCCCCTGCCATCTGCGGGCCTCTTTTACTGCCCCTCCAAGGCCGAGCCTCGGGCCCTCTGCCCCCTGCCATCTGTGGGCCTCTTTTACTGCCCCTCCAAGGCCGAGCCTCGGGCCCTCTGCCCCCTGCCATCTGTGGGCCTCTTTTACTGCCCCTCCAAGGCCGAGCCTCGGGCCCTCTGCCCCCTGCCTTCTTTGAGGCTCCACTCTTCCTGGCTGAGTGCCTGCATGCCGTCCACGTCACGTGACCTCCGTTCACGTCACGTGACCTTTGTCCACAGTCTCGCACAAGGTCTGAAGATCGTTGGGTGTGCTTTCTGGTGTGCTGGACATTCAGTCCTGATGAGTCATGGCTGTGGAATTGGGGAAAAAATGGCATGCGCCAGGGGGAGGGGAGAAGGAGAGCATGAGGGAGGAGTTTCCTTTCAGGACGATTACCCAGTCCACCTGTGAACTCATCAGAGGTGGAAAATCCAGGTTCAGAAAGTAAAAGCCCTCCCCAGTATTTTGTGCCAGTCACCTGGATTTGCTAATTAGCACAATTCTTCTGCCAGGAGGCAGAACTCATTGGTGAAATCGGCTGGCTGAGTTCATGGGTTGAAGAAACACATGGCTGGGCTTTTACTTTCTGACCCAGCCACTGGAGGCTATTGCGAGGTGACTGCCCAACGCTGATCACTGAGGCCACAGTGAGCGGGACTGTGGGGATTACGGACGGGAGACAGCCACGGGTGCAGCCACCCGCCTCCCTCATGCCATCTGAATGAAAGGAGGAATAACACTGAATACTGTGCTGACTGACGTGAACCACCCCCCCCCCCCCCCACCCCCACCCCCCCCCCCCCCCCCCCGCCACAAAATCTTGATGTCCTTCTTTCATCCTGTGCACCAAGGTGACACCACAAGTCTTCCAGCCTCTATATGGACAGCGACCCTCCTGGCAGTCTGGTTGCCAAGAGACTCTCGTCACCATGGCGCCCAATGTGTGAGACCATTACAGGGCCTGTGTTGCCATGGAGAGGGGCGCAGAGGGAAGTGCTTTAAACGCATGCCGCTCTGTCACGGCGCTTCGACCTCAAGCTCTTCCCAGGTGGCTGATTGACGACACTGGAAACAAATGTTCCGGCATCCATTTTGTATGACTAGCAGCGGCAGGCATTTGTGAAAGATGACTGTTTGGGCTGGACTGATCCAGGGTGTGTCAGAAGGGACAGCTGGACCTGCTCACATTGGCTTTCCCAGCTCTGGGTATTTAGAACAGGTCTGTTTTCAAGCAAACCGAATCCCTCAAATGTGTCATCCTTACTGCCTCAAGTGTGTGCGTTTGGCCTTCTGGGCAAGGGTGGTTAGGCAGGAATTCATCCAGTTTGCTTCTGAAGGACAGGAAGTCTACAGGCCCCGCCCCCCCCCCCCCAAATCTCCAACTCACGGCCTGAAAGCTGCTGAGCATGAAAATCTGCCTCCTCCCGACTGCTGTGAGCTTCAAGCAAATGCAAACCCGCCATGTTTGCTGTAGGAGTGGCAATCGTGGTTAAAGGACGCCTGGGGTCTTGAAAAAATGAACAATGTCAACGGACTCCTGAGGGAGGGCCTTTATTCCCACACCTGAAGGTCTACGTCCATGACAAAGCCAGCCCTTTCAAAGCTGCCCCAAGAGTAACAACTGGCAACCGCAAAAGAAGTTTCTAGAACTCCCCTGGAAACACTTAGAATGGATGGCTGTTCAAACACTGAACATTTGAGTTGCCATGATCCGTTCAAAATGATCATATGAGGGACGTATGGTCTTAAGAGAGGAGTAACCACTTATCTTTTAGTTACTTTCGTGATTCCTTTGGATGTGGTATTCCTGAGACTTGCTGAGTCTCATTTGCATTTGCACCACAGATTGAGAAATGTGAATGTGTAAAACCAAGGAGGAAGGGAGTCTGCCATTCCTGTCGGTGGGAAGCGAAGCATTGTGGGACTGAACTGTTGAACATTTTCAGCGGCTGGATCTGCACTCCTCAGGAAATGGTTGCACGGCTTGTTGCCACAGTGTGGAATTCCAAACTCTTCTGTGTGCTTAGATGGGGGGAGGGGAAAGGAGGGGAGGGGAGAGGGGGGGGAACTGCATCCTGTATACCAGCCTCTCTGTGTGCATCAAATCTTTCTCTCTCCTCTTCTCGGCACTAATCAAGTTTCTTTCGATTGGTTTCAATGTCTTTGGAGGACGGCAGTTCTGTTGGTGTGTAACTGTTGGAATTGTCCCCCGGGCTCAGCAGCTCTGTGTGAAAACCGTTGCTGAAGATTCACTGCAGCCCTGTTGAGATTCAGAGCGCACCAGGGGGCCCAGTAAACACCAGTGCACCCTGACGTGGACGGAGAAGACGACAGACTCCTGTGTGCTTTGCCACCCCGGCCAGGACCCACAGACCAGCTGAAACCTGCTGTTGACCAAGTCAACCTCTATTACCTCTTCCTGGCCCAGGCGGTGCATTCCTTGAGCTCAGCCAACTGGCCGTTGGGTGATTTATTTTTATATTTTTATTTTTTTGGGCCAGGCAGTTGGCAAAGCCGAATCCCTCCAGGCTCAGGCACTACGTGGTAATGATTAACAAAAATTGACAAATTTTATGCATTAAAACCAGGCACATCTTCATATGCAGTCCCCAGGTAGGGAGCACGAATAGGACTCTGATATGGCACATTGGTAGCAGAGCATTCAAATGAAATCTCGTTTCCATAAAAAGAGCAGTGGTAAGGGCTGGCCAGGCCATGGCTGTGGGCTCTCGTCTGAGATGAACGGCTCCTGTGTTCCCTCCACTGAAAGGTGCACTTGGAGCAGGGGGGGGTCTGGTGGTGGTCCTGTCCGTGTCAGGGGAATGGCAGTGCTGGGGCCCCAGGGTGGAGCGAGGGGGGGGGGGGGTTCTGGTGGAGGTCCTGTCAGTGTCAGGGGAATGGCAGTGCTGGGGCCCCAGGGTGGAGCGAGGGGGGGGGGGTTCTGGTGGAGGTCCTGTCCGTGTCAGGGGAATGGCAGTGCTGGGGCCCCAGGGCGGAGCGAGGGGGGGGGGGGGTTCTGGTGGTGGTCCTGTCCGTGTCAGGGGAATGGCAGTGCTGGGGCCCCAGGGTGGAGGGGTGCAAAGTGGTGCCGCTGCTTTGTCCAAGTGTCACCAGCAGAAGTCGGCGAACACGTTTCAACCTGCGAGGCTGCGAATGACACCTGTCACTCAGGTGAGGAGCCTGGCATTCGCACAGTTTACTGTCAAGCTGACTTAAGCCTGCTAAGGTGGACATTACGCAGTGGACAGAATCGGCTCAAATGCACCTTATGAACACTGGTGGAAGGTTTCCTGTTATTTGGAAGTTGTGCTTATCCCTCTAAGGTTTGTGAGACCACATATGTGACTAGAATGTTCTGAACTGAACATTCTAATGCCGATGTCACAAATCACTACTGGTGATTGAAAGCAACGAAGTTCTAGAACACTGACTTAGAATTCTGAAAAAAAGGGTAAAGGTGCTACCAATGGTGGTCTCTGGGGAATGGGGGGGGGGGGGCAGCAATGAGGGGAAATGAGGAAACATAAGGATGTAAATATTAAAAAAAGAAACTTAAAAGGCCACTGCATTATTAGCAGCAATTATTTCAGCAACTCCTCTTCCAATGAAGGAGAATTTTATCCATACTGAACTTGCTAAATTTTTTTTTTTTGTCCTCGTTGAACAAATGCTAAGGTATGTACTAGTTTAAAGATTTTGTGAAGTGAAACTTGCATTTCCTCTTTCAATGGTGTGTCTACTTCTGGACGCATCTTGCTTTACTTTGACTTCACAGTGCGCCACGTGTCTCCTTTCAGGGGGCTGGCCCAAGCCTTTTAAAAGGGAAAAGATTACGGAGGCAGACCCAGAGCTCTGGGATTGGGATTGCTACCAAATAAAACATTTCGCACATTTCAATTACTGCTAATAAGATTAGTCGGGTACTGTCCGTTAATTGGTGTGAATGTGTGCTATAGTTTACCTCGCACTGCTTGTGTGTGTGTGTGTGTGTGTGTGTGTGCGTGCGTGCGTGCATGTGGTGTGCGTGTGTGTGTAGCATACAGAAAGAACAACAGCAGAAAATGGTGTGAAGTCTGCCAGTTACTCTGAAAGAGTCGCTGGTTGATTTCCATCTATTTTTAGCAAAGTGTTCAGACCGCAGCGGCAAAATGGAGGAACCCGAGTGAACTGGCACATTCCAGCTGTGGCTGAGCGCATAATTACACCCAGCCCAACACGACAAGGGTTTCTGTCAAATACCTGTTTTTCACAGCGGTACAACACCTGGGTAGAAAAGAGGGAAGCAGTGCGCAGCAGCTTCAGGGATCGGCACTGGTGTGTAACCGTACTGCACAAACAGAGAAGAGGTCCGACTGAAGCACCCCTACTGTCAGCTGCACCTAACCCCCCCCTCCAGGCCCCCCCTCACGCCATCGCTCTGCTCCTGTCCCCTGCACCTAACCCCCCCCTACTGTCAGCTGCACCTAACCCCCCCCACGCCATCGCTCTGCTCCTGTCCCCTGCACCTAACCCCCCCCCACGCCATCGCTCTGCTCCTGTCCCCTGCATCTAACCCCCCCACGCCATCGCTCTGCTCCTGTCCCCTGCACCTAACCCCCCCCCAGCCCCCATACCCCCCGCTGCCCCCCCCACGCCATCGCTCTGCTCCTGTCCCCTGCACCTAACCCCCCCCCAGCCCCCATACCCCCCCCACGCCATCGCTGTGCGTGTGCCAGCTCAGGGCTGTTGCACTCAGACCTTCAGTCTCGAGCGTTTCTCTATTTCCCTCCTCTCCCCCTTTTACGGCAGGAACCTGCCCCAGAACCAGAACCGGAGGCGGAGCCTGAGCCGACCCCCAAACCCGCCCCGGAAGAGGAACCTGTTCCTGAACTCATCCCGGGAGACATCGAGGACATCGAGCCCGAATCCCTGGACAAACCCCAACCGGAGGAGGAGCCCGCCGGTGAGACAGAGCATAACGGTATGGTGGTGCTGTGGGGACGTTCCTGGGTGGAAAAATTCAGGAACAGCTGGTGGGGTTTTAAGCAAATGACCTTAATGCATATTTACGTGGGGAAGAATAAAAAATAAAAAAAATAAAAAAAGAATAACAAGCCACATTATCACTTATGTTTTTATTAAGCCTGAACATCGCTGTTTGTAGGCTCAGGACATCCTGTCCAAGATGTTTTCAGATCCTGTGCTGTATATTTGCATTTTTACCGGGTATTTTGTTAACATTATGGTATGGTTTTGAGTAAGGAAAACTGAAAATGCTGAGTAAGCATTTGACTACCGCTGCTTGTGGAGTTGTGACAACCGTGCGAGCGGGTTTGCATACGACCACCAGAGCTCTGCTGTGGAGCAGAAACATTCCCAGGGTTCTACCAGTGCCTCTTCTCTCACGTTCGAAAAATATTTCCCTCTTTACCTCACTGCACAGGAGTGCGAGAGAGAGAGAGAGAGAGAGAGAGGGAAGTGTGCTGAAGTTCAGCACAGGCTTTGACTCTCCCACTGGTACAGCACAAAAGGGAGCATTCATACACTCCCACTGACACATATACCCAAACACTCCTGCTCACTGGCACTCACTCACTGACACACACACACACACACACACACACACACAGGCACTCACTGATACACACAGACACACACACACACACAGGCACTCACTGATACACACACACACAGACACACACACACACAGGAACTCACTGATACATACACACACACACACACACACACACACACACACACTGATACACACTGACACACACACACACACACACACTGACACACACACACTCACTGATACACACAGACACACACACACACACACACACATTACATTACATTACAGGCATTTAGCAGACGCTCTTATCTTACACAACTTTTTTTTTTTTTTACATAGCATTTTTTACATTGTATCCATTTATACAGCTGGATATATACTGAAGCAATGCAGGTAAAGTACCTTGCTCAAGGGTACAACGGCAGTGTCCTTACCCAGGAATCGAACCTGCGACCTTTCGGTTACAAGCCCAGTTCCTTACCCACTGTGCTACACTCACACAGACACAGACACACACACACACAGGCACTCACTGATACACACTGACACACACACACAGACATACACACAGACACACACAGGCACTCACTGACACACACACACACACACACACACACACACACACACAAACACAGGCACGGTAACCTGTAACCCACACTGAGCAGAGCTTTGTATGCATCCACCTCCTGCAACAAAACAACCCCGGTTCTCCAGTTTCCCCACTGAAAGGCTCAGCTCCATAATGGCTGAAGATCATGTGCTGGTGAACGGCCTTGAAGGTTGGGCTAGCGGGGATCTGCGTTTGTGGAGTCTCTCTGCCTAACACAGAGGTATCTGAAGTTAGGGGGGGATGATCTACTTAAAGAACAAATATCCACTTTACCCCAGGGGTTTGCACAGCTGTTAACATCATTTGAAGCCACCGGTATGATGTTTAAGCTCAGAGGCTTTATGGTGGTCCCTACAGCACAGAAATTATGTCCAACACATGCAAATACAAAAACACGAGGGGGGGGGGGGGGGTGTTATTCAGGCTACACTTTAATGTGACCTTTTCAGAAACATCATATGCTAATTTATGGTTATTGCATTTAAACTACATTTAAATAAGAACCATTCCATCCTGTTGATTTTCATCCCAACAACCAAGTCATTGCAACATTTGTTTATGTTTGACGTATTTATGGTAAGTTTCTCAAGTGGGCGGCACAGACACAAAATGTTATGCCTGTCATGTAAGCTCCTAAGTTTTGATTGTAGACACACAAGAGTAGCCTTTTCTGTATTTGTTTCAGGAACAAAGACGTGTGAACTAAGATATCACATGACAGCAACAATTTAGAACATATTAGAATGATTGTAATAATAAAGGATAAACAATGGCTATGCATATTTTAAGTGTGTTTACACTGTCGCTTGCACTTACTTCTCAAACACGTATTATTGGAAAACGTTGCCACGCAGTCCTGGTCTGTGGTGGGTGGCGGTTCCGATGATGCAGTACCTTTCCTTGGCTGCAGATGACAGTGCGGAGCACGACTTGTCCCCAAAGTACAGCCCTGGGAAGAAGAGGACCACCCAGTTTGAAGAGATGATGACCAAGGAGGAGCTGGAGGAAGAGCAGAGGTAAGAGGCGTGGCTTAAACCCAACTAACTCCTCCCTCCTTCCATTTTTCTCTCTCCTCACCCCATCCTCTGCTTATTTGTGCAGTCTATTGCAGTACTCTACACATTTGCCATTATAAAAGTCATGCCCTGAGAGATAACTGGCAGGATTCCAGAGGGCTATTTGAACATTCAGGCACAGAGGTATTTAGAAGGGTGCTTTGGGTACACTCTGTATCTATAATAGTCAAAGTTTATTCCATAAAGGCACTCGCTCAGAGAGCAGACTCTGCCCCAAAAGCCCTGACATCGCTCATTTGAATATGGGAAGAATCATTGACTACTTCTGAGTCTGTATGAAGAATTTTCCATATGTGGATAACTTGGAGACCCTTTATACTGGAGACGAGGAGGCGAAAGCACAGTTCCATCGCTGGCCTGTTTGGGGAAAGGGACACGGTGAACGTGTTGTCAGTGGCGATAAAAGAATACGATATAAATGTTAAAAGGTTTTTAAAAGAAAATCTGTTATTCCCCTCTGGAGTCAGTGGAGCTGTCGCCCTTTGTCTCTCGTTGCTAGGCGACTTTCATGATGCCTAACATCAAACAGCCATGGTTCCAAACCCTGTCCTTGGAGATTTACCAGCCTGTAGCTTTTCACTCCAACCCTAACAAAGCACACCTCAATTAGGCTGCCAATTAGCGTAGAATCAGGTGTGCCAAAGAGGGGCTGAAATAAAAAAAACCTACAGGCGGGTAGATGTCCAGGAACAGGGTTGGGAACCGCTGCTATAGTCTATGTCCAAAGCAGCTTACTTGCCTACTATTCAGTATACAACTTGTATACACAATAGTAGGTAAGTAAGTTGTTTTGGACAGGGCCATACGGACCTTATCCATTGTAGTGGGTGACGTGGCCAGCAAGGTGCACTGGATTACCTGTGCATGCTTTTTTTAACCACACTGCTCCCTGCATGTAGATGGCTGGTCTTGCACACAATGAAGTGGACTTTGATGAAGCAATTCATGCACATATTGAGTTTTATCCTTTTTTTCTTCCTGCAAAAACAAAAACAGTGGAAGTGGAATGTTCATTGGCAGTTGTCCCAACTAGCTGTGTCTAACTGTTTCTCCCATAAAACGCCTAATAATTAACTGCTGAATAATCAATAAATCAAAAACCCATTACACATATGACTACCTTGATAACTATTTGCTTTTATGAAAAATAAAGTAAGATAAATAGTTAAATGCAAAAGTATTGGGACAGTGACACATTTTGTTGCTTTGGCTCCAGATGGCCAAGAAACACCTTTGTCCCTTAAAAAAGTATGTAGAAAATTCATTGCAAATATATCTATTGTTTAATCATATATAGCAATTGTTGTTTTGTATTTGCATAATCCATGTTTATGGCATCGAATACATATCAAACTGAGTGAATTGTTTCCACCTGCCCACTACACTAGGCTGCAATTACAGCAAGATCAGCGAAACAGTCCTTAACACTTAACCATATATCATCCCTACACAACTCATACCAATTCATTCCGAAAAATACTTTACAGCATACTCTATTGGCTAGCCCTAATGACGCTAGCCCTCTAACTAGTTAGCATTGCCACACGCTTAAGACGTACTGATAAATTACTAGTTGCATTCGTAAATGATCAGTCGTAAATGATCAGTTCGGTATCTCAGTAGCAATAGCAACCACATGTATAACATTTATATTTATATACCGTACTCTTAGAGCTTACTCTCTTCCGTGTTGTTACCCTGTTTGTCGTTCACTAACTTTACTTTAAGACAGCACTGTGTATAGCTAACTACACAGATCGCGAGTGCAGTTTAATGTAACCGAACCAAACCCTTTTTTACACACGAAATATTAATATACATACATAGAACTAAACAGAAGGTCGTGGTGTAATATCGTGAAGACTACTAAGTAGCTATGACTGTAACTATTATTTACACGTATTTAATGTGGCCCTATAGACTGTTACAGTTCGCAAATACAAAAAGGGCGTAAATTGAAAACTGGCCGCTGCTTTTCTCAATTGACGGTAATGCATAGAATTAGCTCCAGGGCGTTTTATGAGTGCCCTCTGTCGGCGTGGTGGTGTCACTTTACCCTGATTATTTACAGGTTGCTGATGAATGGGTGAAATAATACATTTTATTTTGGGGGGGGGGGGGGGGGGGCATACTTAAGGATTTTTTTTAAACTGAAATATCTCTTTGCGCCACACTGGCATGGTATATTTTGGAGGAGAGCAGGGGGGAAAGCATTCACGGTTCTGTCCGGTCCAGAGTTCACAGATCTCTCTTTGGGCCTGTTCGTGGCTCTCTCCATTCTTGCGTAGAGGTCCCAGCCCTGCCCGTACGATTTCAGGAGAAACGTGCAGAGACCTTAGATCAGCAGTACTTGTGCTTCAAATTACATAATAGTCTAACGTGTTATGTAACACGGAACACAGGTCTTCAGTCTGGTCGGTTCTGCATGTGAGAGGCCCAGGGGAGTGTGTTGGGAACAAGAGCGTGTGTGTGTGTGTGTGTGTGTGTGTGTTTGTGTGTGTGGGCACACGTGTGCATGTTCTGTGTGGGAGTGGAGTGGGAGGGGGTGTCGGTGTGTATGTGCGTGAGTGTGAGAAGGCATGTTCGTGTGAGTGGGTGGGTGTGTGTGTGTGCACGTGCATGTATGTATGTGTGTGTGTGAGCAAGCGAGTGAGAGTGGGAGGGTGTGTGTGTGTGTGAGAGTGGGAGGATGTATGTATGTGCATGTGTGTGTGAGAGAGAGAGTGAGTGAGAGTGGGAGGGTGTGTGTGTGTGTAAGAGTGGGAGGATGTGTGTATCTGTGTGTGCGTGTGTGTGTGAGAGAGGGAGAGTGACAGTGGGAGGATGTGTGTATCTGTATGTGCGTGTGTGTGTGTGTGAGAGGGAGAGTGACAGTGGGAGGGGTGGTTTTACATCTGTCTGTCAGGTCTCTCTCTGATTGGTGGCCCTGATTCATCTAACAGGGGGATTTCATCATGTCCCTAAAATAAACCCCTGTCTCAGAGTGGGGGAGGGGCTGGAACCAGGTTTGTGCTTTATTGTGTTCCCATGGAGCAGAGAAGAGGGGCGGGCGTTGGGGGGTGGGGTGGTGAGGGGGGGTTTGTGAGCGAGTATGGGGGGGGGGGGGTGTTGAATTCAGTGTTCCAGCTGGTTTTCCTTTTTTGTCTACTCTGCCTCATTTGTTTGAACGGAGGAAAATATGAACATCCTCCCATGTCAGAAATTTCAATTGACATTTAAATATTATTTGCAAAAACTGCAGCTGTGTCCCCTCCGAGTGCCCCACGTAAGGACTTTATAACCCATTTACCTGCACACAGTGCCGTGGAACCCATCGTCCTCACTGAGTTCGGTCTGTGGGTGTCACTAAAAGGCCCCAACATCGTCCTCACTGAGTTCGGTCTGTGGGTGTCACTAAAAGGCCCCAACATCGTCCTCACTGAGTTCAGTCTGTGGGTGTCACTAAAAGGCCCCAACATCGTCCTCACTGAGTTCGGTCTGTGGGCGTCACTAAAAGGCCCCAACATCGTCCTCACTGAGTTCGGTCTGTGGGTGTCACTAAAAGGCCCCAACATCGTCCTCACTGAGTTCGGTCTGTGGGCGTCACTAAAAGGCCCCAACATCGTCCTCACTGAGTTCGGTCTGTGGGTGTCACTAAAAGGCCCCAACATCGTCCTCACTGAGTTCAGTCTGTGGGACTCACTAAAAGGCCCCAACATCGTCCTCACTGAGTTCAGTCTGTGGGACTCACTAAAAGGCCCCAACATCGTCCTCACTGAGTTCAGTCTGTGGGTGTCACTAAAAGGCCCCAACATCGTCCTCACTGAGTTCAGTCTGTGGGTGTCACTAAAAGGCCCCAACATCGTCCTCACTGAGTTCGGTCTGTGGGTGTCACTAAAAGGCCCCAACATCGTCCTCACTGAGTTCAGTCTGTGGGACTCACTAAAAGGCCCCAACATCGTCCTCACTGAGTTCGGTCTGTGGGCGTCACTAAAAGGCCCCAACATCGTCCTCACTGAGTTCGGTCTGTGGGCGTCACTAAAAGGCCCCAACATCGTCCTCACTGAGTTCAGTCTGTGGGACTCACTAAAAGGCCCCAACATCGTCCTCACTGAGTTCAGTCTGTGGGACTCACTAAAAGGCCCCAACATCGTCCTCACTGAGTTCGGTCTGTGGGTGTCACTAAAAGGCCCCAACATCGTCCTCGCTTTTTCTCAGAAAAACTTATCCCAGCCGTGACGCAGCTGTTCAGCGTGGGCTGGCAGGGCGAGGTGTGCAGGTGTGCTGTGTGCAGGTGCGCATGTGCGCCAGTGTGCCAGTGGTTCTGGTGTGCAGGTGTGCAGGTGCCAGGTGTCTATGCCTGACGGCCTGTCTCCTACGTTTATCTCTGCAGGATAGAGATCACACCTGACTTTACCTCTCTTTAAGCATGGCCGACCAGGTAAATCCACCTACCCCCCCCTCCGCCCCCTCCCCCCCCCCCACAGCACTCTCCACATGCCATTGGTGTAGCACATGGCCCCCCTTCTGTACCACTGGCTGCTAACAGCTCCACACTGGCCTTTTATTAATGTTTCCATGTTATTTGGTGCCTTTGGCTCAACTGTAATGTAGCTGATCCACAACTTATCAGTTTGCTAAATGGATTATAGGTGAAATGGCTTTCCTGGAACTGCTCTGTGAGAAACGTCTAAGTCTTTGCCTGAACATGTTTTTCCTTTTTTAATACACCAGGGCTGAAGATCTCCCTTGACTCTCACTGTAATGATGATGAAATATCTTTAGTGTCTATTAATTAAGGATTGGTTTATAATAGTTACTTCTTGTATCACCCACAGGCAATTCTGTATTTTAAAGTCCCGTGCAGACAGAGGTGAAAGCCTGCCCTCTGCTGGACAGTGAAAAAAGTGCACTTTATTCTGTGCTCACATTGCCTTGCGAAGCTTTGTGTCCTCCAAGTTAAAACTGCATAAAAACTGTGCATACTTTATCCAGTAGGTACAGGTAAATAATGTTCACTACTTGTTAAATTTCTTTATTACTTTTTGGCTAGTCACTGGCAGGTGCTGCAATGCCGTTCTCACCCACTTGTTCCTGACTCCCGCTGTCTGTGGCAGGGATGTCTGGTCTTATCTGGTGTGGGTGCAGGTTTTAGGTTTTAGCCCAGCACTATGATGCTCGATTCCACTTATCAGGGTCTTGATTACAGACCGTGGTTCGTCAGTTAGCTGAATCGGGTGTTGTAGTGCTCGGCTAGAACAAAAACCTGTACCCACAACAGCCCTTTTCGGATAAGTTTGGAAATGTATCCCTGAATTTTCCAAATACTAGTCCACTAGGTGGCAGTATTTGGTCAAGAAAGAAAAAAGTTAAGATTTGTTCAGAAGGTACTTCAGCTGCCAGAAGACTGTAGAGAAGAATAGCAGCCACCTGATTATTTCTTCATATCAATGCAGTGCTGTTTTTGGCCGTCAGTTTCACACGCACCACAGTATTTTCCACTGTGTTTAACATGGTTACACTGCGAGCTGCGCTCCCCATCTCTACTGCACTGGAAGGGAAGCTGTAAATGACGCTTCTGGTATAAAAGGCCCCCATGTTGCATCGCAGAAGGAAAATAATCAGCATGATGCTTCATCGCATAATACTTTATCCCTTTGAAGAGTAGGTTTTTTGTAACATTTGTTTTTCAAAATTTAGTCTGTGTTCTAGAACTCCACTGCTTTCGGTTCCCAGTAGTGATTGTGACATCATCAGCATTAGAATGTCCAGTTAAGAGCATTCTAACCACACATTTATGAACTTAAAAGGTTAATCGTGAAAGAAATAGGAAATGGTTCCACTCTCTGTACTTCCTACTTTCTGCTTAACCCTGGTGCATGTGACTCCCCCCCCCCCCCCCCACCACACACAAACACACCCACAATGAACCCTTTAACAGACCAGACAGTTTCGCTGGTTTACAAAGCGCATGTTAACTTGATGTACCCATAAAGGTTGGTGGAGGGCACACTAATACTCTCTGCCCCCTCCCCCAATGCTGCTGTCTCTCCCCTGCCCCTCGCGTGGTGCTGCTCGGGGGGGCCGGGGGGTGTTTCTGTTCAGGGGTTTGTGTTCAGGGGTGGCGGGGTTTCTGCTCAGGGGTGGCGGGTTTCTCTCTAGGGGTGGTGAGGTTTCCCCTGGCTTTTCTCTGGTTCTGATCTGCACCACACGGCCGAGCTGCTCTGGGTTTGCCTCCGCTCCTAATCCTGCATGTCCTGCATGATTACTAAACCTGCTGAGCCGGCCCTCAGCCAGCGCCTGTACTGGTGAGTCCTCCGCTCTGGCTCCCCTCCCCCTCCCCCCCCACCCCACCCCACACTGACTCTGTCTGCACCACCCATTACATTACATTACAGGCATTTGGCAGACGCTCTTATCCAGAGCGACGTACATCAAAGTGTGTTTGTTTGGTTCTCTTAGGCTTGTTTGGTTCTCTTAGGCTTGTCACGGTGTTGGGTTTAACTGGTGGCATAAGGTGCACAAGCCTACAACAGTGTAGCTATCTCCATACCATCAATAAAAGTATTTTGAAACAAAAAAAATGTTTTAAGTGCACTTGCTGCAAGGCTTCAACTTTGATGTTATTAAATGAATATAAGCACATCATATTCACGTAATGCTCCAGTCATATATTGCCAGTTCTCCTCAATTAGGCCATTATAAAAATAATAAAATTATTTTCATCACAAAATTGTGCATTTTCAACTTTATTTAAATTGTGGATGAATACATTCTTTGTTCTCTGCACTCACACTTAAGAGAATATTCACAGCACAGATCTACAATGTGCAGATTTTGTCATTTAAATGATCTTAAAGTGGAGGATTTTTTGGCCTTTATTGCAGGTTGTGCCGAAAGCTAATGTGGTAGTTAAGAGTGGCATGCATTTTTTCATTATCTGATTAAAATTGTTTTTACTACATTTAATTTATCATTTAATCTCCCTTAGATGATGTGAAGGTGTGTGTTTACGTTCCAGTGGATTATTCAGATTGTTAGCACATGTTCAGGAAAAGTAAAAACCGGTTAAATCCGATGATACGGGTAATGCCAGTTTCAGTGGTGTTCCAGAGGGATGTAACATGTCGAAATAGTAACACCGTGACTAGCCTAGTTCTCTTGACGGAGGGCATTCTTTGTGTGTGTGTGTACGGTATGTATTAATCGTGGAGACACTGCACCATTTGCAGAGTGAAACTGTGCTTCATACCATACATGACATGGAAGCTATCTGATGCAGCCCTGATGTCTGAAGTGGCAGTTTGAATAGCGGTTGTGATCACCTCTCCTTTTTTCTTTCTTCCCGCAGTATGGAGGAGTAAACAGAAAACGATGAGCCCCAAAATCACCCACACGCCCCCCACCCCAAGAAGACCCCCCCTCCCCAGAAGACCCTGCCCAGAAGCGCCGCTTTTGTTGATTGTCTGGTGACTGTACCATTGTTTGAAAAAAAGAAAAAGAAATTAATGTTGTTCTTTGTTTTTTGTTGTTTTTTTCCCTTCCTCCTCTTGTTTTTGGTGGCCTGGAAATGAAAGGCCCGCTTACACTTGAGCCCAGTAAATCTGACGTAACACCCCCCAGTGTGCCTTACTGCATTCACCCCTCCCGCCCCATTCTCGCCCGCCATCGCACCCGCTGCCAAGCGCCCGTCTCCTGACCCGGGCACCGTGCCCACCCCCACTCCCCCCTCTGAACACGCTACAGAGAGGGCGCGCTTGGGCCTTGAACTACCCCGAAAATCCAAGATGGCCCCAGCGTAAGGGTGAGAACCTTGTGAATGACGAGGGCTGGCTCACTGAGAGAGCTCGACACCGTCACCATGCCCCGACAGGTGAGACAGGTAAAAAGGGAAAACACCGGCTCTCTTCCCTCTCTCGGACGTCCATCGCAGCAGAAACAACATGGCAAAGTGACTCGTATGTGACACATTGTAGAGGTTTTTTTTTTTTTTTTTTTTTCTGTTGAATGAATTGTTCTGTTAAGACATTTTGTTGGCTTTTGTAAACACTTAATTAAAAGCCAAGGTTGTGTAAGCGCCTGTCTCTTCCTGTCTTGTATTAAACAGTGTAAGGCTGCGTGCCTGACTGACTGGACTGAGTAGTGGCAGCGTGGGCAGTAATCCCACAGCGATGAGCGCCTCGCTCTCTGCATCGGCCCTTCAGCCAGGATTCCCACCGCATGCCAGGGTCTCTCTCAGCGAATAGCGCTGAGCGTTTCATAGGCAACAGCGCTGAGCATTTCATAGGCAACAGCGCTGAGCGCTTCATAGCTAACAGCGCTGAGCGTTTCATAGCTAACAGCGCTGAGCGTTTCATAGGTAACAGCGCTGAGCGTTTCATAGGCAACAGCGCTGAGTGTTTCATAGGCAACAGCGCTGAGCGTTTCATAGCTAACAGCGCTGAGCGTTTCATAGCTAACAGCGCTGAGCGTTTCATAGGTAACAGCGCTGAGTGTTTCACAGCAAATAGCGCTGAGCGTTTCATAGCTAACAGCGCTGAGCGTTTCATAGGTAACAGCGCTGAGTGTTTCATAGGTAATACCGCTGAGTGTTTCATAGGTAACAGCACTGAGCGTTTCATAGGTAACAGCGCTGAGCGTTTCTCAGCGAATAGCACTGAGCATTTCATAGCTAACAGCGCTGAGCGTTTCTCAGCGAATAGCACTGATCGTTTCACAGCGAATAGCGCTGAGCGTTTCATAGGTAACAGCGCTGAGCATTTCACAACGAATAGGGCTGAGCGTTTCATAGCTAACAGTGCTGAGCGTTTCACAGGTAACAGCGCTGAGCGTTTCACAGGTAACAGCGCTGAGCGTTTCATAGGTAGCAGCGCTGAGCGTTTCATAGCTAACAGTGCTGAGCGTTTCACAGGTAACAGTGCTGAGCGTTTCATAGGTAGCAGCGCTGAGCGTTTCATAGCTAACAGTGCTGAGCGTTTCACAGGTAACAGTGCTGAGCGTTTCATAGGTAACAGCGCTGAGCATTTCACAACGAATAGGGCTGAGCGTTTCATAGCTAACAGTGCTGAGCGTTTCACAGGTAACAGCGCTGAGCGTTTCACAACGAATAGGGCTGAGCGTTTCTCTGGTTTTTGGCTGGACCGCAACAGCAGGGCCAGCCCTACAAATGCGAATGTCTGTGACTGACTGAGTGATGAAGTTACACCATTGGTCGGCTGGATCACGTGTGTTGGGTCCAGCCATATACTAGGTTTCCCAGTCTCATTATGGTTAAAGACAAGCCGACGCCCTCTCCTAGGGCAGGGTGCGACCCACCATCATCGTTTCCCTGTGAGCATTGTTGTCCTGTACGTCCTTTGTTTGAATGGCACTTTCCATACCAGCAGAGTGATGGAAAAACAATCTCCCTGGAGGGGGGTGGGGGTGGGGGTGGGGGTGTCTTTGCTTCACAGGTAAAACCAGGAAGCTCTGAAGGGGGATGGAAAGAAAAGCCCCCAGGCTGTGTCACCACCGTCTGAGCATGATGCCGCCACAGAACTGAATTTACAGGCAGTACAGGTTCAGCTGCCAACTGCTCTCTGTACACCGAGTGCTCTGGGGTTTTGCATGATCAAAACGGAGGCCTTTTCGACATCCATCTAGGGCTCCAATACTATTGTTCACAGTGGAGTCACATCACACGTGCCAATTCAGGTGAAGGGCTAATGGACTGTAAGGCACTTCCTCTCAAACCCAGTAATCATGCAGGACATGCAGGATTAGGAACAGAGCCAAAGCCTGACCGGTTAGTGCTGGCTGTCGTTCTGCAGCATCAGGAACTCAAAAGGCGGCTTTTTGGGTCCTGGCACACAAAGCCATTAAACGCAGTCAGCACCGTTAGCCAGACCGCTACCAGCACCGCTGCGCGCCAGCTAGCCAAACTGCACCAGTTTCCTTCAGCCTGCCAGCACCGTTAGCCAGACCGCTACCAGCGCCGCTGCGCGCCAGCTAGCCAAACTGCACCAGTTTCCTTCAGCCTGCCAGCACCATTAGCCAGACCGCTACCAGCGCCGCTGCGCGCTACCAGCGCCGCTGCGCGCCAGCCAGCCAAACTGCACCAGTTTCCTTCTGCCTGCCAGCGCTGAGCGCTCATAACCACTCATAATCGCTCATAACCGCTCACAACCGCTCATAACCGCTCATAACCGCTCATAACCGCGCACGTCCTCAGCGGAACGGGCCTGAGCCACAGCCTTCGGTCCACAGCAGGCTTAAGGCATACAGGGGTAACCCGGGGGTCTTAAAATACTTTATAAACGTGTTTGTGGTACTATGCAATTATTCCTTTTTTGTCAGGATATTCCTTGAATTTAAAAACACTGCTGCGTTCCCACCTCTGCCCCACCCCGTAACAGGCTGGGAGGACACTGGACTTTTTATGACGCCTATAACGTGAACTCAAAATAAAATGCTTCTGCCAGTTTCATGCAATAAAAATAAAATAAAAAATAATAAATGCAGCAGGTGGTAAAGGCATTGTTACAGTTCAGGGTAATTCAGGTGACATTAGAGGCACATTTCAGGGACCATTCTCTTCTGGTTCCCAGCGCACAGGTGTGACCCCTTAGCACAGGTACCCCGGCAGCACGATGCTCCTCACTGACTGCACTTATGAGGGTTAGCACAGACGTCAGGCATGTACACATATACAGTACTGTACGTCAGACTTGACCAACCCCACAATGAGTAAAAGCTTAGTGTTTAATTGGTTCGGGATTCATACGAATCACCAGTTTTTCTATGGGGAAGTCTCTTGAGTGATAAATGTTTTAATTTTTTTGTCATGCGCAGTTTTGATGGGATGGACTTGTGTGTGTGTTTCAGGGGTTATGTATGCCCTGTGTTTTAGGGGGTGTTCTTGAGTGTGTTTCAGGGGTTGTGTGTGTGTGTGTTGTCTTTCGGGGGGGGTCTTGTGTGTGTTTCAGGGGTTGTGTGTGTGTTGTGTTTCAGGGGGTGCTCTTGTGTGCATTTCAGGGGTTATGCATGTGATGTTTCAGGGGGTGCTCTTGTGTGCGTTTCAGGGTGCAGCAGGAGCAGCTGGCTGCAATCTTTCAGCTACTGAGGGAAAACCAGGAGACATTCGGCGAGGTGACTGAGGGGGACGTGGAGGAGCAGCTGAAACTGTACTCCATTTAGAGAGGGGAGCCCCCAGACAGACTGTAAAGGGGGGGGGGGGGCTGACTGTCCTCCTGCCTCAGCTGTGTTCTCATAGGGACAGCTCCCCTCTCCTTACTTGGACTGCTCTCCATGGCGACGAGCCAGATGACGTAATGGACTGAATGTGAAAAACAGATGTGATCTTGCCCAGTTTAGAACAGCTCAGATTACATGCGGTTTGGAGTCATTAGAGGCCCAGGTGCAAGCAGAAGAGCACAGGTTTCACGGCAATACCTTCTACCCAATTTCTAATTAAATGACAACCCTAGTGAGAGATTTTAATGCCCCACGCAGTATATTTGGTTGAGAATCGACAAAGATTACGAGATTGCCAACAAAGTACCTCAGTGGATCATGGCACTCAAGAGTTCTTAACGTCTTGGACTGGCATCTTGGTAGCCTGGGAATCAACTTTCCTCAGCCTTCTAAGCCTTTGGTTCACATAACACGGCTGTGGCAGTTAGGCATGGTTTATATGGTGTACTATTAGCTAATTATTCCTTTCCATATCTTAACTGAGGAGTGAGTGATCAGTTTGTTTCCATGGTCAGTTGTGCAAGAACTACAGACACTCTGATATCAAACACAGACTGAAATGCGGAAGACGGAAGACGAACGAGGAAGTAGTGTTGTTCCTTCAGTGCTTTCCGTGAGGCTCTTCATCGTTATTTTTCTCAGGAGAATAATTCTATACTACAGCACCATATCTTTGTTTAGCTTGTTGTAAGCCAATGGCATTTTATTAGCGACTGAATTGACTGTGAGCATTGAAGGGCAATCACCTGTGGTCCTGTGGGGCACCTGGCAGTCCACAGTAGATACTGTGCCATTGGCACGGTGTTACGGAACCATTCGCTTCGTTACAAACACCCAGCAGATGCTCTTACCCAGAGTGACACGCAGCAGTGCAGAACAGCAGGGCTGCTGTCAGGAACACAGAAAGGCAGTAACACGGTAATTGTGCTGTAACTGTAGAAAGAGCCAGGAGACAGATAAGCCCTTTACAGTCTAGCTTACGGCCTACACCCAGCTCTCTGCCTCCCTGGGCACACCCATCCCGTTTATTCCTGTCCTCCTGTCAATCATGCCTGTGTTCCCACATAGAAAAGGGCACTGTTTACACATGGTAATTTATGTAACCTGGAGGGGGTTATCCAAATATGTTAAGTTCACAGAAGCTACCGTGTTTTAATGGATCCATGTGGCTATGGTGCTCGTTCACATGCGACACTGTGGAATATGGAAATAAACTCCCTTAATGTGGAATGAGTGTTTTTGCGTAATTCAGTCTGGAGAATTTATATGGATCTGCTTGCTGTATGCATCGGAAAACTCATCACTTTAAAAAATAAAATAAAAATAACTGACAAAGTGCACAGCCCCACTAGATCATGGGGTTCGGTACAACTACAGCCAAGCCTCAGGCAAACTGCAGACAGGAGCTGGAGATGGGGTTTGTGTGTGTGTGTGTAAGTGCACTATGGTGGAGAGCTGGACATGGTGTGAGGGGGGGTGTGTGGTGTGTGTGTGTGTGTGTGTGTGTGGGGGGGTGGGGTGTGTGTGTCGGGGGGCGGTGGGGGGTGTGGGTTTTGTGTGTGGGGGAGGGGGGAAGGTGGGGTGTGTGTGGGGGTGGGGTGTGGTCTGTGTGTGTGTAGGGGTGGGGTGTGGGGTCTGTGTGTGTGTGTGGGGGGGTGTGGGGTCTGTGGGGTGTGTGTGGTGGGGGGTTGTGGGGTTTGTGTGTGGGGGAGGGGGGGAGGTGTGGTGTGTGGGGGGGTGTGGGGTCTGTGTGTGTGTGTGGGGGGGGGAGGTGTGATAGGATATAAGAGAGATATAAGATATACTTTTTATTGAACCCCGTGGGGTAGTTTGTCCTCTGCATTTGACCCATCCTAGTTACTTAGGAGCAGTGGGCAGCCACAGTGCAGCGCCCGGGGACCAACTCCAGTTCTGAGGCCAGTGCCTTGGTCAAGGGCACCTGCAGGAGCGCACCTAACATGCATGTCTCTGAGTGTGGGAGGAAACCAGAGTACCCGGAGTAAACCCACGCGAACACGGGGAGAACATGCAAACTTTATGCAGAGAGGATCCGGTCGGACCCAGATTCGAACCCGTAACCTCCTTCTTGCAAGGCAACAGAGCTAACCACTATGCCACCATGCCCGTCCTATGGTGTCTGTGTGTGTGTGTGTGTGTGTGTGGGGGTGTGTGTGTGTGTGTGTGTGTGTGTGTGGGGGGGGTGTGTGTGTGTGTGTGTGTGTGGGGGGGGGGGGGGTGTGTGTGTGTGTGTGTGTGTGTGTGTGGGGGGTGTGTGTGTGCGTGTGTTTGTGTGGGGGGGGGGGTGTGTGTGTGTGTGTGTGGGGTGTGTGTGTGTGTGTGTGTGTGAGGGGGGGCGTGTGTGTGTGTGTGTGTGTGTGTGGGGGGGGGGGGGGGTGTGTGTGTGTGTGTGTGTGTGTGGGGGGGGGGGGGGGTGTGTGTGTGTGTGTGTGTGTGTGTGGGGGGGGGGGGCCAGCGGGCATTCCTCAGGACCCCACATTCGTCTCCTTGGCGGCGGCTCTGGGCCTGTGTGCGGTCTGCGCGGACGGCCAGGCCCCGTTTGGCAGAAGGACCTTGTCTTTCGGCTCAAGGACCAATTAAAAACCCGCGCGCTGAGTCATTCCCGTTGCTAGGTAACTCCTGAGGTTTCTCTCTCTCTCTCTTTGAGGTTCTTTCATTCTTTTCATCCTGATAAAAAAGGGTCTTTCACTCCATCTGCAAGTCTATGAAATTGCCCCCTCAGACCCCCCGTGCGCGCTGCGGCTTTTCTGTGCGATTGTTCCGGGAACCTACCGGATCGGGGGGGGGGGGGGAGGGGGGGGGCTCACAATCCACGCTTCTCACGGTCGCAGAGGGGTTCACCGGCTCATTCCGGACAAGCTGACCTTGCTTGTGAAACATTTCAGTCGCTGTTCAGCTAATATTTTTAAAGAACTTTAAGAGCATTTTTAATGCCGTATACTGGTGAATTTGTGAAATATAAACATACTATTTGCACAGCTGAAAGCAGCTGTCATATAAGTTCAAAGCACCAAAAGAAAAAAGGTCACAATGCACAAAAAGAAAATAAAACAGCTATTTTTAATCAAAGGCATATAACGTCTTCACACCAGCAATGACTTTCTCAGGGTCGTTGGTGCATTCACACTCAAGAAAAGAATCTGAAAAACTCAAACACAGGAAGTGCCCACCCACTTAATTTTGTGACTCTCCCCTCACTGGTACCCGAAAGTCAGGTACATTACATAAACCTGTCACTTAAGAGGAGCATTGCACCTTTGAGTTTGTTCTATAGTCACATAGAGTAACAGAACACAAAGACCCGTGCTACAGACTAAACATGCAGAGGTGGCCCCCAGCTAGCTGCAGCTCACAGTACCTGCAGTCAGGGGCCCATTTTACCCAGAGGCCCCCTGGTGACAGGCTGCTGCGGCTGTCTGTTAGCATGTGTTAGCCAGCCAGTGGAGAGCAGCTGCAGTCAGGGGCCCATTTTACCCAGAGGCCCCCTGGTGACAGGCTGCTGCGGCTGTCTGTTAGCATGTGTTCGCCAGCCAGTGGAGAGCAGCTGCAGTCAGGGGCCCATTTTACCCAGAGGCCCCCTGGTGACAGGCTGCTGCGGCTGTCTGTTAGCATGTGTTCGCCAGCCAGTGGAGAGCAGCTGCAGTCAGGGGCCCATTTTACCCAGAGGCCCCCTGGTGACAGGCTGCTGCGGCTGTCTGTTAGCATGTGTTCGCCAGCCAGTGGAGAGCAGCTGCAGTCAGGGGCCCATTTTACCCAGAGGCCCCCTGGTGACAGGCCGCACCTAATTATCAGGCTTATCCCCTAATGAAGTGTGTTATAACAGGTTAATAACTCCCCTAATGTCCCCTAATGAAGCCTGTTTTATAACAGATTAATAAGGTGATTTTTGGTCACCAGCAGTTCTTCCATCAGCAATACTTGTAAGAAAATATGATACATACTGGAAAAGAAAGTGTCGTGTTTCTCTTTCACAGATATGAATGGATATTTTATCTGTTAACCATAAAAAAACTACCATGTAATGTCATATATACGTGCAAGCCATGCAGGTCAAGGTAACATGGCTACGGGCTAGTTTCCACCTCCGTGAGTAAAGTACAGACCTCCTCGCACCTCCACAGGTGTGGGTAGAGGAATGTGTTCCCTCGAGCCAGGGGAGGCAGGACACACTGACACAAAGGAGAGTACTATAGATATACGCCTGATTGCTATTATTTTTAATTACGAGTACAGCCATTGAGCAATAATACAGCATGTTTTTTTGTTCGTTTTTTTCTTTTTGGTTTTGGATTTTAAAATACTTTTATTATTTAAAGTGCTACCACAAAATTGCTCATCACACTTCATTTCACACTTAAATACTTGCTGTGTGTCAATCTGCGGCATGTGTGGAGCATGGGGTTGGTATTTTCTTACTACTGTACTTGAAGCCAGCCCTCTTGTCCTCGTCTCCACACCTCTTCTCTTTCTCTAGGGAGCGCCAGTGAAGAGAAGAAAAACAAACGGCTACCCTCCGACGGGAGGGTCGAGGATTTAAGCTGATTTCGCACTTTTTTGTTTGTTTGTTTTTCGTTTCTTTTCGTTTTGTATCGTTCATTAATTTATCCCCCGGCAAACTTGACAAACACCTGGAGGAGGCTGATGCGCGAGGCTGATTCCATTCGTATTCATGGTTTTGTTTTCTCTCTCCCGCGAGCATGAGAACGTGCACATGGAAGTTCGCTTTTCTATTGGGGATAGCGTGTTTTACCATAACCGCCTTTATCTACGGACACTATGACTTGGATTTCATACACAGTGGCGATCGCGTGATCCTGGGAAGGTAAATGCAGTCTATTGCGTAACATGAAATTTCTCTCACTTGTACAGTTCTCGCCCTCAAAGTTACTAAAAGCATGTCACATTACTTCTGATTAACTGGTGAATCTAGTCAAGGGAAAATGTTGGCTACTACCTACGTTACGTTTTCTGGTTACCTGAGAATGTATCATCAATCTCTGAGCTATCGTTCTGTCCAGTATAGCGCCCAGTATAGCGCCTGCTATCGAAAGTGAGTTTGCCAACTTTTGAAAAAGTGTAGTCCAGTTCGTTTGAAACAAACCAGGTATTGGGTTTTCAGTTCGGGTGCACTGCTTATTTCTTGAGACTTTACCGCCATAAACGAGGGATATTCTGTACAGAATATATATATATATATATATATATATATATATATATATATATATATATATATATATATATACACAGAACGTACTTAACGCACATCAATCATAGCCTACTGTAGACGCGGCGCTGTTACAGGTGTTACGGGCGTAAAATACGTTTCAAAACGCACACTGTTTACATCTCTTATTAAACTTATGATTCAATGCAGTATTTAAATAATTAATGATTATGGTATAATTTGACGAATTTACCTCTCACGGTGAAGCCTTTTAAAAACCTGTCTGAAATAGAGAACCTGATTAAGCTTCAGAAGCTCGGCAGCGAGGGCATGACCAGACTAGCTCCGCATTCCATAAAAAGAACAGAGGCGCAAATTCAGACATCGTGCACATTTTACGCACATTTTAAAGGAAGAAAACTCCCGAAATCTCTAAAACCAATGGACATACATGCTGATTACCCTCTTGCTCTGCCTGTCTGTAATTGACACTTTCTGTCATTATCAAAGAAGATGTCCGCTGTCCGCAGGCGTGTTCAAGGCTATTCAAGCCGTACAGTACCTGCAGCTGTTACTCCTGTCGGAGTATCCGGTAGATTTAGACTCTGCGCGCTATTTAGGGCGTTAAGTGTCAGTTTGGGTCTCTGATTTATAATAAAGCCAAACAGTGCATTAAACCGTGATGTGCAAGAACTCCATTTTTCCTCAGTTACATGTTTCCTCAGGTTATGTTTTATAACTTACAATTGTGTATTCCTGACCCAAAACCAGTTTATACATGCCACAAGTCTGTCCCAAACCAGCTGTGCAGTTCACTGTCATTGTAGAGGGAGGAGGACAGGTTTTACTGGATTTCCTCCACAGGCTAGACCAGCTGTACAAGTAACGTTGTTATCCACCTCTGGCACAACCCTGTGACATAAACTTATACTCTGATCAGTTTCCCTTTGTCACCTCTAGCTAGCCTGCTAACGTCCAAGTGGTAACATACATCTGAAAATATAATCAGATCGGACAGAAAATTACCCCACATAATCACAGTAGTTGGGATTGGTAAAATGACATGGAAAAATGGCCTGACATAATTTGAAAGGAACAAAATTACATTACATTACATTACAGGCATTTGGCAGACGCTCTTATCCAGAGCGACGTACAACAAAGTGTATAACCATAACCAGGAACAAGTATGACGAAAACCCTAGAGAGAAGTACCAGTCCAAGTGCAGGGAACAACCGCATAGTTCAACTTGGACCCTGAAGGTTAAACTGATTAACACTAACACAACGTGAACAGCAACAACGCAGTCTATGGAAAAAATACA
>CM077300.1:38433420-38518420 GCA_039654925.1 Anguilla pacifica
TGGTGAAAGTGTGTGGTTATGATGTTCTGGGGTGATGTCGTTTAGGTTTCTAAAATCTCCGCTCTTGAGGAAGAAGTACAGTCACCTGTACATGCCCAGCACAGGTGCGCTGATACTATTCACCGCCCTGCATACATGTGACCAGGTGAGTACCGGCCACCTCTTCAGCTCACAACTTCCTGTCGACTGCTTTACAGCTTCCTGTGGGGTATTCTGGTGCCAGACTAACTCAACGATGGGCAACCTCTACAAGAGATACCATGCCTGCTTGACGTTACGCACTATTCTGGCTGTTCAGCAATTTTTCTGACTGTATTTTGTTAAATGTACTCATGGTGTGATAGTTTGATTGACCATTGTTTCATGCAAAGTGTCCCATGTCCTTTGCCCTTTCTCTGTGCGTATGCGTGTGCCTCAGCCGTCTGAGGAACCGAACCTGAGACTGAAAGGCTCTCTGCTTCTCCCCGCCCAGGTGTCGGCGTACGGCTTCATCACAGACAACTACGGGGCCTTCTCCGATCACTACTTCGACAGGGTGAAGAAGCCCCTCATCTTCTACGTCAACCACGACATGCAGATGGAGGGGCGGGTGTGGGAGCAGCTGCACACACAGAAGGTCATGTGGCTGTACAAGAGGCCGTTGGGAGCGTGAGGCATGCTGGGATTGCGTTGGGGGGGGGGGTGCCTCTCACAGAGACCCCGGGCGCAGTGACAATCATTCTGTTTCCGTGCCTAATCCAAGAAAACCACTACTCACACACGAGGAACGGACACTGCAGCACCTCTCTGTTTGAGTTTTGTCAGGTCTGGGAACATTCTGGATTTTCCTTAACATGGAAGGTAGATTTTGGGCACACGGAGAATGCACGCTACTGACAGCCAGAGGCTTGCTAGCGCTCCCAGGGCACTGACACACCTGAACTGTAGCAGAATCTCAGGTGAGAGACAGATTAACTGAGAGAGTGACTGAGTGAGTGAGAGAGTGACTGAGAAATTAACTGAAAGAGTGACTGAGAGAGTTTGACTCTTTTTAAAACTTCTGTACTTTGTACACTGGTAAAACCTGCTGATATACTTCACTCCGTTAGTAATTTCTCTCTAATTTGTGTTAAAATGTAAAATCATTCCAAATGGACAGGGTTGTTTTTGTACTGACCGCTAATATATAGCAGCGTTTGAGACTTCTATTAAGCTTTTGGTTAATAAAATCCTTTGAAGCACATTCACCCGATGCTCTGGGTCAGCATTATAATCCCCACAGAGTCCTGTTTGTCTGACTATTGCTGCTGTAAGATTGCAGAAGGCAGAAATCTGGAGCACACTGATGCAAGATAAGCCCTGTAATGACTCTGATGAAGATACAGTAGTGCTGAAATACAAGTTTTCTTTTGCACCATTAAAGGGCTTATTTGCATCTGTGAGCTTCAGACTTCTTCCTTCTGCAGTCTTATAGTGCCCTTTATCTGAGGAGCACCGGACTGGCCTTTGGACCGGCTGATGTGCGGTGACCTGCTTTTCTGCACCGCGGCTGTGTCTGTGTGGAATGCATCTGTATCAGCTCAAAACAGCGCTGTGTGCCTGCCCTTAGCGGGGTAGCCATGGCAACAGCCAGCCAACTTTGATCGCCGGGAGCTTTATCTCTCCCGCCGGCGCAGGTGCAGGTGCAGGTGCAGGTGTAGGATGAGGAGGAGGAGGAGCATCTCAGTTCGTTTATCAGTGCCACACAAACGCCGCTCCACCTGGCAGAGCCCGCAGTCAGACTGCTGACACAAACTGAGCTCTCGCGCTATTCCAGGCTCCCCCCCCCCCCCCCCGCTCTCATGCTATTCCAGACTCCCCCCCCCGCTATTCCAGACTCCCCCCCCGCTCTCACGCTATTCCAGACTCCCCCCCGCTATTCCAGACTCCCCCCCCCCACTCTCACATTATTCCAGGCTCCCCCCCCCCCCCGCTATTCCAGACTCCCCCCCCCGCTCTCACGCTATTCCAGACTCCCCCCCCGCTATTCCAGACTCCCCCCCCCCACTCTCACATTATTCCAGACTCCCTGCCCCCCCCCGCTCTCACGCTATTCCAGACTCCCCCCCACTCTCACATTATTCCAGACTCCCCACCCCCCCCCGCTCTCGCGCTATTCCAGACTCCCCCCCCCACTCTCACATTATTCCAGACTCCCCGCCCCCCCCCCGCTCTCGCGCTATTCCAGACTCCCCCCCCACTCTCACATTATTCCAGACCCCCCCCCCCCCCCCCCCCCGCTCTCATGCTACGAGAGACTACAAGTCAATCACACCCTAACACATGCAAAATCCATACCGGCCATTAAAAGTACTGATATCAAAATTACGCCAAGTTACAATAAACAATATTGGCTATCTTACCTAACCAAAATTAAACATGCTGTATTCCAAAGCAATGCTGCTACCCAATGCTTCCTAAATTATTTCAAGTAATTTAGCCCTGTGTTTTTCCATCTTACCATGTGAAGAGAATGTGGTCATTCTAAACAGATGTGTCATATGGAAGTGTGAAATGGCAATCATTTATAGTGGGAATAAACTTGCTGAATAATTTCAGCTGTTTCACAGCAATGTATATTTATTTTGAATGAGTTGAAGGAATGCGGGAGAAACAGGCCTACTCTTAAGGCCAGTTCAGATCACTGATTCGCAACCAGACTGGACGCAACTTCCAAAATTCCAAGACGTCTGACTGCAAACGTCCTAAAACTGCACTTGGCCATTTGACAAGGTGGGTCTTTTGAGACCCCAGGCAACGGCTTCAGACGCTCTGCAACTAACCAGTTCACACCACTGCAATTTTCTCTGCAACATTCTAAAACGGTTTAGCATCGTTGCGAATCATTGATCTGAACTGGTCTTTAGAGTCGTTACTACAGTATGGCCTACATCACATTTAAACTCCACTTTAGCCTAGGACATTTTCGCATATGGGACGGTATTGAAGACTAACGCAGTGTTTTAATCAAAACATACTTGCATTGATCAGCGGAAATAAATTCACTGGTGGTACAAATATATATATATATATATATATATATATATATATATATATATATATATATATATATATATTTCAAGGTGGCTCTACTTAAAATAAAGAGCAGCTTGTCTGCCTTAAAATCTTGAGTTAGGAGGACAACAGATATTCAGCTCGCCTAACTCAAGATTTTAAGGCGGCCAGGTTACTCGTTATTTTTAGCCACCTTAAAATGTTTGTGTTGGTCGGCTGCAGTGTCTACTACAGTTGAAATGCTTGCTGGCGAGCGGATTGTTCGAGCTTTAGCAACGTGAACACGTTTATAAACCAACACAAAATGGATTTATCAAGGTTATGGACCGTTGCTGTGTTTGGCTAAGTTGCCTGGCTAAGTCACAATTTAAATCCAAACTGACTTACCTCTCAGGATGCACGTGGACTAGGTGTCTCACAAAATGTGATGTCCTTCCACTTTTTTTACTCAACTTTACGTTTGCAGTATGTCAGGCCTACGTCGCGCTAACGTGTCGTCTCTATCCTGGATAAGTTAATTGTTAATTACTCTTGGCACAGACATTTCATGGGTAGAAAATTCACGTCGTGGAGTCAGTGGCACTGATCAGACGTCTCACGTCACTGACGCTAATGCGTAAAAGGTCGATTAGGGAAGATGCGAAAATGATCCACAGATTGTTACAGTTTGTAGTCCTAAAACCCGGAAGTAAGTTCGCTTTTTTGAGCCACGGGTTCCCTTGACAGATTTCCAAAGCATTTTTCCCATAGGAATTTCAAGGTATGTGGTGAACGTAAGCCTAAGAGAGCTAAACGTTTTGTTCTACGAGATTAATTCTACCCATTAATACCACCACCGTGGATTTCGAAGCTGTTATGTGTTTTCAAAAAGTACGTTGCTATATTAGAACTACAACAATGGTTGCTTTCTAGCAACCGCCACTCAACTACAGACCTTATTTTCGGCAGAAAACGAGATGTCTATCGGAAAAATTAATTGGAGATTTGCCGATGGAACCCATGGCGTAAGTAACCCCCGAGTTGGCCTACAAAAAGACGTAATCACTGTATAACTCATCCATTGCAAAGTAGCCCAATAATTTAGACTGTTTAAACTGTTTATTTTTTATTTTTACCACACAGTACAATTAGCAGTTTTAGACACGTGTATACAGCCTAATACTGCAGTACAAAGACAAAATGGTGAAGAAAGGCTAGAAGTCAATTCATGAGTTATGAAAATCGTGATTGCAGTCGAACTAGAGTCCAAGTATTTAATCCTGTCTTCCACAGTGATGTTTCACTCATTAAGGAATATCAAGTGGATCTAAATAAAACGTACAATATGATTTACTATATTAGCCTACTATAAATAAAAAAACACGCAGACCAACACAACTAGCTTCTGGAGGGTCTAAAATATCATACAATAGAGAGAAAAAACAGACAAACAATAACAGTTTTAAAAAGCACAAAAAAGTGAAAATATGATATTCCTTGGATCTATTAAATAATATTAGAGAACACCCAAGTCCAAAGATCTCAAACAGTCAACATATATTCAACCACAGCCATCAAAAGCAGAGGTGGAAAATCCAGGTTCAGAAAGTAAAAGTCCTCCCCAGTATTTTCTTCCAATCACCTGGATTTGCTAATTAGCACAGTTCTTCAGCCAGGAGGTAGAACTCATTGGTGAAATAGGCTGGCTGAGTTCATGGGTGGAGGAAACAATTGGCAGGGCTTTTACTTTATGACCCCTGGACTTTCCATCTCTGCCTAAAAGTGCTAAAACTCCTTGAACTCTAAACAGTGATCTAAGCACTTCCTTTTGGTCACAGTGTATACTGGACCCCTAGATCCTTTCCCTTGCAAAAAAAAATAAAAAACTGGTCAGAGTAAGAAAAATGTTTAAATCTTGATTATATTTAAAGACCATTTTTACAACCTTATCAAGTGTAAACTGCAGATTGACTGATATAAAGAAACACTGAACAAAAAATACAACAATCCATTGGAACAATTTTCTCTGACCAGCAGTGATGTTCAGATTGTCCTGTAGACAAACACGCTTGCGTGCACACACACACACACACACACACACACAAAATTTTCTAATTACAAAACAGTCTTATATTTCATATGGCTAGACAAATGTCCTTCCTCTAGAGTTTCCTCATGAGTTATCTTCATTCTAATACTCGTTGATAATGCTGTGTAACTGATGTACTGTTATATACTGCATGCACATAAGTTCATTCTTAAATAGCTCAGGGTTCATATTTTACACACAATGAGAAAATGAGGCATCTTTTAGAAAGAGAGTGAGGAAGAGTTATAGTTTAAAGATTTCTAAGTAGTGTAAAATAGATGTTTATACCTCTTCAAAATAGTCTATATAGTTTAATTTATATTTCTATATATATTTATTACAATTTTATTTTATATTCACTTTTAAACACTGTTTTTAAATGTTTGCTGTCAATATATTTTGGGACAGGAGAACATTTTGTTTTAGTTAACTTTTACTTTACTTCTTATTTCCTTTTCACTAATACTTTGAAAACACTGGAACATCTCCAGCCTGTTTGGGTATGTGAATCCTAGTCCATAACCAAATCAGCACACTCACCTACTATTGAGTATACAAGTTGTATTAAACTTGCATACAACTTATATACTCAACAGTAGGCAAGTGCGCTGATTCAGACAAGGGCCTAGAGCTTGTGACGGGTAGTGTTCCGGAGGTAGGTGAACCGTTCGTGGGGGGGGGAGGGGGGGGGGAGCTAGAGGTTGCTAAAAAGCTCGTTCTTCTTGCTCCAGTCCATTTGAGGGGCTCTCTTACTGGAGCGGTTGTGGTGAGCACGTTCCTTAGCCTGCTGAAGGGACAGGCTTAGGTCCAGAGAGTACTCTCCAACCGACTCCTCTGACGCCTGCACAGAGAGAGACAGAGAGAGGGGGGGGAGAGAGAGAGACAGACAGGGAGAGAGACGGGGGGGGAGAGACAGACAGAGAGACAGAGAGAGGAGGGAGAGAGAGAGACAGACAGGCAGAGAGAGAGAGAGACAGACAGGGAGACAGAGAGGGGGGGAGAGAGACAGACAGGGAGAGAGAGGGGAGAGGGAGAGAGAGAGACAGAGAGAGAGATACAGAGAAAGAGAAAAAAGAAAAAGTAGAAAGAGTGAGATTGGAGTAGAGAAGAGGGAATCAGAGGAAGAGAATATTTCTAACATATGCAGCGGTGAACAATGCTGGGTGTAAAACTTACAGATACACACAGTCACACACACACACACACACACACACATACACACGCACGCACACACACACGCACACACACACACGCACACAGACACACACACGAATGTGGCTGACCTCTGAGATATTGGAGGTGCTGGATGGAGACAGACTGACAGACAGACTGGGCTCCTTCGCCTCCTCTTTGGACCCATTTACATTTACCTGAAGGGAAGGACAGCACCGCTCAGATAAAAGCCCCCCTGAAGCTGTAAAATCCCCACTGAAGACAACACACAGTGCAGGACCGCAGAGAGGCATTCCAAAAACATAAACATAAAGCACACAGTAAAGTGAAAAAAATCAACAATATAATCTAAAATAAGAAACTAATTGCCATGGCTACAGGCATCAACCCATGGGAATGACCAGGGAAGGCCTTTCATTTCCCAATTAGGCACCTTTTGTCACAAATGGGTTGCAGTGTCACATCCAGCCACCAGGGGGCATAGTTCAATTTTGACTATATTTTCAGCAGTGATCTGAGGCATATCAGTGCTGCAAGTACCAGAGAGGCCCCAGCACTGATCTCAGTACAGTGATCTCACCTCCTCCTCCACCTCCCGGATCACAGGTAGGGCTCCTGAAAGGTAGGCGCAGATCAGTCGCAGATTCCAGAGAAATTCTGAGCACTCCTCCAGATACACAATGCACAAACAGCAATGTAATCTACTGCACATATGTAAGTGTACGCTTAAAACATTCATTAAAAAAAATCTCTCAGCTCAAATCCCAAAGGCCACTGATAACCAGGACACTGGTGGAAATCTAGGCTGAGATGCATTTATACATACAGACTCGATTAACCCCACTAGAGCTCCGGTTTTACCCTGATATAGCCAGACTAGCTCCTAGTCTGCTAGAAAACTTTCACTTTTCAGACAAATGTAGTCGAGTTTTCACCTGAATGCCTGGACAATGTTTCTTTTCACAACCCCTCACCACAAAGATGTTTACTGTAGTGTGTGCGTTTCTGTGTGTGTGTCTGTGTACGCATGTGTGCGTGTGCATGCAGTAACCAGGCAACGGAAGAGGAATACAGGCCATTCAGTGAGTCAGTAATATCCTCAGCACTATACGAGTCACATGACACCCTCACATGACCACTCCTCATGTCCACTGATGCACTTACAGTCAGATATACCAGGATATAGCCTGTTGTTGAAGTGATGCATTAATATGTGTTGAACAGTATATGAATAAAACATATATTTCTAAATAAGATTAGAGGACTATGTCCTGTCATTTCCTGTCTGTAATGATGCCATTTTCGGGGGTGCGTCTCTGCACCCACACACACCTGTGAGGTGCTCCTCCGTGGGACTGATCCCGCAGCTCTGGAAGAAGGCGTCCGTTTCGGGGTCCACCACCAGCAGGGACACCCTGTCACCCCCCGCCCTGATGGCTGACACCACCTCTGAGTGCTGCTTCCTCCCCACGGGCACCCCGTTCACCTGGGGAGTCAGTGCCATGTACAGACAGAGAGGGAGAGTCAGTGCCATGTACAGACAGAGAGAGAGAGTCAGTGCCGTGTACAGACAGAGAGAGAGAGTCAGTGTAGTGTACAGACAGAGAGAGTCAGTGTAGTGTACAGACAGAGAGAGAGTCAGTGTCATGTACAGACAGAGAGTCAGCGTAGTGTACAGACAGAGAGTGAGAGTCAGTGCCTTGTACAGAGAGAGAGTCAGTGCCGTGTACAGACAGAGAGGGAGAGTCAGTGTAGTGTACAGACAGAGAGAGAGAGTCAGTGCCGTGTACAGACAGAGAGGGAGAGTCAGTGTAGTGTACAGACAGAGAGGGAGAGTCAGTGCCGTGTACAGACAGAGAGAGTCAGTGCCATGTATAGACAGAGAGGGAGAGTCAGTGCCGTGTACAGACAGAGAGGGAGAGTCAGTGTAGTGTACAGACAGAGGGAGAGTCAGTGCCATGTACAGACAGAGAGGGAGAGTCAGTGCCATGTACAGACACAGAGAGAGAGTCAGTGTAGTGTACAGACAGAGAGAGAGTCCGTGCCATGTACAGACAGAGAGAGAGAGTCAGTGTAGTGTACAGACAGAGAGAGAGAGTCAGTGCCATGTACAGACAGAGAGAGAGTCAGTGCCATGTACAGACACAGAGAGAGAGTCAGTGCCGTGTACAGACAGAGAGAGAGAGTCCATGCCGTGTACAGACAGAGAGAGAGAGTCAGTGTAGTGTACAGTCAGAGAGAGTCAGTGTAGTGTACAGACAGAGAGGGAGAGTCAGTGTAGTGTACAGAGAGAGAGTCAGTGCCATGTACAGACAGAGAGAGTCAGTGTAGTGTACAGACAGAGAGAGTCAGTGCCGTGTACAGACAGAGAGTCAGTGCCATGTACAGACAGAGAGAGAGAGTCAGTGCCATGTACAGACAGAGAGGGAGAGTCAGTGTAGTGTACAGACAGAGAGGGAGAGTCAGTGCCATGTACAGACAGAGCGGGAGAGTCAGTGTAGTGTACAGACAGAGAGAGAGTCAGTGCCGTGTACAGACAGAGAGAGAGAGTCAGTGTAGTGTACAGACAGAGAGAGAGAGTCAGTGCCGTGTACAGACAGAGAGAGAGAGTCAGTGTAGTGTACAGTGCAGTCCATTTACAGAGAGTGAGTCAGTGCCGTGTACAGAGAGGGAGGGAGTCTGCAGTCAAGGCAGCAGTAACCTCAGGGGGGCGCTGTTCTACCTGCACGATTTTGTCCTTGGGCCGAAGGCCAGACCTCTGGGCCGGGGAGTCCGGGTCGACCAGGCGGATGTACTGACCGGGTCTGGAGCTGTCACTGTGCAGGTTAAAGCCGTAGCCCTCAGCTCCCCTCTTCAGAACACAGAGCCGAGGCCGCAGCTCACTCTTAAATCCCTGGGGAGGAAAATCAACCAATCAGCACTCAACCAAACAATACATACACCCACCCACCTGCCAATCAATCAGCACTCAACCAAACAATACATACACCCACCCACCTGCCAATCAATCAGCACTCAACCAAACAATACATACACCCACCCACCTGCCAATCAATCAGCACTCAACCAAACAATACATACACCCACCCACCTGCCAATCAATCAGCACTCAACCAAACAATACATACACCCACCCACCTGCCAATCAATCAGCACTCAACCAAACAATACATACACCCACCCACCTGCCAATCAATCAGCACTCAACCAAACAATACATACACCCACCCACCTGCCAATCAATCAGCACTCAACCAAACAATACATACACCCACCCACCTGCCAATCAGTCAGCACTCAACCAAACAATACATACACCCACCCACCTGCCAATCAATCAGCACTCAACCAAACAATACATACACCCACCCACCTGCCAATCAATCAGCACTCAACCAAACAATACATATACCCACCCACCTGCCAATCAATCAGCACTCAACCAAACAATACATACACCCACCCACCTGCCAATCAATCAGCACTCAACCAAACAATACATACACCCACCCACCTGCCAATCAATCAGCACTCAACCAAACAATACATACACACACCCACCTGCCAATCAATCAGCACTCAACCAAACAATACATACACCCACCCACCTGCCAATCAATCAGCACTCAACCAAACAATAAATACACCCACCCACCTGCCAATCAATCAGCACTCAACCAAACAATACATACACCCACCCACCTGCCAATCAATCAGCACTCAGCCAAACAATACATACACACCCACCTGCCAATCAATCAGCACTCAACCAAACAATACATACACACCCACCTGCCAATCAATCAGCAATCAACCAAACAATTCATAAACCACCTGGGAAAGATTGTCTAGATTTCTCATAAGAACCATCAGCACTACCCTCCTGTGCAAAACGTCATTTTAGGGAAAAGTATAGAGGGTGAGCAGCATACAGCAAGCATTTTTATTTAAATTTGAAAAGCCTTATTTTTTTTCAACTGATTTCAGTCTTACTAGGTGCAGCACCTGGTTGACCAACCAGGCAGTGGCCCCATCAAAAGTCAAATGACCAAATCATCAATAAAAAAAATCTCATCGACAAACTAATCAATTAAAAAGTTCCATATTTTACCTCACACCAGCTTAATATTTAGACTTAAAAAAAAAAAATTAAAAAAAAAAGAATTCTCTTAAAATGTGACATTGTGGTCTGTCTACACAGCTCACTTCACAAGGAGAACAGGGTGTGTGATCATACAGGGGGTCTGACAGGAAAAGGGGGTGGGGGGGGGGGCAGTAATCCAGCGAGTTTTGTCTCCTTTTGGTTTGACCCCACCCACCAGAGACAAAGGCAGCATCAGTCTCTCTCTTCTGTCTGGGGTGATGGAAAAATTTCAATCTGCAGCCATTTAAAGCCGAGTTCCTTCCTCTGGGTTATTTTCAGAGAGCTGAATGGGTGTGACCAGGAGGTCAATGTATGATGCATTCCCACTCCCACTTCCTACAAATGCAAGTCATTGTGTTTATGACACATCACCCTTTTTTTCTGGAATGTTTTCCCTTTCCTACTGACTCCACCCAGCAGACCCCCACCCTGCTGACTCCACCCAACAGACCGCATCACAAATAGCAACAGCAATGATGGAATCTTTCAGGAATCTGTCTGACTTGACCACTGACACCCTTCCTGTTCCAGGTCATAGGTCATTCAGTCGTTCTCCTTCCTGTCCCTCTACAGCTGAAACTCCAGTTACCTGTCTGTGGGGCGTGTCCATGCACCTGTGCACAACGGCAGAGTGGAAAGGTGGAATCTACCTGTGTAGGTTATGTTCCATAATCTTACCAACGTTAGCTTTTTTGCAGTAAAAGTATTGTTTTGTTACAATGTTTTTTGAATTGCTTTGACAAATATGCAGCTGGATATATGGATTTTATGCTAAAAAGGAAAGCTGTGTAAGTTGCTCTAGATAAGGTCTGCATCCAGTAAATGCCAAAAATGTTAAACAGGGCAGCAATGTGGTGTAATGGTTTGGGAACAGGGCTTGTAATTCAGAGCTCGTCGGTGCTACTCCCAGCTGGTGCGCTCTCTTTGTACCTTTGAGAAAAACACTTCAGCTAAAGTGGCTCAGTGAAGCTGGGTAAGTGGATTGCATATAGAAAATGTCATCTGCAAAAGTTGCTCTGAATAAGAGTGCCTGCTAAATGCCAAACTGTAAATGTTAAAGAATTAAATAAATTAATGATTTTACTTTGTTCCCAATAAAATTATCAAATCACATTTGAAAAGGAAACCGCTCAGAACAGCGTCTGACCCCCTCTGCTCAGCCCACGCAGAACAAAAGAGAGATAATGAGCCAGAGGAATATTCAGCGTCCGTCTCCTGCAGCTGCACTTGAATGCCCGATCCCGTCTGTTGGCGAGCCCCCCTCCCTCCCTCCCTCCCTCCCCCCCTCCCTCCCCCCGCATGTTCAGAGCCTCAGGGCCGCTGAAGAGGCTGCTGGGCGTGGGGGCTCTCTCTCTCTCCCTCGCCATCGGGCTCAGCTCTATCGCTGACGCTTCCCCGCAGAGGGCTGCTGGGCAGTAGCGCTAACAGGAGTGGGCCTGAAACCAGCGGGTTTTAAATGAGTTGGTTCTTGGTGGCGAGCTGGCTGCTGTAGGAACCCTGTCACACCTGAACAGCTTAGTAAACACGCAGTTGTGTAGAAGTACACTCCACAAGCCACCCAGGCTGACGGGAGCTGATGATGACGGTGGGCACTGTTAGTGAGGACATGGAACCTCTGGAATCTGACACAGTGAGGAGGGCCATTCAATCCCACAGCAAATCAGCATCACTTAACTCAACTCCCACAGCGAATCAGCATCACTTAACTCAACTCCCACAATGAATCAGCATCAATGACTTAGCTGAACTCCCACAGTGAATGTGAAAATGTGAATCAGTTAACTCAACTCCCACAGTAAACCAGCATCAGTTAACTTAACTCCTGCAACAAATGAGAATCAGTGCACTGTCCCACAGAGTGAGTCCTGTTGAAACACAGATTATCTGCAGTAACCCTCCACTGCATCCTAAAACAACAGGACAAAGGGGCCGTGTTTGCATTAAACAGGAAGCAGGGCAGAGCCCAGCATCTCCTTTCCAGAGCAGGAAAACATGTCATTGAGAAGGGACGACAAAATGGTGGACAAAATTGTGACCACCTTCCGACAAAACTATTTTGGTGGGTTTAACTCATCGAGTGATCTCAACAGCAAAAATTCCTCCCCCTCTCTGTCACTCTCTTCCTCTCCTCCTTATCACACCGTCTTCACCCCTCCTGTCTTCTGTTTTCTCTTGTCCTCCCTTCTGTCACTTTTTTCTCCTCCTTCAGAAATGTTCTGTAACTATGCATCACAACAGCAACTTACTCAACAATCTTAAAACTCATTATTACCATAGAAACTATATAATACAAATAATAGACAGAGATGGTAAATTTGGGTCAAATATTTCAGGTTGTGTCCTGTTTCCTAATGAATGAGCACAGCATTTGCTCTTGAGCTAATTACTTCACGAGTGTAGTTATGAGAAATATCAGCACTGTTATCGATACGTGACCCGCGTCACACTGAGGTCCAGGTGAGGACTGCGTGAGGTCCAGGTGAGGACTGCGTGAGGTCCAGGTGAGGACTGTGTGAGGTCCAGGTGAGGACTGCGTGAGGTCCAGGTGAGGACTGCGTGAGGTCCAGGTGAGGACTGTGTGAGGTCCAGGTGAGGACTGCGTGAGGTCCAGGTGAGGACTGTGAAGTGCAGACTGGGCTGTCCGGGATGGGATGTGGAGAAATGCTCTTTCTCAGGCCAGAGCGGGGAAGGGCACAGGCAGGCACCAGGCAGGCATTCCAGGGTGGCACAGCGCATAATGCCCGCCCACACAGGGCACAGCCGGCCCAGAATGCTGTGGGAGTGTGACTCAAGTGAGCTGGACTCTGATTGGTCAGAGAAACCTACGCCATGCTGACAAAAGAATGCAGAAACACAATAGTCCACAGAAGAGAATTTTTACTGAAAAGATGGTTCGCAAAAAAACAGCTTTCATTTGTTTTTCTGTTTGTTTATCCCCTTTTTCACAGCTCTAGATGAATAATAACACATTCATTTCAAATATCATTGCCACAACACTACCAGCACCTTTTAATCTAGAATGGCTACATTAGCGTTTGAGACAATAGCTGTGTTTTCACAGAGTCCAGCTGGAATCTGAGTCCACTGGTTCTCCAGAATGGGGAGAAATCATAACATTCCCCCATTTCAAACCTCGCCCGCTAGGTGTAGCACACTGCAGGGGTCGGGGTCAAAGGTCATTCTGAATGCAGCCTCTGTCCCTCACAGAACACAAGGAGAGGAAACTCAGTGCAGACTCCCGCTGAGTTTGAACTACGGTGTGTGTGTGTGTGTGTGTGTGTGTGTGTGTGTGTGTGTGTGCGCGTGCACATTAGTCATTACCCCTCCCTGTCAGTCATTAACCCTCACTGCCTACAGGCTATGAGCATCCCACAGCCTACATCTGCAGTGACACAGCAATAAGCGTGAATTTATGAGCCCACTACTTTTTATTGTGGGGCCACTTCTCAGTTTTCAGCTGTTTGTTTTGGAAAATCCCTGCAACATTACATTTCAGCACAAATATTCTCCCACAAAACTCAGATGCCAAAAAAGCAGCATCATACATTTGTGCTGAGCTCAGAGAAACTGCAGGTGGACAGGGTACAGAACCAAAGTGGAGAGAGGGGGAGAGAGAGAGCATATAACTGTGAGAGATGGGAGAGGAGAAATGGACTTCATGCAGAATTCTGTCTGTCATCACAAACAGAAACATGCTGACCTCTCAGTTACACATTTCTGTGCATACTGGCACATAAGTAGCCTTACTAGTGGCTATGTGCTGTCACTATGTTTGGGCATTTTAGTTATGTAAAATGTACTCACTGCATATATAAAAATATAATAAATTATAAATAAATATTACATAATCAGAGTACACGGTGAAATGCCCAGTGTTAATTTAACTCTAACAGTGTTAATTCAACTCTTAACAGACAACATTTGGTCCCACTCTGAACTATGTTAAGAGTTGAATTAACTCTGGACCTTTTGCTGTGTAAGAGTTCTGGACTCTCAGATAATTTCGCTCACCTGGGCGGGCCTAGAATTCCGTTTCCTCCCGGCAACAGGTCCGTTAATCTCCGGAGTTGGTGTCAGTTCCCTCGCGCTGCCGTTTCTCCCAGCGTCCCCGTGGCTCGGCTCGCGGGTGGGCAGCGGGATGCCCTGAGTGGCGTACTCTCTGAGGCACTGCATGTTGCATTTCTTTAGGAGCTCCTCGGTATCCTCGTCGACTACGATAAGCTCCAATTTGCCAACAGTGGCTCGTATCCTGGACACAAGCTGTTGATGGCTGTCGTTCTCCACGCACTCCCCGTTAACGAAAAGCAGCCTGTCCCCCGCGTGCAGACCCGCACTTTCAGACGGGGAATCGGGTTCCACCAGTCGGATAAACTGCCCCGTTTTCCCCCTCTCTCCATGAAGATGGAAACCGTAACCATCCGAACCCTTTTCCAGCACGCATAGTCTTGGCCGAATATGCTCCCGGTTGAATGACATAATTTTTGCCCCCAGTAAAATTATCCAAGAAGCAGGTCAATATAATGTTGCCGTCGGGAATAATACTAATCTAAGACTGCACGCGCAAATATTAAACAGGATCAATTGAAGTGTTTCTTTCTGTTAAAAAATGAATACATGTAGACGACTTCAGAAGTCACTGACGTTTTAACGTAAACTTATGTCACATTTAGTCCTCGGTTGCACACATCAAGTTTCCTAGATCGTATAAGCAGCAAGCAAGGAAGCAAGCAGAACTGGCAGGTTGCGTCTAAAGATTTCCCCCTGGTACTGGAAAAAAACTCCCGACAATTTCTAAAGAAGAATGACGTTTCAACAGGACGCGAATGGAAACACCAATCGCCAGTCAGTATTCGCACACAGCTGGAAGATAGAGGACGGAGCGGAACAATGGCGCTGAATAGAAACGTTGCACTGGAAAAAAGAGTAACCTGCAGAACTATCCACAGAAATAAGATCTTAGCTGATATTTGTGCCGACAGGAGGAAAAGTTTCAGAACACTTTTTTCATTGTGTTTGAGTATGCAAAAGGTCTGAAGCACTGTAGCGTGACCTGAACTAAAACCATCCGCTATAAATGTAACACCTTTAAGATACAGTTACAGTAGGCTATCATTGTATATTTTATACACATTCAATTTCTATAACCGTTACTGTGTCACGCGGCTGCAATGCCGACCTTTTTAGACACGTCGTTGGACTCACTGCTCTGACCCATAGCCCCACAGATATCACACTTAAATCTGCATGCCGTCTCAAAGTCTTGAGATTTCAAACAAGAGGCAGAGGCACTTGGGGTGTTTGTTTCTGGGCTTGATACAGAGACAGATGCACGATCGTTTGCAGAGCAGGGATCTCAAACATAAATTAAGGAGGACTATATAGTGCTGGTTTTGGTGAGTTACTGCACCTGTGTTTTTGGTGTGTTACTGCACCTAAGTGCTTAATTTAAGCCATTGATTGGCTGAAACGCTTGACTGAAACGGACTGCACACAATTCAGCCCTGCGGAGTTGGAGTTTAAGACCTTTGTTGTAGACAAATGGTCTATTCTCGTCATTGGTGAGGATGAAAATTGTTTTTGTTGAATACTCAGGTGCACTTTTACCTGTGTAAAAGATGGTGAGGATGTGTGGTAATGACCTGCAGTTTCTTCATTCAGTGCTTATGATCTTGAAACTTCGCATAACATTAGTATTAGTATTAGTATTAGAGTAAAGAAGAACGATCAAAATGCAGAGAATTGATCTGGTTGTCAAAACGCAATCTCGAAATGCAAAGACTTTCGACCGATAATATTTTATGGATGAAAAGCAGGTCGTGCTCAAACTGCCATCTAGTGGCAAAAATGTACATTGTACATTATGTTGTGTGTTGTACGTTAGCTCGCGATGTTTCGCTTCTGTGCAAAAATACATTCGTTTGGTTTTATATTGGCAAAGGCTACTCGTTTGCTATTCTTGATACTGTTGCAGAAACCAACAGATGTGCTGCTCACAATTGCGTCCTGCATATCAAGTCAAACATATAAATACAATATGACACGTTCCATGTATCATTGCAAAGGATGAGCAGACGGACACCACTGTGACATTTGTTACACTGAACACAAAGGGAAGCGGAACAACTCTCCAGTTTCATCCTATAACTCACAGTCCCTAATCAAATCGAATCAGTTCATTACTGGACTAATTGGAGCTGGCTCCGGAGAACCACTCTTCATTACAGGTGCGCTCTCTGTTAATGGAATTTAATTGTATTTAATAACAATCTAGATATCACATCACTTCGTAAATTTTTGTTGAATCATTAATACCACCATAGGGTTCAGGAAATTATATATATGCATGTAAACTGGTGTGTACTGAAACCGCGTAGAAGCATACTCATAAGAGTTTATGAAATGTATCTAGGCTATATTGACCCCATTCTATAAGCACGTGCAGACGAATATTCAGATGAATTCATTAATGGCTTTTTTTTCCACGGAGGAAAATTATCATGATGCAGACTAGCTTATTTTAACTAAATAGCCTTAAGAAGAACTGCTCTTCATCGAGGATGAAATATTAACACAATTTTAAATATACGGCTCTACTAGGACAGACAGTCTAAGACCTACACATTTCCGTCAAAAAATAATTTATAGCAGTTGGATGTAAGTGTGGATGTAAAATAAATTGGTATTCAAATAACAATATAAACAGACCCCCGAATGTCGAAAATGTAGGATTAAAATTAAACTACCGGCTAGTTACTTCAATCAAATGTGTATATTTTTCATCCAATCGTGTTCTGGAGTCTTAAGCGACAAACCAATCATTGACGACTAAAAATAAAAATGACGTCAGACAAAACTATAAACACCCATGTGGGCCTGACTGACGTATATTTCGTGTTGTGGGTTTTCCCGTAGTAGGTTGGAGTGAGTATCTGAAGTAACGAGCTCTTTTTTATTGGACGGATCTCCGCATCGAAGTAAATTAAGGTAAAGTGGCACATTATATATGTGAATTCTTTAATTTTATAATGGTCATAGTGTAGGGTTGTGGTTCGTTCAGACTGTTGAGGCGCTTAATGTAACACCCTTCCGCACTGGGCCTGGTCGGACGTATTTCAAGCCTAGGCCTGGATAAATAACTAGCGACCTAGATATGAAAACGGAGACAAAAAGACAAAATACAGGACCGGTAGTTAGCTAGATATAACAGAATATATTTGTTATGTAGGTGTGTAATGTATTCGTTTGAAGGGACAAACTGTGTGTTAACTTTTTCTAGCCTAGCTATCGAGGTAACAGTTAGCTTTCTAGCTATCTAGCTGTTCGCTTTCAATAATTTCTTGTCGACCATTTAACCTATGTGGTTTGCGTACGGACATGATCCATTTGAACAGAGCGTTGTCTTGTTACCCAGGGCCAGATTAAAACATGTAGGCCCGCAGAATATTTGCATTGGATAACGGCCAGCTAAACTGATCAAACTGTCTCCGCTTACAAGAGACTTAACAGTTGGGACTCGGAAATAATGGCGGAGGAGCTTCTTGACAGAAAATGTATTTTTATTTAATATGTGGTACTCTGGTGTAGATTGAGCGCCCCCTGGCGGTGTCATTGCAACCGTGTCAGCCCAGTAGTTACCTGTAGCTTGTTACATCAGTTTGAGAGCGATTATGCAATTCCTTGTGCTCAGTCTCCTTTTAGCAATGTTCTGATTCTAAACTATTTAATTTAAAACGCTGTATTCCATAAACCATAAAGCTTTGATCGCGTTTTTAACTGTATAGGTAAGAAATGGCACGTACCAAGCAGACCGCTCGTAAGTCTACTGGAGGAAAGGCTCCCAGGAAGCAGCTGGCAACCAAGGCGGCCCGTAAAAGTGCACCCTCCACTGGCGGCGTGAAGAAGCCCCATCGTTACAGGTATGCCTTGGCACTGAACACGCATCAGCTTGTTTCCTCTTGGCCCGGCCCCTTGTGTAAATGTTTGTCGCCATGGCGATGCACACTGAAGTGGCTCTTGAGGTGACGGTGAGAGCTGACCTCTGTACGGTGGCCCCGCAGGCCCGGCACGGTGGCCCTGAGGGAGATCCGGCGGTACCAGAAGTCCACCGAGCTGCTGATCCGCAAGCTGCCCTTCCAGCGGCTGGTGAGGGAGATCGCCCAGGACTTCAAGACCGACCTGCGCTTCCAGAGTGCCGCCATCGGAGCGCTGCAGGTAGAGGGGAGGGGACAGCAGTGTGAATGCGTGATGTGGAGTGCTCTGATTGGCCCTCGGGCCCTGAATGCTCTGTACCCGCTCTCCCCCTGCAGGAGGCCAGCGAGGCGTATCTGGTGGGGCTGTTTGAGGACACCAACCTGTGCGCCATCCACGCCAAGCGCGTCACCATCATGCCCAAGGACATCCAGCTGGCCCGCAGGATCCGTGGGGAGAGGGCCTAGGCTGGGGGCAGCGGGTTCTGTGTGACCCCCCCCCCCCCTGCATTACCCCCACCCCCCATACCCATTCTCTCCAGCCTTCTTGGATGTGTGTTTTAAGAGTCATTTTATTTTTTCTTTTCTGTTTTTGTAACGCTCAGTTTGTTTTTATTTTGAAGTGCGAGATCATTCTGTGGGATTTGACTCAGGATGATTCTGTTTTGACCCCCCCCCCCCCAGTGGTGGGCAGAATGGCCTGAAGAGGGGAAGCTAGGTGTCAGATTCCAGAAATCCCATAATTCTCCATTTCTTCGTGTCCTCCATTTCAGAGGCGACACTGCAGGGGTCTCTGGCTGGCTCCTCCCACCTCTGGGAGCTGCTGGCCCAAGTCCCTGCAAGGGGCGCAGCTGTGATTGACAGCTGTGGTCATGTGACTGAGGCCCAGGCCTGGACCTCATCCTGCAATAATCCCGCCCCCAGAACCTCTGCTAAAACCCCGGGCACCGTCACCACCGATCTCTTTATGGAATGTGCAGGTCTGCTGAGTTCTGTGGCCTGCTTTTTATACAGTTTTTTTTATTTTTTTTTATTTTTTATTCCAGTGCAAACCTTGGCAGCTATAATTAACAACAAAGTGTTTTCCTGTCACATTGTAGTCTTTGTATTAAAGAACTTTCAGGGTATGGACTGGCTCTGGTCTCTCATTGGCGTGACTCTTGCTAGCAGCGCTAACCCGCTACCCCTGTTTACCACTCATGCCCTGGGGAATGATACGCCACACTGTAGATAGGTCTGTTGTCTTCACAGCACCCTCCTGTGCTGAGATCACCGTCACGGGACATTTGAAGTTATCAGAGTGAGTAATGTGAAATGGGTTAACTGCTGGAGAGGGAAAGGGCATGTTTACTGTTAAACATTCACAGAGCGTTTATAGCGAGCTTCCTGTAATCTTTGAGGTTGGGCCACACACTTTGAACTTCCTTGTGAATTTCATAGGCAGGACTGGGGAAAAAATCTGGATTAAGTGTGCTTCAATTAAGTTTGTTTCAAAAGTACCTTTTGCATTTTTTTTATGTATACACAAAATATATTTTTAGGACACGTTAGACTTATAACTATGTGGCAATTTAACATTTTGATAATCTGTTAATATCACAAGCACGAATTTGACCTCGTTACATGAACAGTTGACAGGAAAGCACAAGTGAAAACGTGGCGGTGCTGCTGGACGCTCATGTTCACCTCACGCGCTGGCGACGGTGCTGCTTAATTTATCACCGACACTGCAGACGAGGTCAGTTCAATGTCATACGGCATGATGAGGTGCGTGCGCCGCATTCTGGGCAGGCCGAGACGGGGCACCCCGGTCCAAGCGCGTTACGTTTTTAAATGCGCAACCTGTAGTCTCGAGGATACTACACGCACGTCAGTTTACATATTAAACAGGAGAAAGGGTCCTTAAACTGAGGAGCACTTCAGCATGCGCACTGAGAATAGCCTATGCTAAATATTTCACAAAGCTGGGAATCAGCGATCATTTCATAGATACTCTAATGCCGCATTTGACAAGATATATACATATATGAAGCAGCTACCTAAAATATATACATTACAATCATATTTAAATAATTCATGCTAGAAAAGCTGTAAACGCCATGTAGATAAATTATCCACAACAAATATGGCGGCATGTTTCGTCTATCTTCGTGTCCCGGAGAAACGCGAATCTCTAAGTCTCCTCCTACCGCGCCGCATGTAAACAAGGTCAGACATAAATTGCCGCAGACAACGCCGTGTCCCGTTCGAAGGACAATAACCAAAAAGATCAACCGACGTATTCTGCACCAGCTGCAAAGGTAACTCGGTTTGCATTTGAATATTATCGCTAAAACAGCAGGCTGGGTCATTCCCTCTGGGCTTGAAAGTGTCACGGCGCAGATGAAGTGAGAATGTTGACAAACACTAGGATTGCAGGAGGCAGTGCAGAAGCATTGGGTTGCTATAGTCTCATAAAATGAAGCAAGTTTGGTAACATTTTGCATTTGGTATGTCGTGCATTTATTTATACAGTCGGCATAGACCGCTATCCGAGAACATTTGTGGCAAAGCTGCCAAACTGTAATTGCGAGGCGAAAAACCGCCGCGGGCTGGTAGCCTGATGTCTGAAACCTGATGTGATAAAATACACATTTTAAATGGCTGTAAATGTATAATGGTGTTAATGTCACTGTGAACATCTTCTCTACTGTGATCGCCTATACGGTATACTTTAGCAATATCGTCTTTTTAATTTGGCATTTATTGATTATTTAAGAGATTTTTTTCCCTTCTTAATAATACTTATAATTGGAATCGTGTACCTTTACTGTTGGATACAACTCTAAATCACTGCAGCCCGTCTCACGCGCAGTTCATAGCACAGATATGTAGACAAGGTTGACGATCGACTCTCTCCGACCATCTCCGGTGTTAAGTATTCGTTAAATGCAGCATTTAGTCTTATTTTTAAAACATTATTTTCATCCGTGATTGATGTCAATGTCAGTGATGTCGATTTGCTTTTTAAAAAAATCAGTGATGCGTTCTGAATCCGTTCATCAAGAAATGGGCGGACTGGTTTTATGTGTATGTGTGCGGCGGGATAATGTTTTGATAATGTTTTGATAAATCCTGCAAGCAGAAACGGATATCTCTGAATCTCTGAATCCCTGGCCGTAAACTCTGGGGAAAACAATCCTGGGAAAAGCCGCGCGGCTTGCCACACTCCCGCCGCCCCCCCCCCCCCCCCCCCCCATCCTGCCCCTCCTAGGTCCTGCCCCTCCTCCGTCCTGCCTCTCCTCCCAGGAACTGACTGTCCCGCCCTACGTTCTTTTTTTCAAAGCAGGTAATTTGGTTTACTGACAGTTTATCGTCTTAGGTGACGTTTATAATGGACATCGGATAACTGAATTTGAGAGGCATTGCTTTGCAATAATAAATTAATCTTTTTTTAAATATGAAACCAGGCTGGTGAAAACAGCGCTCTGGATTGAAGCCCAGAGGAATGAGACTTGGGGGGGGGGGGGGGGGAGCAGTCTGACAGTGCACTCACCTGCGTGATTCTGATGACTGCAGACATTTGGGGAGAGGTGCAGGGCTGCTGTCAGTGCGCCCCTGGGCTGAGCCATCCTGCCGTGTTGCTGTAACTCACAGTCTGCCGCTCAGGGACTGAGAGAGAGAGAGAGAGAGAGAGACAGATTTATTTACAGATTTACAGTTTCTCAGATGGCTGCAGAGGGTGGCTGGCAGGTGCTCAGATGCAGGTGCTCAGACGCAGGTGCTCAGACGCAGGTGCTCAGACGCAGGTGCTCAGACGCAGGTGCTCACATGCAGGTTTTCACCGTGTTTTCAGAGCCCAGCGGACGACGAGCAGAATGGAGTGCCTGCGGTTCCTCGTCGAGCCGGCCAAAGAACTCACGATCCGGCTGAAGGTGCGAGCCAGGAGCACACCTTACTTACCCAGAACACACCTCACTTACCCAGAACACAAAACAAACAAAAAAATCCAGTCACTGAACATTTATCACTTTTAACATGTTTTTGTCTTTACTATGGTTCTCTCTCCCTCTCTCTCACACTTCCTCTGTCTCTCTCTTACTCCCTCCCTCTCTCTCTCACTCCCTTTCTCTCTCTGTTGGCAGGACTCTCGTGGGAAGGCAGAGAAAGTGAAGAAAGAGTCATTGGTGGAGAGCCAGTTATTTATCATGGAATTGGCCAGAGAGCTTAGCCGCCTCTGCCAGGTACACACACACACACACACACTCACACACACTCACTCACACACACACACACACATGCGCACAAATAAACATATACACACACATACACACACATATGCACAAACAGACACACGCATGCACAAACACACACACTCTCTCACACATGCACATGCACACAGACACACGCATGCACAAACACACACACACTCTCTCACACACGCACACACACGCTCGCACACACTCACTCACACATACACACACATATGCACAAACAGACACACGCATGCACAAACACATACACTCTCTCACACACGCACACACGCTCGCACACACTCACTCACACATACACACGTGCACTCTCTCACACGCACATGCACAAACACACACACTCTCTCACACATGCACACAGACACAGTCTCTCTCTCTCTCTCTCTCTAGCGGGCAGAGGTTCTGGGGCACATCTGGAATGGGGAGGACGTCTGGCCCCCCCAGGTGTGCCAGGCCTTCATCCTGGACTGGGCCTCACAGCTGGAGAGCCAGGTACTGCACACCTCACCTCACCTGGTACAGGTACAGCACACCTGGTACAGGTACTGCACACCTCACCTGACTGCCCCACTAATGTCTCGTGTTTTAAATAATAAAGAGTTTAAGTTGGTAAGGCAGGTCTGTCCTGGCAGACCCCATGCTCAGGCCTCCGCAGCTACTGCCAGATTTTTTTCAGAACCATTTCCAACAAAGACTGGAGTAAAGTGAGAAAAACTCCCACATCATGAGCTTCTCACAGTGACTCGCACAGTGTGTGGGTGACACAGCCACACTGCCCCACCGATACACACCCCGTCGCAGACGGCTGTGACACAGCCACACTGCCCCACCGATACACACCCCGTCACAGACGGCAGTGACACAGCGGAGGCTCGAACCCCGGCCTGCACCTGTCCTTATTTAAACCCGTCTGCCCTTCAGATGACGGGCTGCCCAGACCAGCGTGACCAGGGCGAGCCGCAGGGGCACTGGAGCGAGAAGGACGTGGAGCGGGCACAGGGCACCGTCACGGCGTGGAGCAGGGGACTGAGGAGCCGGCCTGAGGTCAGCTGGGAGGGGGGGAGGAGGGAGCGCGTGTGTTCAGTGTGTTCAGCTCCACATCAGAGCCATTACGCTACATTACATTACGCTACATTATGTTACATTGTTACATTACATTGTTACGTTATGTTACATTACATTATGTTATGTTACATTACATTACAGGCATTTCACAGACACTCTCATCCAGAGTAACTTACACAACCTCTTACATATCTTTGCTGGTCATTTACTGAAGCTGTTCAGATACAACAGCAGTGTCCCACCTGGGAATCCTACCTGGTAACCTTTGGATTACAAGCCCAGTTCTCTAACCAATGTACTACACTGCCTCATAGGTTATTAATATTAATAACAGCGTTCTTATGTTCACAACAGTGAATTAATGTTGCTATAGCGGAATTCCTGCTGTACTGTGTCTGTACTGTGTCTGTACTGCAGTGCGTCTGTGCTACATTAGCAAGATGCCATAGAGCTCTCTTCCTTCCTCGTTCCCTCCCTCTCTCCCTCTCTCCCCCTCCCCCTCTCTCTCCCTCCCCCTCCCCCTCCCTCCCTCTTGCTCTCTCTCCTTCCCCTTCTCCCTCTCTCTCTCTCTCCCTCCCCCTCCCCCTGCCCCTCTCCCTCTCTCTCCCTCCCTCCCTCCCTGTAGCTCAGCGTGTGGCCAGGGGAGTCGGTGGTTGTGACTCTAGATGACCTGGAGGCCCAGTGGAAGAGAGGGAGGATGCCGAACCTGCAGTCTGCCATGGAGCTGGTCATATGGGCCGTGCTGACTGAGGGGCTGGACAAGGTGAGCCCTAGGGCTGGTTATCTGGGCTGTGCTGACTGAGGGGCTGGACAAGGTGGGCCCTAGGGCTGGTTATATGGGCTGTGCTGACTGAGGGGCTGGACAAGGTGGGCCCTAGGGCTGGTTATCTGGGCTGTGCTGACTGAGGGGCTGGACAAGGTGAGCCCTAGGGCTGGTTATCTGGGCTGTGCTGACTGAGGGGCTGGACAAGGTGGGCCCTAGGGCTGGTCATATGGGCCGTGCTGACTGAGGGGCTGGACAAGGTGGGACCTAGGGCTGGTTATATGGGCTGTGCTGACTGAGGGGCTGGACAAGGTGGGCCCTAGGGCTGGGGATCAGTGATCAGCTTACAGCAGTAAACCTGTCACCTGTTCCCACTATCAGCCTGTCGATCAAGAGGTTTTACCCCTGCTGTGGTTCATGTAATGGAAGGATGCTGAAAGTAGGTTTTACATTATAATGACTACATTTCCCAGGTGCACACAGGAAGTAATCCCAGCTCTTACTCTGCTCTCTCACTGTTACAGGAAGCTGTCCCTCAGCTGTGGCTCACCAGGAAGCAGAGACGACAGAAAATTGGTGGGTTTGAGTTCTGGATATAATTAGAATCTGCCTGTCAGGTCCATATTAGAGTGCAATAGAGGGTCTGTGGTATGTCCTGAGTCTCTGTCTCTCTCCATTTTCAGCGGCTGTTCAATACATCCCCCACACAGGTAGGTGGTGCTCTAATCACATACTGCTGTATTTTTATGTTTCTTTAATGTTCTATTTCTTCACTGATGAAGTAGCTCTGTGATTTCAGTGTTCCCTCAGCTAGAAAAGAGGTGTGTGGGCACTGTGAAATATAAAAATAACTCACAGAATTTAACAGCTTTTTAACAGTTTGATGACTATATGTACTGTACTACCAGCTGATTTTGTGTCACAAGAATGTGAGGTATCTATGTATGTACATCAAACTGTTAAAGAGCTGTTACTTAAAGATGATGTGCAGCAGTGCAGACTTATGAGAAGTGAATACATGCTGTATTTCCACACTTTTTTATGGGATGGAATTCTGAAATCCACTTTTTCCTTTGCTTTGCAGTGTGGAACTGGATCTGTGAAGCATCAGGTATTTTTAGCTTATTAGTGAATTATTTTATCCGACCTGAACAGAGGATGAATCCTTTCCTTCCTTATGCTTATAAATCACTGCACATATCAAATGTACTGCCAAAAATATGTCCGTCAGCCTGACCTCTCGGTGCACTCACTTCCTTCAGTGGAGGTGACCCTTGACCTGGACACAGCGAACCCCGACCTGCTGATCTCTCCGGACGAGAAGAGGATGCGCTGTGGTTTTGAGAGGAAGGACGTGCCCAACTTCCACGGGCGCTTCGACGGGTGGTGGTGCGCGGTGGGCGTGGGGGGCCTCCGGTCGGGGCGACACTACTGGGAGGTGGAGGTGGGCGAGAGGGACTGGCGTTTGGGCGTGGCCAAGGAGTCGGCCCTGAGGAAGGGCTTCAAGTCCCTGAACACGGACACGGGGTACCTGACCCTGCGGCTGGAGAGGGGCAGCGAGCTCAAGGCCCTGACCGTGCCCTTCACCCCCCTGACCTCCGCCCTCATCCCCCGCAAGGTGGGCGTGTACCTGGACTGCGAGGAGGGCCAGCTGTCCTTCTACGACGCGGAGAAGCACTCGCACATCTACACCTACAACGAGGCTTTCGGCGAGGCCCTCTACCCGCTCTTCGGCACGGTGGAGATCGTCAGGGACCTGGTCATCAAGCCCGTGGGCGTCAGGGACCGCCCCTGCTGCTCCACGCTGTGTCTGCGCGCCTGAGCACCCCCTACTGGCCACCTTCTCCAGTGCAACCGCACAGCGATCCAGCCAGGCCTGTGCTCACCATGGGGGAGAGGCTGGAGGTCCACTGCTGTAAAGACCCATCATTCTTTAAGCGTAGCTGCCCAACTGTCACTGCTACCTCCCTGTATCTCCTTCAGCTCCTCGCTCAGTACAATCCAGTATAAGCTAGCTCATACTGTACTTCTGCACATGACTAAAAGACATCACTGTTCCATTGTTCTTGACTTGTGCAAGTCTAATCCTGCAATCATGATGCACTTTACGTGGTTAATAATAAATTGACCAGATTGAATGTGATTTTGTATTACTGTCAGTTTTTCTTTTGATCATTTTCTACATGTTTGTTCACACACCCAACGCATATGAGAAGGAGAATATTACCTGCTCGTGGTTTGAGGACACTGACATTTAACATCAGGACATAATATATGCTACCAGTAATAAGGCTAGTTTAAAGTGCTTTATTGAGTCCATATATTTCTGTACAGACAGAACTGAACTGAACAGGGCCATGCTCTGTACGGTCTAGCTTCTGTTGTTATCTAGGAATCAAGCTTCCAATATTTTCCATATTTTCATAGTTTGTTTGCAAACTGACAATAGCCTGTTAAATAAATGAGAACTTCCATTTTAATTAACAATAATTACACAAATGCTACATTTGACGAGCCTGGAAACAAGATAAATTAAGTTCAAGTGGGATTCAAACACATAAATGTTTTCTGTGTTTTGAAATGTAGGGTTATGCACCAGAATGAATAATTCGTACATCTGGTATCCATCTAAGTATTTACTGAAGCAATTTTCCTAGCCTGTTCAAAGTAGGGTCCACAGGCCTGGTGTGTTCAAGCAGCACCCCTCTGTGATGAAAAACTCTTTCCTACAGTGGACCGACATCACACAGGCATATCGGCTCGACATTCCATTGGGATTCATAATTTAAAATGTGAAAACATTTTAATGAGGCATGAAAGCTGCTTCAAACTGCCTCAAACCCTCTGTCAAACAGATTTAAGACAAAACTCTGACAAAACTGAAACGAAACATTCAGTTTGTAAAAATAAAAAACCCACAATATATTATACCACATTTGGATAAAACACGTTATAATTTCAGCAATTTGATTTTTAGCAACCTGGTTTCTCTTGTAGATACTGTGTGTTCCTTCTGAGTTAGTCTGTATACCATGCATATTTAAAAACATTTTTATTTTCCTGAATAATCTTTATCATATCCAATGTGTCCCTCACCTCAGTTTTCATGCTCACAGAAATAAAATATTCGTTATGTTTTCATTCCATATTATTACACACAAAAAGTGGATTTTGACAGCCACCATCTCAGTTTACTTTGAAATGTTTCATGTAGTTAGAAAACATAATTATTCGTGTTACTTAGAAATATCATCTGATAAAAATCCTGCGAACGTGACTGCGAGGTAACGAAGCTGAAGCGTAGCTTTAGCTTAAACGAAACTAAAGTGTAGCTTTGCTAGCAAACGGTAAAAAGATCAGGAACTACAGTATAGAACGATATAATATAAAACATTACAACGTTACGTAGAAGAAATCACGAAAGAGAAAAAATTTAATTAACCAAAATGTGGTTGAAACGGTTTTTTGTGGTTGAAACGGTTGAAACCGATTGAAAGTGATGCGATTACATCACTCGCAGTGCTTTCTGGGACGTGTAGTTCATTCCCTCTTAAAAAGTTAAGTAGTCTCGTACCTTTGCCTTTTTTTTTAGTTTTTCAAAGATCTTTTTGGCTCTGAATAATTTTTATAATCTCATAGGTAGATGGTTCGGTTAATGACTGAAAACTATGTTATCTAGCGTGTTTCTGACATGTCTATGGAGAAAAACGAATGGGAAATTTAAGGCCGCTGAAAAAGTGGGCGGTAACGTTTATACTCGATTCCTTTTAGTTCGTGTGATGTCATCGTAATGCGCCCGAGTAAGATTCTCGGAATGAGTGAAGTTTGTTGATGAGTTGTGAGCCGAACGGCGATTATGACTTCTATTCAAAAAGCTTTAAAATCTCATTTTGGTTTCGAAAAATTCAGGTCTCAGCAACAAGAGGATGTTGTCAATGCGGTTGTTAAAGGTAAGTTTATATCCCCGAAAGATTAAAAACTGACAGCAGTTGCACTTCCAAATAATGAAGAGGATCTCGGCCAGGGTAATCAATCAGCTAATGTAACGTTAGCTTTCTTGACGTGTCAACTGAAAGCAAATAAAGTAGGCCTATGTTTGTAATTTTGACAGTGATGGCAATCTTGAGTGCATTCCTTTTCCTTTTGGATTACACAAGGAAAAAGTTTAGAGGGGTATGGTGTGTAATGTTTGGTTGCAGGTGACAGAGATGTGTTCGTGTGCATGCCAACCGGAGCGGGCAAGTCCCTGTGCTACCAGCTCCCCGCGGTGCTGGCGAACGGCATCACCATGGTGGTGTCCCCGCTAATCGCTCTCATCCAGGTCAGGCCCTTGCGTTCGCTGTAGCCGCCGAAGCCGGACCATCGCAGTGGATGAATGTCCGACGTCATTTGAGCCATAAATCAGTGCGAAAGACAGGAATTAATTTAAATTTAACACTGTTGTATTATCGATGTGATCTGCGCTCATTTTTGTTTTGAGAGAATGCGAATCGGTGACTCGCTTATTTGCTCTGAAACGGATGCACATTACCTAGAAAAGTGTGTAATTACCTAGTTTAATGTCAAAGCTGTAGACAGTCCAAGCGTGCAACTGTAGACCATGCATTACAGTTTTTAAAATGTTTTGATTGAAAGGTTTACTACTTGTGGCATTTATGAATGACAGTCTGTGTCTCTCTGTTGAACAGGATCAGGTGGATCAGCTGCAAGCCCGGAACATACCTGCCTGCTCCATCAATTCCAAACTGCCGGCCCAGGAGCGGCGGAGCATTCTGGAGGACCTGGAGAGGGACAGCCCGTGCCTGAAGCTGCTGTACGTCACCCCGGAGATGCTGGCCTCCCCCTCCTTCCAGCCCTGCCTGAGCAGCCTGAGCGCACGCGGCCTGGTGTCCTGCCTGGCCGTGGACGAGGCGCACTGCGTGTCCCAGTGGGGCCACGACTTCCGGCCGGACTACCTGAAGCTGGGGCAGCTGCGGGCGCGGCTGCCGGGGGTGCCCTGCGTGGCGCTGACCGCCACGGCCCCCCGCCGGGTGCAGGAGGACGTCGTGCGCTCCCTAAACCTCCGCCACCCCCTCTCCTTCTCCACCCCCGTCTTCCGCAGCAACCTGCACTACGACGTCATCTTCCGGGACGTCCTGCCGGACGCCTACACGCACCTGCACGCCTTCATCAGGAAAGCCCTGGGGGACGGCCCTGCTGGACAGGTGGGAGTGGCCACTTGGCTCCTCCCCTTGGTCCCTCCCTCCCTCTTTCAAAGGGAGAAATTTTTGTTTAACGCCATGCAAATCGGTCCAGTACCTTGCTCTCTCCCCTAACTCCTGCCCTGTCTGTCTCCCCTAACCCCGCCCCCTCTGTCTCCCCTAACCCCGCCCCCTCTGTCTCCCCTAACCCCGCCCCCTCTGTCTCTCTCAGGGCTGTGGGATCGTGTACTGCCGCACCAGAGACGGCTGTGAGGAAGTGGCTCACCGCCTCACGAGGCTGGGCGTGTCCGCCAGACCCTACCATGCAGGTAGAGCTGCCGGCGTGGTGGGCGGTGCCCATGGGATGATTGGCGGGTACTTTGGGCTGTGGTGGGCGGTGCTCACGGGATGATTGGTGGGTACTTTGGGCTGTGGTGGGCGGTGCCCACAAGATGATTGGCGGGTACTTTTGGCTGTGGTGGGCGGTGCTCATGGGATGATTGGCGGGTACTTTGGGCTGTGGTGGGCGGTGCTCACGGGATGATTGGCGGGTACTTTGGGCTGTGGTGGGCGGTGCTCACGGGATGATTGGCGGGTACTTTGGGCTGTGGTGGGCGGTGCTCACGGGATGATTGGCGGGTACTTTGGGCTGTGGTGGGTGGTGCTCACGGGGTGCCTGGCGACGCCTCTGGCCTGAAGGCGCTGTTTTCTCCCGTTCAGGGCTGAAGACTGCAGATCGCACAGAGGCGCAGAGCGACTGGATGCAGGGGAAGGTGTCCGTCATCGTGGCCACCATCAGCTTCGGCATGGGCGTGGACAAGCCCGACGTCAGGTGAGTCTGCGCACCTGACACCACTGCGGGTTTAGTCTGTGCACCTGAAACTTCATCATCATCATCATCATCATCATCATCATCATCATCATCCTCTCTCTCTTTCTCTCTCTCCGTCTGTCTCTCTGTTTCTGTCTCTCTCTCAGGTTTGTGGCCCACTGGAACCTGGCCAAGTCCCTGGCCAGCTACTACCAGGAGTCGGGGCGAGCGGGGCGAGACGGGCTGCCAGCTGCCTGCCGCACGTACTACTCCTCCCAGGACCGGGACCAGATCAGCTTCCTCATCCGCAAGGAGATCGCGCACATCCAGGTGGGGGGGTAGAGTACGCACATCCAGGTGGGGGGGAGGAGATCGCTTTAACAGTGATTCAGACATCGGCAGTTTATATTGAAGTGTATAAACATTTATTAAATGTTTTACAGTATTGCCAGTTTGTACCTGACGGGCTTTGTGTTTCTTTCACTGTGCAGAAGAAGCGTGGTTCTGAGAAGGAGCAGGACCGGGTGGCCGTCACAGACTTCGAGGCCATGGTGGCGTTCTGTGAGCAAGAGGCGTGAGTGGCACCGCACACCCACACCCCAATGCGCCCGTCCACACCCACGCCCCAACGCACCCACCCACGCCCCAACACGCACGCCCACACCCACACCCCAATGCGCCCACCCACACCCCAACACGCACGCCCACACCCACGCACCCACCCACGCCCCAACACGCACGCCCACGCCCACACCCCAACACCCACGCCCCAACGCACCCATCCACACCCACGCCCCAACGCACCCACCCACGCCCCAACACGCATGCCCACACCCACACCCCAATGCGCCCACCCACACCCCAACACGCACGCCCACACCCACGCCCCAACGCACCCATCCACACCCACACCCCAATGCGCCCGTCCACACCCACGCCCCAACGCACCCATCCACACCCACGCCCCAACACGCACGCCAACACCCCTACATGCTCGCTCCCGTAAACACTCACACCCCAACGCGCGTCCCGCTCATCCCCGCCCCTCTGGCTCCTCCCCCCCTCTGGCTCCTCCCCCCAGGTGCCGGCACGCCACCATCTCTCAGTTTTTCGGGGACGGGAGGCCGGACTGCGCGGGGGCGTGCGATTTCTGCCGGGACCCGCGGGTGGTGCGGGCCCAGCTGGAGGCAGCGGCCCGACTCAGCACCAGAACCGGCCCGGCCCAGAGCAGGGAGCCCAGGGGTCCGTTCGGCTTCGACCCGCAGCTCTACGCCGGGGGGCGCAAGGGCTACGGGTTCGAGAGGTGAGGGCTGGGTCACAACGCCCCCCGTGTTGGGGCACATCTCTGATCTTCCCCAGAGTTTTTACAGTTCTGCTCTGTCTCTCTGTCAGTTCTGCCTGTGATGTGCCTGTTGTTTTATCCCTAATCATCGGCTTGCCTGCGTATTGAAGGTATGACGAGGACAGTGGAAGCGGCAAGGAGGACGACTCTGAAAATCGGAAGAAAGAATTTGGAAACTTGTTCAGAAAACAAATGAAAATGCGTAAGGTGGGCAGAAATTTGAGCGTGGGCCAAAACACATTTAATAAAAACATTACTGGAAAAAGAGTTTTTTGTTTTGAATAACTGTAAAAGTTTGTACACGAGCAGTTTATACTGGTTTAATTAGAGATTATAATGAGATCCTACAGTAAGAGAGGCATGTTATCTGATTGGTCATCTGGGTTCCCACTGGTGGCCACGCCCCACAGCTGAACAGGTGCTCACATACAGGATGGTTTCCTCTCCTCCTTCCCCATCACGTCTTTCTCTGTCTCTCCGCAGGGTTCTGATGTTAAGGAGGTGTTTGTCCCCCCAGGTAACCCCACCCCCCCACCCCAGCAGACTCTGTTTTGAACCAGAGATGGTTTGATAAGAGGAACGTTGACAGGAGCTGATTCAGTTGTGAAATGTTTCAGTGCCAATAGTGGAACATCATGTCTCATCTGCTGTTTTAGCTGGATAAATATCAGTTGTCTAGCCTCATGGTTCATTTTACATTGACGCGTTTTCATTTGTGAATAAAGAAAATAAATGGGGGGAAATAAATTTATAACCGTTGTTATCAGGGTTTGAATAGCGCCCTTAATGAAGTTCCCAATTGACTGCCATTCATTTTTTACAGCCAATGACAGGCTGAGCGCTCCTGTCGAAAAATTACCCATAATCCATAATGTTCATAATGAATTGAAGATTTGTTAATTGTTGCTGCCATTCATTTCTACGAGCTAATGCTAATGCTAGCACCGGACCCGTCTCTGCTAAAACTGCCTCTGATTTAGAGTAGTTCCGTCAACATGACAGAAGGGGGCGCCCCTGTTTTCTCTCTCTGTTTACAGATGCAGACTGTCCCCTGAGAGAGGCCAGCAGCCAGAGAATCCCCAAACTCACTGTCAAGGTACCTCGACTACCACATCCACCCCCCTACCCCCCCACTCTGTTTCAGACACACATTTACACGCTGAATTTCATACCCCTGAGGGGTGTTCCATGAAGCAGGATTACTGAGTTAGCTGGATAACTGCACTGAGTAAAACCCTGTATCACAGAGCAGGATTACTGAGTTAGCTGGATAACTGCACTGAGTAAAACCCTGTATCACAGAGCAGGATTACTGAGTTAGCTGGATAACTGCACTGAGTAAAACCCTGTATCACAGAGCAGGATTACTGCACAAGTAAAACATGGAACATTTATTATTTATTTATTTTTTTTACTTCAGTCCATGGTCCAGATTTTGGAGGGTTCTGGGTTTTCCTCAGTTGTGCAGCTGACTCAGTAACCCTGCTCTGTGATACCGGGCCCCTGTCCCTCCCCTCCGGATCAGAACAGGAACCCTTAAAGCTCAAATCTCCTGAACCAGAGCTTTGCTCTCTGAACACGGTCATTTCCTTCTGAGTAAAACGAGATGGGGAATGTATGCCTGTAAAACTGCCCTCACTACAGCATCAGTATATAAGAACCTGTTCTTCCTGATGGACAGGCAGAGCGGCCTCTGCTGAGAAGAACACTACATACAGAATGGATTAGACACACCCCCGGTGGCCAGTACATAATACATTGCCCTTTTCACTTCCCGGTCTTGTCCCTATTTTAATTTGAACACAGGTTTCTGAGTGGTTGTTGTGGGAATTCATTTTTTTCCAAAATTAAAGAATGTTTTGGCAGTTTGTATTTTCTGTGCTGTTAATTTTTGTCCTGTCTGGAAGGACCGTGCGGAGCTGAGATGTGAGGTGTGTCTGTTTCAGGCGAGAGAGCACTGTCTGTCCCTCCTGCAGTCTACACTAGACAGCCACCAGGAGGCAGCAGTCTTGGAGGAAAGGTATTGTCAGGATAAAGATTACAAACTCCCCCGAACAAATCATTTCCCAAACTGTGTACGCTGACCCCACCCCCACCTGCCATCCATCCACTGCATTGATTCATTTCTTACATTCAAGCCGCAAAAAACAATGTTGTGAAAAACAGACTGTTATTCAACCAAACCCCCCAACCTTAACCAAACAAAGGGGGAAAGCATTCTGTGCTAGCTGTGTAGCATGTAAATGTTGATTCGTTCTGTCTGTTCTTTGAGCACATCCGCATCCTCTATTTACTGCAGTGCTGTATTTGATCATATTTTCTCTTCTCTGTCGTTAGCCTAGTTTCACCTGCCTCACTCTTATTCATGGCTCCATAGCGGCTGATCCATCGTTTTCCTTTCCTTTTCCGTGATGTACTTGGTTTTGGAACAGTGACCTTCGTATAGCAGCATTGCCATGGTCAGTTTTGGGGTGTCGCGCTCAAATGGGGGACAGAATGTAGACAGAGACCCCCCCCCCCCCCACACCCCACACACACACACACACACACACACACGGTTGGGGAAACATTACAGCAGCACTTCTCCACTGTAATACAGAAAGCTGTAATTAACTGTACGAGGGGAGGTTCTGTTACCTGAGCTCTGCTTTCTTTTCTTCAGCTCTGACACGCGATCTCTGGCTGTGGAGATGGAGCATGAAGTCTTCAGATCCAGCAAGAGTGCCAACCTCTACAAGGCATCTGTACTGAAGAGGGTGAGAGGAGAGTGTGTGTGTTTGTGTGTATGAGCGTGCGTGTGCGCACGTGTGTGTGTGCGCATGCGCGAGAGTGTGCGCGCGCGTGTGTGTTTGTGCATGTGTGTTTGTGGGTATGTGTGTGTGTGCGCGTGTTTGTGTGTGTGAGCGCGCGTGTGCGCACGTGTGTGTGTGAGCGTGCGCGCACGTGTGTGTGTGTGTGTGCGTGCGCGCGCGCACGTGTGTGTGTGCGTGCGCGCGTGTGTGTGTGTGTGTGAGAAAGTGTGTGCGCGCGTGTGTAACTCTGGATACTGTGTACTGCCTGTGAAGGTGAGTCTTACTTCCATGCCGATGCCCAGGTGGCAGAGCTGAAGAAGGGAGCAGATGGAGTGACGTCGCCCCCTGTGGGCAGAGGAGAGAACCGCAGCCATGGAGATGGACTGACTGACCCCAAACCTGATCCATCCTCCTCACCCTCCTCTTCCTCATGTGGAGACTTCCTGGGATTCACACCTGCCTCCCAAGTGTACTCTGTAAGAGCCAAGCACATGTGCACACACACACACACACACACGTAAACACACACATGCGCACACACACACACGCGTATAAACGCGCACACACACACACCACGCACACACACACACACCCCCTCTCAGTGAGCAGAGTTGTGTGTGTTTCGCAGCTGAAGAGGAAGAGGGTGGGCGCTGGATTGCGGGGTTCCTCGAACCCGTTCCAGACGGCGGCCGAGCTGCTGAGCAGGGAGCATGATGTCAGTGCGGGGGCGGGGCCGGGGGCGGGGCCTGGAGCGGGGGCGGGGCGTGATGCGCAGACCGCAGACGCTCCCCGTAGACCCGGCGGCCCGGCCGCGGAGGCAGGGAGGGGCAGGAAGCGGAAGACTGAATCCGCGGACTCGCCCCCCCCGCCCCCGCCCCCGCCCCCCCCGTCTCTGAGCAGCCCCGGGAAGGGGCGGGCCAGCAGGAAGCAGCAGAAGCTGGCACAGGCCGCAAAGATGTCGCTCTCCATCTTCCAGTTCTTCAGTAAGAAGCCGGGGGAAGGCTCCGCCCCCACCACTGCCCAGGGGGGCAACACTGACCTGCAGGCAGCCAGAAAACCTGAGGGGTAAGATCTGGGAACCTCCGGGCAGTTAGTTTGGGGTGTGTGTGCGTGTGTCTGTGTGTGTCTACGTCTGTGTGTGTGTGTGTGTGTGTGTGTCTATGTCTGTGTGTGTGTGCAAGTAAATGTGTGTGTTCTCTCACGCAGGTTGTAAGTGGCTCTGGATAAGAGCATGTGCAGAGTGACTGTGCTCTTCTCTCTGTCTCTGTCCCTCAGTGATGATGCAGTCGAAGCTGAAGCTCCTGTGGATAAACAGCCCTCACAGGAGGTACAGGAAGGACTTTCCTGGGAACAGGAAACGGTTGTGGTGGAAGTGGTGATGTTAGTGATGTTAAGCAGTGTCTGGGGTGTCATAATGTCTCTGTTCTCTCTGGAGCAGCTGGAGAACAAGCGTGTGGAGAACGGGGACCACCCAGCCAGCAAGAGACATCGCCCCCTGCAGGACAGCAAGAGACAAGTCACCTTCAACTCCAGCGTGCAGGAGAAACATGAGAGCCAGGGAGCTACGGAGGCAGTGCAGGTTCCAGAGACGACTGTGACTGCACAGGAGGGGGGAGGGAAGACTGTGACTGCACAGGAGGGGGGAGGGAAGACTGTGACTCCACAGGAGGGGGGAGGGAAGACTGTGACTGCACAGGAGGGGGGAGGGAAGACTGTGACTCCACAGGAAGGAGGAGGAAAGATTGTGACTCTGAAGAAGGGAGTGGAGAAGACTGTGACAGTACTCAGTGCTCCAGAGAAGACTGTGACTCTGAAGAAAGGGGGAGGAAAGACTGCGACTCTGAAGAAGGGAGTGGAGAAGACTGCAACGGTACTTGGAGCACCGGACAAGGCTGTTACTCTGAAGGAAGCGGCTGACATCGTGGTTCACTACCTGGACCCCCTTTATTCTCAGGGAAAATTTGCTACCAAGGTGAGAGTAAGGGCAGCTGAGAAATGAGTTTATTGTGCATTTAAAAAATACAGTTCAAACTGTATTGTCAAAAATGTGCAAGCAAATCTGTGGGCAAACTGACGTGCCCCACAATGTGGATTCTGACCATGTGAATGCTTCTGACCGTGTGAATGCTGATTGGCTGGAAATATCAGGGGGAGGTGCGTGATTGGGTAATACATCGCACAGGGAAAGCCTTGTCACCATAGTGAGTCCTGTAGTCCAGGGGTGCACAAGAGCCGATCTGTTTCAGGATTTTGTACCAACTTCTGCTCAGTCTCTGTCTCCCTCTCCCTCCCCCTCCCCCTCCCCCTCTCCCTCTCCCTCTCCCCCTCTCCCCCTCTCCCCCTCCCCCTCTCCCCCTCTCTCTCTCTCTCTCTCTCTCTCACTCGCTCTCTCGGTCTCTCGGTCTCTCGCTCTCTCGGTCTCTCGGTCTCCCCCCCTCGCTATCTCTCGCTCTCTCTCATATGAAAACAATCCACCTCTGGACCTCCAGCGGCCTGCTGCCCTATCTATTAAAATATAATTCAAATGCTGTTCCTCCCGTCCCACAGGACCTGTTCAAGTCCTGCGCCCGATTCCTGTCTCACCTGCTCACAGAGGGGAGGAGCTGTGGGAGGGGCCAAGGTGAGATGGTGGGCGTGGTCTGAAGCTCATGCTCCGCCTTGCATGTGCCGCTCTGTCCACTTCAGCCATAACTGCAATTCTGCGAGAGCAAAGAGCCGGTTATTCGCAGCTGAATCAGGCACTTTTTACAATCCAGTGACTTCCACATCATGTCAGAAATAGATTTGCATGCTGTGAAAAATAATAACGCATAAATATCAGGTGACGACTTTCAGATGAATCAGGCCAGTCTTCCGACAACTGATGCATGTCTGTTGCAGTGAGCTCTGTGGAGAGTCATGTCTTTAGCAGATGATGCATGTCTGTTGCAGTGAGCTCTGTGGAGAGTCATGTCTTTAGCAGATGATGCATGTCTGTTGCAGTGGGCTCTGTGGAGAGTCATGTCTTTAGCAGACGATGCATGTCTGTTGCAGTGAGCTCTGTGGAGAGTCATGTCTTTAGCAGATGATGCATGTCTGTTGCAGTGAGCTCTGGAGAGTCATGTCTTTAGCAGATGATGCATGTCTGTTGCAGTGGGCTCTGTGGAGAGTCATGTCTTTAGCAGACGATGCATGTCTGTTGCAGTGAGCTCTGTGGAGAGTCATGTCTTTAGCAGATGATGCATGTCTGTTGCAGTGAGCTCTGTGGAGAGTCCTGTCTTTAGCAGATGATGCATGTCTGTTGCAGTGAGCCCTGTGGAGAGTCATGTCTTTAGCAGATGATGCATGTCTGTTGCAGTGAGCCCTGTGGAGAGTCATGTCTTTAGCAGATGATGCATATCTGTTGCAGTGAGCTCTGGAGAGTCATGTCTTTAGCAGATGATGCATGTCTGTTGCAGTGAGCTCTGGAGAGTCATGTCTTTAGCAGATGATGCATGTCTGTTGCAGTGAGCTCTGGAGAGTCATGTCTTTAGCAGATGATGCATGTCTGTTGCAGTGGGCTCTGTGGAGAGTCATGTCTTTAGCAGATGATGCATGTCTGTTGCAGTGGGCTCTGTGGAGAGTCATGTCTTTAGCAGATGATGCATGTCTGTTGCAGTGAGCCCTGTGGAGAGTCATGTCTTTAGCAGATGATGCATGTCTGTTGCAGTGGGCTCTGTGGAGAGTCATGTCTTTAGCAGATGATGCATGTCTGTTGCAGTGGGCTCTGTGGAGAGTCATGTCTTTAGCAGATGATGCATGTCTGTTGCAGTGAGCTCTGGAGAGTCATGTCTTTAGCAGATGATGCATGTCTGTTGCAGTGGGCTCTTTTGCAGGACGCTATATTTCAATGACTGCTAGATTAATGGCTGTTCAGACAAGTGGAATCATCAATCAGATTTTAACGGCTGAGCTTCTGAGTGCCTGGAAAGAAAATGATGATGAAAATGACTAGTCCCCAGTAAATTAAAACCTGCTGTCTGCTGACCTCTCTTTGAAGGCTGACTTAGAGAGGCAGTTAATTGCAGCTTTTCAGCGATGTTAATTATTATCAGAGACTGGCTGGACTGAAAAGCAGCACAGCCAAGGCCGAATTTAGGGGCCAGTTTTGGGTGTCCCGTTGGGGGCCGGTTTGGGGGACAGTAGGGAGGGGCTGTTTGGGGGACAGTAGGGAGGGCCTGTTTGGGGTGTCCCGTTGGGGGCCGGTTTGGGGGACAGTAGGGAGGGCCTGTTTGGGGGACAGTAGGGAGGGGCTGTTTGGGGGACAGTAGGGAGGGGCTGTTTGGGGGACAGTAGCGAGGGGCTGTTTGGGGGACAGTAGGGAGGACCTGTTTGGGGTGTCCCGTTGGGGGCCGGTTTGGGGGACAGTAGGGAGGGGCTGTTTGGGGGACAGTAGGGAGGGCCTGTTTTGGGTGTCCCGTTGGGGGCCGGTTTGGGGGACAGTAGGGAGGGGCTGTTTGGGGGACAGTAGGGAGGGCCTGTTTGGGGTGTCCCATTGGGGGCCGGTTTGGGGGACAGTAGGGAGGGGCTGTTTGGGGGACAGTAGGGAGGGCCTGTTTGGGGTGTCCTGTTGGGGGCCGGTTTGGGGGACAGTAGGGAGGGGCTGTTTGGGGGACAGTAGGGAGGGCCTGTTTGGGGGACAGTAGGGAGGGGCTGTTTGGGGGACAGTAGGGAGGGCCTGTTTGGGGTGTCCCGTTGGGGGCCGGTTTGGGGGACAGCAGGGAGGGGCCGCTTTGGGGGACAGTAGGGAAGGCCTGTTTGGGGTGTCCTGTTGGGGGCCAGTTTGGGGGACAGTAGGGAGGGCCTGTTTGGGGTGTCCTGTTGGGGGCCGGTTTGGGGGACAGTAGGGAGGGGCTGTTTGGGGGACAGTAGGGAGGGCCTGTTTGGGGGACAGTAGGGAGGGCCTGTTTGGGGTGTCCCGTTGGGGGCCGGTTTGGGGGACAGTAGGGAGGGCCTGTTTGGGGGACAGTAGGGAGGGCCTGTTTGGGGTGTCCCGTAGCAGGAGCGCCCCCTCATGGTTGTGTTTGTGTCCGCAGTGAAAGCCGAGGCGCGGGGCCTGATCCAGAAGCTGTTCAGCCGCGTACAGCGCTGCGAGAGCGAGGCAGACTGGCAGCACCTGAGAGGCGCGGTGGGCGGGGCTAACGGGGCAGGGGGTGGGGCTGGACATGCAACATAAAGCTCCGCCCCTTTCCCCCCATCCAGGACACAGGCTCATAGCTGAGGACACTAATGACTGACTCCTGGTGTTCCATGACTGCCTGCTGCTAAATCCTGCCCCTCCCCCACATGGACCGCCATCCTGGCAGCACAGCCATCGCCCAGCAGAGAGCGAGTGTTCAGCCTGGGGGGGGGGGGGGGCAGAGAGCGAGTGTTCAGCCTGGGGGGGGGCAGAGAGCGAGTGTTCAGCCTGGGGGGGGGGGGGGGGCAGAGAGAAGCCCCTGACACACCCCACACCGAGCGACGGCAGTGCTCCTGTGCGGCTGCTGGGTCCCGTCATCATTCTGCTCTTTATTCTCATTTGTAATGAGTCTGCTGTAAACTGGCTTTTATGATTCCAGACGAGCGGTTGTGTCTCAGGGACCTTAGTTTTCCAAGTTGGAATATTAAAACTACAGAGACTTTATCATGCCTTTATCATTGAGAGTTGCTCTCGAAAGAAAAAAAACTGGGCAGTAGGTGACATTATGACAATGAAAACAGTAGCTTTTGCTTATCACTTGATACTTGAACCTCACCAAAAAGTGCTTGAAGCACCATTAATTGCAATGCCTTGCAATTTAATGCATAGCATCTGACCTTAACCTAGTGCAAAGGAGTTGTTTACAATAAATATTCAGTATTCAGATCCTTTGTGTGATGTTGTGTCATGGTCTCTATCATTTTGGACTGCCGTTCTGGGCTAGCTATCTGCGCTGGAGCTGGACTTCACTCTGACACTACGGGAGGAGGGACCTACAGCTGCCACGTTACTACCGTTAAATCTGAATTTCCCTCGGGGGGGGGGGGGCTGATACAGATGAATCTGTGCCAGGCACTGCAAGGGGGGATGTTTATAGTGGGATGAGAACATACTGAAATGAGTAGAGCATTCGCATCTGGTAGAATTTAATGAGAACGATGACCTCTGCTCACAGCTGTCCGGTCCACTGCACAACCGACCCCGGCACAGGGGGAGAAGAATCAGAGACATCTCTTTTAAGGTGACCGCTTCTCACAGCCATCAGAGTTCAGCCACAGATTTAAATTACGGACGTTTGAAAGAGGACTGCAGCTCGCGAAGCTGGATTGTTGAATACGACTGTATTCATAATTGCACTTGATGCGAACGCCTTCAGCCCAGTGTGGGTCTCCAGATTAGCCGGTAAGGGATTCGTGTAGCCGTAGCCGGTCGCTGCTGTCGTCATAATACCGCCCCGTCATTCCCTCTTACGGGCTCTCTCATTTCATCTGGCGTGATGCGATCCCAGCGTTCCAGTGTGACGGGGAGGAAGGAGCGGATGAATGCGGTTTTTCTTTGCTGAAAGACCGGGGTTAACAATAGAGAGTTTAACCATCGGTGATTGTTGTCGCGAGAGGCGGGATAGCGGTTGTGCGGGACGCCCGACCCAGATGCTTAGCCCTGGCATAATGGAAGAGTTCGTCACCGAAGAAGAGGAACCATGGTACGACCAGCGAGATCTGGAACAGGGTGAGTAAAGATACGATACGCAGCCGCTGAGGCCGGCGCGTAGCCTACTACAGAACACTTCGGCTTACAATTGGGCTTGCTGCTATAGGCTACTGTAGATGGAAGCAATGGCAATCTATTCGGGGTTCTCGTTCGGCATTGTTTGCGATGGTTGCATTCAGATTATTTTAGCGAGTATGAAAATACCTGACATTTAAAAATCCCCACCAGGCATACTTCCCAGTTGATTTTAAATACATTTGCCGTTATTGTGTATTTAACGCGGATGTTTCTTTAAGTACAGTAAAGGCCTAGCTTGCTGCTGCGAACAAACGCATCCCCCAGAGATGCCAAATAGTTTGTCGCGACAAAGACATAACACTCCGTTTGCAAGTGGCCTTGAAGACGCAGATGATAATAGTTTAAGGTCAGAATGCATGCATATTTATCCACTTTTGCAACTACGCGGCGTCCCCGTTCAGTCAATTTAGAGAAGTAGGCGGCACAGCGGAGTTTTCCAGAGAAATAAATCGCAGAAAATGTCTCGTCATCAAAGGCTGCGCCTGCGAGAGAGCGGATGCTGCTCCTCGCGCTGCGAGTGTTCTGATTTAGCCAAAAACCTTCCCCCTTTGTACGCGCAGGAATTTCCTCTTTTTGCCACGCATTCAATGGGTGTCAGCAAAATTCCAGCGAAAAAAAACGGTTCAAATACAACACCACACAACCTTACCAATAACGTCATATTTCAATACGCTTTAAAGACGGAAACCTTCCACTAGTTTTAAAAAATTGTTTTCAAATGCATTAACGTTTGATGCGGCTATAATGAACTCGTAACTCACTCTGGCCAGGCCTATAATGCGCGTCCATTCTGTGAAATAAAATAGATAAAAGGGAATATTCTAGTGTGCAGCAGAAACCCGGCACCTGGAAAGATTTGTTGATATTTCGTGCAGAGTTTCAGTCCGGCATTCAGACGGCTGCAAGCTTTAAAATGAGATACTGCCCCGTGTACTAGGGGTGTACGGAAACATTGATGCATCTGGATGCAAACATGATACAACTACAAGTATAATCGATTCGTATCGCAATGGATCGTTAATTTACATGGAAAACTTTTATTTAAGGAGATTGAGGGGCTTAAATTGATAAACACGCTTGTTAACTTTGTTAAGCTCGTTAAAAGTTACAGCTACTGCATGGGGAGTCAAATAGTTCACGTCACTGCTAATCGCATTGTATCGTGATTAATTAGTTAATCATTATAAATAAAGAGAAATCAAATCGTGTCATCATTGTTCAGAGTTTCAGCATCGTATCGTGATCAAGTTGTATCATTACATCCCTTCTGTACATGTGAATGCTCTCTCTTCTGTGGCCCCTCCCCTCCCCGCCATTCTCAAAGCACAGCCCCCCTAACCCTCCCCACCTACTTGGCCAGTTACTCTGACTGTGGATGCACAGTGGTTATTATTAAATTACTCTATTTTGCTCCTTGACTGAGAGAGAGAGAGAGAGAGAGAGAGAGAAACAGAGTGAGAGAGACAGAGAAAGAGAGGGGGGAGAGAGAGAGAGAGAAAGAGAGAGAGAGAGAAGGAGAGAACAGTGAGAGAGAAAGAGAGAGAGAAGGAGATAAACACAGAGAGAGAGAGAGAGAGAGAGAGAGAGAGAGAAACAGAGTGAGAGACAGAGAAAGAGAGGGGAGAGAGAGAGAGAGACAGACTGAGAGAGAAAGAGAGAGAGAGAGAGAAGGAGAGAAACACAGAGTGAGAGAGAAAGAGAGACAGAGAGAGAGAGAGAGAGAGCTGCCTAACAGACTGCAGGGAGAAATTCTGCAGCATCACCCTCTGGTGTTCTCAGGGTTAGAGACGCGTGCGGGGTTTGGGGTCTCCATGGCAGGAAACACCCTTCTGCACCCCATCCCCCACCCCATCCACAGGGCTGACCCGGCCGATTACCCACTCACTGTGTTTTTAGATATCTCTGGGCCAGTGCGTCTGTGAAACAGCCCACATTCACCTCCACTAATACAGAGCAGTTACATCAGCGCCACCATGTGGACACCTTGAGCAACTGCACTCACAGCCAAGCTAATTTCTGGTAGAAAGGGCAGTAAAAATGTAGCAGGCCCAGCAGGTTCTGGGTCTGTAGACAGAGAGGGTGAAGGTAGTGAGTTTCTAACACTCTTTCATATGATTGACAGGGCATCTCTGTGTGGCTGTCCCTCTTTCTTTCTACAGGAGCTTATCTATTATTGCTCTTCCAGGGGTCTGCCAGTGCTGTGGGACAGCCTTCTCACACACAGCTAACCGCCTCGGACCTGCACAGGCCCTGTACAGTTCGGCCATTTTAAACTGCGCTTAACGGACAGAGTTAGGACTCACACCCAAATCCAAACACTTCCTCAGCACTGTAATGCCTGTGCTGTTTACGGGAAAGCAAACTGGCCATGCAATAAAGATATTTCTTCACTCTTTCTCTCTCCCCCCATCCCTCCCTCCCTTCATCCCTCTCCCTCCATCTCTCCCTCCCTCTGTTTCTCTCCCTCTCTCCGTCTCTCCCTCTCTCCCTCCCTCCGTCTCTCTCTGGCTCCCTCCTTCTCTCCCTCCCTCCCTATTTCCCTCCGTCTCAGACCTGCACTTGGCGGCAGAGCTGGGGAAGACCCTGCTGGAGCAGAACAGGGAGCTGGAGGACTCGCTGCAGCAGATGTACATGACCAGCGAGGAGCAAGTGCAGGAGATAGAGGTACCTGCACACCTGTACGGCAATATATTACACCTGTGTGCTGTTATATCACACACTGAGCTCACCTGCACACCTGTGAAACACTCAGTGTGTGCTCATGCAGTGCCTCATCAGAACCGGTGTGTGTTAGTGTTGTGCACATAAACAGTGTTTGCATATAAGTGTATGTGTGTTGTCACCGCAGTACCTGTCCAAGCAGCTGGAGACGCTGCGGGCCATGAACGAGCAGCACGCCAAGGTGTACGAGCAGCTGGACCTGACGGCGCATGAGCTAGAGCTGACCAATCAGAGCCTAGAGCAGGAGAGCAAGGCCTCCCAGGAGAAGATCGAAAGGTGGGCAGAGTCACATGATCAGAGAGTGCACGTGGAAGGTGGGCAGAGTCACATGATCAGAGAGAGTGCACGCACATGTGGCTGATAATGGTGTCTGCCACTAAATGCCAATGAGGCACGCCGCTTTGTGTAGCATGACGCTACAGGCTGTCTTTAGTTTAGCTTGCTGTATCTACACTGACATCCTCAGCTGAATGTGCTGAATGCTCATACTGTGTGCAGTATGAGCCATTTGCCTATCAAATAGGACAGTGCTAACTGCACTTTACTGTCTTCACCTGTGCTATTCTGACTACCGTCAGATTTGTGATATTTACATCACTTTCGAAATCCTGTAATTTCATGCAGTTCCGTTTAGATTTCATGTATAATTTGCAAGTAAAATTTCCTTAAACAGTATTTAAATGGGTCTGGCCATTAGTTTTGAGTGGAAGAGCAGCTGACCTGTCCTTGGGCGCCTGGTCAGGGGAAACATTCGCTTGAGCTGCTGCAGCGGACCTGACGAGGTCATGTGGCGCGGGTCATGTGACGCGGGTGTGTTGTGCGCAGGCTGACGGGGACCATGGAGATGCTGCAGGCGCAGGTGGACGCGCTGACTGCGCAGGTGGAGGAGCTGCGCTCGCTGGAGCAGCTGCGCTATCGGCGGGAGAAGAGGGAGCGGCGGCGGACTGTGCACTCCTTCCCCTGCCTGAGGGAGCTCTGCGCCGCGCCCAGGTCAGGACTGGGGCCCGGCCTGACAGGGCACAGCACAGCCTGGCACAGCACAGCACAGCCCGGCACAGCCTGGCACAGCACAGCCTGGCACAGCACAGCACAGCACAGCACAGCACAGCCCGGCACAGCACAGCACAGCCCGACACAGCACAGCACAGCCCGGCATGGCACAGCCCAGCCCAGCACAGCAAAGCATGGCACAGCCCAACACAGCACAGCACAGCACAGCCCGACACAGCACAGCACAGCCTGGCACAGCACGGCACAGCCCGACACAGCACAGCACACCCCGACACAGCACAGCCTGGCACAGCACAGCACAGCCCAGTATGGTACAGCACAGCCCGACACAGCACAGCATGGCACAGCCCGACACAGCACAGCACAGCACAGCCCGACACAGCACAGCCTGGCATGCCTAGCCACTCCTACTGAGTTACTGCATACTGCAGTTATGCCCCATAGTTTCCCTTCAGTTTCAATCAGAGAGACCTGTCTGCACTACGGTTGGGTACGGAAACCCCGTACCACTATGGCACCGGTGCCCATCTGACCGGTACCTACTGGCCCGAATCGCAGTGCAGAATCTGGTGCCTTAGTTCAGTACCCCACGCCTGTAGCTAACACTACACTCACTCTGTCCACTCAGTCAGTGACAGCAGGGACCGTTAGCAAGCTAGCTAACGTTACACTTTGTCAAAATGCCCAAATCAAAATGGTATAAACTAAAGTTTAAAGTATAATTTATACAATTAAATAAAACCATAAAATAGTTCAGGTTCTTTGCCTTTGCAATAAAAAGACTTTTCAATAAAAAGTTCTTTAATGCCTTTGTTTTCTGTTTATTTTAAAAGGTATCAGTCCAGGCAACCGGTACCATTTTAGAAGTATGGATTTAGTCATCAGCAAAGTCTGACCAGTACTCAACCCTAGTCTGCAGGTGTGCTTGGAAAACAGGTGTGTTTCTCCTCTTTCATTCACTCTCCCTCCTTTGCTCCCTCTCCCCCTCTCTTTCTCTCCCTCCTCTGCTGTCCCTCCTTCTCTCAGCAGTTTGGGGGACGGTGCGGGGGGCAGGCGTGCGGGGCGGGCGGACCGCTCCCCGCTGGAGGAGGAGAACGAGCGCCTGCGGGACATGGTGTCGGCGCTGCGGGCGGCGATGGGGGCGGAGCGGGGGCGGCGGGAGGGGGCGGAGCGCGAGTACGCGGCCGTGCTGCAGGAGTTTGGCGGTCTGGAGCAGCGGCTGCGGGGGGCCGAGGGCTGCCGGCGGCGGGTGGGCGAGCTGGAGGCGGAGCTTCAGGAGATGCAGCAGCTGTGCCGCCCCCGCGTGCTCGTCATCCACCCCGCCCCCGAGACGCTGCTGAGCTCCGCCCCCGAGACCGACACGCCGGAGGACCCGCCCCCCGAGGGCCTGCAGGCCGCCAGCCCCGTGCGCAAGAGCTGCAGCGACACGGCGCTGAACGCCATGGCGACGCGCGACGCGGCGGGCCGCGGGCGGGCGGGCTACGCGCTCCACGCCCCCGCCGGGCCCCAGCGCGGCATGTCCATCCTGCGCGAGGTGGACGAGCAGTACCACGCGCTGCTGGAGAAGTACGAGGAGCTGCTGGGGAAGTGCCGCCGGCACGAGGACAGCCTGCGCCACGCCGGGGTCCAGACCTCCCGCCCCGTCTCCCGCGACCCCTCCCTGAAGGACGGCGCCGGAGCCTGCGGCCCCGCCCCCGGCCCCGCCCCCTTGCCACGCCCCGACGCGGAGGCGGACCTCCAGGGCCTCTGCAGCCAGGTGGAGTCCGTGGACAAGCGGCTGGGCCACAACACGCCCGAGTACAAGGCCCTCTTCAAAGAGATCTTCTCCCGCATACAGAAGACCCAGAGCCACGCCAAGGCCTCCAAAACCGGCCAGAGCAGCAAGTGACCCCCCCCCAACCCTAACCCTAACCCTAACCCCCCCCAACCCTAACCCTAACCCTAACCCCCCCAACCCTAACCCTAACCCTAACCCCCCCCAACCCTAACCCTAACCCTAACCCCCCCCCTTACCCTAACCCTAACCCTAACCCCCCCCCTTACCCTAACCCTAACCCTAACCCCCCCCCTTACCCTAACCCTAACCCTAACCCCCCCAACCCTAACCCTAACCCTAACCCCCCCCCTTACTCTAACCCTAACCCTAACCCCCCCAACCCTAACCCTAACCCTAACCCCCCCCTTACTCTAACCCTAACCCTAACCCCCCCCAACCCTAACCCCAACCCCCCCCCCAACCCCAACCCTAACCCCCCCAACCCTAACCCCCCCCAACCCCAAACCCCCCCCAACCCTAACCCTAACCCTAACACCCCCCCCAACCCTAACCCTAACACCCCCCCCAACCCCAACCCTAACCCCCCCAACCCTAACCCTAACACCCCCCCCAACCCCAACCCTAACCCCAACCCTAATCCTAACCCCAACCCCAAACCCCCCCAACCCCAACCCTAACCCCAACCCCCCCCCAACCCTAACCCTAACACCCCCCCCCCCAAAGCCACCGCGCTCTCACAGGACGGCCGCTCTCCTGCTCAACCTGGATCAACCTGCCGCTGCAATTCCAGGACTTTCCCTTTAATGCTTCCCCCTCCCTCATCACCTGCTGAATCTGGCAAGAATGGCCGCAGCTTTTCAGCACCATCTCTTCAGGAGGGACTCCCCTCATAAGTGCCATTTGGCCAAGGATAGCCATACACAGCCATACACAAGGGAAGTGGCCACATTCCCACTTTAATTTGCATAGTTACTAACAGTGAAAGTGAATAATGAAAAAAGGGTATTTAAGACCACAGTGCACAGCCTGACATCAGTTCAGCTTTCCCAGGATAGACCTTAGTCAGAGTTATTGCTTTGGGCTTCAGTTGCTATAAAGAGGAAGTGGAGCCTCTGTGCACTTCCTCTGTTAGGATTTTGTCTGTACAGCCGTTGTGATTGTGGCCTAAATGCTACCATCTATGGTATATAACCATTAAGGAAACTCAAGCTGGTATAAACATTTTTAAAATAATTATTATATGTACATGGAAATGAATGCCAAGGATGACCCAGAATATTTCTGCATGGAAAATGGACTTTGTGTCTAGTTCCTCTCATTGACCTTTGACCTCTGGAGGTCAGTGCTCAGAGGAACACAGGGGTCGTCAAGCAAAAGGGAGGCTTACGGTGAGTTTTTTTTTAATTTAGTAAGGGAATTCAGTGGAGATAAAAATCATAATAAATGCAGTGGTGCTGACGTGAAGGGTGGGTGGGATAGGGGCCGCGGTCTCTATGACAATGTGAAACCATGACGACGCTGGCTCTGGGAAATGGATTCAGCTGTGCAGTCCAAGCCTTAAAGACTGTAATTGGACTGGAGATCCTCAAAGTGACTTTTTTTTTTTTTTTTTTTTTTTTAAATTAAAAAAAAAAAAAAACTCTCCTCTTTATACCTGCCACTCCTTTTAGCTATACCCAATTGTCCAATGTCACAGTTATGCAGTCTCATGCATTATAGTCTCTCTTCTGTTTGTTTTCCGTCTCTTCATACAAAAGGGACAAATGTGAAATATGTAGAGTCTTAATACAGGGTGCCTCTGGCTTATGGCACTTTGCATTTATGGAAGTGAATAAAATACACGTAAGGGCAATGATACTCATGGAGGAATTGCCCTTATTCGTGGCACAATATGAATAATATCGTAATAAAAAAGCTTGCATTTTAAGTTTCTGCCTGTTTTGCCTGCTCAAGTTGTGTGTGTCCGTGTGGTGAGTGTCCTGAAGTGCCAGTGTCTGCCAAGTGGGAACATTCTGCAGATGTTCCTGTTTCTGCCTGTTCAGCCAATCACACGCACGTATTTAAATGAGCTCCTTCACTGTCCTCTGATACTGTAAGTGGTAATATGCCTCATTACTCTTAACTACCTTCTCCCCTTGGTGACTGGGATTGTGTTAAAAAGAAAGAAATATGTTCTTTAGATGTTATTGCAAGAGCCAGTTAAAGTGGATGTGCATCTATTTAAACACAAAAACCAGTTTAACAGATTAAGCTGCAGATTATATTTATTAATTACATTCTTTTTTTATTTATTCACCTTCATTTAACCAGGAAGTCTCATTGAGATTAAAATCTCTTTTTCAAGAGAGACCAGGCCAAGGTAGCATGGCGCATTCAGTGGTGTGGTCATAAACGGTAAAGGGTTTTAAAAATTCCATATTTATCCCGCCAACAGCGATATCGGGCTAATGGTGGTATCTCCTCTCCCAGGTAAGTGTGAGTGGTGCATATTGCACCGGGATCCCGACTATTCCCCATGTGTTTCACAATTACGGTTTCCACATATTACAAGCCCTTCTAATACCAAATACCATGCCTTGCAAGTTCAAAACTCAGATTAGCGTTCTTGTAATTGCGGGTAGATAAATTATTACTTTTGAAAATTTTTCACCATATTCTAGCAAGACTTTTTTTCTATTTTTCCCATAATGAAACAGTTAACATTCCATAAAAATCCAAAAACAATCATATGGGGGCAACAAGAGGAGACATTAGGACAATATTCAAAACTGGCCAAAACAGAGTCGCGTATGGCGGTGTACAACATTCTTTTAGTTGTGTTTTCAGGAGTGATTCCTTATTGATAAATAAACTGGATCAATAATGAAAGTAAATCAGTAGAATTGGACATAATTATATTCGCTCCCAGAATCAGCTGGCATCAAACAAAGGTCGAGCTTAGCTGCATCCTACATACACCTAGGCTAAAGATATTCAAACTCAGTTTTTCACAACTCCACACATTTCATGTTACCATACATTTCTTTTGGAAAGTCAATTAGGGCATCTACTTTGTTCACATCAGAGGTAATTTTAAAACAATCGATTAGAGACAGATTAATTTCAGCTTTAATTCACTATAATCAGAATTCCAGTGGGTCAAAAGTTTTCATACACCAAGTTGACTGTCTCTTTAAACAGTCTGGAAGATTCCAGAAATTGATGTCATGAATTTTTAGAAGCTTCTGATACGCCAATTGTCATAATTGCGAGTTAACTGGGAGTTAACTGGCAACAATTTCCAAACAACTGAAGGTAAAAGACAGCTTAAACACAGCAAAGGGAAAGTATTGGAGTGGCCATCACAAAGCACTGACCTGAATCCCATAGAAAATTTGTGGACTGAACTGAAAAAGCATGTCCGAGCAAGGAGGCCCACAAACCTGACTGAGTTACAGCAGTTCTGTCAGGAGGAATGGGCAAAAATTCCAGCAAAGTATTGTGAGAAGCTTGTGGAAGGCTACCCCAAGCGTTTGATTCAAGTTAAGCAATTAAAAGGCAATGCCACCAAATACTAACAAAGTATTTGTAAACTTTTTAACACTGAAAATCTGATATAGTACATGAAAGCTGAAATAAATATGACTCTTAGCTATTATTCTGAAATGACCTCTTATGGAAATAAAGTACATACCCAAATAGACTTAAGACATGAAAGGTATGGTAACATGAAATGTGTGTAGTTGTCGGGGGGGGGGGGGGTAAACTCAACATGGTTCAACATCACACTGTCTTCGGCACATTGACCGCGTGGCCTAATGGATAAGGCGTCTGACTTCGGATCAGAAGATTGAGGGTTCGAGTCCCTTCGTGGTCGAATTTTGTTTCGTACGAGTTTCATTTTCTTGCTACTGGATAAACACAGTTCCACCACCTTGCAGAAAACAGGGCACTAACACAGCCGATAACCGTCACACGGGCGACAGTTAGCCAGATATTATACTTACAACATGATTGTAACATACGCTAAAACAAATATGGCCCGATAGCTCACTCACAGTAAGTTGTTATTAATATTATAAGTAATTAGTGACAACGTTTTACTCTAGACCTAGGGACACTGGCTAATGTGGTAACCACCTTGACATTAACCATAACTAACGTTGGCTGCCAAACAAAAATTTCAACAAAATGTTACAGGTTGACTTACCTACCGTTTGTGTTCCGCGGCACAGGCTGACACGCTTTCCAAGATTTTAATAGCTATTGAAGCCAAATATATTTTAGTTTACGTGACTTATCAAGATGCTAATACCAGACGTAGCTAACGTTAGCCAAGAACCGAAAGAGTTCACACATGTACTGCCGTTGTTTCCACGAACAGCACTTTCCCTATTAAAAAAAAAAATAGGGAAATTAAGGCTAGTTAAATAATATAACGTTAGGTTACGAAGACAGCTATCAATTTTCAACCGTACCTAATAATATTGCAAAATACGTCGCTGGATACGTCAACTGTTTTGAGCCTGAAATAAACGCCTGTGCTCTTGAAAAACTATTAAAAACTTGAGCCAGCAATGGCAAAATCTGGTCTATATGGAGCGAAAGTAACAAAAAATACATTTGAAATCTATAAAAACTCAACTGAATTAAATAATCAATTGCGCCTGGGTGGCTTTAAAAAAGTGAATTCAGGTGTTGAAAACTACGTCGATGGGCGTGGCTTTTGCAAGTCTGACCCGAAAGGAATTGCTATGTATGTATTTGCATTAAATTTGGTTTTACTCGATTCAATAAATATTTCGTCAGTTTTAGAAGACCTCATAAAATACGACCTGTTCTGTATTATGTAATCACTTGTGAAGACCGATATCTCGATTCAGAAATAATATTGTAATTTACGGAACCATATATTTACTATGAACTTTTATTTTCTTATAAACTTGCAAAATTGCGAACAACGCCCCAGTGGCCTAATGATAAGCCACTGGCCTCCTAAAGCAGGGATTGTGGGTTCGACATCTGGGGTGTCCGTGTTTTATTCAAATTATCCATATTGGAAAGCAACTTTACAAAACGGCCCTTAACGTTCTGAAAACCCGTTGCGTACAATATCACGTACATTGACTCTTAAAGCACGTTAACAACGCTGCTTCTTAGTGAAAGCAAATTAGGACGAACTCAGCTAACTGTAGTCAATTAAACAGTACAGTATGTCGACGACTACGCTGAAACGAGTATACTTCTATGCAAGCCGTCACGTTTTTTTTATATCGCTAAAAAGTTTTTCTGCCTTTTTCCAGAACAACTTCTGGGGTATTTTGGGCTTATCGTCACGAATCAACACAGACTTAAATATTTTCCACTATTTGCCTCTATTTAAGCGCAACCGTCGAAGCTGGCGTTCGCAGAGCAGAGTGGCGCAGCGGAAGCGTGCTGGGCCCATAACCCAGAGGTCGATGGATCGAAACCATCCTCTGCTAGGTGTGTTTTATTCCTCATCTGCAGCTGTAACATTATGCAATTTTTTTCTGTAGAACCAACTTTTCATTCAAACATGACCTCAAAGGATATCGAGCCAACACGTACATGTTTTGAATAACTACTTCTTCATAGTTAACGCAAGGTGGCAAGCTCAGTAAGTGCACCGAAGAGCTACCATTGCTAACCAGCTGTGAATGCAACTAGTTAACCTTTTCTGTTTTTGCAAGTTAACGTTACAGCTAGTAGAATAACTTATCGGCGATTAATTTGCATAATTTGACAAGGTTTTTCCATAGATTCTGGGTTATTTATTTGAAAAAGAATACACTTACAAATCATGCAGTGCACAAGCAGTCGTATAGGTGTAACGGCTAATCATATTTTAAAAAGCACAGGACAAAACATTTCTTTGCATAACCAATGCACACGTCGTTTACGGCAGCCTGGGCTTCTCGTTCGCCGTCCACAGGATCGCGACTGATTGTGGTTTTAAAGAGTCTGTCCATGCAAGTACGCAGAGTTCCCGCGTCTCGTTGTTGGTTTGAGCTGCGGTCGTCCACCGCTTCTTGACTTGGCATTATTGCAGTTAAAGCTCATGTTACTTGGCACAGAGGGACTCTTGAGGCTTGTAGCATATGCTGGCTGCATTTTACTTTCTACACAAAAACAAAGGGGACACATGACTTTGACTTTTTAAGTGTGTAATATTTTCAAAAGGAAGCACGAAAACAGCTCTGAAAGGGGATTATTCTACCGTAATGAATCGCATCTGACTCGTAACTGGAAGAGAAGTGACTTTTGTCCATTTATAATTTTATTTTAGGTCCCACATTCACACTCGCTTTTTCCTCATCACAGAGAAATGATTATGAAAAACAATTCAACCAAGATTACCATCAATACAGATCATAAAACGGCAACCAGACAAAAATAATGATATTGGATAAATCAAAAGGAGTAATTATTAATCAAAACAGACTATTGCATCTCAACTCATTATATTGATCAGTATATTCTTCAATGACATAGCCCAGCCGTTCCTCTTGGTCATGTTCTTGCCCAGTCTGGGTTTACAAAGTGAGAGAAATCAGAAACCAGACAGCCTGCTAAATTGGTACAGGGTTTCAGTGAGCCTGGGTCTTGGGGTACCAGCCTGACACAGCAGGTTCACACCCCTGGGACAGTTCCAGAACATTCTCAGTATGGGCAGAGGAAACCATGGTCACCAAATGTTTGCCTACAGGTGGAAGGTGACAAACAGTGAAAACAGGACAGGCAACGGCGTTCAGTCTGAACTCTTTTTAATGGTGACCCAGGTGAACAGGGATCTTCCAAATATCAATGAGTAGCACACAGTTGAAATCACCAAAAAACTACATAATTCTTTTTACTAAAATGAAACCGTGAAGGTGAAAAAATATGGAGTGTACAAAACGTGTTAATGATGAAATCCCCGGAGTGGCTGGAGCCACAGCCCATGTTAGAGTACGGGGGGATATCGAGGCAGAAAAGGACCGGTACTCGCACACTGCATCGGACCTTCACCTGCCACACCAGCACACCTGCTCTCAAACCCCTCTCACCGACGGCCCGGGGGGGGGGGGGTCAGCCCACAGGCACACGGACGGGTTTTGATACTGCTATCAGACTTTCATCCCTATTCCTCTGCTCAGGCACATCTTTTTTTTTTTAAAAGGCAACACTGGTCCCGACAGACTCAGGGTAATGGGAATCAAGGAGTGTCAGGGAGGCAGAGAGTGACCTCACTTCATCTCCCTGCAGGGAAGAGGAACAGCAGCTTCCTGGATCGGTAGAAGGTGCAGCACCATGAACCCATGGAAAGTCCCTCAACCCCCCCCCCCCCCCCCCCGAAAACCTTATTCACGTGCTTCAGGTAGCACTCTCTATCCCAGACACCCCAGAGGAGAAACGTGACCCCGCTAGGCCAAGGCCACACCCACAGCGTCATGCTCAGGGGGGTACCTGTAGAGGGGGAGGGGCTAAGGACGCATTCCGGCAGGCAGGAGGCTCGTAACAGAGTCACGTCCCGCTGAGCAGCAGGAATGACTTCATAAGGGCCACAAGGCGGCAGGTGAAATGTGATGAGGAGATACCAGGTGCTGAATCTTTAGAGGGATCTGCTGATGGGCCAGTGCGTCTGGAGGGGGGGGGGGGGGCTCAGGGGTCTTGGTGGGGGCTGAATGTGACAGTAAAACTCCCCTGCAGGAAGACTGGGGGAGGAGACGGGTTGACTGGCAGATGGCGCCAGACACAAGCGCCTCCCTTAAAGAACCTGAACATGAGGGAATAGGGCCCTCTCTCACCCATCCTGCCCAGGGGAGTCAGCATAAGGCAAAGGGTGAGGAGAGAGAGAGAGAGAGAGAATCACCATACAGAAGACATACAGAACACACACATTCAGGAGATATGAAGAAAAAAAGGAATGTCATAGGGAGAGAGGGTGAAAACAGGGAGATGAGGACAGAGGGAGGAGAGCAGGAGATCAGGAAAGAGAGGAGAGGGGAGTGGGAGAAGAGGAAAGAGGAGAGGGAGAAGAGGAGAGGGGAGTGGGAGAAGAGGAAAGAGGAGAGGGAGAACAGGAGAGAGGAGAGGGGAGTGGGAGAAGAGGAAAGAGAGGAGAGGGAGAACAGGAGAGAGGAGAGGGGAGTGGGAGAAGAGGAAGTTTACAGGAACAGGAATGGACGCTGACGGAGGAGAGATGAGCACCGATAACAGCTGTGCCACAATCAACACTTCCATTTTTTTCTTTCTTTCTTTTTTCATCCTTTATATTTAAACAAAACAAAACACAAAAGTAGGACAGTGCACATTTGTTTTGTTTGTTTTCATACATTTCTGTTTCCAGAAACTTCCGTACTGCTGAACTGCTGGAGGGGTGGTGTGTAGGGGTGGGGGGTGAGAAAGGGACACTGGGGGGGGGGGTGGGGGGGGGGACTGGGAAAGCCTGGACGGACAGAGAGCTTGCGCTGCTCTTGCATCTGATCCATAAGAAGGGAAGGACGGAGGGAGGAGAAAGACAGGGGGACAGAGAGAGGGGTTGATGGGGGGGACGGGGGGTTGGTCAGTCTTTCCACTCCTTCTTGATGTTGAGGTTCCATTCCCAGGACAGGTGGTCGTGTTTGTCATCATCGGTGAACTTGGACTTGATGTTGTAGGTCCCGCGCGCCAGCATGCCCTTGGGAGCCTCCTCCAGGGGGGTGAGGAACTCGTACTCCGTCGGCCGGGGGCCGTAGCTGCCCACCATGTAGTCCGACTTGTCAACTATGGGGGGGGGGGAATAATGCAGGTGAGTTCCTTTCTGATGCGCTGTCACCCAGAGCCAGGCCAGTGTTCACACCGGCTGACTGACACGCCAAAGAGAAGGCAGACTGGAGAAGGCAGACAGGCTCTCTGTGAACCATCACCACCGGATGTGGTGTCTGTCCCAGACCAGGTCAGTGGCTCCTTTACTGCAACAAAACTTCACTCTGCAGCTCCACTGAATGAAGGTGCATAATATAAAAAAATCTAGGCTAAAATTCACAACTATAAACTTCCATAAATATTTGGCATTAAAATGAAATGCCGTCAGACACATAGTGTTCCATGAGCACGTTTGCACTGGAGTATCGCTGATTATGGCTCTGCGATATCACAGCGATTATAGCTTTCGCTCGCCGTAGGCTACATTTGCATGGCTACATCACACTGGACATGACAACATCAGCCCATAAGAGCAGCAGAACTATGAGCAGCCCATAAGAGCAGCAGAACTATGAGCAGCCCATACGAGCAGCAGAACTATGAGCAGCCCATAAGAGCAGCAGAACCATGAGCAGCCCATAAGAGCAGCAGAACTATGAGCAGACCGAGCATTTCAGCCCTGTTGCACACACACAGGGATTCTCTCCACACCTCATTTACAATTTCTGCTTTCAGCTTTAACAGCCAGTAAACCCAGCACAATTAAAGCAGACCCATATAAGGGCGAGTGGATGACACACTTATCTTTCTGTCCTGAAATATTCTATGGCAGTGGACACATGAGCACTCTGTGATGGAGGGATGAACGGGGAACTGTGGAGAGATGAAGGATCACTCACTCACCCCTGACTCCTTTTCTGGAGGTCTGCTGTATGTACTTCAGTCCCGAGACAATCTCTCTGTTCACCTGGAGAGAACACACACACACACATTTACACCCACGAAGCACACACACATTTACACCCACAAAGCACCCACACATTTACACACACAAAGCACCCACACATTTACACACACAAAGCACACACACATTTACACCCACGAAACACACACACATTTACACCCACGAAACACACACACATTTACACACACACACATTTACACCCACGAAACACACACACGTTTACACCCACAAAGCACACACGTTTATACCCACAAAGCACACACACATTTACACCCATAAAGCACAATGAACAGTTACAGTTGCTCAGATCACATCTCTGCCTGCACAGAGCAGGCTGGACATTTTCAGCTGCAGAACACAGAGTATAATCCCTGCTGAGGTGAAATGAACTGTAATGTAAACTTAATCCAGAGTGACTTTCAGAGCCATCAAAGAGTAATAAAAAAGGAGGAACTATTAGAGCTACACGGAGAAGAGGAAGCACTGCAGTGAGTAACGCACACATTACACAACTGCAATGACAACATGTTTATTCAATCTTGACTCTTACAACCTCCCAAATTCACTAGTTATGTAAGCTCTGAACTAGACACCATCTGGCATTAATAAAAAAGCACTTGCAGTCAAAGTGTGAAGTGGAAACCAAAGTGAGTTCAGCTCTTTGTCAGAACTGAGGCGTTCAGTCTGAAGATACTTGCATTATACAGTCATGTCACTCCTTGGCTGGCATCTTAGTTAGGACCAGAAAGTGAAATTTACTGACTGACAATTAAGACCGGTGAAGAAAAGCACACCAAATTTCTCACCTTAAAGCAGATCTTTATCTTGTATTCGACCCCCTCCTTCAGCACAAAGGACTGCTTCTTAAAGGCCTCCAAGTCTCCTATTGGAGGGAGAGGCACAGTGATGAAGAGCCATTACGCACACTGAGCACGTTCCACTTTGGAAGGACTGCTGATGTGTGTCACTGTGTGTCCACCAGGGGGTGCTATTGCGCTCCCACCAGGATATGACCTGCCATTTATGCCATGGACCACTTGAGGACAGAAGTGTCTCGAACCACTGAAGGAAACAGCTACATAACACAACTTTGATCTACTTCAGCACAGATAGCCCTTTCCTGGAACATCGGGGAGTCTGTATTTGTACACGAAAGCATTCTAAAATGACAACCATAAGCAATATCAGCATATATAATATACCTAACCCTCACATGACATATAATCTGTCACGTTGACCAATCAGGTTTGCTGAGCGCAGACGGCAGCCTCAGTATGACTCACCCTGCAGGTCCAGCGTCAGGGGCCCAGGGGCGGTGTCACACATCAATGTCAGCCGTGTCACCTGGACGTTCGGGACAGTGGGGTCTGCAGACGCACAGGACATGAAGCTTATTTGAATAACTTAGCAGGAGAGCTGAGATGACCTTTAATTCTGGGCCTGAGGGGATGGGTGGGGGGGATTCTGGGCCTGAGGGGATGGGTGGGGGGGGATTCTGGGCCTGGGGGGGGGGTGGCTGGGGGGATTCTGGGCCTGGGGGGATGGGTGGGTGGGGATTCTGGGCCTGGGGGGGGGGGGGGGGTGGCTGGGGGGATTCTGGGCCTGGGGGGGGGGGGGCGGGGCTGGGGGGATTCTGGGCCTGAGGGGATGGGTGGGGGGGATTCTGGGCCTGGGGGGATGGGTGGGGGGGGATTCTAGGCCTGGGGGGGGGGGGTGGCTGGGGGGATTCTGGGCCTGGGCGGGGGGGGGGCGTACCCGCGGTGATGGCGGGGTTCCCCAGCAGCGCCTCCTTGTATTTCTGCAGGCTCTCGTCGTCCTTGTCCAGCTCCTGGATCTCCTGCAGGCTCTTCTGCGCCGGGGCCCGGTAGTCCACCGTTTCCGTGGCCTCGTTCTCCGCGGCGATGGCCGCCAGCTGCTCCGGGGTGGGCTCCTGCTCTGCCATGATCTGGGGGGGGGACAAAACAACTAAAGCAACATCTCTCACTTTCCTACAGGAGTGCACGTTGCATCCCAACGCCGCACGAAATCACACACTCACAGGAAGCACCAGAGAGGCTCATTCCTCTCAGCGCACAGGCCAGACGGTTTGGCCGTTTCCTCTAAACGTAGAAAATCTAAACAAGGGCCGGTTCTGAAAAATCTAGGTCAGAGAAAAATGTTGACGGCAAATCAGCTTTAAGTTAAACTGCGGTGTGTGCGAACACAAGCCAGGACTTCCTCTTCCAGGCTGCAGCTAGCTTGTTATCGGAGAAAAGATACAATTCAATTCAGCCAACTTTATCAATCGATTCCTTTTTTCCTCTTAGGCTGTGAAAACATCACTCACGGGTGAAACAGTTTCGTTCCTACCACAGAATGTCTGGTAGAATTAGAATCCCCACAGCAAAACAACTCAAACATGCATCAGTCAGGAGAGCATTCCGACCAGAAATACACTGTGAACTTAAATCTAAGTTTAAGATATACACTGCCAGGCTTGAGAAATTTAAATAATGTCTTTAACGAGGGCATAGATTTCACTGCATAACACAAAATATGAGGAGGCCATAGATATGGTTAAAAAAGACTGTGGAAAGAGAAACAATGCACCCAAAAATGAGCATCAAAGAAATGAGCATGATAGGGTGGAAAAAAAATAAAATGAAAATTAAATGGACTCATTTTTTAAACTGAGAAAGAGAGGTCTTCCTCAGCAGTGATAATGTCGGCCCTGTGTGCGCACAGTGACCAAACGCAGACCCCCCCCCTCCCAGACCGCCTGGGGAGATAAAGGGCAAAGTGGGGGGGGGGGGGGCAGCAGAGCGTTTTATCTGATATAACCCCTGCCCCCCCCCACACACTGGCAACAGCTCACACATTCACTCACTCTCTGTCACACACACACACACACACTACTCCAGCTGGTCATCTCCAGGTCAGCAGGGCTCCTAGCAGCTGAATGTTCCAGAGAACGATGGTAAAAACGACAGGAAAAAACAGAGTCCGCACAATAAAGAAAAACCCTCCGTTTAATTACAATAATCAAACCCTCAACCTTCCCACCCAAACGGGTTTTCCTCAGGATGTCCAGAGGATGACGGCACCATGTTGCTTCTGTTATCAGGTGGAGTGGAGCACGTTAGCACGTTAGCACGTTCTGCAACAGGAAGGTCTGTTCATTCTGAACGCAGGAACACAGCACACCCCAGCAAAGCCCCAACCTGAAAGTTGTCCACATTTTTACTCTGAAAACACTTCCCCATGTGGCCCCATTCTGTCACAGCTCGCTACGCCAACCAAACGGGGCGAGGCTCGCTCACAGCGCACAAACTCCTAATTAGAGATGGAGCAGCATTCAGGTCTGTAAGCAGTGCTCCGCGGGGCTCAGTGGCTGGGTTACATGTCTTCCCTATAGACAGATTACCGACGGAGATAACCCACAGAGATAACCCACAGAGATTACCCACCCTGAGCTGAGGAAACCCAAAACAGCACTAATGCTGGGTAGGGAACCCACCTGCGCACGCTCAGAGAAGCCGTACTGGCGGCATCGGGGGCGCGCCCGACAGACGCTCTAAACGTGAACACTCTGCCCTACAGACCCTCTCCAAACAGACCTCTCAGAGCAGAGCTGAGAGAATCAGCGTGTTCCAGATCTTCTACCCCAAACCGCACTGCGGTTTTATATCCAAGTGTAGCGGTGTGTTCATCTGTTTATACCATTAAACGGGAACAATCACAAGGAATGAACGCCAGCATACAAACCAGCCCTCTGGGACTGGTGTTGCACAACCCTATTATACACACAAGAGCCAAAGACACACCCTGGCCAATCAGATCCCTGCCAGAACAATGAGAAATGTGAGGAATTCTTAAGAGCCAAAGACTCCTCACTGTGGCTGATGAAGGCAGGACCAGACACGGCCATCTTAACCCAAAGACTTCTCCTCTGTTCCTTTGGACCAAATCTGAGTCAGACAACCTGCTGGACTGGCTGAAGCCATGACACCCCTTTAAGAGGAAGTGACATCACTTGGCCTACATGGCCCCTCCTCCTGCAGAGCTTTGTGTCTGCTACACCAGTGAGTTCCAAACTGTGTCTGACACAGCGCCATCAGTAATATGGAACAGCTGCATGTTCCCAAGCTGTAATAAACCATAAAGGTTTGGGGGTTTGGGGGGGGGGCGGGGGGCGCTGAGGCTTGAGAAATCTGCCATTACACAATCACTGGCCTTTATCACTAACTTTTACACCACATCATATCACTCTACTTTTTGATGCAAGCACGTGACATAACACACCAGAGACTGAACCTTGCCCCCTTCGACTGGCCCCCCAGGACATACGCCACCTCCCTTCCAGGCTTTTCCACCTGGTTCTGCCCACCACCCGCCCCCCCCCACCTCACCCCCCCCCCACCCCCAGACGTGTCCCTCTGGCCAGGACTACAGCCAAAAACAAAGACTCCATCATCGCACGCGCCGTCAAAATCTGCTCTGTGAAGCTCTCCCCCCTCCTGGAGCCTCGCTCTGCTCAGTCTGACCTTTGACCTCGTCAAGGACTCTCCGGCACATTCTAAATTCCGGAGGCCCGCTGCCTCCTGGCACGTTTGCGCCATCCGAGATTCGGATGGGACAGACGACCACACTGAAGGTGTCTGTCCTGAGGTTTCATTCGGGGGGGGGGCGCAGAAAGACCAAACAGGGAGGGAGACCAAGCGCATCCTCCCCCGACCCCAGCGGGGGCCTCGCTCCTATCGGCGCAGGATAATGTTCTGCAGAGAGATCCTGTGACTCGCTGTAATCCTGCCTCAACTTTAAAGCTCCTTACTGGAGCCCACGGCTCCTTCTCCACAGTGGAAGATGTCGCAGTTCCTTCCTGACGTTTGGGCTCACTCACCTGTACAGACCCTCGCTCCGAGTCCTGTCCGTCAGCCACAACACATCTGTTCCCAGCATTCCTTCCTTCTTTACGATGAGAAAGTCGATCTCAACGGTAACATCAGAGATTAAACTCGGCCCAAGATTGTGGGGAGCGGCAAAGTTGGAGATCTTACAGCCCAGGCCTCATATTTCGTAAGTTCATCAGGCACTTCATCAAAGCTTTAAAAGCCCAGAATACCACCTGAGAACCGTTTGGTGGAAGAGTTTACAGTATTGACACCATTTATCATTTTTTTTTAATTTTACATTCAGGAGCCAACAGATATTACACTTTGGGTTCTGGTTGCATTTTCATAGGCTCAAATATGAACAATATGTCACTGGTCTCCATGACCATCGCAAAGTAGCTGATGGCTTGGATAGGTCTGGCAGATCTCAATTTTACAGATACCTGGAATATTGTACAGCTGTGCAAATAGTCTACTAATCAGATAGTTACACTTTGACCCAATACTGGTATCTGTTGTATACACCTTAGTGCTACATCCCATACCTCTTTCCACCTCCTGCTACACACCATCTCACCTGCTCAGAGACCCGGGATGCCGTGGGGCACGGGTCACCTGTCTCATGCTGGGAGAGCTGCTGCAGGTGCAGGGCTTCAGCTCCAGCTAAACAATAAAACATTCGGCCTTCATTTCAGCACTAGAGCGAAAGCACTTGCCCATGTTGGGCTTTCTTGGGTGAGACTGGGCACCGCTGCAGTACATCGGCGAGAGAATGAGAATTTTAACTGAAACGCACCGCCCGGCTGCGCCGGGACAAGAGCCGCCATTCCGGCTCCTGGGGAAGCACCCGAACGAGACGCCGCGCGCGCCTCGCCTCAGGGAGCGGCACAGGGAGCGGCACAGGGAGCAGGCCTCAGGGAGCGGCACAGGGAGCAGGCCGCGCCACAGGGAGCGGCACAGGGAGCGGCACAGGGAGCGGCACAGGGAGCGGGCCTCAGGGAGCGGCACAGGGAGCGGCACAGGGAGCGGCACAGGGAGCGGCACAGGGAGCGGGCCTCAGGGAGCGGCACAGGGAGCGGCACAGGGAGCGGGCCTCAGGGAGCGGGCCTCAGGGAGCGGCACAGGGAGTGGCACAGGGAGCAGCACAGGGAGCGGGCCTCAGGGAGCGTCACAGGGAGCGGCACAGGGAGCAGGCCGTGCCACAGGGAGCGGCACAGGGAGCGGGCCACAGGGAGCGGCACAGGGGGCGGCACAGGGAGCGGCACAGGGAGCGGCACAGGGAGCGGCACAGGGAGCGGGCCTCAGGGAGCGGCACAGGGAGCGGGCCTCAGGGAGCGGCACAGGGAGCGGGCCTCAGGGAGCGGCACAGGGAGTGGCACAGGGAGCAGCACAGGGAGCGGGCCTCAGGGAGCGTCACAGGGAGCGGCACAGGGAGCAGGCCGTGCCACAGGGAGCGGCACAGGGAGCGGGCCTCAGGGAGCGGCACAGGGAGCGGCACAGGGAGCGGGCCTCAGGGAGCGGCACAGGGAGCGGGCCACAGGGAGCGGCACAGGGAGCAGGCGTCAGGGAGCGGGGGGGCGAAGATGAGTGATGTGAGGTCAGCAGAAAGGTCACTGTTAGGGTGCATGTGTCTGTCTCCCCCCCCCCCCCGTCAGTGGTACGGCGCGTGTGCCTCCCCCCCTCAGGACAGTCAGTCTGAGGGGCCCGTGGTGCAGTCAGTCTGAGGGGCCCGTGGTGCAGTCAGTCTGAGGGGCCCATGGTGCAGTCAGTCTGAGGGGCCCGTGGCGCAGACAGTCTGAGAGGCCCATGGTGCAGTCAGTCTGAGGGGCCCGTGGCGCAGTCAGTCTGAGGGGCCCGTGGTGCAGTCAGTCTGAGGGGCCTGTGGTGCAGTCAGTCTGAGGGGCCTGTGGTGCAGTCAGTCTGAGGGGCCCACGTAGCGGAATTCTCACGCAGTGACAGCAAAGCTCCCCAATACCTGCGTGGGCACGGATCGAAGGCCGGAGGGCCTGAACGACTGCAGCTTCCTCACTCAACCGAGGAAGCTACAGGACACCAAACGCCATTCACATTTTCGGGCCGAGCTCGTGCTGCTCCGGCCAGCGCTGGGGCCGAGCTCGTGGTGCTCCGGCCAGCGCTGGGGCCGAGCTCGTGCTGCTCCGGCCAGCGCTGGGGCCGAGCTCGTGCTGCTCTGGCTAGCGCTGGGGCCGAGCTCGTGCTGCTCTGGCTAGCGCTGGGGCCGAGCTCGTGCTACTCCGGCTAGCGCTGGGGCCGAGCTCGTGCTGCTCCGGCCAGCGCTGGGGCCGAGCTCGTGCTGCTCCGGCCAGCGCTGGGGCCGAGCTCGTGCTGCTCTGGCTAGCCCTGGGGCCGAGCTCGTGCTGCTCCGGCTAGCGCTGGGGCCGAGCTCGGGCTGCTCCGGCCAGCGCTGGGGCCGAGCTCGGGCTGCTCCGGCCAGCGCTGGGGCCGAGCTCGGGCTGCTCCGGCCAGCGCTGGGGCCGAGCTCGGGCTGCTCCGGCTAGCGCTGGGGCCGAGCTCGGGCTGCTCTGGCTAGCGCTGGGGCCGAGCTCGTGCTGCTCCGGCCAGCGCTGGGGCCGAGCTCGTGCTGCTCCGGCTAGCGCTGGGGCCGAGCTCGTGCTGCTCCGGCCAGCGCTGGGGCCGAGCTCGTGCTGCTCCGGCCAGCGCTGGGGCGCTGTCTCTGAGGAGGGCCCCTGCTGTGTGCTACGCGCAGGTTTTGGCAGCGTCGGCGGATGATGATGCGCCGCTGGCGGCAGCCGAGGCTGAGGCAGGGGCCCACGGAAGCACAGAGAGGCCTGTCTCATGTCAGACGCGGTCGCGCTGCAGAGAAGCAGCAGATAAAAGCAGCGGTGTGGGTGAGGCTGACTCTCTTACATTTCCACCATCGCAGTGCAAGACATTCAGTGCATTTAAAAAAAAAAAAAACCAGAACCTTCTGTCTGGTTAAAATACGCAAGCAGAAGGGGAAGGAACCATGACACCGCAAGAAGAAGGGTTCCTCTGGTCCTTCTGAAGTAGCTTACAGTGGCCCTTACACAAAGCTCTGTTTAACACCTTAAATACTTAGAGACTTAACATTCAAATGTGTTAGTAAATGCCTAATGGACGTACTTGCATTGTTTTATGGAGGGGAGAGATCTTACAGAACCAGGGGTGAATGATACAGAAAGTTCATTCAGAATCTGCTATTTTTTCCAATAATAGCAGAAAAAAACTGTAACGATCAACTTCTCCGACTGTGGAAATAGTTCCTTAATAATGTAGAAACCTAATACCAATGTCTTTTTCCATTTTGTTATAATTCCCCCCAATTGCCCATAAAACACAATTGCCTTCACATCTTCCTCATCTCCCAATATCAAGTTCAAAATTAAAATCAGTATTTTCACAGGGCTGACAGCAACACCAGTTTTCCAAAATGTGTAATAAAATATTGTATTAATACAGTGCTTAAGGGCCGGGCAAAGGCGGCAGATACTTACATTTTCACAGCGCAGTTTAATTTGCGCAGGGCAGTTCAGTCTTAATATTGTGAGTAAGGGGAAGGTCTGACAGCGTTTACCCTCCTGCTTCAAAATATCCCCCAAACTCCTGTGATGGAGTTTAAGCAACTATTCAATCGTTATTCTTTTGTCATTTTTGTTATAAACCATATATGTTCGTCTCCACCAAACATACCGTGGAATATATATAATCGGTACCATATCTGGTAGGAACTTGCTTGATTTTACATGCCCCATTTACAGGTTAGACGAAGACAGAAAAGCCAAAAAAGAACAGCAGTTTTCCACGATACGCAGTGCTTTTCCATGGACCAACCTCAATGGGGACAATGCCCTGATTTCGGGGGGAAAAAATTTAATAATTTTCTGGGTCAGTTGCTTGTTTTAGGTATGCACAGTCTGAGTTATAGAGTTATTCAGGCCAAATTACATACTGATTGTTAACACTGAGGTGAGATTGAGATGAATCAATCAACCATCATTTTAAAAAACAAATTTGAGTAATGTTTCAGATTAATTTGAGGCCATAAAATTCGGTACTGAGGTGCTTTTGTTTAGAAATATCTTTACAAAGTGAGATAATTTGTTTTTGTTTCAAATGATTCATAGGTGCCATAATCGGATGTGCATCACCCAAAGTAAAGAAATCTAGTAACCGTTACGGAAGTGGTATGTGACGTCACAAACGTGATTCACTGGCCTTTTGTGAGCAGGGGGAAAAGGTGTCAACCAGTGAGTCTTCTGAGCGACTACTGTGTAAAATACGGCCACACAAGAACCAAAAATCTATGAATTAAGAAACATGAATCTAAACCTAGCCGCTCCGACCGCTTTTCTATTTAAGCAAGCAATAAAGTATGTTTTCAAGTCCACAGGTACGGATACATGAAACGTGTAGATTTAGACTTTTGACTATACTTTCTGTGGAACTAATCATAGCGGTGAAACATGTTTTACGGGCAGCTTAATGTATAAGTCTTTCTCCTAAAAACATGCTATTAATGATATAAATGTCCTTCTCTATACACCCTAAGCGCATAAAAAGCGCACGCGGCCTGTTGACACCGCCCTATTGGACAGAGAAGGGCCGAGAATGAACCTCCGCCCGCCATACAGGAAGGAAGAGGATTCAAAATTGGGTCCACAGTCTGAATCATCCCAGCCGACGAAGCCACACAACGAATCATCTGCAGGCTCAATGCAGATTTCTCATCTCTATTACTGTACAAACCCAGTACAATCTTTCAGAGAAACAGAGTTTATGCCGGGCAACAATGTAACTGTAACACCGACTGGCCAAGAAGCAAAGATCACGTTAACCTAACGGAGTCCAAAATGACACTCCAAGCCATGAGAAAGCAGAGCGTGGCCGCTTTAATGTCAGCTACGGGATCAAACCAGCTCACACACACTGCGAACCGGCACATTGGCACTGCAGTTTCCGAGTTTTACAAACATATCACATCCACCTCGAAGACAACAGAAGCACAATGTTAGTTTTTTAAAACACAAGATAGGGTGCTAAGGAAGCCACGTTACCCAATTCGAATATAAGTTCTTTTCCTATAATTTTCGCGTCTTTTTTTCGTTATGAAAATACGCGCTATACGTTGCCAGATAAACCTGACTAGTCGGTTAATTCCAGCTGCATTCCATTTGATATTACACAATAGTAAGGCAGTGTAAGTGCAAAAAGGACAATGGCGTGCCTAGCTAATATGTAACGTTATTGTGTAGTTTAAAATACAATGCAACGTCTAGCACAACGGTTAAAAGTTGTTTCAAGTCGGTCAACGGCAGGACACTAAACTACCATAAAATTCAAGTTTCCCACACTTTGAACTTGCTGCTCGGGGTCTCCCGCATCCTGTCATGACGCTTAATGGCAAGTCGTTTTTAAAATGACCAAAGACAAACGCTTTTAGCAACACATAAGAGTACTTAAGTTAACCTCACCATCCAGCAAACAAAAAAAGAGGCAGTGGCTCGCGTTGTAGCTAGCTAGTTAGATAACCAAATTCTTGGCTGATTAAAGATATACACGTTCGGGAGAGTTCCGAGACGGATAGCTTGTTGGCTAGCAAGTTGACTGACATTTAAGTAACTTGTTCATTCTAGCTAGACTGGCGGCAGAACAAAGTGAAGTGCCCGTGATGTGCCTTGGGGTTAACTGCAGGTTGTAGTTGTTGAACTCGGACAACATACAACGTGTTTAGAAACAATCAGAGAATCTTCGTCGAATCGGTCTAGCTAGCTGATGTAGTTGGCTTACGTTAGTTAGTAATAAGTTGTGGCTTGCAACCGCATCTGGGCTGCTCCAAGAAAAAATACAGCACAAGAGCGAGTTTAAAGTTGCCAGACTAATCGACAATCTGTAACGGCTTCGGTTTTCACATACTGGTGGGCAAGTCCGGTCCTTACCGTTAAACCTCGGATGAACTAGGGTCTGCGCCTGAGCTCCTCTGTTCCACAGTGCAAGAATGGCGATCAGAGAGCGGAGCCGCCCGCCCCACACGCTTCCGGGAATAGCGACGTGCACTGCGAAGTTCGCGGTCGCGGCCCCGGAGCCGCGCAGCGCGTCACAGTAAATCAGACTACTCGAAACCGGACAGACATAATGCACGTTGAATTTTTAATTGAAATTCAGATTAGTCACACAGATACACGAAGATTTCCATTTTAATGGCCATTAAACAATGAAAACTTTGTAAGCACAATGCCATAATTTCATAGCACTGCTTAATATCTACTATGCAGTGGAGTTACAGTAAAGTACACCATTTTGTCTGATTAGCTGGAAGGACTTTTTGACTGGGAAGCAGTAATCTACTTGAAACGCCCCTCACACGTACTAGCCTACCTAAATGTGACTGGCACTGTTCCACAAAACCAAACAAATCATGTCTTTGTCGCCAAGAGAACGATAAAGCTGGCTGTTGAACGTGCAACGTTCAGAGACGATCTGGTGAGACTGTGGGGACCTCTAGTGGCAAAAAACGCTATAAATAAAAAAAATTTAAAAAAACTAATCACTCAACTACACAATCACCCCACTAAGTTTTACATTTTAGTCATGTAAAATTCATATTTTTCGGATGGAACACTTTCCTCCATACATTTTACCAAGCGAAATGTCTATAACAGTGTATGGACAACAAACCCAGGTCCTCGAAGACCACAGCAATCAATTAAACCAGTTGAGAACAGTTAAGCTAGGGCCTCAATGACCCAACAGTTTAAGGTTGTTTTCCCTTTTCAAAACTATATTAAATATATTAAACTAACTATATTAAACCACTCCAGAACACAATTAAAAATATACAATTCAATGTGTAACACTGTAGTTGTGAGACAGCAGAGGCACAGGCATTATAAAATGCCACTTTCTCAACAAAGTAAAAATGAGCAACTCAGGGTGTGGTTAATGTATACTGCAGGTTTATTACAAGAATCTAAAGAGAGGCAAAGCAACAACCATCCCCCTCCACCCTACAGTCAGACAACCAGTCAATTTTTTCCAAAAAATAGTACAAAAACAGAGCATTTAAAAGGAGAAATAAAATAATGTTACACAAATTTAAAACAAATTCGAGGACTGCAGAGTGTAAAAACCGCCTCCCCCGGTGGGTGCAGGATGCCCCCCTCTGGCCAGAGCAGGAAATGCAGCTGGGGCAGACATCTTAGCTGGTATCCATCTGCAACACACGTAACAGCAATTATTTAGATCAGTGGTAACCAAACCAGTTCAGGAGATCTAGATCCTGTAGGGTGTCAATCCCACCCTAACAAAGCACACATCATTCAACAGGTAAAGGTCTGCATTCAGCTGCAAATTAGTAGAATCAGATGCCAAATTAGAGGTGAAATTAAAACCAACATGATGGTAGATCTCCAGGAACAGGGCTGGTCCCACTGCTTTAGGTGAGGAGTTGGCTTTTCCGAGCACAAGTCAACACTTCCAGGGCAACAATGCTTGTCTAACTTAAGGGGCATGCCCAGATCTATCCACAATAACATTCCATAAACACTGATGCAACTGAAAAATATGTATCATCCATTCAAAGAGTTTATGCTGAGATTAGCATTGAATGATTCACATGGACAGTTTAACAGTAAATGAAAGTTAAAGTAAGAGTGTGGTCCACACTGGCAGGAGCAGCGGCAGAGGGCCCCTTCCTGCAGGACTCACCCGCGCATTGTAGGCATCTAGCTGGGCGTCCAGCTCCTCGGCTGAGAGCTGCTGCTTGGGGTTGCTCCTGCCGCCGCCCCCCCGCCCTCTGCCCCTGGCGCCACCGCCGCGACCCCCCCGCCTCTGCATCCCCGTGAACCCTCCACCGCGAATCCTGTTCATCACCCCGCCACCGCGGTTCAGCCTGCAGGGACGAGACAGAAGAGACCGGTGAGCGAAACGCACGCCAGACGCGGGACCAGGCGCAACAGGGGACCGAACCGAGCGAGACCGTACCCCTGCATAGGAGGCCGTCGCTGTGTGTCGATCTGCGATGTCACCAACTGGATGTTCATTGGCCTTCCTGCAAAAAAAGAAGAAAAAAAAAAGACTTTTAAATTAAAGGAAAATTCCAGGCTAAAACTTGTGAGCCTTGTTATAATTTGTATATTGTTGATAACACATCACAGGTCCTAATTTCTTATGACCTTCCCGTAGCCAAACCTCAGTTCTGTAAACAATGTGACATCGCCTGCTGTGATTGCCAAAGTGCAGTTTAATACGAGCATGTCTTCAGGCTGGAACTTTCCTTTATCAATACACAGTTTTGCAGTCCAACATAACAGACCAGTTTCATTGAGCAGCTTAATGTGGACAGACCCTAAATGCTTTTGGGGGGGGGGGGGGGGGGGGGTAAAATCACTCACCATCCAGAGGAACACCGTTATACTGCTTCATGGCCTTGAGCGCGTCGGCCTTCCTCTCAAAGTGGACGTCCGCGGTGCCCAGGCTGCGCCCCGACCGGTCGTAGTGCACGGCCGCCTTCTTCAGCGTCCCGAACTCCGCAAACAGCTCCTGAGGAGTCAGAGTAGAGGTAAGAGATCAGCCATTACAGCCCAACAGCTCATGAGGACAGTCAGAGCAGCACTAAGATCAGCCATTACAGCCCAAGAGCTCCTGAGGAGTCAGAGTAGAGGTAAGAGATCAGCCATTACAGCCCAACAGCTCATGAGGACAGTCAGAGCAGCACTAAGAGATCAGCCATTACAGCCCAAGAGCTCCTGAGGAGTCAGAGCATCGGTTAGAGATCAGCCATTACAGCCCAGCGGCGGGGAGGAATCCTAAAGCACTGCGCCCAAAGCTTACCTGAATGTCTGCGTCCGACACCCCGAAGTCGAGGTTGGACACGAGGAGCTTGCCCCCCGTCTCGACGCCGCCCCCCGCGCCCGCGCCGGTGGTGCTGAAGCCGCTGTCGAACAGGTCGTGCTGCCACTTGTCCGGGAGTTGTTTGGGCTGGAAGAGAAGAGAGAGAACGCACCTGCTGACTGTGGGCTCCGCGGGCCTTCCTGTGCGGACTGCATGCAGAGGAAACACCGCTGTCCCACGCCACACACCCACACCCCAGCAAATACACAACAGTGGCCCAAGCAAGCACAGTAAAACACACAAAGTCAGCACAGGACAGAAACCACAAAGCCCCAAAACAATGAGGGGCAAATAAACACATCAATTATTAGAAATCGAGTACCATTAAACTGTACTACTGTCGAGATAAATATTAATCGTTTCAATTAACATGTAAATTTCTAATGTGACAAAGATGGTACAAATTTCCTGATATAGGATACATGGAATCCACTTCACCTAGAACAATGCATTAAATTGCTCATATCACACTAATTGCACCGGGAGATGCAGATTATGCGGTGCAATTAGCCTGAATATCGTCAGTTGCAGAAGTACCCACTCATGCCCCTTAGTAATTCGGCCCTCCCGCTTAGTACCCAAATTCCCCAGAAAACTGCTTGCCGCCCGATCAGCCGCGAGCACCCCAGGAGCCAAGGCCGCAAGGCGTTCCTTCGACTGGTGTAGATCGAGGGAATCCACTGTTCCGAGGAGCGTCCACTTGCGTAAAAAACATCCCGCCGGCCCGATCTCAGTGCTGCAAGGTCTTTCCATCGGCGTTAAAATGTCGGTCTCACTTCACTCGTCCAGATTAAAAGTCCGTTAAAAATCGTTAACAATTGCAAGCAGTTGTGGTACTTCTGTCGTCATTTTCTCCTCGTATCCAGCAGTGGCGGCCATTTGAGCGTCCATTTTGAGGCTACGCCATTTTGTTTGTACAGATTTTTTCGCGAAACGGTCGATCGTCGTTCACCTCTTGGTCTTGGGTTTCTAAAGTCCATTAATAATCAACCAAATAATTACAGGTAAATATCGTGCCCCTACAAAGAAGCTTGAGGCGAATAATGAACCCTTGAACAAAGGCGTTCATTCATTAACCGGTTTCAAGGAGCACTTCTTGGCTTGTGTGACTAAATTGAAAATTTACAAATTGGTTGATTCTTCGATGCAATGGTTTGCAGTACGAAAAAACCGATACTTCGCTGCAGAATTTCAGAAAACCGCAAGCTTGTGAGGAAATCTGTTGTTTTGATGATCCAGAATTCAAAATGGCGCTCCAAACAGCAAACGATAGCTAATACTAAACACTCCGTTGTGACTGTGGGTTGAAAAAAACGACTATGGCAAAACAAACAGGTTTTGGGAAAGGAAAACGTAATTAAACATCCTTGAGATGTTGATGATAAAATTAACTGCCCGACAAACATTTTCCTTCACATTACGATTCCAGAGAAATCCCAGGATTAGCTAGCTACATGGATTTAGCTAGCTAACGATTTAGCCAGCTAGCCAGATTAAAAAAATACTTGACTCGGGCATTTTCAGGTGCCACGTTTTTCTCCTCTGTTTGCCTATTCCGTTTTCTTTCTCATACCCTGCTGTACGGCGTTGGTCTGCTTCTACCCCGGCTCAGGTTCTGTCGATTCCGCATAGGGCCTGATCCTCCTCCTCGGCCCCCAAAGCCGCCTCCACCTCCAAGTCGACCGACGCTGCCGCCTCGTCCGCCGCCCGAACCACCCCGGCCTCGATTCCCCCTACCTCCGCGGCCTCCTCCACCCCCACGTTGCTGCCTGTTTTGTTTGATTATGTCGTCCAAAGACATATCCATTTTATCAGCCATACTGAACCCTAAACTAATGCTTAAACTGTAATCAGCTAGCTAAACCAAACAATCTTGCACTTCGCTATTCTGACCTACACTAGCTCGCTCGCAGTCTCCTCGGCGCTGACCAGCTAACTACGGAATGATGACGGAAGTGGGGCAGTGACTGACTTTATAATTGCTGGAAATTACGTAAAAACAATAGACACAACTTCCGGTTTTCCGGATTTTCGCGGGCGGACCAGAAAGATTACCATGACCCGTTTTTGTGGGTACTTCTACGCTGAGTGTAGTTTATACTGGTAAACAACGGGTTATGCCAAATTCACAAGCCACAGACCTAATTATCTGGCCCCCACTCCATGCCAGTTCCGTGGTTAAAAAAAAAAAAATCTGTCAAATATGAGGCATATCAATAATTCCTTCTTATATTACTGTATTTGCAATAAGAATTTATTTTTCAAAAATTATACGTTCATTAACAGACAGAAATTGGGGTTTGTAGCTAACTGATATTGTGAGAATTGGGATCTTTACAGCACCAGTGTGTAGACTTTGTATTGATTATAGGTGCCAGTTAACGGCTCAGATATTTTCCCTTCAAATGTTTGTTGGCAACTAAGAGAAAGAAAAAAAAAACAAGGAGGTGGGGGGCGGGGTAAAAACGGAATAACAAAAAACGCACAAATAGCCTACCTACTGGCTCAGGTGATTAGGTATCGGTTATAACAGATGTTTGGCCAAACAATGCATGGGGACCAGCTAGTGAGCCTATAAAATGCATTGTGTTAAATAAACAGCAATATTTAAGGATAAAAACATCAAGGGAGTCTCTAGTGAAATCTTTACTTTGCAAAGCATTGTATGACCCATATGCAGCATTTTGGTGGTCACAGAAATCATATTAAAAATGAATGGAAGATCACTTCTCGTCTTACGAAATCTTTATTTACATAACTTTCCTAGTTACAAACCTCAGGACAATTTATCAAGTTCTTCACCCTTGATCTCTTTGTGAATAAAAGGCTTCCGGTGTGTCGAAAATAAAATACCTGGTTCCCTTAATTCCCACCGGCTGTCAGTTTCACTACAAGCAGAGCGCCATAATTTGTACAAAGATTTCACTGAGGAGGCTCAAAATAAGGCTTTTTTTACTGTACTTTTCTCATCTTTAAAAAATAAATTATCTTTGGGTCAGGGGGAAAAAAAACCCAAATTGCGAAGCCACTTTTAGGTGACTAGACTGAATTGGGAACCCGGGTTGCATTATCTCTGTCACTGCCAACTGCACTGCAATTGGAGCACAGGTGAGTTTTGTTTTTGATCCCGATTTCCTACATTGGCTCTCTCCTCCATCATCCATGCACCAGTCCCCTGAGGACAATGGAAGCACAAATCTGCATATTCCCACCATTCTGTCCACCACACACTGTGGCTCCACCCTAACCATGCTTTACACACATTACAAATATGTAAATATGCTCATATAATAAAACTATAAATAATATTAAAACCCTACAATCGACCCACTACAAGGACCACAGTTCCTCCCACCACCTACTGAACCCAGCAGTTTCTCAACAGTCAGGGGCTGGATTTTGAAGCACGGTACCCTGTCTGCCAGTAACCCCATGTGAACCAGTACAATGCTTTACTGGGCAGCGATGTAAAGGACCCATGACTGGAATCCCATGGAATCCCATGCTGGCAAACTCAGCCAGTCTATTGGCTGCCCTGGCACCAGCCCAGTCACAGGGAGTCACCGTGGGACCGTGTACATCCGCACGGCCTCATTTGGTTTGGCTGAGAGCGAAACTGTCCGGCTCCAAAGATGGGGGGGGGTCCATACTGCGAAGCGGATCTGCTACAGAGGTTCACTCCGTACCTTTTGATTTAAAAGAACGTGTCTGGATTGCGTTCTCAGGCTAAACACAGCTGCTGTCACATATGTTAATTATTCTGGGGCATTGGGCATTGAAGGGGATCAAAGGTAATTTGGATGCATTACTGTGCTCCTAATGGGAGCACACGTGCTCCTAGGAAAAAGTGTTAGAATAGAGCCTGCCTCTACCTTCTCCATTCACCTAAGTTCTTGTGACTCCTCAATAGCTTAAAATCATACATATATAAAACCAAGAACAATGAAAATCCCTGAAAACGAAATCCCAGCCTTCTTGTTGTCCCTCTTCCCCAGTGGAGGTAAACAGAGGAGAGAGCCTGGAATAGAAAAACAGAGACCTCCAAAACTAGGGAAATGTCCATCAGTCTGCTGGGGGAGGAGCCACCAGCCTGACAGGCAGAAGTGGGAGGGGCCTGCTAGACACAGGCCACCATGTTATCTGGTTGGCTGGCTGGCTGCCTGGCAGCAGAGATAATTGGTGAAGGAACTTTTCCATACAGGCGCAGCTGGAGCACGGAAGGGGGCGGGGAGACGAAGGACTACGACTTCCTGCAGTCTTGTGAATTCCGTTTCCTGATGTCACTTAAATCAACTGGGGTGAAAGCTGGAGGGAAGGGATAAAGAAAATCAAAACAACGCATGCATAACAAAGATCCTGCATCTATCAACACACTGAGAACAGATTTCTGAACAAATCTGCCTGTCTGAAATGCAGGCATGGTTAAACTACACATACATCCCATTTTTACGCTCTCTCTCACCCATGCCTCTGTTGTGGTCAGACCATACAGCTGCAAACAGTCTATATGAGAGCAAATTGATCAGTGGTAAATGGACTGAATTTATGTAGCATAGCAACTACGGCTACACAAAGCACTTCACAATGAATGCCTCTCATTCACCCATTCTCTCTCTCTCTCTCTCACACGCACGCATTCACATGCGCACACACACACACACCCTATCATGTTGTTGGGAGCAATTAAGGGTTAGGCATCTAACTCAAGGTCTCCAGTTGACACTTCAGCACTTTTTGCCCAGAAGGGATAAAAAGTGCGACTGCTCTACCTCCTGAGCTAAAGTCGCTAATGTGCTCATCTTCCTCAGAGGCAGTGTGGCCCCTGAAACGGAGCGCAGGCCCCTCAGATTTTTGGACCCCTGGTCATATGCAGTTTGTCCCGGGTACTCACAGTGCAGGGCTGGATTTGGGTTCTTCTCCACGTACTCCTGGGGCCCCCGAACACTGCGCTCGCTGCTCTGCAGGGACCGGACATCTCGCAGCACGCACTGCCAGGCTGCACAAGCACAAAACCACCAGCAGTTTCACACTGCCAGGCTGCACAAGCACAAAACCACCAGCAGTTTCGCACTGCCAGGCTGCACAAGCACAAAACCACCAGCAGTTTCACACTGCCAGGCTGCACAAGCACAAAACCACCAGCAGTTTCACACTGCCAGGCTGCACAAGCACAAAACCACCAGCAGTTTCGCACTGCCAGGCTGCACAAGCACAAACCACCAGCAGTTTCGCACTGCCAGGCTGCACAAGTACAAAACCACCAGCAGTTTCACACTGCCAGGCTGCACAAGCACAAACCACCAGCAGTTTCACACTGCCAGGCTGCACAAGCACAAAACCACCAGCAGTTTCACATCGCCCATGACACTCATTTCCACTGTACCATTGGGCAGAATGAGCCATTAACATAATATGGACCCATTTTGGCATCACTTGACAAGTGCAGTATGTGGTGACACAGTCTTTTGTGAAAGAACTATGTAGTTAAAAATGTGTGAGGAGACTTTTTGCCTTTATATTTTTTTCTGTTATTATCCCTCAAAGGAATTCACACTGGCATTCAACTTCACTGAATTAGATAAAGCAGGTACACAAACTGTATTACAGCCTTGAAGGGTTTATGGGACTGCTACCCCAATTCTGTTAATGGGGCACTGAAACAGGGCAAAATAACACCATTTAGGTGCACCATATCCTTTTTGTCCCAAGCAAAGGCCAGCATATTTCAAATGTTCAATGTATACTCTGTTCAGTGTTACTGACCAATCATTGTCCCTGCCTCTGATTCACTTACTCTCGTGGATAAAGCGCACGTTCTCCTCGTGTGCAGGGGTGAATATTTCTCCCATGTTTGTAGGGGAGCGAGGGCTGGAGGTTCGTCTGTAGCTGTGAATCATTCTTGGTGCTGAAGAACTGTCACAATATAGAAGCAACACCAACAATATCAATATGTAACGGAGGAACAAAATGCAACCTCTAAAATTCCCACCGCTATAGTAATGATCCTGTACATTATATCAACATATATCTGCAGTGGCTTTAACCTGCTGCCAAAAAGGTTAAAATTTAAACCTTTTCCAAGATCTACAGAAATACGGATGTTGTTGAAAATCAAAAATAATTCGAGTCTGTAATGAACTCGGAAATGCAGACATTGCGGTTCTTACCTGGTCATTTGTGTGGCTGATATTTGGCTTCTCGCGCTCCTGAATGGCGAGGCTGTTTGGTTCGCTGGAGTTCAGATCACGAGACCCTTGTCTTATTTCTTTCTATCCGTGAAAATTATACAAAGACGTACATTTCATGAATACAACAGTAGACAACTACACACGTTAACATCAATAACCAGTTTAATCAAACATATCTAACGGCATATTCGACTAGATACCATCCAATATTATACTCAACACAAGCGATCCTGTACTCGTTACTAGGAATAATATCTGAAAAGAAATGGATTTCAAAACTATTGGCTAAATGCATCAAATCACACTGGATCACACTAACCAGCTAGCTACCTAAGCTCAGATATAGTGAACGACTACCATGGCTAACTGGCTTGATGGGAAGTAGCCTACTGGCTCGATAAAGACCGCTCTGTGTCCAGGCTGGTGAGGGTTGCTCTAGCGAGGTATTGAACAACTCACCTAGCTGGACAGAGAACATGTACGGTCTCTAGTTGCCTGACAGCGTAGGCTATACGTACCGCATGTGATTTCGTTATTTAGTTATAAATTACATGCTTCTGACATAGCTAGTAAAACCAAGGCTACACGACAAAACGGTAGTCATTCACATGTACTCTCAGGTAACCAGGCTGCAAGCAATGCGTTTTAACACGAATGAAACACCTATATAGCGTCAGTGCCGATAGCTTAGATCTTGTATAGCAGATGCAACCAGTTAATGCTACATGCACGTTAGTGTTTCCGACGTCAGACACCTTGCTGCACTCAGGATGTGGTTTGTCCTGTCCCATCCAGATTGCGTGTCAGAATGTTATTAAACGGCGTTGAACTGACCAGCCGCTGAACTACCGTGTTAGATTATACCTCGCTTTGTCTTTCTTTGAGTTTCTCTGTTCTTCTGCAGGGATGCAGGCCTCTGGCCATCGACCGGTACCTCTGGCAGCTGCAACGTTGCCAATGCCAACCAATTCCTTCCGGGAGAACTGAACGGAAGAAGAAGCAGAACTAGGATCATGAAAGGTCTCAAAAGAGGATACATTTAATATTTTGATGGCACTAAAAGATCCAAGTGCCAGTTGTTCTGGACTGAAGGTTGCCGCGTGACGGCACGTATCGCCATGTTTAGAAGCTCTAAGACCCTTGCTAGCTAATATGTGGCAGCTTTGACTAGAAAAGGGTTACGAATATCGCCTATTAACTTTTAAATAGTCTACCGTTTCAGAACAATATGACGTAATACAATAACGAAGCAAATGATTCTTAAAAAATCCGAGTAACTTGTCATAGAAAATGTTATAATCAATGCTTTTAATTGTTATACATTTGAATGAGCACTCTTTTCATCTTCATTTATCATTCCCATACCCGGATGGAAAAAACTGCATAAATCAGTGACGGTGGATACGCTGGTGACCAGCATGTCCGAACCGGCTGGTCTGTGACAGGTTTACCAGAATGACAATTACATTATCATCTTGACAAAGTTGATCTACCAGCTTGGCCAGCATAAAACCAACTGCCCAGCTTGGAATAGCATAAGGCATGTTCATCTTGGAACGTATGATGTTTTTTTTTCAGCAAGGTGAAAAACAGTTTTTAGCATACGTCATCGCATTTTTACTAGCGTTTTGATAAAAATGGAACAATGCGGTCCTACTCTTCACTCCAAACAGTCCGTTTTAAAACTAATATGCTTACCACGAGGTGGCAGTGGCACTACGGCCTTCCTTTGAAAGTCCTCTGAAAATGGAAAGCCTTGCTCTGAAGTGAAGGACATGCTTTGTTACTGGTTCAGTGATGGCTGCTTAGTTGTACTGGAAATGATGAAGGCAAAGATGTGGTGTTCATGATTAAAAAATATTGTTCGTCCAGTAGCTTTCAGACGCATCGCCAGGCTACGGTCCCTCTCCAACCTGAGCCTCCTGAAAGGTTAGGGTGTTACCCGCATAGTGAAGGGAGGACAGTCCACATCCATCTCAGTGCAAAACGCATGTATTGAGAGCGCTCGGTTCCACCCATATTATATACTCGAAGGATTCCACCGCAACCCAACCATGGGAGGGTGGGTATGTCAGACCAATAAAAATGTATGCTGGAAAGTATAAAATATAATATTGGGCCATGTCTAAATATTTGAGCCAATTTACATTGTGCTATTATTCCGATCATGTTCTACCGGTTATTATGTATGTATGATGTTTTTAAAACGCATTGCCAGTCATTGGTAGTCAACAGTGCTAGGTAGGCTGATAACATCCACTCATGTCATAACATCATAGAACACTCTGGAAACCACATATTGTGTCCTAATTGCTTATGTAGTATGCAGTGCATTACTTACGTAGTTACTATTTGGTAAACAGGTATGCTGAAAATATACGCATACTTTTTATTTAGTGGAAGTTAGTATGTCATTTGGGTAATTTAACTGTACTACAATACATTTTGCGTAATGTGGCCTGTTCTAACATTATAAATAGTATGCTGAGAAATGTGAAATAGGTAAGTGTGCAGAAGATGCATCATTTTCTTTATTTTTCTGTGGGTGGATTTGTGTCATATCCACAGTACTTTGCAGAAAGGAGAAAAGAGGATCCATGGTATAGAATGTCAGCGTCACAGAATGTACCCAAGTATAATCACATGTAGATAATAGAAGAAAGATTCTCACATGAGCAATAAATACAAATTGTGCATTTTTACAGTGGATTGTTAAGAAACTCAACTTTATTTATGAAAAAAACAGTGTTTTGTTTTTAAAAAAGCAAAAAATAAAGATTAAGACTTCTACAGACTTCCATGTAAATTCAGCATACAGGACACATTTGGGCAACGCCTCCTTGCAGTAACCATGACAGCACAGGACAGTACATATTCATGAACGGTGCGACACGCAGCACAATGTGCTGGAGTCCTTTAAGTGTCGTTTCTGAGGAGAAGTATCAGCGTCCTCCTCGTTCTGCCCAGCAGAGAGGAAACATGCTGTTTCTCCCAGAGGTGCCACCATTCTGGCTCTTCCTGTTCATTTGACCCTTTGTCCTTTTCGGCTGATTTAAAATAAGGCAATTAGAGAGCGCGGCGGGTCCTGTGCAGAGGATGGAGGGGGCATGCTGGGCTGGAGGTTTATGTGGAAGATAAATGGATCGGGTCTGTAAGTGTGTCATTGGCATCAAGCGTAACGGAGGCTACATCGTCAGAGCAGTGGGCCATTGCGGCTCAGAGGGGCAGGCATGCGGATACAAGGCGTCATAACGGCTTTTTGCTGTCACGTTTCATACTCAAACAGAGCTGTACAAAATAGTATGAGGGAAAGCGCCATACACAAACCATACAGCACCATTTCATAATGTGTTGAATGTTCATGTGGTAAAAAACGATAATAATACAAAGCAGAAGTGTGCAGAGATAAGGGTGAGAGGGAAAGTGGGTCAGTGCTGCCGGAGCTCGCCGTGCTCGCCCTGCTGGAGTCGGGTGTGTCAGCTCCGCGCACCTCTCCATTCCGTCCCCGTCACCATGGTGACTAAAATGCCCCAGCGAGGGTCACGGGCTGGGTGAGTCCAGGTGGCCGGGGGGGGGGGGGGGGTGTCACACGCAGCCCACCTCGAACAGCTTGGCCAGCTCCTTGCACTCGGGGTCGATCAGATCCGCCGGCTTTTCCCCGGAATCGTTCTCCGCCACCGTGCTGGCACCCTGAGCCAGCAGGTAACTGGGCGGGAAAAACGGCACGGTCACCTTTGTGTGACGGTGTAATGGTTTGTGTGACGGTGTAACAGTTTGTGTGACAGTGTAAAGGTTTGTGTGGCGGTGTAACAGTTTGTGTGACGGTGTAAAGGTATGTGTGACGGTGTAAAGGTTTGTGTGACGGTGTAATGGTTTGTGTGACGGTGTAATGGTTTGTGTGACGGTGTAACCGTTAGTGTGATGGTGTAACGGTTTGTGACGGTGTAACGGTTTGTGTGACAGTGTAAAGGTTTGTGTGACGGTGTAAAAGTTTGTGTGACGGTGTAAAGGTTTGTGTGACGGTGTAAAGGTTTGTGTGACGGTGTAAAAGTGTGTGACGGTGTAAAGGTTTCTGTGACGCTGTAACGGTTAGTGGATATCTCACCGGGCGATTTCAGGGTAGCCATCGCTGCAGGCCATGTGCAGAGCAGTCCAGCCGTCGTCGTCACGCTGGTGAACGTCTGCTCCATACGTCACCAGCAGTTTCACGCAGTCCAGGTTCCCTGTGAGCACAGCCTCGTGAAGTGCCACCATACCTGCAGAGGGCGCCAGACAGCACAGGTAAGGGTGCAGCACAAAGATGTCAACACAGGCCAGGTACAGCACAGAGACAAGGACACAGGTAAGGGTGCAGCACAGAGACATCAACACAGGTCAGGGTGCAGCACAGAGACATCAACACAGGCCAGGGTACAGCACAGAGACAAGGACACAGGTAAGGGTGCAGCACAGAGACATCAACACAGGCCATGTTACAGCACAGAGATGGCAACACAGGCCAAGGTACAGTACAGAGACAAGGACACAAGATTAGAACAGCACCAGCAAAGGCTGAGTTATGGCACAGACACACCAAGGCCAGGCAGGATACAGCACAGCTACGATGGCACAGGAGAAGACATGGCACAGTTATGCAGCAAGTTCAGGGTAAAGCACAGTTTCTTTGCGCAGGTACAGAAACAGCACAGAAACCCTGGGACACTGAAGCCTACGTGTGTGCTTGCAGTCTGAGAATCTCACGGAGGCATTAAATCTGCGAATCGGGTGGAGTAAATGGTGAGTGGTAATGTGGTCACAGGAAAATGAACGTGTGAATCGTATTTCACACTGACAGTGCGAACGTGGAGAAGGTTTTTGGACCCTTCAGTTAACCCTTCACACTCCACATTATCCAGCCTGAGGCCAGCTGCCATGTCATTGCATTACAGGCAAACAGCGACTTACACTATCCATTTACAAAGCTGGATATAAAGTGAAGCAATGCAGTGTCTTTCTCAAGGGTACAATGGCAGTGTCCTACCTGGGAGTCAAACCTGCAACCTTTCAGTTACAAACCCCGTTCTCTAACCACGATACTACACTGTCCTTCCCTTTGAGGAAAACCTGCCCTGAGGGGGGAGGGAGGTTGGGGGGCGGACTCACCGGAGGGGAAAGGCTTGTTTATTCTGACTTTCTGGGCCCTGAGGAACCGTCCGATCTGCTGCATGTCCCCGTGCCGGATGTGGTCCTGGAAGACGACGTCGTTGGGGAAGTGCACGGCGCGAGCGGACTTGAGTACCGCGCGGCGCCGCGGCGTGTTCCCCACGCTAACGCGCTGCTCCGGCGCGTAGCCCGACGCTGCAGAGGACTTAGCGCTGGACTGCTTCGGCGTGTAGAGCGCGGAGGAGCATTGTGTGGGGGTGTAATGTGTGGGTGTGTAAGTCGTGGGTGAGTGATACGTGGGTGTGTAACTCGTTGGTGTGTAGCGCGTTGGCGTGTACTGCGTGGGTGGCTTGTAGTGGCTGGCTCGCGTGTACTCGTCCACTAGGCTCTGGAGGCTGTACTTCATTCCCGCGACCGGCGAGCGCTCCCGACCTTCCAGGGATCAGACCACCGCGGGGAATCGGGAGTATCCTGTGAAAGCGCGATCCAGTCCGGGCAAATTCCCCTGCGTCCTCCACAAACCTGCTGCTTTACTTCAGTCCAGTTATTAATTCTCTTCTAGAAATCACAGATTCCTTGAGCTATTCCACCAGAACTTTCTTTCAGCAGAGAAAGAAGGGAAGTGAGTATTTAAAGCTTCAGTGCTGCTCGGTCCCTCTAGCTGTTCAGTATGCTCCCTGTCAGGTGCTGACGGGGTCCCCTGGCGGTGAAGGGAGCAGGAGGTGTCTATATATGCCTGCAGGGGCTATTTTAGGGCCTCGGCCAGGCTGCGCCCACCATGTGGTCACATGACCTGACTCTGTGTGCCAGGCTTGGCCTGCATTGAAAGGGCCGCTGTCGCCCCGGCCGCCTCTCCCACTCCTACCCTTACACTCCACTCCTACGCCCCGCTCCTACGCCCCGCACGGCCCTGTCCCACTGCTGCCCCTACGCCCCGCTCCTACGCCCCACTCCCGCCCCTACGCCCTGCTCCTACGCCCCGCACGGCCGCCTGTCCCACTGCCGCCTCTACGCCCCGCTCCTACGCCCCACTCCCGCCCCTACGCCCTGCTCCTACGCCCCGCTCCTACGCCCTGCACGGCCGCCTGTCCCACTGCTGCCCCTACGCCCCGCTCCTACGCCCCACTCCCGCCCCTACGCCCTGCTCCTACGCCCCGCTCCTATGCCCTGCACGGCCGCCTGTCCCACTGCTGCCCCTACGCCCCACTCCTACGCCCCACTCCCGCCCCTATGCCCCGCTCCTATGCCCCACTCCCGCCCCTATGCCCTGCTCCTACGCCCCGCTCCTACGCCCCGCACGGCCGCCTGTCCCACTGCTGCCCCTGCACCCCGCTCCTACGCCCTGCTCCTATGCCCCACCCCGACCACCTCTCCCACTCCCACTCCTACGCCTCGGCCCTACGCCCCGCACAGCAGGCTGTCCCGCTCCCACTCCTACACCCCTTCCCGGCTGCCTCTCCCCGCTCCCACCCCTACACCCCGCCCCTACACCCCGCTCCTACGCCCCGCCTGGCCGCCTCTCCCCGCTCCCACTCCTACGCCCCGCCGGTTTAAATTCACCAGAGGGCTTACCGTGAGCGGAGACTGCGTGCGTGACGACCAAACCGCGGCAGAACGAGGGGGCCACAGGGGGCACAGCATGCGGGTTTTCAAATGGGGACCCCTGTCGTGCGCACCCCCCCAGAACTCCAGAGCAGCGGCAGAACCATTACTGACCCCCCTGCTAGGCTCTGACACTGCCCTCCTCAGGGAGCACATACTCACATAAACAAACCCACTTCACATCTGGGCAGGACAGCAAAAATGTGAACAATTCCATTTTAGATTTTTTAAAATAAGAAAATAATTTTGGTTTCAGATGTTTGACCAAAAATGTCTTACTTTCTTATAAATGTATTCCTTCTGAAGTTTGTATAATTCAGTGGTATCTGGTTGTACAGCTTCATTGTTAAGAAATGTGGAAACATCCTTGAATAATGAAAAGAAAAAAATACATTTGATTAAGGACAATTTGAAATAAATTAACTCTGGTTAGAGAACAACACACTAAAATCAACCAGCTGGTACTACCGAGCTGTCTGGAGGTTTGAATCAACACTAGAATCACAAACTGCTGCTGTCACAACAGACTCTTTCATGAGAACGGTGAACAGGCGCAGTTGCCTGCTCAGTGCAGTCCCCAGCGTGTGCAGCTGGTCCTGATTGTACCGTACAAAGCGTGAGACGGGGCTGAATGTTGAGAAGGATAGAGAGACAGTTTTTAAAATGACAGCCCTTCTGAGTGGGGGAGTGGCCTGTTGTTTGAAGAGTAGTTTGAACCCATCTGACTTGAGACCTGGAGAATTTCATGTGATGCGCAGAACATTAATTCCCAAGGTAACCTTTGTTTTCTTTGATGATTTAGATCACTGCATTGGCATGGGCTGGGGGGATGGGGGCCGGGGGGATGGGGGAGCAGAGGGGGGGCAAGGGGGGTGGTGGGGGTATGTGCAGTCCCGGGACGGGAACGTGTGAAAGCTCACTCCGGCTTCACGCCACACCTTGCCCAAATGACATCACGCCCCAGCTGCCAGTTACACTCTGCTGGCCCCGCCCCTCCTGCGTTGTGTCACAACTGAAGGCCAATAAATTTACCCTTTCCTCTATATGGCATCACAGAGGTCAGATGGTGTCAGTTTACGAAAACAAGACCCTTCCCTGATAATATCCTTCGAATGCTAGGCCCTGCTTGTGTCCCAGACTGTGGGGAAACAGCACTGAGACTAAACAGCAGCAGCCATGTTGAAGTAAACACTGATTCTCGAATAGAGCACCTCTGTTAGCACAAAGTATCCACCCTTACACTGATTCTCTAATAGGGCACCTCTGTTAGCACATAGTATCCTTATCCCTCTTCTGCTTGTCCTCATTGTGAACCCTTTAAAATTTAGTCCACTAACATGTTCAAAACCACGCATGCATGCACGCACACGCACACACACACGCACACACTCACGTGCGGTGGTGCTGATCGTGATGAGTGTGGTGATGAGGATGTAAACAGAGCTGGCAGCTGCAGCTGTCATTAGCATGAGGCACACATGATGTGCTGGCTAGCTCTGTGTGTGTGTGTGTGTGTGTGTGTAGCTGGCTGCATGTGTGTGTGTGGCTGGCAGTGTGTGTGTGTAGCTGGCTGCATGTATGTGTATGTGAGTGTGTGTGTGTAGCTGGTTGCGTGTGTGTGTGTGTGTGTGTGTGTGTGTGAGTAGCTGGCTGTGTGTGTGTGTGTGGCTGGCAGTGTGTGTGTGTGTGTGTGTGTGTGTGTGTAGCTGGCTGCGTGTGTGTGTGTGTGTGTGAGTAGCTGGCTGTGTGTGTGTGTGTGTGTGTGTGTGTAGCTGGTTGCATGTGTGTGTGTGTGTGTGTGTGTGTGAGTAGCT
>CM077300.1:38523420-38710920 GCA_039654925.1 Anguilla pacifica
AATTCCTTCACTTCGGAATTCACGATGTTAGATTGAGGACCCGTTGCATCCAGGCGCTGAAATGATAAACACATGCGAACACGCCTACAATGCTACCCAATCACAGCCCAGTAAGACCACCCCTGACTGCGTGCTCTCCACATCCCTGAACCGTTGGCCACGCGTCTGCAGTATTCGCCCCCTGGCGTTACCTCGGTAACATCCCACTCTGAAGGAGGGTGTTATCTGACCATCCTGCGATACTTGTAAACATTTGATGTCACTGAAAATAGGCTGTGACACGCTGACGTGCCGAGCGGGGCGAGCGGGCGAGCGGGGCGAGCGGGCGAGCGGGGCGAGCGGGCGAGCGGGCGAGCGGGCGAGCGGGGCGAGCGGGGCGAGGGGGCGAGCGGGGCGGGGCGAGCGGGCGAGCGGGGCGGGGCGAACGGGCGAGCGGGGCGAGCGGGCGAGCGGGCGAGGGGGCGAGCGGGGCGAGCGGGCGAGCGGGGCGAGCGGGCGAGCGGGGCGAACGGGGCGAGCGGGGCGAGCGGGGCGAGCGGGCGAGCGGGGCGAGCGGGGCGAGCGGGCGAGCGGGGCGAGCGGGCGAGCGGGCGAGCGGGGCGAGCGGGGCGAGCGGGCGAGCGGGGCGAGCGGGCGAGCGGGGCGAGCGGGGCGAGCGTCGGTCACGCGCCCCGTGCGAGGAGAATCCATAGCGGTTGCGTAGCGCAGAAGCAATGAGGACACCTGACTGCGCGCTGAGCCAGCTGGGTCCCCTGGCCAGGACAGTGTCGCGGGACGAGCGGTACGAAAGGCCCCCCTTCACACGCACTCAGAGTGATGAGTCAGCAGCTCCTGCTGCTCCTGCTGTTCCATACACACCCCTGCTGCTCCTGCTGCTCCAGACACACCCCCTGCTGCTCCTGCCGCTCCATTCACACCCCCTGCTGCTCCTGCTGCTCCATACACAGCCCCTGCTCCCCATACACAACCCCTGCTGCTCCTGCTACTCCATACACAACCCCTGCTGCTCCTGCTGCTCCATACACAACCCCTGCTGCTCCTGCTACTTCATACACAGCCCCTGCTGCTCCTGCTGCTCCATACACAGCCCCTGCTGCTCCTGCTGCTCCATACACACCCCCTGCTGCTCTTGCTGCTCCATTCACAACCCCTGCTGCTCCATACACACCTCCTGCTACTCCTGCTGCTCCATTCAGAACCCCTGCTGCTCCCGCTGCTCCATACACACCCCCTGCTGGTCCTGCTGCTCCATACACAGCCTCCTGCTGCTCCTGCTGCTCCATACACACCCCCTGCTGCTCCTGCTGCTCCATACACACGCCCTGCTGCTCCATACACAGCCTCCTGCTGCTCCTGCTGCTCCATACACACCCCCTGCTGCTCCTGCTGCTCCATACACACCCCCTGCTGCTCCACACACAACCCCTGCTGCTCCTGCTGCTCCATACACAGCCCCTGCTGCTCCATACACACATCCTGCTGCTTCTGCTGCTCCATACACACCCCCTGCTGCTCTTGCTGCTCCATACACACATCCTGCTGCTCCTGCTGCTCCATACATACATCCTGCTGCTCCATACACAACCCCTGCTGCTCCTGCTGCTCCATACACACATCCTGCTGCTCTATACACAGCCTCTGCTGCTCCATACATACATCCTGCTGCTCCATACACAGCACCTGCTGCTCCATACACACATCCTGCTGCTCTATACACCGCTCCTGCTGCTCTATACACTGCTCCTGCTGCTCCTGCTGCTCCTGCTGCTCCATACACACATCCTGCTGCTCTATACACTGCTCCTGCTGCTCTATACACAGCCCCTGCTGCTCCATACATACATCCTGCTGCTCTATACACTGCTCCTGCTGCTCCTGCTGCTCCATACACACATCCTGCTGCTCTATACACCGCTCCTGCTGCTCTATACACTGCTCCTGCTGCTCCATACACACATCCTGCTGCTCTATACACTGCTCCTGCTGCTCCATACACACATCCTGCTGCTCTATACACTGCTCCTGCTGCTCTATACACAGCCCCTGCTGCTCCATACATACATCCTGCTGCTCTATACACTGCTCCTGCTGCTCCTGCTGCTCCATACACACATCCTGCTGCTCTATACACCGCTCCTGCTGCTCTATACACTGCTCCTGCTGCTCCATACACACATCCTGCTGCTCTATACACTGCTCCTGCTGCTCCATACACACCCCCATACACAAATTAACAGTTTTTTCCCTTCTGACAATTTTAAAAAATTTAAGCTGAAAAGACCGAATACAGCTTCTTAGTAATGTGTTGCAAGGGCTCTTAAGGGTCTTAAATGATTATCTCAAGTGCAATCTTATCTGGAAAACATGACCCCACACTTCTATATCTAAATCCACAATTATTATAATAACAGTCCACGTTATAGTTAAAATGATTTGTCACAATTATCTGTAATTGTACACCAATAGGACATGTGGACTCCCACAAATACTAGTCTGTGGATAATTACTCATGAGCGTGCAGTGGGTTGGCACATTCAGAAAAAAATGAAAAAGATTTGGGGACGGGACGCTCTGAACTTGTTTGCGCCGGTGAAGCAAGAAATTAAGGAAATCGGGACCGGCAGCGTAACCTAGCGTAGCGAAAGGTCCAGGAAAAATGACCCCACCTTCATGACCTCAGCACACATCACCACAGACCACGCGGTACTGACCACATAAGGCAGTGAGTCACGGAATATTCCCAGAATGCATTTCACAGGGGTCAACATGCCAATTTTAGCAGCGCAGCCAATGGCAGAGCTGGAGCCCTGCTCCAGATTTAGGACCGGCTGATCAGGTTACAGAGCCGAAGGACGGGGGCAGCTCCTGCACACGAGAGAGGACAACCTGTTCTGTCTCAGTAGAATTCATGCAAAGCAGGAAATGCTCACATCGTTAATCATGTGAGCATTTCATCAGAGGTGGAAACGCAGGGTTCAGAAAGGTAAAAGTCTTGCTGTGTGTTTCTTCCACCCATGAACTACGCCAGCTGATTTCACTAATTAGTCCGACCTGCTGGCTGATTAGCAAATCCAGGTGACTGGAACAAAATACAAAATACTGGGAAGGACTTTTACTTTCTGAACCTGGATTTTCTCTGCAATCTATGACCCAATCCAAGACACTTTACCTCAGTTTGAACTGGAGTTAAAAGCGATCACAAAAATGGCCTTACTCCTTCACTAGATGTTTACGTGTGCCACCCCCTATCCCTGCACATGTGACAGCTACAGGTGTGAGAGCTACAGGTAAAACAGAGCTGCAGGTATGAGAGCTACAGGTAAAACAGAGCTACAGGTGTGAGAGCTACAGGTAGAACAGAGCTGAAGGTGTGAGAGCTACAGGAAAAACAGAGCTGAAGGTGTGAGAGCTACAGGTAAAACAGAGCTACAGGTGTGAGAGCTACAGGTAAAACAGTGCTGAAGGTGTGAGCTACAGGTAAAACAGAGCTACAGGTGTGAGAGCTACAGGTAAAACAGTGCTGAAGGTGTGAGCTACAGGTAAAACAGAGCTACAGGTGTGAGAGCTACAGGTAAAACAGAGCTACAGGTGTGAGAGCTACAGGCAAAACAGTGCTGCAGGTGTGACAGCTACAGGTAAAACAGTGCTGCAGGTGTGACAGTTACAGGTAAATCAGCTGCAGGTGTGACAGCTACAGGTAAATCAGCTGCAGGTGTGACACACACAGAGCTGCAGGTAAGAGTCCAGAGAGACTCACAGCCCTGGCAGGCCTTGACTGACCGGCCTCAACACATTCCAGACCCACTCACTGGAGGATTGACCCCCGCCCTCCGAACATGACCGTGACAATGAGAGAGCCATGGTCCGATGAGAGAGCCATGGTCCGATGACAGGCGGGATCTCAAACAAAGCATTCACACCCCCCCCCTCCCCGGGCCCCCGCCCCCGCCCCCCGCCCCGTGAGAGCGTCTGTGGGGGGTTCTCACATAGCCTCTGAGAGGGGGTCTCGCACTCCTCTCTGGATCTGTAGAGGAATATGCAGCATGTGTGCTACAGAGCTGCTGGGGCCTACAGCTGCACCCTCTGCTGCGTGAGTCGTTTCAAGCCTGCTTCAAACTGCACTCCATTTCCTGTGCGATCCTGCGAGAGACAGAGCACCCAACGGTTCACCGCAGTACGTGGTTCCGAACAGTGATGCCATCATAAGCGGGTGTTTCCTCAAACTCGGAAATTTGTCAACGCTTATGTGTTGCTTTCTAGAAATCTAGCACATCCGTTGCTGTGTCTGGTCTTTAGCTGATAGTTGTTCTACAGTTCAATAAAAGACTCATCAATATCTCGTGCCATGCCGCTGATACGATCAGACTCAGTCCGGCGAGACAAGCTAAGGTTCTGAAACAATTTCAGTTTTTTCGATCACTTCACTCACCGCGTAACTTGCCAGTGGCGCTTTCCGGCTCCTGTTTAGGCCGCGGGGAAGACGCTCGTGCAGCGAGATTACCCAACGCCTCCGCTCGCACCGTTCCTTCAAGAGTAGCATAGCTTGCATGTCTGCAGGTGTAATGTCTCTCGAGATTGCTGTTCCTGAGAACGACAAGAGTTTCTCCACAAATTATGCAAACGCGCTTGCCTTTCACTTCCACGGAAAAGTAATCCTCCGTCCATTAAAAACGCTACCTTCAGCATCAACTTTCCTTCGCTTCACAATTTTCCCAATTAAACCCCTACAACGTGACATATGATTATTTAATGGCTTGCACGAGTTACGTTGCTAGATTATAATTGGTTGATGAAACTGTTGCCGTTTTTTTTACTCATTCGTGTTTCTTAATCTTCGAATGCAAAGTTTCATTTTGCAAACTGCTGTTATGCTATAACCGACTTTTGTTTTCAAAACTACCTTTCTAAATAAATAAAACACACGTTGACTGCAGTACTGTGATCTGACCACAAGGCGGAACCCTGGGCACACAGGTGAAGGGAGCAAGTAAGTCGCCATGGCAACAGTGCCCTTGCTGAAATGTGGTTCAGATGAGCTGGGAGAACTTCTGCCTGTGGCCACACCCACTATCAGGACATCCAGGGAAACTCCAGCCAATCAGGCACCAGGGAGAAAACGAACGTTCTGCAGTGCAAGGTATGGAGAGAGAGTTTTCCTCTTTGATATGTGACTATGCGACTGTGTTGGTACTGAAAGATATCTGCCTTAAATATGAATATTAAACTGATAAAAAGCAGTCCTTGGATCCTGCTGCTGGAAGTTTGCTCGGGGGGGGGGTCCGCGAACAACACTCATGAATCAGCCTGCCTGAAGCCTCAGATCAACACTCATTACAGATTTATGTCTCTCCTGAACACCCAGCTGCACCCTTTTCACTGGAGAAAGCTGGAAAATAAATGGTGTAGTGGAGAATGTTTGATAACCAAAGGCCCTGCATGTTCAGGATTTGTAAATATGCATGCATGTATAAACACAGACACACACACACACACACACACACACACACAGTGCACGCACACAGTGCATGCACACATACACTCACACACACACTCCCTCAAACACAGTCACACACACACACACACACACACAAACACAACATTTTGAAGGAGAATAACTTCAAAAGGACTCACAAAATCAGATAAAACATAAAAACAGCTTTGCTGGAAGTAACCTTAAAACTCCATGATGTTTGTTTTTCTCTGTTTACTCTGACGGGGCATGAAAGAGATAAAGATGTTGTGTTGGCTGAGTTCATGCTGAATAGATTTTCTGTATGATTCAGTGTAGATATTGAGCGCAGTGAATCATCAGAACACAGCGATGAATGCTGAGAGGACAACACATAGCATGGAACAACACTTTGATGTCATCTGAGGTGGGTACAGAACGAGTGCGTGTGCGTGTGCGTGTGTGTGTGTGTGTGTGCGTGTGCGTGTGCGTGTGCGTGTGTGTGTGTGTGTGTGCGTGTGCGTGTGTGTGTGTGTGTGTGTGTGTGCGTGTGCGTGTGCGTGTGTGTGTGTGTGTGTGCGTGTGCGTGTGTGTGTGTGTGTGTGCGTGTGCGCGTTGGTGTGTGTGTATGCATGTGTGTGTGTGTGCATGCGTTTGTGCATTCCAGGTTCAATATTAATGATCAAAGAAAATACGAAGAACCACTTCTGCAGTGTTCCAGTGCTTTCCACCCTCAACGTGTGTTCCTCAGGAAACCGCATGCTGCTGGCTGTTGACCCCCCAGGTAATGGGGGGTGGGGGGGGGGTCTGCCATTGTGCATGGTCCCTGATGGGGTCGTATAGCGTCCCTACCGTCAGCCTGTCCCCCTGAATTAGGCCTCAGCTCAACGTTCCTGTTGTAGTGGGCGGGGCCTGACAGTCGCTAGGCCCCTCCCCTTGCCATACCAGCGTTTGCCAGGGTCTTATATCGCAGGGAGAAATGACTGCCACAGAAGATTAATCCTCTTCATCCCACCCCTCCATTAAAAGCTCACTGTCTCAGGCAGCCGGCCTGGAGAGGACAGGATGAACAATGACTGTGACTGATCAAGGAGCAGCCGCATTAATGACTGTCACTGATCCGTGAGTTGCCACATTAATGACTGTGACTGATCCAAGAGCAGCCACATTAATGACTGTGACTGATCAGAGGACTGTTACACTGAGGAGTATGACTGATCTGAGAACAACTGAACTGAAGACCATGACTGATCTGAGAACAGCTGAACCGAAGACCGTGACTGATCTGAGAACAGCTGAACTGAAGACCGTGGCTGATCTGAGAACAGCTGAACTGAAGACCATGACTGATCTGAAAATGGTTACAGTAATAAGCGTGACTGATCTGAGGGGAGAGTCATGTTGGTGCAGGTGCCATGATGTCACACTGTGGATTATGATGTCACAGGCCGTGACTGGGCTCAGTCATTTCCGCAGCAGGCAGTCTGTGAGGTGCCTAACATCCTGTTCCTGTTCTTTATTATTTATTCATCAGATAAAATAAACCATTATAAATGCACTCAAACGGTTTTTTAAAGATGCGCTCCACAGGAGCAACAGACCTGCAAGTGTGTTTCTAAAAAAACAAAAAGCTCTAAAGCTCTAATACATTATTAAAAACAGTCCCTGAACAACGCCCCCATCCAGGTGCAAGCCAGTCCAACAAACCACACTCTGACTGGAGCAAAGGTCTGCCAAGACAAATCTGGGCTTTCTGATTGGAGGAGCACAGAGGCCGAGGGAGAAGCCAAAACTGCCCTCTTGACCCCCTTAAAACTCCCTTCGAATACCTTAGCACTTTAAATTCTTCCGTTCTTGTTCTTCGACAGACTGAAAGGTTTCACTGGGCAGAGTGAGCCAACAGTATTATGATCTTTATTTTATTAGGATGTCACATTAATATTTAAAGCCTATTTTGCAAGTGAGACATTGTAAAGGGAGGTAGGGCATTACAGGAAAGAGGAGGACTAAAAAAGAAAGAAAAAATATGAAGCAATATCAGAGGACATAATTCCATAAAAACAAACGCAATGCAGCAAAATGAAGCTTCCATGGTATTTAGCTGCATACGCACAGCGATGAAATCCGTGTCTTTACAGTGTTTCAGGATTTGTGGAGTGAAGCATGACGGTGGTGTGGAAGACCGTTTCTCATTCTGGTGGGATTCTGGAACGCCAGGCCGCTAGCTGTCTGACGAGATTTAGCGCGTGCTGCAGCCACGCCCGTCCTGCTGGAGGGACACACACATCCTGCTGGAGGGACACACACGTCCTGCTGGAGGGACACACACATCTTGCTGGAGGGACACACACGTCCTGCTGGAGGGACAGGCACATCCTGCTGGAGGGACACACACATCCTGCTGGAGGGACAGGCACGTCCTGCTGGAGGGACACACACATCCTGCTGGAGGGACACACACATCCTGCTGGAGGGACAGGCACATCCTGCTGGAGGGACAGGCACATCCTGCTGGAGGGACACACACATCCTGCTGGAGGGACAGGCACATCCTGCTGGAGGGACAGGCACATCCTGCTGGAGGGACACACACATCCTGCTGGAGGGACAGGCACATCCTGCTGGAGGGACAGGCACATCCTGCTGGAGGGACACACACGTCCTGCTGGAGGGACAGGCATGTCCTGCTGGAGGGACACACACGTCCTGCTGGAGGGACAGGCATGTCCTGCTGGAGGGACACACATGTCCTGCTGGAGGGACAGGCACGTCCTGCTGGAGGGACACACACGTCCTGCTGGAGGGACAGGCACGTCCTGCTGGAGGGACACACACATCCTGCTGGAGGGACAGGCACATCCTGCTGGATGGACATGTTCAGAGGCCAGAGAGTGCACACATGGGAACCCAAATCCTGCTTTTCACACGGTGGTCCATGTGCTTTGCTAAACGGGCACAAAAGGACACAAATTCTAATGATGAAAAACAGTGCTGGTTCCACTCTCTGGAAGCCCCCCCCCCCACTCCCCCCACTCCCCACCCCATGAAGGTTTCAGTCCAGGTTCAAGACATCAGTTTCAAGCTTGTTTACCTGTGGAGAGGAGCCACGGAGGGGGAGGGGGGTTCTATGGGTTCTGTTGTGGGGGGGGGGGGGGGGGGGCGGGGGCAGGCTGCTGACTCTGTGATGAAAGCCTTAGAGCAGCCCGAGTGTTTGGTGCCAGAGTGAAACCCTTACCTTCTTCAGAGGAAACTCATTCCACAGTGAATTCTTCCCTAATGAATAAAACATCACACACAGAGGGCTACGCTCCCTTCCCTCTCATGAATACATTTACATCTCCGCTTTAAACAGGCGCTCTTATCCAGAGAGACTTTCATGTTTTTTTTGGTTTTTTGCATTTATACAGCCAGATATTTTCAGAAGAAGATATTTTCAAGCTGCAGACCTTGCTCAAGAGTTCAACTGCTGTGCCCCAGCAGGGATTCAATCCTGCAACCTCTGACTGACAAGCCCAGCTCCTCCAACTATTACACTATTCTGCCACTCATACAGCACATAGACACCATAACACAGAAGTGTACACAGGCTGCTCCAGGAGGATGAACACCTGTTGGAAGGGATACTGGGCATGAGAATCACTGAGTATCCTTAACCCTTTAAGGTGTGAGATCACAAATACATGAACATTCTGACGAATGTTCTTAACTGAACATTCTGATGCTGATGCAGCAATCACTACTGGTGACTCTGAAAGCACCAGCGTTCTGGAACACTGACTTAGAATTTAGGAAAAACATTCCAAAAAAGGCCTACTCTTCAAGGAGTTAAAGGTCCTTGAATGTTGGGCTGGCATGGAGACCGTGGAAGGTGGTGTGGCACAAACTCTGATTTATATCTATGAAGGGCATTCAAGTTACAGATTCCCAGTTTGTCTGCATGTTACCATGATGGAGATCCCTGTGCCTTTATTGGGAGGGTTATTTGGTTACCGTGGGGGGGCATCATGGCTGCTCCTGTAAAGTATTAAGACCCACAGCTTGTAACACATCTTTGGATTTGCTGAGCCTTGTTTTGACTGGTGTGCTTGCGCATTGTGATCATAATTTACTCTCTTCTATAAATCACACCTTCAGTAAATCACGATGTAGGAAGATATACACCCGACTGCCCTGGTCCACCCACAAAACACAACACTGTCAGAAACACAGGGTTGTGTTAGTCATCATTCAGTGGGACATAAAGATGTGAGGGATTCAGATCATTATTTTTTTACATTGTAATAAATAGAATTGAATTACACTGGGAAATATCCATCTGAGCCAGGATCATCTTAATTGCCATGTGAGTCTTATTCCACGTTGCTTTCAGTTCAACTTCATTAACCATTTCTAATTAAACATTGGAATTCACTGCCATGAACAGAATAACTCACCTGTTTTGCACCGTGTTGAAAAATAGCTCATAGATTTCCCAAGATACAGCGCTTGGGAGCCATCTTTTTTTCTCAAACTATATAAATCGTTTCAGTAAACCTGCGGGCTGCGTTCCCAGGTGAGCCAACATGTTCACCTTCGAGTGTCTCCCCTTCCACACCCTGCAGCAGAGCGCTCCACGTCTGGGCCTGCTCCTGGGCCTGCTCCTGGGCCCGAAACAGGCTCAGGTCCAGGTGTTCTGCTGTCCTCCTGCAGGGGGACTCTCAGAATTATTCACGCCGTGGAGTGTGTTCTCAGGTTAGAGATGTGAGCTGTGGATGTGAGCTGTGCGGTGTGTAGGAGGTTACATAAGCACCTCCTGGGAGGCACTGGGAGCAGAGAGAAGGAGGAAGAGAAAGTTAAAAAGGGAATAAAGGAGCAATGATGGCTGTATTATATATTTCTCTACTCCTCTTATACACTCTGTCTCTCTCCTATTTCACACACCACTGTCCTTTACTCACTCACTCTCTACATCTCCTGGCAAAAGAGTCAGACTGGGTTCAGTGTATGCATGCGTTTGTGCATCTGTGTATGCATGTGTGTGTTGGTCTGTATGTGTGCATGTGTGTGTGTGAGTGTGTGTGGGCAGGGGTGTGCAGGAATAGACAGATTGCCAGACCCAGAAGAGTGGAATTAAATGTGTTCTTTCACCAAAAATACAACACAGGAAACAGGTTAATCCTCATGCAGCTGAGTGTAAAGAGACACTTCGAGACAGAGTGAGGCAGAGAAGCACAGAGACCCAGTCAGATAGAGAAGCACAGAGACCCAGTCAGATAGAGAAGCACAGAGACTCAGTCAGATAGAGAAGCACAGAGACCCAGTCAGATAGAGAAGCACAGAGACCCAGTCAGATAGAGAAGCAGAGACTCAGTCAGATAGAGAAGCAGAGACTCAGTCACATAGAGAAGCACAGAGACTCAGTCACATAGAGAAGCACAGAGACCCAGTCACATAGAGAAGCACAGAGACCCAGTCAGATAGAGAAGCACAGAGACTCAGTCAGATAGAGAAGCAGAGACTCAGTCACATAGAAAAGCACAGAGACCCAGTCACATAGAGAAGCACAGAGACCCAGTCAGATAGAGAAGCACAGAGACCCAGTCACATAGAGAAGCACAGAGACCCAGTCACATAGAGAAGCACAGAGACTCAGTCACATAGAGAAGCACAGAGACCCAGTCACATAGAGAAGCACAGAGACCCAGTCAGATAGAGAAGCACAGAGACCCAGTCAGATAGAGAAGCACAGAGACTCAGTCAGATAGAGAAGCAGAGACTCAGTCACATAGAAAAGCTGAGACATTGTGAGATTGTGCACTATTCATCGTGAGATTGAGCACTCTTCATCACGAGTGTGCACTCTTCATTGTGAGACTGTGCACTCTTCATCGTGAGACTGTGCACTCTTCATTGTGAGACTGTTCACTCTTTATCGTGGGAGTGTGTACTCTTCAAAGAGTACTTTGCATATTGCAGTTTATTACAACAGGGCAACCCAGAACAACATGCAGATGGCGATTTATGCCTCTCTCCCAGCTACACGCCAGAAAGATTTATACTCAAAATCCATTGAATTCCAGTAAAATCTGCATTTAAAATGCACCTTGGGGTGTTCATGTTGCCATCCCTTCACTGCCTTTTTGCTGAATATGTGTTTACATGCGTTTGGCTTGAACCCAGGCTGAGAGGGAGATAAGCCTCCGCTTTTAATGCATCCCTCTTTAAGGTGTAAGATCCCAAATGTGTGAGTAGAATGTTCTTAACTGAACATTCTGATGCTGATGTCAGAACCACTGCTGGTGATTGAAAGCAATGGAGTTCTAGAACACTGACGTAGAATTTTTAAAAAGCATTCCAAAAAAACCTACACTTCCAAAGGGTTAATTTACAACAAAATAACCTAATGTCAGTCTTTACATGCATTTTAAACCAAATCATCCTGCTTTGTATCATCTCTTTACACCCAAATGTGACCACAATATAGAATTATAAAACAGTTTTGGTAGGGGTGAAAATAACAATAAAGACTGAGAACAATAGTTTGGGCGATCCTCCAGCCGCACCTCTAATAAGGCTCTCGGGTGCTCTCTGATTTATTTGCCCGTGGAGGTGAATGCGACGGGTTGGCGTCTCCACGGAGCGTGATCGGGAGAGCTGAACTCTGCCCTCCTCATGCTCCTCCAGGTCCTGCTCCTCCTGCCGGGGCGCGCTCGAAGGATTTAGTGATGATGTCAGCACAGGAGCGATGGGGCCTGGCGTGGGGAACCCCCAGGAGCGTGGGTGGAACAATGGAGCAGGTTCACAATAAAGAGCCATATTTTTAAGAAAAAGCCCCCCCCCCAAGCTGGAATGCCCAATTGTGTATACACTGTGTATCTCAAAAGCAGAGTGTACCTATTTCCATCCTGCTGGCCAATGAGGTTTGTGTAAAAGGTGCTGGAGAGTCCCTGCTGGCCAATGAGGTTTGTGTAAAAGATGCTGGAGAGTCTGTCAATGGTACTGCAGTATCCCTGTTGGTCTGCCAGGTAGAAAGATTTTGTCAACCTGTCAGACATGCCAAAGACACAGTAGAGACTGTTGGAAGCTTAAGCCCATCAGGCATGTACCAAAACCACTGAGGGACCCTGTCCACCGATCAGGCATGGACCAAAATCACTGAGGGGCCCTGTCCACTGGTCTGGCATGTACCAACACCACTGAGGGACCTTGTCCACCGGTCAGGCATGTACCAAAACCACTGAGGGACCTTGTCCACCGATCAGGCATGTAAGGGCCCTCTGGCTTGTCTGAGACACAGAGAGTCTGAGTCCCAGCTCGCCTGCTGGACACGCACCAGAGACAGAGTTCCTCTGGGCCACGGCCGGGTTATGTAACTCCCCTTCCTCTGCAGGCAGCCGCAGCCCTGCCAGGAGAACGGGGGGGTGGGACGGGGGCGGGAACGCTTCCTCTGTAATCCACAGGCTTAATCCCACCCCTCCCTGCCTCCCCGCGCCTGATTTAAGAACAGGCAGCGGGACGGGCGTGTGCCTGACAGAGCTGGGACAGTGGCACCTGCCTGACCTCTCCCGCTTGTTTACTTCCACCTTAAGACGTCTGCCTCAGTTTTAAAACGCTTCCTCTTTCATTCCAGACTAATGAGCTGAGCTTATTTCCCCTGGTGCAGTGCACCTTCAGTTTCAGAGAGTTTCCCTCCTTCTTTCCCCAGGAAAAGAAACAGTTATTCTCACGGAGCAGTATATCTTCAAGAGCAATGCAGCTGCAATAAAAAAACATAAGGGGGATATAACAGAAACATAAAAAGTTTTCACTGTTCTTTAATTGCTACCTGCAGTTCTGTTGGATGACTCTGAAAGATGCCGCTCATGCAAGTGTGTAATGTAAGATTCCGAAAATCCCCAAAAACAGAAAAAGGGATTGAGGCAAAAATAATCAATGTTCTTTATTCTACAGAAGGGGGTTCAGTTCTCACAATAAAGACACGTGCCCTAGCCACACAGTCCCTCTAAGCACTGAACATTCATGTCATGTCAGCACTCAGCACAAGAAAATCATCACTTGTGACATTCTACTGATGACCAAATAAGGTCAGCAAGTTCAAATTCATTTAACAGCTGGGACAGAACTCCTTCACCCCACTCAGGCAGTATTTAATGACTGTTAGTAAAAAATATACATGCATCAAAAAATTATTTTAGTGACTCATCTGCACATTTTAACTCCAACATTAGTCATTTTCTCAACAGGCCTGGCTCCAGGGGGGTCCTTCAGAGGGAGTACCCCCCCCCCCCCCACGCTGTACCCCTCAAACGGGCTCACCACTAAGCACACAGCCAGACCTGTTTTTCAACGCCACTCTGAAGAAGGCTGACTGCCAAAAACATGCTGGCTTTGTCACATTCTTTCTTTTCACAACGAAAACACATTTTACCTCAATTTCTCTCCAAAGGCGGCTGAAAATCTTACACCCAGAGCGTTGGCGTTTGAGTACCTTGGTAGAACTGCTGAGTAGCAGCAGAATATTATGGGATGCAGAGAGCAGCCTGTGACATATGGTGCTGAATGAGTAAGATGGGTAAACCTGCTCCTCCCGCGATGGGCTGCCAGCACGCAGGCTCCCCGTCTCCCTAAGAGCTGTCAGCACAGATACACCACAGGGATACAGCACAGAGATTCAGCACGACACAGATACAGCACAGAGATACAGCACGACACAGATATACCACAGGGATACACCACAGAGATACAGCACGGCACAGATACAGCACAGAGATACAGCACGGCACAGATACAGCACAGAGATACAGCACGACACAGATACAGCACAGAGATACAGCACGGCACAGATACAGCACAGAGATACAGCACAGCACAGATACAGCACAGAGATACAGCACGGCACAGATGCAGCACAGAGATACAGCACAGCACAGATACAAATACAGCACAAAGATACAGCACAGCACAGATATAGCACAGATACTGCACAACAGAGATACAGCATGGCACAGAGACATCACAACACACAGTCAGCATAGGTGTTGAGCTTGGCACAGGGACAGAGACCCAGTATGGAACAGACATGCACACGCGCTACACACACACACTCACGCACTCACACACACACCACCAGACCCGAGGCCGTAACGCAATGATGGGGTCAGCGTGGGTGAACGAGGCCAGGCTACCCAGGTGACACTGCAGCGCTGGCAGAACTGCGCCACAGAAACGTCACAGCATGGATCCTCTGATCCTGACCGACCCTGATCCTTTTATTTACAGATTTCATTTCTTTCAGCTTCAATGTTCAAAATGAAATCTGGATTACACTCGGTGACTGAGAGGTTTGAACTTTGATCAACATGAAAATTAATCTGTAAAAATCTGCAGCTCGGAATTGATGGATAGTTTTTTTTTAATGATCCATATGTAAATGTGCTCTTGTGAGCTGCAGACGCATTCCAAACGCACCTGTCAGAGCCAAGCAGAGTGGCGGGATTATAATGCGAATTATATGAACAGCTACTGAAACGCAGATTTACTGGAGCACAGCAACCCTGCAACTAGAGGACTCTGGGTAACTGACAGGGAGCAAAGCAGAAGAGAGAGGGACAGGAGATAAGAAAAAAAAGAAGAGAGGCAGAAAGAGAGAGACAGAAGAGACTAGGGAGAAAAGAAAGGGGGTAGGGACAGAAGAGAAAGAGCAGAGAAAGTGTGAAAAAGAGATAAAGGGAACAGAGTAGAAGTGTGTCTGTGTATCTGTTTGTGTGTCTGTGCGTGCATGTACGAGTGTGTATATATGTGAATTTCCGTGTGTGAATTTGTGTGTGTGTGTGTGTGTTAACCATCCTTGTGTGGCCGGTTCCCTAGAGACTCTCTGTCTCTCTTGCACTCTCTCACCCTCTCTCTCTCTCTCTCTCTCTCGCGCGTCAGCAGGTGAGTGACAGGTGACCTGTGGTTGTCACGGCGTACAGGAAGAGCAGCGGCGGGCTCTGATGCTCTAAGCAGCTTTGAGGAGCAGCTGAGCTCTCTAAACCTCCTGAGCACACAGTTACTCTCCTGGACAACGCTCCTTAAGACTTTATATGAAAGAAAACAACGTAAGCTGACTGAGTAGTCGATTAATGAGTAATAAAAAAGGGTTAAGCCTAATAAGCCTAAAAATACCAAGCTCTCAGGTAATGAGCCCTTAAGGTTAAATAATGCACCACACAGCCATAACAGTCTCATTAGGAGTGGTAAATATAGCAAGGCAACGCGTTTCCTGCGTACCAAAAACAGCACTTCTCCAGGGCAGGTTTCCTCACGGGTAAATTTAGCCCTCCCCTGGGGCATTATGACTCACAGAGGGTAAATATGGTGCTCCCCTGGGGCACTCTGTCTCACAGGGGGTAAATATGGCCCTCTCCTGGGGCATTCTGTCTCACAGAGGGTAAATATGCAGCTCTCCTGGGGCATTATGCCTCACAGAGGGTAGATTCAGGGCTCCATGAGCGCTAAAGCTCCCAGCCTCACTTCCTGTCTTGAGCAGGAAAACCCCCAGCCTCACTTCCTGTCTTCACCAGAGCAGCAGGGGACAATAGGACAGATTGCCCACAGATTACCCTACAGAGATGTTTAAGCATATCAGATTAGCATTAGCCAACTAATGTTGACAAGATTATGTTTTGATAACTTACTGTACACTGACTAATATTACAATTACAGCATGACGTGTGGTGAAACATGTCTCCATTTCACAGAATCCAGTATGTGTTAGAAAATCATTGATAAATCATGCATTTTCAACGTATATCTAAAGGTTCCTTAAAATGGATTATAATATTTGGCTAATGGGGCTGTACTTTTTCCCTGATCAGTGTAACACCCTTTCATGTACACGGAAACGGCATCGCACTACGGTAGAATATTGCCTTGTGTCCAGCTTTCCTTCCAGTAAGAATTCATCTAGTTTTTAATTCATCTGACTTTAACAAAGTGCGCCTTTTCAAATTCAGAAGCTATTAGACACACCAAATAGAAAACCAGTCCCATGATGAACTGCATTTAGTCCCAACCCCTGTCAGAGTGGAGTGGGTGATTGTGATGTCAGAGCCATCTTAACTCACTAATTGGAGAGCGGTGATCAATAAAGATCTGCAGTTCAAAAGGAATCTGAGGCCCGGGGGACCGGAAGCACGGGGATGAAACAGCCGTCTCTCTCAGCGAAAGGCTTCACGCTGCATTAAGGCTGGGCCTAACCAGGCCTAACCAGGCCCAACCAGGCCTAACCAGGCCTAACAAGGCCTAACCAGGCCTAACAAGGCCTAACAAGGCCTAACCAGGCCTAACCAGGCCAAACAAGGCCTAACAAGGCCTAACCAGGCCCAACCAGGCCCAACAAGGCCTAACCAGGCCCAACCAGGCCTAACCAGGCCTAACAAGGCCTAACCAGGCCCAACCAGGCCCAACCAGGCCTAACCAGGCCTAACAAGGCCTAACCAGGCCCAACCAGGCCTAACCAGGCCTAACAAGGCCTAACCAGGCCCAATCAGGCCCAACCAGGCCTAACCAGGCCTAACAAGGCCCAACCAGGCCCAACCAGGCCCAACCAGGCCTAACCAGGCCTAACCAGGCCCAACCAGGCCTAACCAGGCCCAACCAGGCCTAACCAGGCCCAACCAGGACTAACCAGGCCTAACCAGGCCTAACAGCTGATTGGACTTTCCCCAGTGATCTTTACGCCTCATCACCATCAGCAGAGCCTCATTAGTCATTCTGTCAGAGCCTAGACTGAATCACACACACACACACACACACACACACATGCTCACATACGCACACACACACTCACACACACACGCTCACATACGCATACACACACACACTCACATACACACACACACAAACACACACACGCTCACACACGCTCACATACGCACACACACACTCACGCACTCACACACACACACTCACACAAACACGCTCACATACGCACACACACACACTCACATACACACACATGCAGCGACACATATTCAAACACGCAGACATATGCTCTCTCTCTCACACACATTCACACGCTCACATACGCACACATGTACGCACACATGCATGAACACTTATTTAAACACTCAAACACATGCGCTCTCTCTCATACACACTCGCACACACACATTTTTAAACACTCAAACACATGCACTCTCTCTCACACACACACAGTCACACATGCACACACAACGCTGTGAATACCATTCTATTTGTAACAAGCAGGTGACCAGCCCCACCCCCACATTACAAAAATACCTCCCAGAGACCATCTTGGACTCGTCCCCCTCCTTGTGTTACACGCCCACGTTCTGGCCCTCCTTCCAGACTCCTCTCCGCCCACGGGACTAATCTCCCCGTAAGTCCCCCTCCTGCCCCTCCTGCCCCCCTGCTGCCCCCCCTTCTGCCCCCCTCCTGCCCCTCCTGTCCATGTCTCCACCCTTAACTCCATCAGAGGCTGAAACTCCGTCTGAACGAGGCTGCAAAGATGATAAAGCTGCTGAACACAGAACAGCGTTTCCACACATAATCCCCCCCCCCCCCCAAACAGGACCCTACATGAGGTCCGCATCCATAGTGCCGAGACTGCCGAGTAAGCCTCACAGAAACATGCTCTGAACGTTCACATTCTCTCGCACTTAACTCTCTTCCCAGAACTGCTCGGTGTCAGGAGACTGCCAGGTACAATAAAACTCTGTTTTTGCCTCAAAGAACCTTTGAAGAAGCTCCTGTGGCGTGACTCATTCTGAAAGAACCAGGATTGATGAAAAATGTGAAAAAGAGAAGAAAATAAGCTCAATCTGTATAATGACCTTCCAGCTATGAAATGAATCTTATAAAAAAAACACTCACAAACCCTTTGGGGATCAGGTCCAATCAAAACGTGAGCACAGCTAAGAGGCACTTTCCAGCTTCCTTCTCCACAGCTGGACATGTGCTGGCAGACGTGTCAATCAAAACCAGCCCAGAGTCTGTTCATACCATTGAGATACACAAGGACGAGGCTCATACAGAGCATTCTGCCACAGTGCACCATGGGTGAATTTCTATTCAGTAAAATACCGGAATAGCTTCATTGCTTTGAGAGTTCTGTCTGACCACCAGTTCTTTACCTTACTTATCAAGAAAAGGCTTAGAAATAGATGCTTTGTAATCCAGACTATTGTGTTTAGAATTTTTGTGACATTTTCGAAACTGGGGCACAAGAATGCTTTCTGTCTCTAAATAATAAATGAAGGATGACCAAGTGAAGACTGAAGATGCAATATTGAATACATTTCTGAACTATGATTTTATATTTTGGATCACAGCCTTAATACCTTTCTCAAGCACACTGCAGATCATTTCCTCCGTTGTTAAGCCAAATGAGAGCGGGAACATCCCACGTAGCCTCACTGATAGTGACCCTCAAAGCAGGGATGGGGTCCCCCTTGCAGTCATGATACCAGATTTATGCACCTGTGATTGCCAAGAGAGTTTTTAAACCACATGAACAGGCAGGTGCCGGTAACTAAGGAAAGGTGAATAGAAAGACCTTTTTTGTGAGCTCAGCGATTGGCAAAGCCGACTGGTAATAATCCTGTCAGGCTCTGGCGGACTCGGTCCTGTGATTCTGCAGGTCCGTTTGCAGTGCTCACCGGCTGCTGACCATCGGCCTCAGAACAGGAGGATGTGAGCGGCGTCGTTTGTGCCGAGGTGAAGGAAGTCACAGGGGGACGAGCAAATAAGCTGGATTTCCAGCGAGCACACAGTGTTATTCAAACAACTTGCCAGCAAGACTCTGGCGAAAAAGAACTCTACGTCACATTTTTTACATTTATATTTTCTTCTGTTCCACTTCAAAATGACAACTTTCCAGCTACACTCAAATGTTTTTCCCCACAAGGTAAATGTTCAAAAGATGTCTTTGCAACCTGACAAAATCAAAAAATCAGAAACCAAAGCTTGCATAACTTTCCACAACCCAAAAGAGAAGTTTTTTTCACAGAGTAAACAGATTGGAGATGAACTGAGGCCAGTGGTAGTCTCTGGGAAAGCCTTTCAGCTCTGCTGTGGAGGTGGGGTTGGTCAGCATCCTTACCCCTTTGAAGAGCATGTTTTTTAGGATGTCTTTTTTTTTTTTTTTTTAAATTATGAGTCAGTGTTCTAGAACTCCTCTATTTACAATTACCAGTAGTGATTGTGACATCAGCATTAGAATGTTCTGTTAAGACACATTCTAATCACACATTTGTGATCTTACACCTTGAAGGATTCAAGGAATGTAAACACTTTAATCCCCGTGTTAAGAGGCTCACGTGGCGTAGGTAGAACCGAGGGAACAGACGGATCTTTTGCACGGAGTTACATCACAAGGCCGCTGTGTGAACAGCCTCGCTGAGTCTCTGTACGTAACAGGCAGAGTGCTTTACATACAATTTCATCACAGCCTCCAAAAGTCACCAAGGGGCTATTTTTAACAGGCCTTTTCCTCACAAACTTAAGTTAAAAAGCAATGCAAAAACAGACACAAATTAAAGTGGGTGTGTATTCATTGCTTAAAGATTTAGTTGGGAATAAAGTCCTTTACAAACAAGCAATAGAAAAATTATACTATGATACATAATATCAAGGCAGACAGACAGATAGCCTGGCAGCCAGACAGACAGAGAGACGGGTGCATTGAATCCATCCTTTCACTCTTACTGGCTGCGTGGGAAATGTAGTTTAAATAAAGAGATGACATGTCAGGACTTGTGTTAATTACAGAGAGTTAATCGGCTTATGAGCAGTGGACAGGGCTTAGTGTGTGGGAAGACACACTTACAACTGCTCTCCCTGTCATTTAGGCAGAGGTCAGAGAGCTCATAACAACAACCGCACTAACTCTAACCCAACAACCGCACTCACCCTAACCCAACACATACTAACCCTAACCCTAACCCAACAACCACAATAACCCTAACTCAACAACCACACTAACCCTAACCCAACAACCACACTCACCCTAACCCTAACTCAACAACCACACTCACCCTAACCCAACACACACTAACCCTAACCCAACAACCACAATAACCCTAACCCAACAACCACACTAACCCTAACCCAATAACCACACTCACCCTAACCCTAACTCAACAACCACACTCACCCTAACCCAATAACCACACTCACCCTAACCCTAACCCAACAACCACACTCACCCTAACCCAACACACACTAACCCTAACCCTAACCCGACAACCACAATAACCCTAACCCAACAACCACACTAACCCTAACCCAATAACCACACTTACCCTAACCCTAACCCAACCCTTAAAGCACAGCATTTACACTCACACACAAACTCACACACTCACACACAAACTCACACACATTCATAGCACCTACACCTTAAAAATCCTTACACTATCTAGACACTTCAGTTACACTGAAAACGTCAAACTGCCAGGACAGTGAATACATCACACACACAACACGTACACTATGAACATCAGAATGCAGTATGGGGCGTGGGGGAGGGGGGGGCATGGAACAGCACTCCCCCCTGCTCTCTGTCTGTTTCCCCCAAATAAAAACACTGTGCAGAAACCCACACGACCTGCACTGTTTATGCAGCGTTCATTCTTACCCAGGCTAATGAGGACTACGCAGCGCGTTCCTCCAGAAGGAAGCAGAGTCAAAACCGCACGGCTCAGCGATAAACGCCGAGGTCATATTATTGTTCTCTGATTTGATGCTAAATCAGAAAAAAAAAACTGAGTTGATTTCAGCGCCCGAGCAGAAATGTGGCGCGTTATGGCAGCGAGTCGCCGTGTTCTTTATGGCAGGCATATCTCCTGCCCGACAGGGCTGGGAAATTATCACATCGCTCTGACAAGAGTGCTGACATTTTTAATAAAGGCGGAAGCGCTCCTTGTCAGCTTAAGAGAAAGCTCAGCAATCGATCCCACGGGCGCCAGGGAGCCAGGGAGCCAGGCTGCTGAACGCTGCTGAACGCCGCTCTGCTGCTGAATGCCACTCTGTTGAACACCGCACTGCTGAACGCAGCTGAACACCACGCTGCTGAACGCTGCTGAACACCACGCTGCTGAACACCGTACTGCTGAACACTGCTGAACACCACGCTGCTGAACGCTGCTGAACACCGTACTGCTGAACACTGCTGAACACCACGCTGCTGAACGCTGCTGAACACCGTACTGCTGAACACCACGCTGCTGAACACTGCTGAACACCGCGCTGCTGAACGCTGCTGAACACTGTACTGCTGAACACTGCACTGCTGAACGCTGCTGAATATCGTACTGCTGAACGCAGCTGAACACCGTACTGCTGGACACCACGCTGCTGAACACCGTACTGCTGAACACTGCACTGCTGAACGCAGCTGAACACCGTACTGCTGAACACCACGCTGCTGAACACCGTACTGCTGAACACTGCACTGCTGAACGCTGCTGAATATCGTACTGCTGAACGCAGCTGAACACCATGCTGCTGAACGCTGCTGAACATCGTACTGCTGAACGCTGCTGAACACCGTACTGCTGAATGCAGCTGAACACCACGCTGCTGAACGCTGCTGAACACCGTACTGCTGAACGCAGCTGAACACCACGCTGCTGAACACCATGCTGCTGAACACCGTACTGCTGAACGCTGCTGAACACCGTACTGCTGAACGCTGCTGAACACCGTACTGCTGAACACCGTACTGCTGAACGCAGCTGAACACCACGCTGCTGAACACCGTACTGCTGAACACCACGCTGCTGAACGCTGCTGAATGCTGCTGAACGCTGCTGAACACTGTACTGCTGAACGCCGCTGAACGCTGCTGAACATCGTACTGCTGAACACCGCAGTGCTGAACGCCGCTGAATGCTGCTGAACACCGCAGTGCTGAACACCACGCTGCTGAACGCTGCTGAACACCGCGCTGCTGAGGTGACAGGAACGCTTCACAGTTTCCATTCCACTGGAAAGAATCAGAGAGGTGACACGACACACAACATCCACACGAGACGACCACCCCCGGCCATCTGCAGAGCCCTGGACCGGGGTTCCCCCACTCGAGCCTGAGGCCCCCTGGGTGTGTGGGTTATGGTTCCAACCACAATCACAATCCCACAATTTTTCTGTAGATTTTTCTTAATTAGGTGCTTTTCATGATTAGAAGGATTATTTACCCCCTTGAGCCACATTATGTGAGAAACAGCTATGCGTGCCATGAAGAATAAAATTCCCAAGTTCATATTGTGCTTATTGCGCTATACTGCTAACTACCCTAGACCTTGCAGAGGGACTCCATGCAAAATATCTCAGTGAATTCACAACTTGAAACAACTGAAAACATGCATGACAGAAAAAGAGCAAATTACAAAAAAATATTTTAAAATAGATTCTGAAAACGTCATTGCTACTGCAGACACTGTGGCAATTCAGCCTTGTTCTCAACAAACACAGTTAGCAGAAAAACACTGCAGATGTCTTCCAAACACACACTGATGCAGTGCAGCTGTCCAGTGGCTTGTGAGGTGCATGCTACTGACACAGATACAGCACTGACTCCATCAATATTTTATACATAAATATAGAAAATGCACACCATATAAAGGTTCTACAAAACGAAATAAACAGAGGATGTTTAATATTTTAAAGAGGCTTTATATTAGTGACATTTAAGAGAATCCCCAGCTTCTGTAAATATGAAGGTGGACAGACAAGGAGGCGAATGAAATATTCAACAAGTAAACCCATCTATTTTCAGAGGGAAAGCTTTGTGTTGTATTATTTATGTTAGCGTGCAGTAAAGGCTGCGTTTTTGGTGGAAATAAGGTGTGCCGTTAGCCAGCTTGTGCTGGGGGGGGGGGGGGGGGGCTGGGGGCTGGTTAGCGTCCAGCTGCGTGCTCAGCAAAGGCAAGCAGCAAAGCCACCACCCCCCGCCCTCTTCTGTTACCCCCCCTCCCCCACCCTCCTCTGTTACACCCCCCACCCCCCACCCCCCCCCCCCCATCTCACACAGGCATAGAAAGACACAGGTTCATTGGGGTGTTAATAGTTAGGTACTAGTTAAAGTTATGTACCTTTTTCTGTCTTGTTTTACAAATTCCCAAAATAAACATCAGCCTGTCTCCCTGTCTTTCTGTTCTAAATTCATAGCTTATTTATGATTTATTGCGTCATTATGATATTAATAATAGTTGCTGTATGTTGGCTTTGCGCAGCATGTGTGTGATCATATTCAGGACCAGGCTATTCCAGCAAGCTCACAAGGGGATTCAGAGCGGAGTCTGCTGCGGTTATGACCCTCACCAGCCCCGATCAAACGAGCAGGAAGTGCTCACCAGCCCCGATCAAATGAGCAGGAAGTGCTCATCAGCCCCGATCAGACGAGCAGGAAGTGCTCATCAGCCCCGATCAGATGAGCAGGAAGTGCTCATCAGCCCCGATCAGACGAGCAGGAAGTGCTCACCAGCCCCGATCAGACGAGCAGGAAGTGCTCACCAGTCCCGATCAGACGAGCAGGAAGTGCTCATCAGCCCCGATCAAACGAGCAGGAAGTGCTCACCAGTCCCGATCAAATGACTCTGAGCCAAAGAGAACAGCTCACACACGGGTGCAGGCACGGACACAAACACACACACTCATACACACACACAGGCACCCCTACACATACACACACACTCAAACACACTCACAGGCATCACTACACATACACACACACACTCATACACACCCACAGGCATTCCTACACACACACACACACACACACTCACAAACACGGTGGGTTGGATTGATTTTGATTGATTATCTTAGTCAGTAGAAGTGCTATTCCTGATAAAATGAGTATGATTTGCATGGACAATGAGCAGATGAAAAAGAAGGACGTTCATGTTTGAAGAATCCGGTAGTGCAGAATTTCATCCAGAGCACTTTGACTGTGGAGCACAGTGAAAAGATGCAGCAGGCACAGCTCATTAATGAGCCAGAGGAGCTGTTTGAGCAAAGAACACATGAATCCTCTCGAGGTCGAACCGAAGACGTGCTTCTCTGTCTTTGATGTGCTTGCTATTTCTCTGAATCCTTGCATTTTTAATACCCAACTTAGCATGCTTCTCTGCTGATCGATCTAGGCTTCTTAATCAACACTGAAGGCACTCTGGATAACCTCGTCCTGCAGGTGGGCGCTGGTCCTGATCAACCCGTCAAGAGCACGCTGACTCCTCACTCAAACTGGCGAAATGAGAATCCAAGGAAGACAGCAATGAAACCTTTTTTGTTTTTACAGAATTAGAGAGAGTGAAAAGTTCAAACTTCCTTAATGCGGAAGATACATCAGACAGTCTGTCTCCTGGTAGATATTGACGTCCCATGTGCAGGAACAAGGGTTTGAAAGCCAAATCAGAGCGATATGGACACTCTGAATAGTACCTGTTTGGCCCAATCCTATGATGCAATGGAAATATGAAATAGCCTATTTGGCAGACGTCCCACGTATGCTTGGGACAGTGCCCCTGTGCTGTAAGGACGGGAGAACGAGGGGATGAGGTGCCACAAACCCAAAAAAAGCAGAGCAGCATGTGCTGGTCACTCAACCAATTTCAACGAATCACTGCATTTGGGTGGGGAGAGAAAGAGGTCTTTAACTGGTTAAATAAATGACTGACATCGCACTGCAGTTACACACATTTTATGGATCTTTAAACTCTCATCTGCCATACTGTACAGTATACTGCATGCATACTGACATCGACCCAAATGTAAATGTGCTCACATGATACGTGATTCACAATTTTCTCTAAAATTCATACAAAGAAGGAAGGAATATTTTCTTATAAACAGTTCCGGATAGATATATTGGCCAAAAATCTATCAAACTTGTTATATTTATGTATGTAATCAAAATTAACATTCAGAATATTATTGTTTAATCTGTTTGGACATTTAAATTATCGAACTAAGAATAAGAGCAAGCGAGGCCTTTTAGTGTTTATGTTTATATGTTGTTAACATACTCCTTATCTGTTTCCAATAAATTGTACCTCCCAAAATAAGATTTCTGCCGAGTGAACTAATGAAATCTATTGAGCGATAAACGACAAACCACATGGAATCAATCGATAATTTACTATCCTGTGGGCATGGCCAAAACTACCGCATCTTCCGCTGTGACGTCGCCCCCCCCCCCCCCCCGAACGGAGGGAAGGCAGCGATCAGGTCGGAACCTGAGTCGCCCTTGCCCGCGTGATGCTGGCGCTCTATAAAAGGCGGGCGCGCTCTGCAAACCGCTCACAACATTAAGGGACAGCTCCGGCGTGCTGAAATCACACGCACATACCGCTCAGGCCACTACGCGGCATTAAAACAACTTGGCACACTTAAAAAATGCAAACTACCATGAAGGGAATATCATCGAAACTTTTCCTGCTCTCTTTTCTGTTTCTGAACGGGACGACCCAAGACGTGGAAAAGACGCAGTTCATTTGCACCTCCGTGCCGAAGGATGTAGACCTGTGTTCGGCCGCTGTGCAGAACAGTGGCCCGGTGGAGGATTTAAAGACTACCGTTACGCAGCTAAGGGAGACTGTCCTGCAGCAAAAGGAAACGATTATGAACCAAAAAGACACGATCAGGGAGCTGACCTCTAAATTAGGTCGCTGTGAGAGTCAGTCGGAGCCCGGAGACGGCAGAGCCGGGAGCAGGAGGAAAGAAACGGGGTCCAAAAACACCATGGGGGACGTGTCCAGAGGTCCGTCCAACACGCTCGCGCAGCTCGAGCAGACCCTACAGTCGCTCAGACAGAGGCTCGAGAATCTTGAGGTATGTGCTCGCGGTCATATGATGATGGGACGACATTGGACGTAAACAAACGAAGGTGTTTCATTCAGTTCCGCAAATGTGTACCGAGAACTTTCCAGGAATGTTATTTATCTCAGCATTTGGCAAAGCTAGTATTGTCTGTATGATAAACAATAAACTTGTAATTTGCGATAAATTAAGCGGACGATCTATATAAATTGTATTTAATACAATTATTATTATATTATGTATAATCAGATGCTTGTAACATTTATTAACTGGAGTGTAGCTGCAGCGTCCCGGATAAAATGTTTTAAGTGTATGACTGGCTCAAACCCCTTGAAACAGGTAGCGCTAACTCACTTTTATTTATGCCCCTTAGCAATTCAGCAGGACCAATAATTCAGCTCAAGCAAACAGTCTGAAGGACTTGCTTCAGAAAAAAATCGACGACCTCGAGAAGCAGGTCCTGTCCCGCGTGAACAGTTTGGAGGAGACCGAAGCAGGTCTGCGAAACGAGACGGAGCAGCGCGGCAAAGTAGAAACGACGCTCACCTCCCTACACCAGAGAATCACCGACCTGGAAAAAGGTGAGATTTGCGAGCCGAGAAAGTCAGGAAAGCCCGCGGTGGACATACGTTCACAGAGCGCAAAAAATGCAAACGCGGTTCTTGTTTTTATTCCGCACAATGCGCCCGTTTAAACCGATTTAAAAGAGATCAAGACTCAACCCGCAGAGAGCAATATTTATAGCCTGCAGATAATCTGCAATTCACAGATGAACGCACATTTTTCTAGTAATCCTGTGAAGGCATAATATTGGAATGGAATAATATTGTCATAGCGACGTGGTGTGTCGGGACGGGGGGGAGAGCCGCATTGCTTTGCATATCCCATTCCACACTAATGGCATAACGGACCGCTTCATTGGCAACCCTGCCTTAGTAATTTCGCTCTGGTAGCCTGTTACAAATCCGCAAGGAAAGGTAAATCTGTCGCCTTTGATATTTGGTGTGCCTATTACCGTTCCCCTGGTGCGCTTCGAGTCGCTAAACTTCATCCGGACCCCCTAACGACGCTCACTGATGTTCACGCGCACATCTTCACGCGCATCTGGGGTATTGATCATGGCTGACAGCTGCATCGCTGTACAGAAGGCATTAGACGGTGTGCTACGATAATCTGCGCGAGAGTTGTGGGCGGAGACAGAAGGAGAGAGAGAGAAGGGGGGGAGAGAGCAGGAGAAAAAGGAGTACTATTCCCTGCGCTCCCGCTCACGTGACCGCTATCATACCGCAGAAACTGGATTAGTTGTGTAACCATCAGCAGTCAGGACGGATGTCCTGTACCGCAGTGTCAGAAAAAGCAGTTTGTCAAAGCCTCACGCGAAGATAACCCCCCAAACGAGGTGCACTGTAAAACAAATGGTCCACCTGGTATAAATTATTTGCGGTATGCAAGATGTAAATAACAAATGATTTGTCTTGAAGTTATTTAATTGCATTGAATTTTTATTTTTGTTCTTTATTTTAGGTCAGAAAGACAACAGGCCGCTTGATAAATTCCAGCTGACGTTTCCTATGCGGACGAACTACATGTACGCGAGAGTGAAGAAGAGCGTGCCGGAGATGTACGCCTTCACCGTGGCCATGTGGCTCAAGTCCAACGCCTCGCCCGGCGTGGGCACCGCCTTCTCCTACGCCGTGCCCGGCCAGGCCAACGAGCTGGTGCTCATCGAGTGGGGCAACAACCCCATGGAAATCCTCATAAACGACAAGGTAGATACGCACACGCAGGCCTGCCCACACACACACACACACACACAGGCCCACATACACACACACATGCGCACACACACACGCACATACACACACACACACACACACAGATACACAAACACACACATGCACACACGCACGCACACACACAGACACATAAACACACACACACACACACGCACGCGCACGCACGCACACACACACACATGCATTCACACGCACACACCTAAACACACACCCACACACACAGACACACACACACACACAGGCACACACACACACACTCACAGACACAAACACGCACGCGCATATACGGCCACAAAAAAACGCACAAACATTTGCACACAGACATTCACAGTTCACACAAAATTTAATTGGAACAACAGCCAATAAGTAAACATCCAAAGCAGTGCTGGAATTTAGAAAAATGCTTTGAAAGTATTGAAAAAAATGCAGCCATAGCTCAAAGCTAAAGATAAAGGGCATTGCAGTTAACTGCTCATTTTTTATTTAAAAGTGCATATATTACTGACTTTAGCATCGCTGTACAGTAAGGAAATCAAGTTGAACACATGGCCATTACAGGGAATATCATTACTGTGATGTAACTCTGTGCCTATACATTTCTGCAGCAAAGCTACCTGTGTAACAGGTGACTGCAGCAAAGCTACCTGTGTAACAGGTGACTGCAGCAAAGCTACCTGTGTAACAGGTGACTGCAGCAAAGCTACCTGTGTAACAGGTGACTGTATCCCGCGCTACAGGTGGCCAAGCTGCCATTCCTTATTAACGACGGGAAGTGGCACCACATCTGTGTCACCTGGACCACGCGGGACGGGGTGTGGGAGGCCTTCCAGGACGGGGTACTGAGGGGCAACGGAGAGAATCTGGCTCCCTACCACCCAATCAAGCCCCAGGGGGTCCTGGTGCTGGGACAGGAGCAGGTACAGCTCCCCTAAGAGGGGTCTCTAAACCAGGAACACGGGATAGCTTCATGCTCTTATTCAGTTAATTGCCCAGAAGATTAGCATGACTGTGGCCATTTTGATTTCCAGAAACATCTGCATACAAGTTTCATTTTAACGACGTGTTTTTCTACAGGACACCCTCGGGGGGGGTTTTGATGCCACACAGGCCTTTGTCGGTGAGATGGCGAACTTCAACATCTGGGACAAGAAGCTCTCGGCCGGGGAGGTGTACAGCCTGGCCACGTGCAGCAGCAAGGCGCAGACAGGAAACGTCCTCTCCTGGGCGGAGACCGCCATCGAGGTCTACGGCGGGGCCTCCAAGTGGACGTTTGAGCCGTGCCTTCAGCTCAACTGAAACGCCCTGCGCTACACAGACCAGCGCCCAGAAACGCACCGTCCTGAACTCTGCGTCAAAGGACGCGTGCACATGTGGACACGTTTGTGTGGAGAAAAGGGACTGCTGAATTTTAACTAGATATGAATAAAATCCGTTTTTGTGGAGAGAAGATTTTCTTGGAATATAATAGGACAGTATTAACCTTTGGAAGAGTAGGTTTTTTGGAATGTTTTTTTTTTTCAAAATCCTAAGTCAGTGTTCTAGAACACTGTTGCTTTCAGTCACCAGTAGTGATTGTTACAGCATTAGAATGTTCAGTTAAGAACATTCTAATCGTATATTTGTGATCTTACCTGAAAGGGTTAAGAGCCAGGGTGTCTTAAAGGAGACATGTTTTGAGAGCTCAATGCCTGACAGGCAGGCATTATTTTCTCTTGGCCTGTCTGTTTTTTTTAATGGCAAAGGGAATTTTAACGAAGCACATAACAGTGTCTGTCTCACTGATAAAGAGGACCGGACTGGTGGCCAATGGTGACGTTGTGGTAGTTGACAGGAAATAAATACTTCCCTCAGTGTCATCACTTCCTGTTCTTCTCCCTTCCTGGGACGTTTGCTACGGACAGCGCATAACCTGGGCAAGGAACCGTGCTTAAAATAACAAATGCAGAGACTTATTTTCTTCCTGTTCTTGCCGTATGTTATTTGCTTAATGTGTTGCTGTGTTGACATTTTAACATCTCTCATACATAAGATTGCCACTTTAAGAAAGTCCTTTATCTTTGATTAAAAGGATGTGTTATGGAGTCACCAGTTAGGAAGGATATGTTTGGAATTCAACAAGCTTCTGTGATAAGAATGATATTTTAGTGTATCTATGTTCAGAAAGATATTGAAGTGCATCTCTACTTATGAGAAACATTTCAGTGAGTCTGTTTTGAGAAAGATTATTATAATCGCCAACTTATTACAAATCTGGGTGCCTTGGGCCAGTGCAAACTTTCAGAACATTAGTCCATATTAGCTGGTTTTATTTTAAAGAGAAATTAATCATTAGTGTTAATAGCATAATGTAAATATACAAAAAGCAATTAAAAGCAAATAGTTAAGACCTGACGTTTGGTTAGGCTTTTTTGCACTCTATCAGGAATGCTATCTGTACATTAACAGCATGATGAAAAAAATCTAGTACTGATCAAATCTCCTACAGTCATCCCTTTGGGTGGAGATTTTTTGTAACTTTTATTGTAATATGCTGCAAGCATGGCAATACTGAAGAAGATTTAGTTTTTGCAATAAAATTGTGACAAAATCCTGTTGTTTGTATATTCACATAGCGAGGAGGAACTTTGTGTGTTTGTGTTTGTGCATGTGCGTGTGTGTGTGTGTGTGTGTGCCAGCATAAAGGCCTAACACGAAGCACTAACCACTGCACCAATTCCCCCCCCCCCCTTCCCCACCCTTCTCTCGCAGTGAGAGACAGATCTACACGTTACTGCTCTGTACCTGCACACATAAGGGCAATCACACACTAAAATCCCTCATTACTGGGGAGGGAATAGTGGCATGGGCGACTGATTGTCCCCATTCACGGGGTGGCAAAGTGGTTTTAAGAGGAGGCTTTGGCCACAGGCATCATCTGCACCCCGATATAATCTGTGTGATATGCAACGGGCCCTCACAGCAGGTATTGGGGTGCCCCAGTATTCAGACAAACGAGGGGTGGGGGGAGTGTGCGCTGTGCCTTTTCTCACTGGCGCGAGATATTCCTAAACAACACACAATGATTTAAAGAAGCGACCGAATATGAACTGGAACAGGTTAGCCTGCTGCAGTTTTAAGCACTCCACACTCTGAGAGGACACTCTGGCATTACTCGGTCCCCCAGAGATTTGGTTTGGGGAGAGCACTTTATCTACCTGCCATTTCAGCTGCAGTTAATTTACCCACCAGCTAGGACTAGCCTCAGTCCTGGGTTTGTGTTGGGGCACAATGTCGCCACCTGCTGGTGGTACTGATTATGGGACTTCAGAAGGGACAGAAGTGGCCTATTTAGGCCCAAGGCTGCCAGCTAAGGGCTCTCTGGCAGCAGGAACACAGGCACACAGGCCCCACAGTGCAGGCCCCACAGCGCTGGTCCTACAGACCCTACAGAGCGCCACAGTGCAGGCCCCACAGCGCAGGTCCTACAGACAGACCCTACAGAGCCCCACAGCGCAGGCCCCACAGCGCAGATCCTACAGACAGACCCTACAGAGCCCCACTGTGCAGGTCCTACCGACAGACCCACACAGTTCCACTTCCAACTACAGCACAAAAAAGCTTTCACATTTTTCATGTTTCTTTTATGACAACAAAATACCACTCAGAGGTTCCTACGGCTGTCAGATTTGCCCTTGTCCTGCATCTTTTCTCAGTTTTATCAGAAATTTATTCACTTTTTTCCCCTCTCTCCCTTCTACTGTGCCAGGCCTGTCAGGTAGATTTCAGAATGCCCAGCCAACCTCAGGTACTCTGTCAGGCAAAATCGGCAAAAAGACCCCAAAAAAACCATGATGCGGCACAAAAAGATCAAAACTTGCCCTCAGCAGGCTCGCTGGGGGAAAGTAAAAAAAAAAAAAAACCCCATTTAGAGTCCCAAAGCGAGCAAAACCTGCTCTCCTCTTTGCACTGTCGAAATGAGGCCATGGACTGCAGCATGTGTGGGGGGTGGGGGGTGGGCGCTTCTGCAGAAGCCTACTGATATTTACCAGTATGAAAGGGCACAACACTAATCATTCCAGATCACGTGTTTTTGGAATATAAATCCTAATTATTATGTGTAAGTCAGGCTTTAAGGTGAATTGCTGTAGTTGAGATCAAGAAAAATGTAATTTGTCCATTACAATTATCTAAACGTTTATTCTATATATAATTATACTGTTATATTATTTAATACACGGTCATCTAAACATTTTTTTTCATCCTTAATGGTGCCAAATTCAGCAACAAAAGTAGTACTTCATTTTGGTTGCCTATGGCACCATCTAGTGGTCAAAAGAAGAAACCGCAACAATTTTTGAATTTACTGTACAAAATACTCTATTCCGATCACGTGGCTAGAAATGCTTAATACAAAACGAACTGCAGAGAACAAATATGTGCATTTACAAATGAATATGAGCAGCTTTAAAAAGGCAGTGTGTCTGTGTAACTATGCCGTAAGTTACCTCCAAAGGGGGCTGCGTCACTGTGGTAACCCAGTCCAGCCAATCACGTGATGTTTCGAGAGCTTCTGAACAGTGACAGTCAGTAGACTGGGTTCCAGACTGGGTTCTAAGGAGTTCAAGTTCTACTTCGTCCTTCACAGCAGGGCCTGTTTTGGGCAATTTTTCTTAAGTCAGCCATCATGCTGAATTTCAGCATCTACACAAAATCTCTGCTTTCCAAAACCGGCAGTCAACTCACGCTTCTTCTGTTCAATCATCTGTTTGGCTAGAGGCATGACCACTGTGGGAGGCTGGAGCAGAATACACCCACAACATTTTCATTATTTTGGCAAAACTGGTTGGAAGGAAATTCTGTCAAAATTTCTCTACAGATTTTTAATGAATAAAAGCAGCATTATGAGGTTCTTATCATCCAACCTTCTAAGGGATTCATTTACATGCGACTCTTCATCACAGCCAACTCTTCATCACAGCTTATACTGGTGCTTTTTATTTAAATAATGAGCTACAGAACCAGATCAGAATTCTCCAGAACATCCGGTCCATATTACCTATACACGTTTGCTTCATCACAGCCCTCATGAATATTCAAAGAGCCAACAATATGGTTTTCATCCACAAGGGGAGGGGGATCATTTCTTGTGAGCACAAAGAGCTGAAGATGCAGTCAGTCTGCAGATTAACCTTTCAGTCTCTTTAAATCATCCACACGTTTGAGAAAAGAAGTTCACGGATTAAATCAACCAGGAAGACAATTTCTGGTACAACTGCAAACCTTCATGGCTTCAACTTACAAGTGTCTGTTTTCAATGAGCATGTTATTGGCATTAAATAACTGCACTTATCTTGGAATAAAGTTAAATGTACATTTATTAAAAGCAAAGCTACAAGCTTTGTACAACAACAACAAAAAAAAATCACAGACAGGACTTGCAAGGAGAGACAATATACACAGTAAATGCAATAAGTTTCAACTGATCATGCCAACGTACTCTTGTCATTTCAGTTTTACTTTTCCTGCTTATATTCAGTGTTTGTATTCAGAAGACTCAGGATACCAAGAGAATCTGTGAATATCACAGGAGTTATGATTTTCATTAAAAAGGAATCACTAATGTTACTGTATAACACTACAGGTAAACACTACTGTCCTGCGAATTACAAATAAATACATGACCAGTTTGCTCACCATTTTCTGAAAAAAAAAAAAAAAATTTACAGGGACACATTTTAATATTTAAAGTCCATATCATACAAGGAGAGTGCATGTGAACAGAGCGCCCCTATACTAGAGGGGCAGTCTCCGCTAACTCTCTAAACACACAACGGGACAGGTATGTGCAGGGAGGGGGACAGCAGACCCCCGCCCCATCAGCAGGGGGTCCCGTGGGGAGCTGTGCCAGGCCCATGCCCCTCCCTCACGGGATGAGGTCCGGCGGGGGCGTGAGCCGCTCCTCCACCACCTGCTCGGACGTCCCGCCGGAGGGGTCGGGCGGCCTGCGCTCCTCGCAGGTGGCCTGGGGGTGCGTCTCCCACGTCCCGTCCTTGTAGGAGCAGAAGCAGACCGTGTGCGCGTCCACCTCCACCCGCACCCCTGCCGGGATCACCAGGTTCCCCGCGAAGCAGTTGGGCCCTGCGCCAGGGAGACGGAGTCAGAGACGCCGACGGAAAGACCCGGAACGACAGCACGCTCGCATCAGCGGTGACATCACTCACAGCGTGACATCACTCACAGCGTGACATCACTCACAGCATGACACTCACAGCATGACATCACTCACAGCAGTGACATCACTCACAGCGTGACACTCACAGCATGACATCACTCACAGCAGTGACATCACTCACAGCGTGACACTCACAGCATGACATCACTCACAGCGTGACACTCACAGCAATGACATCACTCAGTGTGACATCACTCACAGCGGCGCAGGCGTGTGCGCGGTGGCTAATCTGGCGTGAGTGCCCGGCTGATTAAACTTACCCTGCGAGCGCTGCGTGTTCCGCGCACAGTCACCGCCGCGAGGAAGAGCGGCACGCTCATCTTCTTCTTCTGATCTTTTCTCACATCAGTGGGATTACTCACTAATATTCCCAGCAGTCCATTCAGTGCACTTATTGGAAATGATCACCTGTCAATTCACACTATGGACATTCCGTCTATTTTGGGGGATTTGGGGAGATTCTCTTTCCCAAAACCATGCCTCCGTCAGCATGTTCCCACCCACACCCAACGATGGCGCCCACACCCACACCCGTGCCATGCCCACACCCCGCAGTGACGCCCACGCCACACCCCACAGCGACGCCCATGCCACGCCCCACGCCACGCCCCACGCCAGCTCTGCTGTCACACAGTTCCACATACAGTATGTCCCAGCGGCTGTGGGATCAAATCGTTATTTTTGGGCTGCAGGGTCAGGGGTAGGCATCGAGCCCAGTGATCAGCACGCTTTTCCTCTCCCAGGAGGAGATCTGTACAGCATAAACATCTACACCTACACACCTTACATTTAAATGAGTGCCAGCACTTCCTGCCCACGCCTCCAGTCAGCTCCAGCCCCGGGGGGGGGGGGGATGAACTTCCGATTGCAGATAGGACACCTCCCCACCCACCCCCTCACACTGCACCACATATATCACATGCATGCACATTTAAACACACGCATGGAGGAAAAGAAATGTGCATGAAATTGCAGGAACTGCCCTTCTAAATTCTATCAAGGATCATTTGTATTCAATTATTCTTGCAGCATGTGTGCATGTATGTGATTACCAATATATTAATTACGTCTGATGAAGAAGGCAACTGTGTAAAAGTGTGCATGTGTATGTGTGTGCATGTGTGTCTGTGTCTGTGTGTGTGTGAGTATGTGCATGTGCGTGTACCTGTGTGTGTGTGTGTGTGCGTGTGTGTCCCTATAGAACATTGTGGGCATTTTTCCAAGTCATTAACTGAGCTTCAGCTCATTGCCTGAACTGGCTGAGCTGAAGTGGAATTGACCCCGCCCCGCCCTGCCCCCGCCCTGCCCCCGCCCCGCCCCCTCCCCGTCCTGCCCCCGCCCCGCCCCCTCCCCGCCCTGCCCCCACCCCGCCCTGCCCCCTCCCCGTCCGGCCCCCACCCTGCCCCCGCCCTGCCCCCGCCCCGCCCCGCCCCCTCCCCGCCCTGCCCCCGCCCCGCCCCCACCCCGCCCTGCCCCCACCCCCGATGCCTCTATCCAAGCGAACGTGCTGCCGATGCCTGCGTCGGAGTCAGTGCTGCCGGACCCACAGCATGGCGAACGTGCTGCCGATGCCTGCGTCGGAGTCAGTGCTGCCGGACCCACAGCATGGCGAACGTGCTGCCGATGCCTGCGTCGGAGTCAGTGCTGCCGGACCCACAGCATGGCGAACGTGCTGCCGATGCCTGCGTCGGAGTCAGTGCTGCCGGACCCACAGCATGGCGAACGTGCTGCCGATGCCTGCGTCGGAGTCACTGCTGCCGGACCCACAGCATGGCGAACGTGCTGCCGATGCCTGCGTCGGAGTCAGTGCTGCCGGACCCACAGCATGGCGAACGTGCTGCCGATGCCTGCGTCGGAGTCAGTGCTGCCGGACCCACAGCATGGCGAACGTGCTGCCGATGCCTGCGTCGGAGTCAGTGCTGCCGGACCCACAGCATGTGTAGGTCTGTACATGAGATGGAATTACGTGAGCGTGCGTGTGTGTGCTTCATTCCAGATACGATAACGCCAGCGTGTGCACAATAGTATGTGTGATAATGCAAGTGTGTGTGTGTGTGTGTGTGTGTGTGTGGTATTTGGGGTGTGTGTATGGTGGGGGTGGTATTTGGGGTGTGTGTATGGTGGGGGTGGTGGGGGTGGTATTTGGGGTGTGTGTATGGTGGGGGTGGTGGGGGTGGTATTTGGGGTGTGTGTATGGTGGGGTGGTATTAGGGGTGCGTGTATGGTGTGTATGGTGGGGTGGTATTTGGGGTGTGTGTATGGTGGGGTGGTATTTGGGGTGTGTGTGCGTACTCACCACTCTTGCAGACGGGGCAGCAGTGGTGGGGCTCGTATATGGGGTTGACGCAATGGAGGGCGGGGCACTCAGACACCGTGCAGTACACCTGCCTGTTGGCCGCACACCGGCACTTCTCACAGCGAGACAGCTGGGCAGGACAGAGGGTACTTAGTACATAGTACACCCAGACACTCAGTACATACATACACCCAGACACTCAGTACATACATACACCCAGACACTCAGTACATACATACACCCAGACACTCAGTACATACATACACCCAGACACTCAGTACATACGGACGGATTGTAGCACAGTGGGTAAGGAACTGGGCTTGTAACCAAAAGGTCGCAGGTTCGATTCCCGGGTAGGACACTGCCGTTGTACCCTTGAGCAAGGTACTTAACCTGCATTGCTTCAGTATATATCCAGCTGTATAAATGGATACAATGTAAAAATGCTATGTAAAAAGTTGTGTAAGTTGCTCTGGATAAGAGCGTCTGCTAAATGCCTGTAATGTAATGTAACATATATACACCCAGACACTCAGTACATACATACACCCAGACACTCAGAATATACATACACCCAGACACTCAGTACATATATACACCCAGACACTCAGCACATACATACACCCAGACACTCAGCACATATATACACCCAGACACTCAGCACATATATACACCCAGACACTCAGCACATATATACACCCAGACACTCAGTACATACATACACCCAGACACTCAGCACATACATACACCCAGACACTCAGCACATACATACACCCAGACACTCAGCACATATATACACCCAGACACTCAGCACATACATACACCCAGACACTCAGTACATAGTACACCCAGACACTCAGTACATAGTACACCCAGACACTCAGTACATACATACACCCAGACACTTAGTACATAGTACACCCAGACACTCAGCACATATATACACCCAGACACTCAGCACATATATACACCCAGACACTCAGTACATACATACACCCAGACACTCAGCACATATATACACCCAGACACTCAGTACATACATACACCCAGACACTCAGCACATATATACACCCAGACACTCAGTACATACATACACCCAGACACTCAGTACATACATACACCCAGACACTTAGTACATAGTACACCCAGACACTCAGTACATATATACACCCAGACACAGATCACTGAAATGTGGAGAGTACACAATGCAAGTTGCCTTTTATATGGTTTTACTAGCTTTCAAATTTCAACGCAGAGAAACAGATGTCTTCACTCAAAAATAAGATCACGTACAGGATAGGACTGACTGTTTATATAGCAATACCATATACTGAATTTCTTCCGTTTGAAGCAGAACTTTGGCATCTAGAAAAATACCCAGCTTTTCCCAACGATACGTGTACACTGCACACCAGTTGGCTGTTACCTCACAAGGAGGACCAATCAAGAGAGACTTGTGAGAGAGAGAGAGTGTGTAAAAAACAGAACCTGTTCCCCAGGATTGCGAGGCTATACATAAGTGGCACAGTAATGACATCATATTTTCCATCACCACGAACCATTCTGCCAGGATTTATACGGATTATTTTACCGTTTCAGTGTGTTTGGGAGGGGGGGCTGGAGAGGGGGGGGGCGGTTGAGCGAGCGCAGGGCCTGTTTATTTAGCGGCTCACCGTGGGTCGGCACTATTTTAACTCCGTGGGCACGCAGGGGAACCTGAGCTGCCTGGCACCACCAACGGAAAGCTGGCGCGGGCAGGTGCCAGGGCAGGTGCCAGGGCAGGAGGCCCAACAGAGTGGCGGTACGCCCGCGAGTGACATCATCGCGTCCCGCCGCTGCACATCCTGACACCACCGCGGGGCGTTAGAGATGACCCTCCCTCCCCCCTCCCCAGGTTCCGGGGGATGACATCATGCCTTTCCCAGCCAGAGCACCCCCCCCCCCACCCACCCAACTGACTGGCTGTTATTTCTGTTTACATGGCTGTAGACTCTACTGGTAGCTGTTAAGACCCGCTTCTACTGGGAGCAATAACTATGACTATATAAACTATAAATCCTTCAGCAGCACCCAGAGCAGAGAAGGCTTCACTGTTGAACATGGATGCCAGTCACCACACACGCTTGGGCAGTAATTACTGCTACACCTCATTTTCACACTTACTATGGCATAGAAGAGAGGAAGACTTGCACTTCCACTCATTTGAATCATTATTTTGTGACGGACAGTCATCCTTTCCTGCTGGAAACGGGCCTTAAGATGGCGGGTTAGTCTGATTCTGCTCCTGGCGGACAGGCTGGCAGACTCCTGGTGGAGTTACAGGGCTGATATTCTGGGTCTGGTGGAAAGGAGCCCTTCATTCGCTGGCTTCCCGTACAGCTCCACCCCTCCCTGCCTTCCTCAATTCAGTTCAATACTTCATGTGTCACATCAGCCATAACAGCAGGTTTGTTGTGCTGCACTCGCAGAGACGATGTATAGAGAGGCCACACACTCCCCGGTAACCAAAACGCATCTGTCCTGTTCCTCTGGCAGCGTAAAGATAAGGTAAAGAAGACTTTTCCCTGGTCACGTGTAGATCGCATGAGTAACATCAAAACATGGGAAAGAGAACGCGTAGGCCTGGTAAACACAAAGTCCAGATATGCGGTGCTGTTCCATATGCAGTCACCATGCATACGTCTTCCTCTCACTGCAACGAGGGGAGATTAGACTGGCCTGAAATCAATGCCGTTACGATGAATGACTTGAGCTGGTGTAAGAGAAGCCACTGCACTGGCATGCTGAGTTATACAGGACCAGGCTAACTGACCCCAGGCTTACATAATGTGGGGGAAATCAATGGCCTTGGGACTCATCATATGCGCAATAAACTACAGGCCCAATAGCTGCCCCCATCCCCTGCCCCCCCCCCTTATATAAGACCTGATTCCCTTCAGTGGCTTGCTGGCACTCCACCCAACTAACAGCAAAATATTCTTGTGATGTTTCTGAAATTCCAAAAGATCCCAGACTAGTTGCTGAATACATTTTAACTGCAAAAACCAGAATGGACTGACGTGGCCTTCTGAAGTTATACCTTTTCTGTACTTTCAAGAAAGCTGTGTGGGGAAAAAAAGCAGTTCATTACATTTTAGTTGTCAAAAACTCAAATATTACAAAATATGCACATATGCAATATGCTCATTGCTTTTGTGGGAAATGTACAAAAAAATGTCTATGATGATACCAATTACTTATTGTGGTATATTTGTGGTTTGTCACGCATCCGAAAATATTCCATCTTTGCATGGTCCTCTAAGTTACTTATTTGAAACAGTCCGTCGTTCCAGTGCTTACACACAAATCAACAGCTAAAATAGTAACGCTGAAATGTATTGCCTTGGGATTAAACTAGGGATACAGTAAAATTCAGTCGAAATAGCTATTGGGTGCTCACTACCTCGCAAACAGCTCGGCCACCGTAACTACAAGCTTCTATGCTTGCTCACGCGTGCACGAGAAGGGTAAACACCCCGTGCCGACGTCCGCCAAGGTAGGCAGTTGCTGAACTTTAATGGAAACAAGACTTATGTAATGGTTTGTATTGGAAATCAATGGTGTAACGAGTACAATAAACTACTGGCCAACTGGCTGTGTATTATCCTCTACGCTGTTCGCATCAATAAAGTACTTATGTAAGAGTCAGGAGTTTGTTGGCACTGTATCAACCTAACAAAATAATCTTTCAATATGGTTGTGCACTCGCCGTACGTGTCGTTGTGCTGCAGTCAAGCAAATACGGAGTTGCATGGTCTTGAAAAGTTCTTCTATGATCATTTCTTTTTTTGTTTTGGTAAGATACTACACAGCATCCCACACACCGTTATTGAGTGCAGTAAGCCCATGGCAGTTTCCACTATTTCTACTAAATTTTCCCTGAACTTCAAAAAATTAACTCTTACCTTGAATTCCTCTAGGACTTTATAGGTTTTGCCCGCGTGCACGCACGCTTTGCCCACAGCTTCGCAGACTGGGCAGCAGGAGTGTTGACGGATGCGCGTGCAGCGTGGGTGTATCCGCGGGCATTGGGGCTTCACGCAGAGAGGTCCATCGTTGGTGCAGGTGCAGGGGCAAGACGTGGGACTGGGGTAATAGATTTCCCCAATGTTGTACACAAACCCGTGCTCATCCAAACACCACTTGCCTCGGTAGTCGCCGAAATCGTAATCGGAGTCGGTCTTAGTAGAGTATTCAGACGCAGCGCCAGAAACGAGAGAGAGCAGGGCAAGAGAGAGACGCAAACCGTGACTGCACATCGTAACTGATTGCGACGATCTGACTGAATAGAGTACCCGAGCTTCCTCATCTGTCGGAGAGCTTCTGGACGGTCGCCTGGCCTCATGACCACATGCAGCGATAGCCAACTGTATTGCATTCGCCTTGCGGTCCAGCAAAAAAATTAAATTAAATAAGCGATAATTATTTTTTGGATTATGATAATGACGAGCCTTTAGAATGTCCATCAAGCTCAGTTATTAAACCACACTTTTACAACGGCAAAAATAATAAAACATGCTTAAATAAATAAGCTTTAAGGTCTACAGACTACATAACGTTATATTGTTTTGACGGCGTTTTTCAAAATAACAAATGAAACGGGTATTTGCCTTAATTTGTAAATAAAACAAGTGCCGATATGATCGAATACTGCCGCAAATTAAGTCACAGTGATTGCCAAATTGATATCTAGCCTAGCTAGCCCCCCCCCCCCCCCCCCCCCAACAGCAAAAGCATGTTTTCTGCAAAACCAGCTGTACCCAATATAATTATGGAAAGCCAAATTCACACATGCGTGCGTGCTGTGAACTCGACACTGCAAGTGAACTGCTCACAGAAACCAGAGTTGGAGCTTTTTACTCAATGTGTAATCCATCAGCGTTCTACATTTTATCGAGAACCCCAGGACTACTTCGACAACTCTCTGTAGTCCAGAATATTTCAAGAGACTGTCTCAATAGTCTTTTTGCACAAACATAAAACTAAAATTTCTGTTGACCATCACCAGAATTTGCACATTTTTTAAATCCGACCGCCATTTCTTCCCACACAGCGACGAATAACTGTCCTAGTTTTACGTCACGTGAGGCGCCAAAGTTATAACCGTGAGCAAGATTGTTGACGGAGCCAAAAATGAACATAAGCACTATCTAGAGCCCTCTGTAATTGCGGTAAATTCCAACAATTTTGTTTTATAATTACGGGGCATTAATGACAAGCAGCCGTTGGCATTTTTTTAATCAGTCGTTTGTTTGAAGCTGTGGGCAAAGAAGGTGGAGAACGGTGACTAATATCAAACAATCTCAACTAAGAGTAACCTTCAAGCAAATGCCTAACTTTTTGTCCGGATATGAAATATTACACTTTAAATGGCCAATAACACCGGTGGATGCAAACAGGCTACACAGTCAAAGATTTTCCACATTTAATTGGACTTATTTTTGCAGGTATTTGAATCAGTAGCCTGGGGACCAGGGTAGAGCAAGCAAAATTAAGACTGCAAATTTGTCCTGATATTGTGGAACTAAAAAATTGGGTCCTATTCAGTAATCATGTGCATGGATAAAACTATGATTAAAATTATGAATAATGAAACACACTCCACTGAAAAAGAGAATCTGAAGCTCACCTGAACCATCTTTCCCAACTCATATCATCCTTGTTACAGACTATAAGAAACTGAAGTTTTGACAAATAAATAATGAATCAAAAGACGTGGGTTTAAATTTTATTTGGGGAATCAAATCCAGCGATACAAAAATGGAACTAGCAAAGATAAAAACCAGCGTACAGTTGAATCGTTTTCTCTGTTTCTAAGACAATTAAATACTAAAAGAAACAAAAAGGGCTGGGATGCGGGGCTAACAGGAACTGCAGAAATCTAGTTACATAAACATGACGAGGCTACACGGGAAACGGGGTAAATAAAAAAAGAAAGACGGTAACAAAGCGAAATGAACCTGCTGAAACCGGTGAGCAGCAGCGGCGAGTGCGCGAGCTCGCCACCGCTCCTGCGCAGGACACGCTGAGCGTTAAACCGACTGTTAGAGCGCAGGTGGTCCCAGCGGGACTCGCACGTGCTCAGGTAGAGCTGGATTGGCGCTGAGCGTTTTACTGCGCGCACACCCAGCCTGCAGCACTGAGCCTCACTGAAATTCATGAGCTCCAGAGGAGGCAGGAGACCCGTGTGTGACGGTGCTGCGCGTCACCGCCATCCGCGCGGTGGGGTGGGGGGGGGTGGGGGGCTGGGACAGATGGCGGGAAACGGTACCACACGGTGAACCCTGCACCTCCCCCCAGCAGCGCGGGTAACACTGCGGAGTCATGCACACGCTCAGTAGCGGTACCGTGTGGAAAGTGTGCTGCTGCAGCAGGATCGAGGCCAGGTTAAAAACGTGTGGCAATGACTGACGGACTTTGGCTGAGGCCTGCTGGGTGGGTGGGTGGGCTGCTCGGGACAGGGGAGTGGTCAGCGCTGATTTGGGGGGGGGGGGGACTCATTCGGGCTTGTTGCTGGGCCCCTCCTCGGGGGCGGGTTCAGGTGGGGGGGGGGGGGGGGGGGGGGACTCATTCGGGCTTGTTGCTGGGCCCCTCCTTGGGGGCGGGCTCAGGTGGGGGGGGGGGGGGGGGGGGCTCATTCGGGCTTGTTGCTGGGCCCCTCCTCGCGGGCGGGCTCAGGTGGGGGGGGGGGGGGACTCATTCGGGCTTGTTGCTGGGCCCCTCCTCGGGGGCGGGCTCAGGTGGGGGGGGGGGGGGGGGGACTCATTCGGGCTTGTTGCTGGGCCCCTCCTCGGGGGCAGGCTCAGGTGGGGGGGGGGGGGGGGACTCATTCGGGCTTGTTGCTGGGCCCCTCCTCGGGGGCGGGCTCAGGTGGGGGGGGGGGGCTCATTCGGGCTTGTTGCTGGGCCCCTCCTCGGGGGCGGGCTCGGGCGGGAGGGTGTCATCGGGAGGTGTTCCTGTGCTCTCTGAGCTGGTGTTGCTGTCGCTGGTCCCCTCCTCCATCACGCTGTCGCCGCCCTCCGGCACGCTCTCCTTGTCCTCGCCGCCGCCCGCTCCCTCCTCGCTCGCCCGCTGGCTCTCCGGCCGCGGCTCATCTGTGCGGGAGCCAATGAGAGCGCAGGGTTTAAACCGGGGCCCACCGACTCCGCCCACTAAACCAAACATCATTTCTCTCCAACTTGCAGCTGCCGGTTCAGCACAAGCAATCAGTCCTGGCAGCGGCTCCCAAACACTACAGATCTGCCGTCCTGCAGGTTTTTACTCCAACCCTAACAAACCACACCTCATTCAACAGCTAGAGATCTCCTTCAGCTGCTAATTAATAGTATCAGGTGTGCCAAATTAAGGTTGATGTGAAAACCTACAGAACCGTAGATCTCCAGAAACAGGTCTCCCAAAACCAACATGAAAGAATTCTGGGGATTCTGGAGAGGCATTTAGGTAGGTATCAATAACACTAAATAAACAACCAAGTATCACAGTACTGAGATCTATTCCCTTAAAACCCTTAGAGGTCTGTGCCGGGAGTTTTTTCACTCATTAAACTGCGGCAGGCGCCTGAACGCCAGGGTCTGGAAGGGAATCACACGTCCAGTTTGCATGTCTGCACGCGCTCGGTGCCACAGAAGCCAAAGAGGCCGGACGTGGAGATGAGGGCGCTGTGGGTAGCCTACAGTGAGTGTGTGAGAGCCCTGCGTACCCACTGCCTGGAGCAGCCAATCACAGGGGAGACTTTCACAAAGAGTCATTTGTGTATGGAGCCTACCCATCTCCATGGCAGCGGGCTCCTCCTCTTCCTCCCCGTCCTTCCTCTTCTTCTTCTTGGGCCGGCCGTCGGCGGGGTCGTCTGCGGGCTTCTCGCCGGCCGCGGGCGGCTGCTCCTCCTCGGGGGCGGCGGCGGCCCTCTCCGCCTGCTCCGCCACCTCCCTCTCCCGCTCCTCGGCCCGGCGCCGGGCCGCCTCCTCCGCCGCGGCGATCTCTGCCGCGATCTTCTCCATGTCCACCTCCACCTTCAGCGCGCAGAGCTGGGGAGACGCACGGGGTCAGGGGTCATCACACAGGGGTCAGGGGTCATCGCTCAGGGGTCAGGGCTCAGTCGCGCTAGTGCTCCTAACGCTAACAACACGCCTCCTATCCCCTCAGCCCTCACCCCTCACACCTCAAACTCAAACTGAACGCTTAACTGGCAGTTCTGACAGCAGGCTGTTATGCTGCATGTCATGAGATCCTCAGACAAACCCACGGCCAAAGGGCCAGAGCAGCTCAGGGAACATCCTCGTCACGAGCGAATGCACCCGTCAGCTCTGGGGTTGCGTAACTTCTGCACTCAATCACCAGCCGCCTGGACGTGTGAGAAAACGACTCTCGGGAGAAGAGAAACGGGTTTGGCCCATCTCGTTTTTCTATAAACTGAAAAGAAGCCCAGCAAGCTTCGGACGATAACAGCCCATTATTTAAACATTTAATCATAAACCTTTCCACACTGCAATTCCCCAAACCTCTAAAGACTCGCAGCTCGTGGCTGCCGTTGGGCCGAGAGAACCGGTTTGAGCCGGTTGTGGCCGGGAGGAGAGAGCCGGTTGTGGCCGGGAGGACAGAGCCGGTTTGAGTCGGTTGTGGCCGGGAGGAGAGAGCCGGTTTGAGCCGGTTGTGGCCGGGAGGGGAGAGCCGGTTTGAGCCGGTTGTGGCCGGGAGGGGAGAGCCGGTTTGAGCCGGTTGTGGCCGGGAGGAGAGAGCCGGTTTGAGCCGGTTGTGGCCGGGAGGACAGAGCCGGTTTGAGCCGGTTGTGGCCAGGAGGACAGAGCCGGTTTGAGCCGGTTGTGGCCGGGAGGACAGAGCCGGTTTGAGCCGGTTGTGGCCGGGAGGAGAGCCGGTTAGCCGTCGCACACGCACCCGTTTCAGCTCGTTGTTGAAGCATTCCGTGGCCTCCAGGAACTTCCTCTTCTTGTCCTGGTGGCGATCCTCAATCTGCAGGAGCTCCGCCTCCAGCTTCCTCTGCGGGTCAGAGAGAACCAATCACGTCTCACAGGGCTCTGCAGTGGAGACTGCCGGCCTTGTACAGCACGTGGGGGGGGTGGGGGGGTGCGGGGGGCAGATCGGGCCAGGGTGTGGGGCTGGGCGGGGTACCGTACCTGGTGGACCATGAGGGACTGCACCTGGCGCTTGAGGGGTGCGGGGGCAGATTGGGCGAGGGCTGGGGGGGTGGTGGGGACGGGGTGAGCGGGGAGCCGTACCTGGTGGACCATGAGGGACTGCACCTGGCGCTTGAGGGGTGCGGGGGCAGATTGGGCGAGGGCTGGGGGGGTGGTGGGGACGGGGCGAGCGTGGGGAGCCGTACCTGGTGGACCATGAGGGACTGCACCTGGCGCTTGAGGGGTGCAGGGGCAGATTGGGCGAGGGCTGGGGGGGTGGGGACGGGGCGAGCGTGGGGAGCCGTACCTGGTGGACCATGAGGGACTGCACCTGGCGCTTGAGCACCTGCATGCGGGCGGTGGTGACCACGGAGCGCACGTCCGGCACCACGTTCTCGCTCAGGATGTCGCTGATCAGCCGGTGGTTGCGCTGGAAACGGGCGGCGGCCGTGTGCTTCAGGGAGAAGCCGTCGTCATAATCTGGGGGGGGGGGACAGAGAGACATGACACACGTGCCCCCCCCCCCCCTCGGCAGAAATAATCTTTTGGAGGTCACAGAACAGGGAAACACAGGATAGGCCGGGCAGGGCAGAGTGGGGCGGGGCGGGGCGGGGTGGTGAAGTTGGGGCGGGGCAGGGCGGGGTGGTGGGCGGGGGTGGTGGGGAAGTGGGGGCGGGGCACAGCGGGGCGGTGGGGGCGGGGCAGGGCACAGCGGGGCGGTGGGGGCGGGGCAGAGCGGGGCACAGTGGGGCGGTGGGGGCGGGGCAGGGCGGGGCAGAGCGGGGTGGTGGGGCGGGGCAGGGCGGGGCAGAGCGGGGTGGTGGGGCGGGGCAGGGGGGCGGGGCGGGGCAGAGCGGGGTGGTGGGGCGGGGCAGAGGGCGGAGCGGTGGGGGCGGGGCAGGGCGGGGTGGTGGGCAGGGCGGGGCGGGTGGTGGGCAGGGTAGTGGGGTCAGGGCAGAGCGGGGCACAGCGGGTGGTGGGGGCGGGGCAGGGCGGTGGGGCGGGGCAGGCGGGGCAGAGGGGCGGGGCAAGGCGGTGGGGCAGAGGGCGGGGCGGTGGGGGCGGGGCAGAGCGGGGTGGTGGGGCGGGGCAGAGGGTGGGGCGGGGCAGAGTGGGGCGGTGGGGGCGGGGCGGGGCGGTGGGGCGGGGCAGTGAGGCAGAGGGGCGGGGCGGGGCGGTACCGTCGGGGTCCTCGGCGGGCTGGATGCTCATGTACGGCTCGCCCTTGTCGAGGCGAGACTGGCGCTGGCGGCTCTCCTCCTCCAGCGCGGCCTCCGCGCGGCTCTTGGCGTTGACGTAGGCCAGGTAGGCCGGCGAGTTGTGGTAGGCCTTCATGGACTCATTATACTCGATCTGCGGAGAAGGGCGAGGCGGGTCCGTCAGAAACCCCGCCCTTCACACGCTCACAGGGGCTGCGGCACCCCCAAACACGCATTCCAGCTCAGCTCAAGCCCAAAAACGTTTATATACGCATCACGCATATAAACATTCATGCTTCACACCATTTCTATTATTAGCGTATTTTATTGCTATGAAGCAATTCAAAGGACAAATAATTTGCAAAAAATTGCATTTGAACAATTACAATCTTCCTGTTTTTTTACTCCCGATTCCCAGGCAACCCCAGGAGTTAACAGGCTGCCATAAGACAAGCCGGTAGTCTGTAGCAGTGATTAGCCTGCGACTCCTCCGCTGTCTCTCACTGGGCTGCAGGCAGCTGGAACAGGTGTTTTATAGAGGCCTGCACTGACGGCTCGAATGGCACCGTGGACCGTCTCTCACACCCCACCCCTCAGCCGACTGCAGGACGCCTGCTTCACCTGCATAATGGAGCAATACTGCTCTTACCGCTAACTCTTTAGCCCCTTTTTTTGTAACCACAAAAATATATATATACAAATAATTATTTTTAATTTTTATTAATGGTCTCCCAATTTGGGGTGTCCAGTTGAATTCACAGGCCGGTCTCCACGCCGACGGCCCGGTGATTCGGCTTCTGAAGCCCACGGTGATTCGGCTTCTGAAGCCCACGGTGCCACCGGCCGTCTCTCCCTCGCACTGCAGCCCACCGGCCACTAGGGGCCACTGGGCGGTCAAGCTCAGCTGGGAGGCATCCAATCACCCACGGGATGACCCAGCCCACTGAAAACCCTCCCCCAATTGCTGAGTGACACAACGGCCAATCACGCTTCCCGTTGGGGCTGCCAATCACAGTCACAGATTCGATAACAGAACGTGGGAGGAGTCACGACACTGAAAACCTGCTTTTGCCAAGACACGTCACTCAAAACTCCAGAAACTGTGTTCACAGGCAGAACTGGAAGCAAACGTATGCGATGAATGGTGCTAACCATGCTGACAACTCATTTGACTGATTTACTTTTACTTTTAATTTTTAACTATAAAAATGTAACTCTGGTGTATCGACCGTGATAGTCGGTTAATTTCCTACATTTCAGACCAGCCTGAAACGGAGGTGTTGCTGGTCTCTCACTTGGACTGATTCTTCAGCGTCATCTCGCGCCACAACAGACAAGAGAACGACTAAACTCGTCGAGTATGAGCTCTGAGACTGCACTCCTGAATTAAGAGCTTCTCTGCCCATCTTCAACTTGAACTGTAGACCGCAGTCGAGGCGCAGGCCAATTCCAGCATCATGTTTTACTGCTATGCTGATCATAGTGCATTTCTCAGGCATTTAAGTTGTCAGTGGTCAGGGGCATCTGAACGATGATAAAATATGAACATGACAGAACATGAGAATAGCACAGGAGCAGGTAAACACACCCACAGGTACACAAGAACAGAGGACCATTAACAATACTGTGACCAGATCTGAAAGCCAGTATTGTGTACACAGTCTCAGGGATTGTAGGGAATTTAGTGCGTGGATCCCAAAGATAGTTTTGCAGAGCCAGATGTGCGACTGCCCGTTCCTGAGCAGGCTTCCAGCCCATGAAGCTCAAACGAAGCCAAAGCAAAGCCGAATTTCATTTGGGATCTCCCCCTTATGGCACCGTTGAGAGGGAGGGCGGGGGCGAGAAGTGGCGTTGGGACACTTCCGCACCCCGCCCCCGAGGTCCCCTCACACACCCCGCCCACCCCACACACCAGGTCAAACCAAAACAGCCACGCCCTGTAGACCAACCTTCTCTGCTTCGTATTCATTCAAGTAGTCCTGTTTCTCCTCATCAGTGAGGTCTCTCCACATGCCACCGATTATCTTCCCAATTTCCCATAGCTTCAGATCTGGATTGGAGGCCTTTACTTGGTCCCAAACCTGATGATGAGAACCAGACATGGGGAGGGTTGGGGGCAAGGAGGGGGGGGGGGTCAATACTGTAAACCTGAGCAGAGAGGTCACAGACCAGAGGAGGCCATATGGTTTAACCTTGCTCTTTACAAACTCCACGGCGAAAAACACAGAACCCGCGGGGTCAAAGGTCAGAAGGCTGGCGAGGGGGCGGTGGGAGGCGGGCGCTGGCTGGAGCGCGGGCGCAGCGAGGTGGGGGGGGGCGGTGGGAGGCGGGCGCAGTGGGGGGGCGGGGCTTACCTTCCTGCTGTAGCGCATGTACGGCATCAAAGGCTTGTCTGGGGGCTTTGGCGGTTTTGGAATTGTGATCCCTGATGAATTCTGGGTGGAAAATGAAAGGTACAAAACACACACCAATAAGTGCAGGGCCCGTGCCAACGCCTGGCACACAGGTGAAGAATGCCACCCTACAGCGCAACAGAAACACAAACCGACACACAGAACACGAGGTGATCATGGGATACGCAGCCGGGTGAACAGAATCCGCATCTGCACTGGAAACTTCCACAAACGTTTCCACGTTCAGCAGCCATTACAGGAGAAGAAATAAAAAAAAGCAATTTGGCTGAATACAAGGATGGATGTCTTTCAGAGCAGGAAGATGGCGCCTGCTTGAACCGGGGCAGTCAGTGAAACACACAGGCCATGGAGCACCGTGACTGGGCGGCAGTTACGACAAGCAAACGCCACTGGAGCAAACGGGCAGCCTCCACGCAGAAGCCATGCCAACGGGTGCCAGGCGCCATGGCAACACGACATCACAGTTCTCTGGGCTGTTGGCAGTTATGGGGCAGACGAATGAGGGCAGGCAGGTACACAGAGAGGGGCCAGCCGGGGGGGGGAGGGGGAGACTGGGGTATAGGCAGGGGCAGGGGTATAGGCGGCGGGCATTTTGGATTTGCCATGAAGTGACCGGAACAGAAGACATGTCTATGAAATGATCAACCGCCATTAAGCGAAAGGACATCAATTTCAAGCTGCTGACTTTTGTTTGTGTGTGTATCTAATATATATACACATATATAAATATATGTGTATATAATTATCTATACATACGTGTGTGTATATATGTATGTATGCAAAGAACCTGAAATGTATTGCAAGTGTGTAGACTTTAAATGGAATGGAGAACAAAAGGCCTCGTGTGAGCTGGAATCCAGATCAGAGAGAGAGAGCAAGAGAGAGAGAGATAGAGAGAGATATACAGAGACAGAGAGTGAGATAGAGAGAGAAGAGGGTAGGAACAAGAGAGAGAGAGAGAGAGAGAGAGAGAGAGAGAGAGAGAGAGAGAGAGAGAGAGAGAGAGAGAGAGAGAGAGAGAGAGAGAGAGAGAGAGAGAGAGAGAGAGACTGCTCATCCATTCACTACAGAAAACTTGTCACGGAGCTACGAAGCAGAAGCTCCCAGCCCTTCCCTGTCTAGCCTGGCGTTCTGGTTTTTGGGGTCTTTGTTTGTTTTGTCTTTGCGATTCTGCTGTGGCCCATCCCGCCTCACCGCGGTCGGTTCTGAGACCCTGCTCCGCTCTGGATTGCAAATGTTCCTACCGTTACCCTGCTGTTGCTGCCTGGGTTCCCTCCGAGCCTGTAGTTGTTGTAGGCCAGATGGCTGTAAGGGTTGTATCCCACAAACCCTGGGGTGTTGGGCATTTGCTGATGGAAACAAATGAGACAAAAACACGAATGAGAAATGACACAAAGAAAGAGGGGAGGACAAAAAAAAGAAATAATGAATGGAAGGAGAAGACCCAAAGTCATGCAGAAGCAGTACCCCCCAAAAGCGGGAATGAGCTTTCATTGGCATTACTGACACTCCCTGTGTGTAATGGCTATCAAATGAGGGGGGGGGGTTTGTTCTATTATCATAACCATATTCATGGTCATTTTATGGGGGGGGGGGGGGGGTCCTAGGCCTTCCAACACCTTAACCCTTGGAGTCAGGTGAATACAGATATATATATATGCCTTTATATATATGCCTTTTCCAAATGAGCACAGCGGCAAAATAATGAATGGCCACTGTGTCCAACTCATTCTTTCATTGAGTGGCGCAAACATTCGTTGGGTATGGCAGAAACGGTACATACTCCACTATCTTTAGCAGATAATAGGCCCCTGTCTCGGTCTCTGGAATACTTACTGTAGTGGGGGCTGGGGTGGGGGGAGGGGCATAAGATGGCCTTTCTGCATGGGGGGAGAAAAGGGGAGAAATTCATGTCAGGTTTTCTTTCTTTTTTTGTTTGTTTTCTTTTCTTTCTTTTTTTGTAACGAGAAACTTCACATTCAAATGATTTGGTGCCATATGGGTTAGGTTTTATTTCATGACCAGAGTCATGTTGTATGAATGAAATTAGTCATTACTAAGTGTTATAAGATTTTAAAAATTAAAATGGCTGGCTGAGATGGGCCAAGTTCCTACTAAGGGCGATGCACAAGAGACATTTATATGGAGGGAGAGATGGAGTCATACTGCCATAAATTGCCATGAAGAACCACCTTACAGATTGGCTGTTGCTACCTTGATACCACATGAATTGAAATTTCCTTACTTGACATCTTGGCTGACGGATGGAAGATATCAAGCTATTCCGGTCATTGATTCTGTAATAAATACATCTTTTTTTAGAATGGGGGGAAAAGCAGCGTGGTGTGTTTCACAGACTTGTAACACTTTATTTCATCTTCTCGATCTAGACAGATGCGCCAATGATGCCAAATTATGGTCCCTTATGCAGCATACTCATATATGTCAACACTTCAAATAATCAATCGAGTCTGCTTAACAGACAACACAAAAACGCATTTTTCACAGCCACAAAACACACAGACAGCCACGGTACAACTAGCAAGCGACGTCGGTCACAGGACTCGTAATCCAAAAGTCACATTTGCTAGCCAACTTGCTAATGTTGCTCATCACAAAAACAACAGATCGACTAGCGCTAGCCAGATAGCCATACAACCAATCAGGCCCAACTTACAATGAAACACTTAGCTAAAATGTTTTCTGCTCCACTCGGTCTGGTGTAAAGTTATAGCCTATGTATTATTATGAATGGCAAGCCAAAATTCGTTAGTTAGTTAACTATGCTTGCTTGGAAGCAAACAATTAGCGAACCCAGCAAGCTAACGTAGCTAACTTATCTTGCAGAGAAACGACAGCACGAACTATCGCCAGCTGGCTAAACATACGAGCACTATGGTTCTAGTGGTAATACTAAAATGATCAAAACAGAGGAAATACGTAGCCTGCTCGAGGATTAAGTGTAGCCAACTATAGCAACATTAGCCAGACAGCTAGCTAAATAATGACTGATGCACTGCAGCGAACATAGCAAGCTAGGTTAAAATAGCAAGCGAGCAAATGAATCAATGGCTGCAACATGTCGCTAGCTAATAAATGGCTAAGCTAGCAAGCTAGATAACGATGAAATTCAATTTACCGAAACAAAATCGGTGTTTATGAGTAGCGTAATAACACAATTAAATCACAAGTATTCTACCACTTATCTAAATTTATACATCGGTCATCAAACCGTTTAATCGAACAAAAAAAGACCGACTCACCCCCGCACCACAAGCGTCTCCTTTGTTCACTCAAAGCCGCTTCCCTTCCTCCTGTTCTGCACTCTGTCCATTTCACTGATCAGATTCGCCACGGCGGAGTATAGAGGAACGACGAACCGTTTAAACATTAAAATAAATAGAAAAGCATTCAGCACTCCAGTGATTATGTAAATATGATATGTGTTCAGATTATGATTGCTAATGCAGTTATTAATATTCCACAAGGAGATTGTTGGTCAGACGAATCTGCTGTTGTATAAGAAGTCAATGGCACATCCGGGTAGGGTCTAACCGCCAGAGTTGGTTTTATTTTATTTTTCAGTAGAAGACTACAGCTGTAGCCTACTCCATAGTCTTATTGTAGTGTGCGTTTATGTTTTTATGTAGATAATAGAAAATAGCGAGCAGCGTTGTAAAAATAGCCTTCTCATAGCGAATGAATTCTAATGTATCTCACGTTTGGCACCATAATCCACTACGATAGCGATGTAGGCTACGTAATGTTTTTATTTTAATGTAAAAAAAGTTCACTTTCATATGGTATAAAGTATATTGATCTTATGTTAATTAATACACATTCTGCCATTGTGTACTTCATTTTTGTATTTATTTGGTAACTTGTATTTATTTTTGTTTTGTGTTTTTGTTCACTCCCACTGCTTTTTAATGAGACCTTGCAAACATCTCTGCATAAGAAATTGTCCTATGTAAATGCATCAATGTATGATTGCGAAGTAGCATTAATACTGTGCTTAACAAGAGTAACTTAGCCCTTCTGAACAGTAATGTACGCATAGTGCCAGACAGTAATCTGAAGTTACCAGAAAACACGTGAAGCCACAGATATCCATAACAGTGAATCAGATTTCCCTCGTGATATGTGGTGATGATGTCATGGCATTAGCAGAAGGTACGTCCTGGGAAGTTTGGTGAATTCTGAACTCTGAAGTGAGGTTTGAATCAGTGATATGGCAGAGATTGAACAAGGCATTTTAATGGGTTTTAGTTTATTTCATCCATCTTTGGACAGAATGAGGGGAAATAAGTTACGATAAAGATGAGATGACAGTATAGTGTGTTATGGCAGAGAATCAAAACCCTGGCTGGGGGGTGAGAGTATTGGTATATGGGCAGAGACTCAGCTACCCTATGAATGGGGACTCTTCTTTGATTGGTCAATTTTAGATGCTGCGACCTCTCCCCTCCTTCTGTCAGTGATGAGGCAGGTCAGCCATTCTCCCACACCTGAATCTTTCGCCAGGGCATCCTGTAGCATTTCTGTTTTCTGTCCGTGTTCTCTGTGGAGATTCTGCTCTTGAGCAGCTCCTGGCTGCCATCTCAATGAAAACAAGTCTGCAGTTGGTCTCAGAGGAAATTATTCACTCTGGTTCTCTCCATTCAGGGTACTGCTGAAGAGGTAATGAGTCGATGTGGTTTCATCTCTGCAGTCCCTTCCTGTGATGACATATGGGTCCTGTCACCCAATATGCACACAAGGAAAATAAAATGAGAATATAATGAATGATGCATTACCCAAAAAAGACAAATGCAAATAGTGTTAGTTTAATTCTGGACCTCGGTATCAAGTTAGTTTGACTAAAATGTCTATCCTTCAAAGTAGAAAATGGCTAGAATGACCCAAACTTCAGTAAAGGTACAATACTTTGACCAGTGTTGAAAGGTAATGTCAACTGTGCAAAACAATGAAGCCACATAATTGACATTAAATTTGTGTCATTAGGAGTCTGATATTCCCCATTGTACCAGTTTAAAATCTGATCACCTAAAACTCATAGGCTACCTGATAGTTAAGTTTGCAGTCCACAGTGACAACATACTAACGAACGAGAACCTTAAATGACTGCTCTTTCAATCGTTGGATTCAATTTTATTTTAATATTTATTTGAACCTGATCAAAATAGGTTGCATATACATACATTTCGGAGTCTTAAAATAATTCCACTATATATTTAACAGGTTTTATAAAGATCATCTTCTCATACATCTGCTGTTGAGACGTCCATAAAAAAATACTTCATAGTATCAACTGAAAGCAGGACTTCAGAAGACATGAGCACAGTGATAATAAAAATGTCAGAAGAACTCAGGTTTGCATAAAGCATATAAAACTTAGAGCACATACACATTGACCATCCCCGAGGTAAACAGCAGGAAGACTTGTGCAAAGTTAAGACAACCTCTTTCCCAGGTAAAGAGGTGAAGATGGGAGGTTTCATATGTGCTCCAACACCAGTGTACCACGACAAAAACATCATTAAAGGCACCTATACGTCGCAAGTAAATACTAGAATTTATAGAAAGAACATAAAGCAGTCAACCTTCATTCGTCCGTTTGAACCTCCTCCCCAGACAACTGCCTTAAAATACAAAGAGTCAATCTCGTTAGAGCAACAACAAATAAACAAAAGTACATTAAACATGTTAAATAAATCACTATTCACGTCACGGTTCCCTTCATAAAAATGTATAAATATACAAGCTTCTTTAAAATCTAGATTTGTATGTTACTGGGGATAGCAGCTGTGCTTTTTCCAGAGATGAGGGAAGTGGCGTTAGCGTGAGCCGCGGCTCGCGAGCCCGCGGGGTTCCGCCGCCGTCCGGATTGCCTGCTTTCCACGTGCTCATGGGTAGGGTTTCGTCCGGTGCTTAGGAGGACCGCAGAGGCCCCCAGTGCGTCCCGTCAGCGCGATCCCTGCCCCTCCTCCAGGGGGAGCAGTTCCTCCACGCTCCCACCTCACACCAGTCTTGGAAAAGGAAAATGATGACACGTGTGATATAATAAAAAGCAATGTTTTTGGCTATGATACACAGGCATCCCAGTTCGAGTCCAGGTTCCGGGTTCCAGTCCCTGCCGGGGCCGCCTCAGCACCACAGGTCCAGATTTTCGGTGTTGGCGAATCCTGGCTGTTCCCGGATTTTCCAGTAGGTTCCGTTGGTGACCCAAACCTCTCTGCCACTCTTATCCAGCGTTTTCCTGACCGGGAGAAAAGGAGCGATGTTTCTTTTACACAGGCTGAGCTTTCAAAGTCACAGCAAGATCAAGCCTGGCCAGGATATAGACTTATAAAGAATGCGGACGAGAGAGAAGTCTAAGTAACAATGAAAGTGTTGCAGAAAGGCCTTCCCTTGGCTTTCTGCACATTCAGCACTGCTCAGAAGCCCGGCATTAGGGTTAGGACCATGTGACCCCCGCACTCACGTGAAGAAACGAGGGATGTGCTTCTCTCCTCTCTTCTCCATGGCCCTCCGTCGCTCCCTCTGCTTCTCCTCCACCTCGTCCTTCTTTTTGTCCGCCTCGTTCACCTTTCCCTCCTCCAGGAGCCTGAAGAGCAGAGGGATTTGCACGCGCTCGGTTTGGCACTACACAGCTGCGAGGAGCAGCAGGAGCCAATCACAGGATGCAACACTGCAGTCTGAACCCAACCCATCTGAAGGTGCCTGCTGGATCTGTTCTTACCCAGTACGACTGCGAAGCTTTAACATAAAGTGGAGATTTGCAGCGAAGGTGAGGTAACTGCATTTATGTTGGCATCACATCTGTCTGGAAATCCACACCTGAGCATTTCAGCCCTGTGGTACAGGTGAGGAACGCCACCCCAGCAGCGAGCTCCTCCCTGAGCCTCTCTCTCTAGCGGAGGGACCTGGGATGGAGGGACCTGGGGATCATCCCTGAGCCTCTCTCTAGCGGAGGGACCTGGGGCTCATCCCTGAGCCTCTCTCTCTCTCTAGCGGAGGGACCTGGGATGGAGGGACCCTGGGCTCACCTCTGGTCTGGACGCAGCCGCGTGTCGGTGGGGGGGAGCAGGGGCACCAGGTCGGGCAGCAGCTCGTTCATCTCCATAGCCATGCGCGAGAAGTTGAAGTAGAGGTAAGAGTTTTCTGGTGGAGGGTCTGCAGGAAGAAAAAATAAATAAGCAAAACCCTTCAGTGAGGCGGAGAGCACTGTAGCACCTGGAGCACTCAATACCACATGCAGTGGGCATGGAAGGGCTGTCTGACTGTGGGGCTACATAAAGCTTTGTGGTGTGAAGTCAATACATGGTTAGAATACTCTTAACTGAACACTGAAATATCGATGATGTAACAATCAATGCTGGTAACTGGAGTTCTAGAACACGAACTTTGTGTTGAAAGAAACATTCCAAAAAAAAACAAAAACCTGCCCTTCAAAGGGTTAAACTCAACCACCAAACACTGACACAGGATCAGTTAAAGCCGTTCAGAGCTGCTGAATTAATGACAGCTGGTCCTGGATCAGTTGGGTACCTGACGTTTCCGTAACCTTGGGCTGCACTTGCAATAAAAGCAGGCCTGTGGTCATGTTCTTTCAGTTTTCAGCTGGGCGATACACCACAGTGCTAATTATCTGATAACGATTAGCGCCACCATGTGGTGTATTGCCTTCATTTTTCTCTTTAATCTTACCTGATGTGGTAGTATACATTCAAACCCGAGACCTTCCACATTTTCAAAACCACATCACGTGATCACATGCTGTATGACCTTGCTGCTGATTGGCTGTCTTATCAACATCAAGCAGGTCACAACGGTAACATTTTTCCCTGGAAGCATTTCACGCGGCGTCTGATCTTTGCCACCGCATCAGGTGGCACCACACCACAGACCGTTACCGCCCAGCCCCAAAGTGGGGAATTAAGAGTCACTGCCACCAAAGGACCAGTCCCAGGATTCAGAAGTTTGGGCCGTGTTTTCTGATTGGCTGGACCGTTGCGGACCCGTCCCGCTGTGGCCTGGGGGGCGGGGTACTCACTGGGCTTCCAGATGCACTGAGGCACGGGCAGCGTTTCGCAGAAGATGCCCTCGCTCCAGGACCCGCCGAATCTGTGGACCACCTCACCGGCCTCGTTCAGGACCTGGCCCTGCACCTCGTTCCTCGTGTTGTCTGAGCTCCAGTAGCGTGACTGTGGGGGTGGGGGGGGAGGAGTGGACATACATCACTTCACATGTAAGAGGCCTCTACAGTCCGCAAGCACAGGCCACAACCATCCAGTACAGTGAGCACTTGGCATCACGCAACTCAACGCCACTGTACCAGAAGAAAAAAGACAGACCACTGACGTGTGACATACAATACTCACAATACGAATGGTTCTGGCTACTTAAATAAAAAATGTTTCTGGTACTACAAACACTGCAAGAACGACTTTTCTGGTTCCTTACACCGTTACTCTGCTGCCCAGCCTTGAGCTGGTGATGTGGGGGCTCACCTTGATGAAGGTCATCTTGCAGGTGCAGACCGAGCTGTTGAGGTTGCGGATGACCACCTCGCCGTAGTGCTCCAGCCAGCGCTGTTGGCTCAGGACGTTGTGGATGCAGGTCACCACCTTGTTCCACTCGTAATGGTCCCCGTACCTGCAGGGCAGGTGGCACAGGTGAACGGACTGTTAATCAACCGTCCAATGAAAACTTCCGTTACTGCATTTGGACCAGGAGAACCAGTGCTCACCGTGGAAGGGTCACGTTGACCATGCCAGTGGAGATCACCTCTAAAGACTTTCCCCAAAACTTGTTCTTCCATCGCTGGTCTGTTGGGGAGAGCATACATTGTTAGAGTTCACATTTTTCTACCCTAAATGAGGCATTCAATGCATATCCATACACAGGCTGTACAGAGAACAGAAAGCCATGCAACTACAATAGGAGACAGGGCTGCTATTGGCTGCTATATTAAAGTGCATCAGTTAGATGAGAGTTGAGGGGTTTTCAGTGTAAAGCATGCACACTGAGCCCTACCTTGCCAGAAGGTGAAGTTCTCCGACTCAGCGTGGCAGGCAGAGATGGGTGGATGGTGGGACACCTGGAGACCGAAATGAGTGCAAATGTGATGCTAACGCTAACTGCAGCATGTGATGCTAACGCTAACGGCAGCATTACACCTCACTCGGAGCATGAACCTGCAACTGACTCAAAGAACTCCGGCTGAAAAGCGAGCATGTCCCGGAGCCTTCAGGACAGCGCTTGCCTAGTGCAGCTCTGACCCACGGACGGCGGTCTTGCCTGCTCGCTGACGTAGCGGAAGCCCCGGTCTTCGCGGATGCACTCGAAGGTCTCTCCCAGGACCGGGTTGAAGGGCTTGTAGCGGCTGCGGTACTGAGCCCAGGCGTAACCGGAGATGGAAAAGGCGGCGATGTACACCTGCACAACGGGAAGGCCAGGAATCCTGTCATCATCTCTGTCATCATCTCAGTCATTATCCAGCACTTTAACCCCCTGAAGGACATGCAGTCAGTGTTCTAGAACTCCACTGCTTTCAGTTACCGGTAGTGATTGTGACATCATCAGCATTAGAATGTTCTGTTAAGAACATTCCAATCACACTGTGATCCCACACATTGAAACACACATTCAACAAAGGGTTGAAAGGAACTACAGGTTTGAGGGTGCCATGAAATGACATTGCCATTTTACTGGATCACTGGTTTCATTATCAGACAGATATTCTCACACATCGAGATTCCCTCTCCAATCCCACCCCAGTTTAAACAGCACTAAATTTCAATATTTAAATCTAGACTGCTTTCAGTCCATTTTTGTGAATCTACACACGTGCACGCACATGCAGATACACGCACACACACACACACACACACACGCACACGCTCGTAGGGGTCGTTGGTGTGCACGCACGCACACACACACACGCGCACGCACACACACACGCACGCACGCACGTGCACGCGCACACGCACACGCACACGCACACTACCATGCGCTCGTAGGGGTCGTTGGTGTGCACGCGCACACACACACACACACACACACACACACACGGTACCATGCGCTCGTAGGGGTCGTCGGTGTGCACACACACACACACACACGCACACACACACACACGGTACCATGCGCTGGTAGGGGTTGTCGGTGTACGCACACGCGCACACGCGCACACACGCACACACGCACGCGCACACGCACACACACAGTACCATGCGCTCGTAGGGGTCGTTGGTGCGCACACGCACGCACACACGCACACACACGCACACACTACCATGCGCTCGTAGGGGTCGTCGGTGTGGTTGGCGGTGTCCAGCAGCTCGGGGTACTCCAGCTCCTCACACACGCGCTGCAGCAGGCACACGGGCTCGTTGAGTGCGGCGGGCATGGACACACGGGACAGGTCCTTCCCGATGTTGTTGTACAGGATGGTCATGAGGCCGATGTGGCTGTTGTCGGGGCAGTGGGCAGGCAGGGTGGTGCGGCGCCCCGTGTCCTTGGGCGTGAGCCTGGGCACGTCCGAGGAGCTGGAGACGCTGGCGCGGTAGTTATGCGTGGATGCCACTGGGGGGAAACGGGCAGCGTTTAGCAGGGGGCATCGAATATGGGAAAATGGGCACAAACGACCCCGTCGACTGGCCATGTCAGTATTTCAGGGAAATTCATGACTTTGGCCACTTAAGCTATACTGCTGCCCTAGAGGTAAATGGCTTTGAGAAGAAAAGAATCTAGGATACAGAAAACAACCGTAAAGACCCTTGTATTCCCCCCCTACGGGGTCCTTGCGGCACACCGGAAGTGGGGGCGGAGCTCACCTTGGCCTTCGTCGGGATCAGAGTTGCTGGTGGTGATGTCACTCATGCCAGACTCGTCCGAAACCTCTGTCTCTGTGGAGTTCTCCAAGCCGACGACATCGCTGGCGTCAAAGTACTCCGCCATGGACTCGGCCACGGACGACCTGCGAGGATCGCGGCCATCCATGGACGGCATAGACTGGAAGGAGGCAGAGCAGCAGAATGGAGATGGAGAGAAAGAGGAAAGGGAAAGAGAAAACACAATTATGGACAGAACATTCTAATGCTGATGACACAATCATTAATGGTAACTGAAAGAGTTCTAGAAAACAGACTTAGAATTTTGAAAAAAAAAGAAAAAAAAAAAGAAGCATTTCCAAAAAAAGCTGTACACTGTAAAAAGCTGATCCAGACACTAAACTGTAGAAGAGAGAAGGAGGAAAGTCAGGGCGAATCTGTATGCCACAGATTTATCCAAGGAGTTCACTGAGAGGGCTACGCTAATGTTTCCTTCAGACCAGCTACAGCTTGCTCATGTGTCTGTCCAATGCTATTCCTCTGTAAATTAAACTATACTGTATTTACCCCTGGAGTCTAAATAATCATATTTATACATAAATTAATTTCATAAGGAGGTACCTTACCCATCAGCCCTTGTAAAGAGGTACGGTACAGGTGATGACTTACCTGCTCCTGGTTGACCGTGCAGAAGGAGTCGTCCGTGGAGTCAGAGGACAGGGAGAGCGAGTGGACCTTGGTGAGTCGGGACTGCATTTCCAGCTGTGGAAACGGACACACTGTTAGCGCTCTGCGCTGCTAACTAACGCCCAAGAACGTGAGTCCAGCCGCCATTTTAAACTGGGCCCTGAGGGTACAGCAACCCACTGTTCTCCCCTCATTCCACACTTTCCTCAAGGTCATCTGTACTTATGTGAGAATTATAAAAGAAAAACCTGCTCTTCGACTTTTACAGAACCCAGCAGTTTTTAAGGAGAATGACCACTAGAGGGAGCACACAAGTCAAATCAAACAGCGTCCGGCTTATTGCAATTACATGGTTATGTTCAAATTTATCCGATTTACTAAATATTGCTCATTATAACTGATGTTTAAGCTGGTGTAGATTTGGTGTGATGAGCTGAATAAAAGTGATTAGACTATTTAGGTGAGAAGTCATGTAGATTCCAACAACGTGCACCATTCTATAAAACTATAGCATTTTCTCTCATCTATGGCATCAATTAATTATTATTATTTAAAATCCTATAACTTGTCAAAAACCACAATTCAGCTTGCTCTCTGGAACGTGCTCTGTGGTAATCCAATTTGCCAAGGACACAAGATGAAATTTAAATATGACTTGGTCGAGTTGGACGTTTTGATGAATTCGTCCTTGGGCTGGGTCAGTGGTCCCAAAGCTTTTCTGTTGGGCCAAACATTGCTCTCCTGTTACTTTGTTAAAAGCTGTGAACTCAGTCAATCCCCCCCAAACAGCCATACCACTCCTCACGGGTTCCTGGGACCCCAGTTCAGCTGGCTTAACCTGTCCTACCTGAGTCTTCATGTCAAAGAACCAAAGAAAAACAAAATATCTGTACGTACAAGAAATTCTTACTCTCACGCTACCCAGTGACAAGTGACACGAGTTTCAGTTATTCATGGACATCGAATCTTTCAGAGCAATTTCCCCATTTAAAAAAATAAATAAGTAAAAGAAAACCGGTACTATTTTATGACAGATTTTCATACTGAATAAGTGATGCATTTCATATTCCAATAAATCCTAAGAAGTGTAGAAGTGTGGGGGGGGGGGGGGGGGCTGAAGGGGGGGTTGGTGTGAGGGGCAGGGGGGGCTGATGGGGGGGGGGGAGATTGATGGGGGGGTTGGTGTGAGGGGTGGGGGGGGGCTGATGGGGGGGAGGGGCTGATGGGGGGGTTGGTGTGAGGGGCGGGGGGGCTGAAGGGTGGGGTTGGTGAGAGGGGGGGGTTCGCAGGTCTCACCTCAGACAGCTGTGTGCACAGGCTGGCCAGCTGGCGGGAGGTGCAGTGGCGGAGGTCAGGGGTCGCCCAGGCATCTCGCAGCCGCTCCCGCTCCTGGGTCAGAGCCTCGTGCACCGACTTCAGAGACGCGTACACTGCGGAGAGAGCGAGCATCGCACGCTGTCAACGCTCCAAACGCTCAGGCATCGCACGGTGAACACGCTCCGAGCACTCTGGTTCCACCACCACAAGGGCAGCTAACCCTGACCCGGACACTCACCCTTCTCAGACATGTAGCAGACGGCCTGCTGGACCTTCTTGCCCTCGGGGGACACGATGCCGGGCGTGGCCAGCTGGGAGTACACGTAGTCGGGGATGGACTGGACCGACGCCCCCAGGTGGGGAGAGGCACTCAGGTTGTTGCTATTCAACTGCAGACAGAGGGGGGGGGGGGGTTAAAATGTCAAGGTTTCACAGAAGGGTTATTCACAGGTTTATTCTACACCTCAGGAAGAAGGCCAGCTACTCGGCCCTCGGCCGTGCAGCCAATCCGACTGGCATTCCTCCTCCAGTTCCAGCTCAGAGAACCTGCAGCTGCTCCAGTAACCTCTGCCCCCCCCCCAACACTGGCCCCAGCAATATCAACAATGCAACATGATCCACAGTCTCAAATTCAGCTGCTGCTCACATGCTCTACATGTCTATGGCTGACAGTCACACGGTCACCTCTACGGCAACTTGAATGGAAGACTTAATAAAAGTATCAAAAATTACTTTTTTAATGTGCAGTTCATAATACCCATTAACTGTCGACCCTGAAAACCTTTAAATAATATTTGAGTGACTTTACCATGAATAATTTTTATAACAACATTATAAAGAAGAAACTAAATTAATCAAAGTCTCATTTGGACTGAAACCGTATTTTCCAGGGTCTTCAGACGGGTCTTTCTGATGGAAGTTTGGAGGTGTGTAAGAGGTGCCACTCACCATACCAAGAGCCTCCACTCGGGACAGGGTACGAGAATGGCCCCAGATCGACCTCCTCTTGGGCTTCTCGAGTGTGAGATTCTGAGAGAGAGAGAGAGAGAGGAAGAGAGAGAGAGAGAGGGGAAGAGAGGGAGAGAGAGAGAGAACAGGGCTTGCTAACTGTGCCACTCTGTAGTCTACAACTTAGCCTAAACGCAGGTGTTCCCAGCAGAGTGCAAAAGAGGAGGACTGAGCTTGGTAGTCTGTGAAGCGGCAGGCGGGTGTGTCCCAGGACAGCCCCCCCCCCCCTCACCTGCATGCTGATCCGGTGCTCCAGGTCCCCGTTGGTCATGGGCTGGCCGGTCTCAAGGAACTGCAGCCTCTGGATCAGCTGGTGCAGCTCAGCCAGCTCGCCCTGGCAACGAAGCAGCTCTGGGGGGGGGGGGTGAGAGCCAGACGAGGGGTGAGGGCCAGGCACAAGGTGCTTTTTCAGGACCACGAACTACAGAAACACGGGCTTGAATTCAATCAACACATATCTTTTACCCCCCCCCCCCCCCCCACCCTCCCGCTTAACAAACAGTGTGGAAAGTTACTTTGAGTCATTGCTGAAAAAGCAAAACACTTGAATTTAAGATTTAATTGCGAATCAAGGTTTAGGATAGATCAGTGGTTCCCAAACCCTGCCTCAGGTACCCCAGCTGGTCCCAGGTATGCGATGTGTCCCACCTCAAGCACCGGATGCAGCTAATCCAGCCCTAGCGCAGGTGAGCCTGAGGCTGGGGGACATCCCTCACCTGGGCCAGTCACCTGGGCGGGGCTGGGGTACCTGAGCAGGGCTGAATGAGCCCGGGCCCCCACCTCAGACACGCGCGGACGGCCCGTTCCCCCCCCAGGGAGGTCATGTGACCCGGCGCACCTTGGGAGCAGCCGTCGGAGTCCGGGGTCTGCTGCAGCCAGGCCGACACCTTGCTGTTCACGCCCGGGGCGGCGGCGGGAAGCTCGTCCTTCACGTGCGCCGCCTCGCTCGGCCAGATGGAGGCGCTGCTCTGGTACTGCGGGTAGGACTGCAACAGAAACGCCAAAACTGCACTGTACCCCACCATCTCAATATCGCAGTTTTACATGACATCATGCGGCGCACCCAGTTTGACGCAAGTGCACATATTCTACTGAAAGTCACGCTCACTGAATCGGAATAATAGTGAGAAATAGGAGTGAAAATGAGAGGAGTGAGGGAAGAGAGGGGAGAGAGGATTGAGAGAGGAGTGAGGGGAGAGAGGAGTGAGAGAGGAGAGAGGGGAGTGTGAGGGGAGGGAGGAGTGAGAGAGGAGTCAGGGGATAGAGAGGAGTGAGAGGGGAGTGTGAGGGGAGGGGAGAGAGAGGAGTGAGAGAGGAGAGAGAGGAGTCAGAGAGGAGTGAGGGGAGAGAGAGGAGTGAGAGGGGAGAGAGGAGAGTGAGGGGAGAGAGGAGAGTGAGGGGAGAGAGGAGAGTGAGGGGAGTGTAAGGGGAGGGAGGAGTGAGGGAGGAGTGAGGGGAGTGTGAGGGGAGGGAGGGGAGAGAGAGGAGTGAGGGGAGTGTGAGGGGAGGTAGGTAAGAGAGAGGAGAGAGAGGAGTCAGAGAGGAGTGAGGGGAGAGAGAGGAGTGAGAGGGGAGAGAGGAGAGTGAGGGGAGTGTAAGGGGAGGGAGGAGTGAGGGAGGAGTGAGGGGAGTGTGAGGGGAGGGAGGAGTGAGGGAGGAGTGAGGGGAGTGTGAGGGGAGGGAGGGGAGAGAGAGGAGAGAGGAGTGAGGGGAGTGTGAAGGGAGGGAGGGGAGAGAGGAGAGAGGAGTGAGAGAGGAGTGAGGGGAGTGTGAGGGGAGTGAGGAGTGAGGGGAGTGTGAGGGGAGTGAGGGGAGAGTGAGTGGAGTGAGAGAGGAGTGAGGGGAGTGTGAGGGGAGGTAGGGGAGAGAGAGGAGAGAGAGGAGTGAGAGAGGAGTGAGTGGAGTGTGAGGGGAGTGAGGGGAGTGTGAGGGGAGTGAGGAGTGAGGGAAGTGTGAGGGGAGGTAGGGGAGAGTGAGTGGAGTGAGAGTTTTAGGAGAGAGAGGTGCTCACGCTGTAGGGCATTCCCTGGTTCCTCTGCGCCAGGCTGGCCATGGTGGGCAGGGTGCTGGCCCCGCCCGAGAGCGCCTGCAGGACGCCGTTGTGCACGTGCACCGCCTCGTTCTTCTTAAACACGCGGTGGGCCGACAGCTTGGTCACCCAGATGTAGAACAGCTCCTGCGTCTTCGCCTGCCAACGCGCAACACAAGCTCTCAGCGCCTACCCAGGGTCCAGGGTGCAGAGTCCAGGGGCCAGAATGCCATGAACTCCGCCAGCTGATCTCACTAATGAGTTCTACCTCCTGGCCGAAGACTCATACTAATTTCCGAACCCAGGTGATTGGGACAAAAATAGTGGGGAGGACTTTTACTTTCTGAACCTGGATTTTCCACTTCTGTTCATAAACATACAAGTTTGGAACTGCTTATTTTCTTCAGGCTAAGGATCAGGTCCCATTACGGGATTTTCACCTTTGCCGTGACACGTGGAATCTCAGATATGACAAAGTAACCACGGGGGACGGGATACGCCGCTTCAGTGACCCAGTCATTTAACTCACTGTACCGGCGCACACAACAAGGCTGAACTTCTGCTTCCCTTACACACCAAACACCAGGACCCACGCTGTCCCCGCAGTGACCCACGCTGTCCCCACAGTGACCCACGCTGTCCCCACAGAGTGACCCACGCTGTCCTCACAGAGTGACCCACACTGTCCCCACAGTGACCCACGCTGTCCCCGCAGTGACCCACGCTCAGAGTGACCCACGCTGTCCCCACAGAGTGACCCACGCTGTCCCCGCAGTGACCCACGCTGTCCCCACAGAGTGACCCACGCTGTCCCCACAGAGTGACCCACGCTGTCACCTCAGAGTGACCCACACAGAGTGACCCACGCTCAGAGTGACCCACGCTTTCCCCACAGAGTGACCCACACAGAGTGACCCACGCTGTCCCCGCAGTGACCCACGCTGTCCCCGCAGTGACCCACGCTGTCCCCACAGTGACCCACGCTCAGAGTGACCCACGCTGTCCCCACAGTGACCCACGCTCAGAGTGACCCATGCTGTCCCCACAGAGTGACCCACGCTGTCCCCACAGAGTGACCCACACAGAGTGACCCACACAGAGTGACCCACACAGAGTGACCCACGCTGTCCCCACAGAGTGACCCACACAGAGTGACCCACACAGAGTGACCCACACAGAGTGACCCACGCTGTCACCTCAGAGTGACCCACACAGAGTGACCCACGCTCAGAGTGACCCACGCTTTCCCCACAGAGTGACCCACACAGAGTGACCCACGCTGTCCCCGCAGTGACCCACGCTGTCCCCACAGAGTGACCCAGCAGTTAAGCCGTACCAGTTTCGGTCAGCAAAGTGGTTCATTCATCAACTTGAACTTTAAGCCCCAGGCAGGTTACTCAAGCGTCCCCTAATGGGCAATCTGTCAGTCAGCCTCCACTGGCTCTCAACCAATAATGTCACTGAAAGGTTAAAAAAATAAAAAGATCCCTAAACCGGTTCCTCCAGTCGCACGGGAATCCTGCCCATCAGGACTGCAGCTCTCGGTCCCTTTGTTTGCGTTATTTATACATCTTCAGATGAAACCTCGTCAGGCACAGACTGCATCTTCTCTTCAGATGAAACCTCGTCAGGCACAGACTGCATCTTCTCTTCAGATGAAACCTCGTCAGGCACAGACTGCATCTTCTCTTCAGATGAAACCTCATCAGGCACAGACTGCATCTTCTCTTCAGATGAAACCTCGTCAGGCACAGACTGCATCTTCTCTTCAGATGAAACCTCGTCAGGCACAGACTGCATCTTCTCTTCAGATGAAACCTCATCAGGCACAGACTGCATCTTCTCTTCAGATGAAACCTCGTCAGGCACAGACTGCATCTTCTCTTCAGATGAAACCTCGTCAGGCACAGACTGCATCTTCTCTTCAGATGAAACCTCATCAGGCACAGACTGCATCTTCAGATGAAACCTCGTCAGGCACAGACTGCATCTTCTCTTCAGATGAAACCTCGTCAGGCACAGACTGCATCTTCTCTTCAGATGAAACCTCATCAGGCACAGACTGCATCTTCTCTTCAGATGAAACCTCGTCAGGCACAGACTGCATCTTCTCTTCAGATGAAACCTCATCAGGCACAGACTGCATCTTCTCTTCAGATGAAACCTCGTCAGGCACACCTCTACGGTTTCTGGGACTAAACGCTGTGCCAGTATTCTCATATTTGTGGTAAAAAGGCAGCATTGGATATAAAGGGAAAATCTTTGCAGCAAACTCATACTGCATACAGGACTCTTAACGGATGAAATGACACATTTTACATATGAAATAATTTGGGAATAAAAAGGGGGTGGGGTGAAATTACCATAATGTGATAGAGATTGTCTCCAGCATCCAGATCGATGCGCTTGGACTTCCTGTTGATAGACATGACGGCCAGACTGACGTCCAGAGAGCCCAGCATCCTTCCCTTCTGGATCTGGGAGAGAATTTTGAGATGAGCCCTTTGCACGTCTCAGGTGTGCGTACAGGAGCGAGTGCGTCCCAAACAGGAAACCGACAGGGGATGCAAGGCGAGAACAGGAAGTACTTACATCGTGCTTGCTCTTGGAGTACTTGAGAATCCCCTGATCCAACACAAAGTACCTCTGAATAGGAAATAATGAAAACAATATTAATATATTTAAATATTAAACCTCTGCGTTTCCTTTCTCTAAATGTTTACTGATTGGATAGTGTCACTCATATTCTCCATGGCGATTAAAGTCTGTCAGCATGTGATGTTATTTAATGCAAGTGTTCAGAGATGGTTTCAACCAGAGCAGTTATTAAGGCTGAAAAGTTCACTACGGGTTTATGGACTCCATGGCATGTATCCCAGCATGCACCTTACCTTGTGCCAGCCCTGAAGGGGCCATTTCTTCTTCTTCATCAGGTAGCCCTCACAGAGCCCAGGAACGGCCAGGTCCCGCCCAGCGTCCGCCCCCAGCGCCATCTCGCCCTGGAGGTCGTCCATCACCTCCCAGTGCCTGGAGTTCTATGGGGGAAAGAGCAGGACAACAGTGTCCTGAGCGTCCCCTACAGGTACATCTCAAACGTGCGGAAACCCACCACCCCAGCTAACACAAAACATTCTCTGCTGCCATTTAGTGGCAATGTTACAAACATTGAAAAAACATTCCAGCAACATTGTGAAAACACTGAGTGTTAGCTGGGACTACTCTACAAATTACACAGACAACAACAGCTAAATTTGTAAAATTAATAGATCCTTTCTTGTTCAGGGCCACCAAAATCTTTTCTTCAATTTAAAGTTACAATCTCGAAGATTTCCGTTTCGTTCTCTTTGGCGGTACCAATGGCGAAAAGCAGTAATTGCAGGTGTGTTTTTGGACCTCACTTCCCATAGATCCAACCGGATCCTACCAGTGTCGCCTGTGTGACGTCAGTCAGTTTGCACCTGGGCCACGCCAACTATAACACTTACTATTTACTGAATAAAAAATGGTTGTTATAAAAGTAATATTATGTACATACTCATTCATTGTCTAACATTAGGCTAACTTAAGCTGTCTTTACACTGCCGAGCCGGGTTAAAATGCTGTAGCAGACCTGGGGTAGAATTAGCGATGATCAATTTCCACAGACGTTCTTTATCCACCTTTTGCCCGTTATGAACATCTTTACACTGCAGAAAAGAATTTGCGGGATTCGCTGTGGCTCGTGCAATTATGTATCTCGTGCACACTAAACAGTCTTTCTCGTGAATGATTGTTGTGTGATATTTTTGAAACCCCGCCTTGCAAAATGTTACCCCTGGTGTTTCTGGTTTTGCTAGCTAAACTGTTCGAGAATAAAGCTGAACTGGGTGTTAAATTAGCAATCAGAACAAGAAGAATAAAACAAAAATAAAGGAGATTTCATCAAAAAAGGGCATCAAGGCTGAAGGAACATATGAGGAAGCGTAATAAAATAATAAAATAATAATAATCGCCAAGCACAGTTAGAATGTTTACAATCAGACGTCTTGGAATTTTGCAAGTCTCGTGGCGAATCATTGATCTGAACTGACCTTTAGTTAGCTACATTGCAACGTTGCAACAAGGTAGCATTGCATTTGAGAGACGTTTTGCGAGGTCGGTACCAGTCGGTAGCGTTTAGCATTTTTTCTAATTGTTAGCTGACATTAGATTGTGTTAATTACATTAGCTAGCTAGCTAGCTAACACAACGTTACCTGATATGAGAGATGGCTACTGTGTGCAACTTTGTCTAAACTAATGTTGCCTTTCTTGACATGGTCCGGTAGCTAGCGTTAGCTGTGCAAATAGCTAGGCTATGTAATTTAGTAACGTTACATTGTCATCAAATGTAATATGAAATCTACGTCAACAAATAATCACCTCTCATGTTACACAAAAACCTTTTAGGGTTCCATAACCCCCACCCCCCGCCCTTCCTCTGTTATTGTAATTCTAGAAAACACAGGAAAAAACAGTACTCCGCTCACACACAGGTGAGTTGAATAGCGAGTCTGCTGCGTTAGCTCCGCCTACCCTCTCTGGCGGACCAACCACTGATGGGTGATGGAAAACGCGTCACTAACTATGCGCTGCTTGTGACTTTTTCCCGGGAATGTCGCCACAGGCACCCAGTTCTTTAATCATAAATTATAATATTATTATTATTATTATTATTATTATTATTATTAATAATATAAATTAATATAATAGGCTCAATCACCATTGTGTTACCTAATTCGGCGATAGACAGTGACTTAACAGGCATTTATTTTAATGAAAATCTTCGAGATTATTACTTTAAGCCACAAATGTTTTTGGGTCCAGAGACTGGCATGGACTGTTCTTTTGAGGTCAGGTGATCATTTCTTGGGATCACTGCCCGTGGATATGTGGGGAGGGGGGTGGATGAATGGATGGGTGGTGGGGGGACGGGGGGGGGGTGGGGGGGGCTCGCTCACCTGGCGGGAGTGCCGGGACGAGCCGGTGCTGCCACTCCGGTTGTGGGTCAGTTTGCGGCCCACTTGTGGGGACCTGTCCAGGCCACTCACCACCGAGTGGCTGGTGGTCATCATCGACCCGTGGAAATCCAGCTTGCAGGTTTATTTTCCCCTCTAAAGAAATATATCTCCTGCCTATAGCCACTGTATCATCACACAGGCGGTGAGATTACAGATCTGAAAGAAGGGGGAAGCAACAAAGAAAGCATTACAGGAAGTGCAATAGTGGAATCAGGAAGACAACAGCGAATTAAATGACAGATTTCAGTGATAAAGCTCAATCAGTGGAGCAGGCCCCTGCTCACGTCACACGGACACAGCCATGACAACACACTGTGATGATCATCGATAAACAAAGACAACTATTACAAACATTAGAACACTGAAATTGTATTTAAAAAACCAATAACACGAACACTGACTGGCGTCATGGTAACAGTGCAACACACTGAGACCCCGTAGTGCTGGTGTGTGACCCGGCAGGAATGCAGTGAATTAGCCGTACCTTCTCTCTGCCTGCACCCCGAGTTCTGCACTGCACCCCGAGATCTGCACTGCACCCCGAGATCTGCACTGCACCCCGAGATCTGTGCCACGAGCACAGGGGTCTGCTTCAGGGGGCTGTGCTGTCGTAATCACAGGCAGTCAGATCACACAGGTCCTAAAAAACGGAAGGAAACGACGCACAAGGTTATAATGTCCAGATGTCCAGAGTTGATGACACAGATTACTCGCTACCAGAAATGAAACCGCAGATGCGCAAGTTGGAACTGAAGGGAACTGGGACACGCAGCTAGATTCTGACGGGGAGACGTTCTCTTCCACCTTTGAACCGAGCAGCATGCATGCACCAGACACACATCCCAGCATGCACAGCTGCCTGTTAGATGAGCCCTGTCATCAACCCGCAAGCGCCAAGTATCAGAACAACAAGCAAGGCCTTATTTATTTGGTAGTTTATTCATTTACTAACTAATCATTTGTCTTTGTTGATCAGATTGGATAGTGGAAGCCTTGCACCCATTTAGACTGAACTAATATTACCTAATATTACCATATTGGGACTGTGCTGCAGGAGGATCTGGTGGGAGGGTAGGAAGAAATGAGGAAAGTGTATACCAATATATCTAATCCAAAAAATAAAATAAAATAAAATTGATCACAAAAAAACCCTTCAGCTGCAGGAAGTGATGCACGGAACGGGGCCCTCTGTACTGGCCACATTCAAACCCAGCAGCAGCTCAGTTCTGTACAGTGAGAGATTTCCACACAACCCCACTGATTTCAGAATCTTGAGACAGCCAGGGACATTCGAGTAGACTCCACATTGCTCCACAAAACTCACGGGCTGAGCGTGGGAAATTTTTTGACACGTCTAAAAAGTCAGGGATGGTTTAAAGTCTCCTGCAGGTAAAGCCTGCATCTGACAGCGTCCAAAAAAATGTTTTTGCGCAAACCTGACGTCAGACCCAGCGGCTCATGCTCAGGGAAAGATCCACAGCTCTACACAGCGAATCACAAATCAAATCAAAAGACCAAGCCGCAGCTCCTCTCAACGTTCAGCCAGTCCACAGGGATGTGTTAAGGTTCCACTGAGAAAACTGCCCTTTGTAATATCCTGAGTTGTCCAAATATTAGCATTTTAAAAAGATACAACACAAATTTCTATAAAAACTGTGAAATGTTGAATAAGTGCAGAAGTGGGAGAGCTCATTTCCAAATGAAATCTGAGGCAAATGCAGAGGCGTTAAACACTAATACATACTCACAGGCGAAGTGTCAAAGACATTTCCATATGCCGTTACCAATAGCAACAACCAAGCAGTCTCTGATAATGAAAATGCAATGTCAGGGGAAAAAAAAATCTGATGCTCTTGAAATAAGTAATATCAGAAGTATTCCAAAGTTAGGAGACGTTCTCTAAAGTTAGACTTCACAAGGAAAAGAAGCACCAAGAAGACAAAGCTGCTTTCAGGCACCTGTCCATATAACCGCCATCTAGCGCATGACTTAACCGCAGGGAAGCAGCCTGCATATTTAAGGCTTTAAGTACATGGGAGGAACCTCAGAAGTGGGTCACCCCTGGAGCCAGGACACGCCCTCATGCCACTCAGGCGCGGTGTCGCAACACATGACCCGCTGGATAACTTCTCCTTCCATCTTCAAACGGGACCAGATAAAGGGGTGCCCCTGCTCACAGGCTGCGATGGCGACCCCTGCTCACAGGCTGCGATGGCGTACGTGTGTCTCTCAGATTGCTGCGCAGCCTTTCTGAGACATCAGGGCCACGGTGCGCATCCCAGCAGGTCAGCCCAGGCACGCGTGGGATGTCACTGTAAGGAAAACTCACTCATTTCAGCAGCAGAGTTACAGGTTTCTGCTGAACCCCCCCCCTCCTCCATGTTTTTACTATTTTAATTGTCAATGGGTAACTTTTTGTTCTTTTCTATTTCTATGTGAAACACTTTGGCGGATTTATTTAAATAACATCCTATACAAATAAAGACTATAATAATAATAATGCTTGTCTTTGAAGGCTGGCTTTAAAGACTCCTGATGGATCACAAAGGGTGGTGTGAAAGACAGATCACAATGGAGGCATTTAGCGAGCAGCTGGCCAGGCACGATATGTACCCAATGCCCTCACTCTCCTGGCATGTACAGCCAGTACCTCCCACACAGCCATGCCAGCACACAGCCATGCCAGCCATCTCGGGCACACAGCACCCCAGCCAGAGAGTGCCCGGCTCGGTCATCCCAAAGGTGACATCCCAAAATGGAGTGTGTGCTCCTGCACCAAGAGGACTGCACAGGTGAACAATGGGTCAAATGAAAAAATGAAAAACAGCAGGAAAAAACCTTTTCAGTGAAACTAAATGGTCTGAGCCAAGCGGTTTCACAAAATTCCACTTAATAGAGGGAAGTATTCATGCTGCTAAGACATTACCGAACGCTATATCATAAAAAAATATTTTCCTGTCCATCATTTTCCTTTTTCATTTTCACACCTAGCCACACCCAGATGAGTGTGTGAACACACAGTTACTCAGTCAGAAGCAATCTGAGGTATGCAATAAAAATATTTCTTTCGAAAGCCACCCAGCACATAAGCAGCAAAGTAATATATTTACCACAATACAAGATATACATACAAAGATACGTAAGATAAAGAAGCTTAGAAAAACTTTTTGCCTTTCTAAACAGACATTAAAAACCCCAGTCAACTGCAAGACTTGTGTTCAGTCTCTCAACAAAAAATCCCGGAGGGTGAGGAGCGGGCACAAGCTCGGGTAGAGCCCGTCAGCATCTGGGATTTCCACAACAGGAAGACTACACTGCTCCTCCAAAAGAAATCCAATCAACTGCAATTCAGTAGCAGGAAGTGGAATATGGTGCCCAGTGTGCTGCTCCACATAAGCCATAAATACACAACTGGGCTCAGGTCTGGAGACTCAGAAGACCGTGACATACGGAGAACGTCATCATCGCGCTCCCCAAACCACGAGCTGGCTGCTCACAGTGCTGACAGGAGCAATTTCATCCTGGAAAACGCCCCCCTCTCCAGGAAAAACTGCTTTAGACCGTGGGGTGCCGATCGTCTGGTACCACAGAGTAATGGCTGCCATTGACCTTTCTAAGCATACAAGCGCACTCAAACCATGCTGGGATATTAAACACCACACCACTGAAACCACCAGAATCAGAATCACCTGAACATCAGGAGGACACAAGGCTATGACACGCATCTGAATTCAGTGTTAGTATTATTAGTTGAGTTTTGTCATCATAAATATATAAAGATCAAACAAGAAATGTATGTATGTGCACCAATGCGCAACACCATTCCCATCCATTCATTGTTTATTAAATTGTATCTCTAGTACCATTTAAACAAAAATTATGTTAAGATTTACTCTAGTTCTTCCTTCTAACTCAGAGTGAAGACAAAGTTTGAGTGGACTGCAGTTACGGCTGATTCATACGCCCGCATTCTGAGGGCTGATTGATTCAGACTGAACATCTGCACTCCAGTTCACGGGCCCAGCACTGTAACCTATAGTCCTGGTGTGCTTAACGTACTAGTCTCTGTCGTCACATCTGTACATCTCCACCTGTACATCGTGAACAACAAACTCCACGAACTCCGTCCAAGTACGAGATGAAAAGTGATAAAACTGGTTTTCGGCTTTCTCTCAGGAATGCGACGGAGTGACATACTGCCATTCGCGGAGAGGGCTCGCCATTAGAGGCTCGCGCTTTGTTCCTATTCCTGGAGACTTTCATTGATGCGGTATGATGGTATGGCTGTATCAGAATAAATAGAAACATAAATGAATGAAAGTACTCCAGGGCGTGCATTTACCCTCAGGTTCTGATGCAAATGATTGCATCGACCCCCCATGGTCATAATACAGTTTATCGTTGAACTAGGCTATTTTGTCCCACCGAGTGTTGAAGCCCGGGAGTGCTCGTTTTCATTAAATAAATAAATAAATAAATAAATAGAGAAATTGTTTTATTTATTTAAGTTTCCTACAAAATTAACCTAAGATTTGGGTGACGTGTGTAAGCACAGCTTTGGCTTACCACATAAAAATACATTTAAAAAGTATTCCATTGCAAAGCTGAAAACTTCGTGGCAGCCAGCAGCGAGAATCACTACAGATTGAACTGTGACTCGCAATAACAGAATTGGGCAAAAGTAGCCAAGCGTAATGATGAAGGAATCGCATCTTTAGAAAGCTCATGTTAATGACAATCAATCGCAACTAAAACCGCTAAATCCTGAGCATTATGGGATTTCATTTAAAAAAATGGCGTTGCCTACGAATGAGGAAATGGGACTGAATTTAATTTAACGCTAATGATTGCAATACAAATATTATTTTTGCATTGTTCTAAAATACACTTAGCCTAGTACTAAATAAACTGATTACTAGTTCACGAATGGTTTAGTAAAAGCGAAGATGACATTCTGTAAAGTACATGGTGACATCCGACAAGCAAATATTTTTCTCCACTTTTCTCCAATTCTGAAACAATCTAAGCAACCTAAATCCAAATGTGAAGATAAAGGGACGACTTATTAAAATCAATTTTAGGCTTCGTGTCTGTCACGAGGGACGTTACAGTCAATTTCAAACATATCTAAGAAACAGGCCTAAGCAGTGACTCTACTTTTGGAGGTAGGTAATTAATTGGTTAGTATAGCCTATGCAGCCAAAAAGCAAATCCTTCCATTCCGATGGGAAATAGCCATTTAGAAAACACCACAGGTACGTTTGTTGAATTTAACCGATTTTCTCGCGTTTGATAATATTACAGCGCATCTACAATCTGTGTTTACTATTAACATCACTGTAATCGTTTCTGATAACGCAAATAAACACCACGCCAACAGGCAAACATCCTTGTACTATTCCGCACATAGATTTTTACATAATTCAATTAGTTTTATTCTCATTTGGACATTGGTGTAAAATAAATAGCCTACATGTGGCCAAAAGTGAATTAAATGATACCAGAAAGATAATCCTGATGTTTTAATTGCAGTATCTGAAATGCTCACCTGAATCAAGCGAAGGACGAGCTCAGCGCGTGGGATGACTGTGAGTCTGTCTGCAGGTGTACCGGCTGATTCGCCGCCCTGTATCGTCTCTCCCATTTGACAAATGCTATCGCAACGTCACAGGATCCTCGAGAATCGGCCGTCCCAGATGACGAGGGGTGTGCCCTCAACTTGCCAAACCTGCTGAAGCGCGCGTCCTTCTTCCTCTATCATCAAGTTTTGCTTCGGCTACTTCTGATTCCACACGTACGTTTGGAGCTTCACCCGTGCAGCACGCGCAGGACTGATCTTCATCCAAGCAAAGAGAGTGTCTACAGTACACCTGTCTTTTCCACTAATGTCTCCAGGCAAAGTGTGCGCTAACGCTGGGTAATTGTTCATTTTGAATTGCACTTAATTATGCAATTGCATACGCTGTTTATTGAATTTTGTGAAAATGACTATACGTACTGAACTGTAGGCTACAGTTGAAACAGCTATCGAATTGTAGGCAGTAAAAAATCTGTTGAGTGCATTTTCTTGTTTTGTGCAAATTTCCAGGTTACCTTTATCTTCACTAGAGGTTTATTTTGCAAGCCCAGAACAGATCAAAGCTTAAAGCACTAATGTGGATCTGTGAAACTTTTTATCTAGAATAAGAATGATGTTCTGGTACACATATAACACCAAATTCAAGTAACATTTGAACACAACCCATGTTATTTCAATATCATGGTCACCCATCTTTGTGGACTCCCAGCTGTGATTGGCTAAATGACGGGCCAATACTGGGGCATAAGCCTATGACTGCAGATGGTAGCCTATATTTACAGACTGAGCTGCTCAGGATATTTTTTAAAAAGTCAAATATGATTGAAAAAATAACTTCAGATGCTCTTAAAACTTAAAATGCCTTTGAAAAGATGGCCAATAAAAAGATGGTTGCGCCTGGTTTTGTTACTCTTCAAAGAAACATCAGCCTTTACATATGAAGCTTTTTGTGATATTTTAACCACTTTCTGTTACGGCACCGCGACACGCGCATACGGCGAGAAATCCACAGCTGGCGTCCGCTATCAGGCGGGAAATCAGATTCACTGTCAAGAATGAGATCACCCCCCCCCCCCCCCCCCCACCCCCGTCATCGAACCAGTACGGCCGACTCTTCCCGCATGCACTTGTAGTCATTGCCACCGTCGTGCCATGGCAAGGAATTATATCTCAGCTATTTGAAAAATGCCAGGTATTCTCTGTTTTGTCCGCTGATGACAACAGTAACTGGGTTTAATCCTCACAGTGTGCGCATACTAGTCTGGCAGGTTCTCCCGCTGAACGTGGTGAATGAAATTTAAACACGCCCCCACAAACACTGTAAGGCACCTGGCACAATAAAAAAAAGGCATAACCCGTGTATCATCATATCACATTAGGATTGTTATGACTATGAATATGAACTTTGATTATTACTCCTACAGCTGCTGCTAATAATTATATCAGCATAACTATCCTCATTGCCATCATAACATTGCCTGGACCTCTTTATTATTATTATTATTATTATTATTATTATTATTATTATTAGTACTACTACTACTACTACTACTACTACTACTAATAATAATAATAATAATAATAATAATAATAATAATAATAATAAAGGGTGGCACAGTGGCGCAGTGGGTAACACTGTTCTCCCTGTGTCCGCATGGGTTTCCTCCAGGTACTCCAGTTTCCTCCCACAGTCCAAAGACATGCAGGTAGGCTAATTAGAGTCTAATTTGCCCCTCGGTATGAGTTTGGGAGTAAATGGTGTGTGCCCCCTGTGATGCACTGGCAAACTGTCCTGGGTGTAATCCTGCCTCTCGCCAAATGCATGCTGGGATAGGCTCCAGCACCTCCTGTGAATCTGACCAGGGATAAGCGGGTATAGATAATGGATGGATAATAATAATAATAATAATAATAATAATAATAATAAATCATACTATGTTAAAGTTTGTAACTCAGATGTATTCACCAATATTGAGATTTTCATTTCCATTTCATTTCAGCATTGAAAATTTACTTGATTTTTTAAATAACATTCATCAGGATCTTCAGTAAATCATGACAGTAAACCAGAGAGTGATTGTGGCCTCTCCGTCTGCCTCATAGTAAAGGAATCCGCCAGCTGATACTGTAGAGCAATTCAGAATGTTATAATAATAACGTATGCTACACATAGGCTTCCTGAAGCTAGCCACAGTAAGAAAATAATTTGGCAATATTAAAAGGTGCATGAATAAGAGTGCTGCTGCATCAGTCACAATTTAGCAAACGCTCTTGTCCACAGGGACTAGCAAAAATGCATACAAAGGGTCTAAGCAATGGCACACAGTTAGATATAGGTGTCAGCAGTAGTAGCCCAATAGTTAGCCATTTACTGATCCAACCAATGGAACATGACTTGAGGGTATGTAGCACCTAGCGCATAGCACTGACCCTTCAAACAGATCAGCCGCGATAAGAGCTTCACCAACAACTGAGGTGGAGGCATCAGCTGCCTCCATGCAGTGATTAAAATTATTACCTTAGTTACCAATATTACAGATATTGGTAACTAAGGTAATACCTCCTTTAGTCACCAGCGCTGCTCTGGGACTGCGTGTGTGTGTGCTGCGCAGGCCGACTGCACCACTGATAGGATCATTCAGGCTTCTGATGTTTCGCATCGCTGTCAGTCACGCATCGTTCCCAGCAATTCCCGGAATCCGAGGGTCACCTGACTCAGCTAGGAGGGGGCGAGATTCCAAAGGAGAAGAACGAAACAGGTGAGACCTTTCTGTCCGCAGAGGAAAGCGAGGGGTCTGAGTTTGCCTGGGGGGTCAGAGTCTGTCTGGGGGGTCTGAGTCTTTCTGAGGGACTCTGGGTCTGTCTGGGAGGGATCTGGGTCTGTCTGGGAGGGGTCTGAGTTTGCCTGGGGGGTCAGAGTCTGTCTAGGGGGGGGGTGGGGGTGGGGGTGGGGGGGGGTGGCTCTTTCTGTTGGGGGCTCTGCCATCTGCTTCTGAAAGAGCTGGTGACCCCCAGCAATTCCCTCTGATACCAGACACACAAACCCGGGCACACAGAACAGCTGGAGGGGCAGCACACAGAACAGCTGGAGGGGCAGCACACAGAACAGCTGGAGGGGCACACAGAACAGCCGGAGGGGCGCGGCACACAGAACAGCTGGAGGGGCGCACAGAACAGCTGGAGGGGCAGCACACAGAACAGCTGGAGGGGCGCACAGAACAGCTGGAGGGGCAGCACAGAGAACAGCTGGAGGGGCAGCACACAGAACAGCTGGAGGGGCAGCACACAGAACAGCTGGAGGGGCAGCACAGAGAACAGCTGGAGGGGCAGCACACAGAACAGCTGGAGGGGCAGCACACAGAACAGCTGGAGGGACAGCACACAGAACAGCTGGAGGGGCAGCACACAGAACAGCACAGAACGAATGGGTGAATGAGAGGGTGTGTGTGTGTGTGTGTGTGAATGGGTGAAGGAGAGGGTGTGTGTGTGTGTGTGTGAATGGGTGAATGAGAGGGCGTGTGTGTGTGTGTGTGTGAATGGGTGAAGGAGAGGGTGTGTGTGTGTGTGTGTGTGTGAATGGGTGAATGAGAGGGTGTGTGTGTGTGTGTGAATGGGTGAAGGAGAGAGTGTGTGTGTGCGTGTGGGTGAATGAGAGGGTGTGTGTGTGTGAATGGGTGAAGGAGAGGGTGTGTGTGCAGTATTTGCTGGAAAATGCATTACATAAATGCAGTCCATTTACCATATATTAAAATATACTTTTCAATGTGTTACATTATATTTATTGCTATATTGATGCCAATATATTTCTGTAACCTAGGACCACTGGCAGGTGGGGTCTGGTCTTGGGCCTCAGACATTTGGGCAAGCAGCCCTATTTGACCAATGAACAGTGGCCACGCCCAGATGCTTGCTGGGTCATCTTCAGCTGTACAAAGCCATTAGAAGCGGATCTCAACAGGTAAAAAAAACAACCCAGATAAGAAGTTCAGGCCCTGATCTTCTGGTACTGCTTTCGCAACTTCAGCTGACGTTCCAGCCCAAATCCGCCCCTTCTGCAAGAGTAAAATGACGGTGCAAAAACCAAGACACCTCTGTACAGTTACGTGCGACATGATCTTACGCAACAGAAACGGGGGAACGATCGGGAAACCGATCAATCAAAGAGCCCTGAGAGGGGGCGGAGTCAGGACTGCGCTTCGCTCTCGGTTCACATTCCGCACGCGCTGTCCTGCCTGCTTTGCGTTACAGAACATCCTCAGTTTCGGTGGCTGCTACGCGCGTGTTAGGCAAGCTAGATTTTGTGCTACAACGCTGACCTCTGCTGGTCAACAGCGGGAACTGTAGTTACATTTAAAAAGGCGTTTTAGTAAGGAAAACTCAATCAGACAGGAGAGCATTTGTTTATCCGTCTTATTGTGAAAATGTGCCTGTGAACACTAACGGAGGTGAAAGTTGGCTGGGTCTGGCCGAACTGGAATTGCATTTGTTTGACAGTTTCTCTGAATCTGTGGTCTCAGAAGTACAGAGGACCTGAGGAATTGGCCTTGCCTCTCTCCAGGTAATGGAGCGTGAATAAAATAAACAAAGAGGTATTTGTTTTATTACCCAGTACACTCCCCAGAAACAAGTGCTGCTAGAAATGCACATGAAATATTAACTATAAATACATCTGAAATATGTTGTATTACTGTGTGATTGGCCTGGCCACTTTCATAATTTAAAATACTTATTCTGTCAATAAACGTCAACGTATATAGATAGTGAATTTGGGACAGTTATATGGCCTTTTTTAGCTCAGCTTGTCTCTTAGCTTTGAGTGTAGAGGCCCGTGTCTCAGGCCCGTTTGGTCTGAGCCGCGTGTTGCATTTTAGGGTTCGGTCACACACCCATCCCGCCTGGGAGTCGCTGTTTGTGTTCAGCCACTGAACACTGGGGGCTAATGTTAATCAGAGCCATTCAAACGCGTTAAACATCCACACCATTCACACCAACTGCCTGAAACAGCCACACCATTCACACCAACTGCCTGAAACAGCCACACCATTCACATCAACTGCCTGAAACAGCCACACTGACAGTAACCATTCACATCAACTGCCTGAAACAGCCACACCATTCACATCAACTGCCTGAAACAGCCACACTGACACTAACCATTCACATCAACTGCCTGAAACAGCCACACCATTCACACCAACTGCCTGAAACAGCCACACCATTCACACCAACTGCCTGAAACAGCCACACCATTCACATCAACTGCCTGAAACAGCCACACTGACAGTAACCATTCACATCAACTGCCTGAAACAGCCACACCATTCACATCAACTGCCTGAAACAGCCATGCTGACACTAACCATTCACATCAACTGCCTGAAACAGCCACACTGACACTAACCATTCACATCAACTGCCTGAAACAGCCACACCATTCACATCAACTGCCTGAAACATCCACACCATTCACATCAACTGCCTGAAACAGCCACACTGACAGTAACCATTCACACCAACTGCCTGAAACAGCCATGCTGACAGTAACCATTCACATCAACTGCCTGAAACAGCCACACCATTCACATCAACTGCCTGAAACAGCCACACCATTCACATCAACTGCCTGAAACAGCCACACTGACAGTAACCATTCACATCAACTGCCTGAAACAGCCATGCTGACAGTATGTGGACAGTCACACTATGCACAATATTCCACATTCTGTTTGAAATTATCTTTTGGTCTTTAAGGCAGTGTGTGTGTGTGTGTGTCTGCCTGCATGTACAGACTGATCCAGAGTATGGAGCCTGCAGGTAAGCTGACTTGCTTTGGATCTCAGTAGAAAAGTTGAATGTACAGGAATGATTACTGTAAGAATTTAAATGAGAATAGTGCTTCACTAGAATATAACTAGATTTTTATCTCTCCCAGCTTCCATGACACCTGTCTATAACAATCCACAAGGTACAACTATCAACCAATCAAATTTATTTCCATGTACTATGCATCAAAGGTAAAATCCATACTTAATGATCTGATTCTCTCGGTGGCCAGCAGAGGGCAGTGAGGTGCCAGTGCATACTGGTTCAGCTGGATTTGCATGCAGTTTCTGTTTTGGACTGCAACTGTCACACCTGCAACACTGCCAGCTGGAGCTTTCAGCCAATGAGGCCACCCTGCTCTCAGGCCCGGCTGTGAAGGTCTGTGCTGCTGACGGTCTGTGCTGTTGAAGGTCTGTGCTGCTGACGGTCTGTGCTGGTGAAGGTCTGTGCTGCTGACGGTCTGTGCTGCTGACGGTCTGTGCTGCTGAAGGTCTGTGCTGCTGACGGTCTGTGCTGCTGACGGTCTGTGCTGCTGAAGGTCTGTGCTGTTGAAGGTCTGTGCTGCTGACGGTCTGTGCTGCTGAAGGTCTGTGCTGCTGTAACGGACAGGCTGATGGCCTTAACAGCAGCAGACACGCTTTGTGAGAGAAGCCAAAAGATGAAGGGAAATAGAAAAGTAAAACATTGAAACGGTAACTTGGGGTTTTGAAGTTCAATACTGCACGTTTTTTTCCTTCTCTTTTTCTCCAAACAGATTCAAAATTTACCTTCTCCTTCTGCTCACCTCCCGGGAGAAAGGGAATAATGAGGACAGAGAGGGAGAGAGGGAGGGAGAGAGGGAGAGATGCAGGAAACAGGAAGGGGGTGAGCGGGGGAGGGTGAGCGGGCCAGGTGAGGGAGAGCGAGCGAGCGATGGAGGGAGGGAGTGAGGGAGTGTGAGGTAGGGGGAGGGAGAGTGGGAGGAAGTGAGGGAAGGAGCGTGAGCGAAGGAGGGAGAGGGAGGGAGCAGGGCAAGCGAGGGAGTGTGAGGTAGAGGGGGGAGAGAGGGAGGGAGCGAGGAAGGCAGAGTGAGGGAGGGAGAGATCGAGGGAGAGAGAGAGGCAGCAGGGAGAGGGAGGGAAGGAGGGAGGGTGTGTGAGGTGGGGGGGAGAGAGGGAGGGAGAGAGAGAGGCAGCGGGGAGACAGAGGGAGGGAGCGGGGGAGTGTGAGGTAGAGGGAGGGAGGGAGAGGGAGAGAGAGATAGAGGCAGCGGGGCGAGCGAGTGAGGGTGTGTGAGGTAGAGGGGGGGTGAGGGAGAGAGAGAGGGAGGGAGGGAGAGAGAGAGAGAGGCAGCGGGGAGAGGGAGGGAGGGAGTGAGGGTATGTGAGATAGAGGGAGGGAGAGTGGGAGGGAGAGTGAGGGAGGGAGGGAGGGAGGGAGGGAGCGAGAGAGGCAGCGAGGTGAGCGAGGGAGGGAGCGGGGGAGTGTGAGGTAGAGGGGGGGTGAGAGAGAGAGAGAGGGAGGGAGGGAGAGAGAGAGAGAGAGGCAGCGAGGTGAGCAGGGGAGTGTGAGGTAGAGGGGGGCTGAGGGAGAGAGAGAGAGGGGGGGGAGAGAGAGAGAGAGAGAGAGAGAGAGAGAGAGAGAGAGAGAGAGAGGCAGCGGCTCCGCTGATTTTAATTTCATAGCAGAGCGCTCCTGATTCATGGGGCTGTGGCCCCGCTGCTGACTCCAGTAATGACTCTCCATCAGGATGAAGAGTGGAGTGACACCTCTCATTATTCCCGCTGCTCGTTATCAGGCGGGGGGAGGGGGGGCGGAGCTGCTTCTGAGAACATTAGGACATTGAGTGATAGCGGCTATTAATCACCCCCCCCCCCCCCCACCACAAGCCCCCGTCTGGGTAAAGAGGGCAGTCCCACCTTTAAAACACATGAAGGTTTGTAAAGTAGTAACAGTTTCCAGGGCTTCTGTCAGTCAGCAGCGTGTCTGAGCTGAGCTGGGTTTCCCTCGGAAAGGGGTCGAGGGTCGGAGTACGGGGGCTGATCCCCATCCCACAAAGCAGTGTGTTAGACGAGGAAGGAGGAATCGAGGCAGTGTGTTAGATGAGGAAGGAGGAATCGAGGCAGTGTGTTAGATGAGGAAGGAGGAATCGAGGCAGTGTGTTAGATGAGGAAGGAGGAATCGAGGCAGTGTGTTAGATGAGGACAGAGGAATCGAGGCAGTGTGTTAGATGAGGAAGGAGGAATCGAGGCAGTGTGTTAGATGAGGAAGGAGGAATCGAGGCAGTGTGTTAGATGAGGAAGGAGGAATCGAGGCAGTGTGTTAGATGAGGACAGAGGAATCGAGGCAGTGTGTTAGATGAGGAAGGAGGAATCGAGGCAGTGTGTTAGATGAGGAAGGAGGAATCGAGGCAGTGTGTTAGACGAGGAAGGAGGAATCGAGGCAGTGTGTTAGACGAGGAAGGAGGAATCGAGGGAGTGTGTTAGATGAGGACAAAGGAATCGAGGCAGTGTGTTAGATGAGGACGGAGGAATCGAGGCAGTGTGTTAGATGAGGACGGAGGAATCGAGGCAGTGTGTTAGATGAGGAAGGAGGAATCGAGGCAGTGTGTTAGATGAGGACAGAGGAATCGAGGCAGTGTGTTAGATGAGGAAGGAGGAATCGAGGCAGTGTGTTAGACGAGGACGGAGGAATCGAGGCAGTGTGTTAGACGAGGACAGAGGAATCGAGGCAGTGTGTTAGACGAGGACAGAGGAATCGAGGCCGTGTGTTAGATTAGGAAGGAGGAATCGAGGCAGTGTGTTAGACGAGGACAGAGGAATCGAGGCAGTGTGTTAGATTAGGAAGGAGGAATCGGGCGTGTCTCAGCATGACCCCAGGGTCCGCTCTTGCTCTCCCGCCTCACCTCAACTACCTGGTCCTTCAGGGCCCAGTGCATCCTGCGCTTCCCACTAATCTCGCTCATCCCACTAATCCTGCTAATCCCGCTAATCTCACTAATCCCGCTCATCCCACGAATCCCGCTAATCCCACTAATCCCGCTCATCCCACTAATCCCGCTAATGCCACTAATCCCAGCCAGTTTTCTCAGAAATTCCCTTCTCCATCCCGCCACTTGGGTGCTCCCTCTGGCCTCCGCTCTCCTCTGGCACAGCTTTCCAGCGCTGCCCCGGCAGCAAGTGCTCCGCATTCGGCCACGCCCCCTCATGAATATTCATAAGCAGCCAGCAAATCAGAACGCTTCTGCTTTGAACAATGGTGGAGGCACAGAAAAAGGCAGAGGTAAAGGTGGAGGTGGAGACAGAGGTAGAGGTAGCGGGGGATGTGGAGGTGGAGGTGGGGTTTTCAGTGTTAGGCACACAGAGCTGAACACGTGCTCTGTACTCAGTATATGTGCACAGTGACGGCTCTGTGTGTTATTCTCCAACAGTCTCTCCCACAGAGGACTGAAGCAGGAGCAGAACTCTGGGAGGAGGTGCGGGACTGCTGAGCTGTTTACCTGCTGCACTGAAGTTCCTCTTTTTCATGTCTGTGTGTGAGCCTGACTTGCAGAGACTCAGGGTGTCTGCAGTAAGGATGAAGAGTCCATGCAGGAAGCAGGGGTGTGAACACACCACAGAAACGCTACGTAGCTTCTGAGTGTGTGTGAGTGTCTATGAGTGAGTGTGTGTGTGAGTGTCTCCCTCTCTCTCTCCCTCGCACCCTCTCTCCCTCTCTCTCCCACTCCCTCTCCCTCCCCCCCCCCACCCTCTCTCTCTCTCTCTCCCACTCCCTCTCCCCATCATATTTCTCCATTATGACTGCAGTCAGATACCGCTGCTACTTCTGCTTTAGAAAGTTCTGCGCTATTTACCACGTCAGCTATCAGTTACGGCCAGCGTCCTGAGAGCACTGCCGCAGAAATTCATTAGTCAAACGCGGCTGGGGGCCGCGCTCCACTGCTCCCGAAAAGGACAAACTGTCTCCATGGCGATGAGGATGAGTAAAGGTTCTATGCAAATTGGTGTCTAATTTGCAGCAAAACAAAGCAGGCCACAGAGCAGCACCCATCCCTCCTTTTAGGAGTGATTAACTGCAGGCTTTGGACCGGCATTATCTGCGTGCCAAGCGCTGCACGCGCGTGTGCCAGGTACAAGACACAAAACCCCCCCCCAACCCCCCATTCTGCTTATCATTACCCTTTAAGGCGTGAGATCACAAATATGTGCTTAGAGTGTTCTTAGCTGAACATTCCAGTGCTGATGTCACAATCACTGCTGGTAATTGAATGCAATGGAGTTCTAGAACACCAATGTAGAATTTTTTAAAACAAACATTCCTAGTCTTCAAAGGTTTAAAGGCCATGAAGCAGACAGATTAATTCCTCAGCCACAGATTCTGCTCTTTTCTTCACACCTTAATATTCAGTAAAGCATTCGGTCTAATATTTACAACAGTTGGTTTGGCAAAAAAAAAAAGTACACAAGCCTCCAATAACAGAGTGAATTTGTGAACATGAGCGTCTCTTCAGATGTGATCTCAGTAGATGTGTGTTCACGCTAGCCGTACGCTTCTATAACATCAGTAAAAGTCTGGTTTCTAAACACAATGTGTCCTTTCATAGGACAGAGGTGCATGCTGCTGAATCTCTGAGTCAGGTTCAGGAAAAGCCATGATCACAGCTTCAGTTCCTCCCACAGAGTGCCCAGCGCTCGAGCTAGCAGGACTACACACACACCAGCTTCATGACGGAAAGTAAGAGGTGCGATGAATAACCGTGATGATACAGTGATAATGTGTTTCACAGTGTGTGATACAGTATACACACACAGGCCCTGGACAGACTCCACTGACCCTTAACAAATCAAACACGAGCAGAACTAATGAGACGGGTTCCCCTGAGCTCATCGTCATGTTTCATTCATCATTTCCTGAATTAAGCTTATTTCAGAATGTAGGCTACATATATTATTTATCACTGCACTGCTGGTACTACAGCAGCCTGGGGACTTGCTTTGGAAACAGACCTTGCCGTTTTAGTGCAGTTCATCAAGAAATTTCTCCACATTAAAACTGATTCATACCTGCAAAATACACAAATATATGTATTTTTTTATCATGTATTTTTCAGCATTTGTTTATCCAGAACGGTCTACTGATAACTCTTCCTTTTAGAAATCAGTTATTTTTTAAAATTGACAACTAGGCGGACGAAGGTGGGGAGGGAACGCGAGGGATTGCGTAGCCAGGCAACTGCACGGGGGATGATTAAGTCGCCAGATGCAGAGAGGCATTCTGGGAGTTAACGCGGGGCGCGGGAGAGCCGTAACCAGCGGAGCGGCCTGCGCGGCTGCACCGCGGCTTCTCCGCGCTGATGAGGTCGGCCCCTCCGCCTCGCGCGTGTAAACGGAAACGCGTGGATTTCTGAGGCCGCGGAGGCCGCCCCGGTCGCTCGGCAACCCCTCGCCAATCAGCGCCCGCTTCCCTGCTGCGATAATTAAAGCGCGAAATGAGCTGAGCGCAAACGACTCCGCCAGGAACAGAGGATCTCACTTCACACCTGAGCTCGCCATCGCACTTTATTACTTAAAGGGAAAGGCCATCGAAAAATGCACCGTCCATATGATACCACAGGCTGTACACCTGGCCAAAAGTGCTATAAATGTGTTTATACAGAAGGTTTGAATCACAATAGGCCATATTCTGCCAGAGTGGAATATGCTTTTGTGAGCCTTGATCAGAGTTGCATCATTCGAATAACCTCACCTAACTGAATAATTCTTTCTTAGCCCTTCAAGGTGTAAGATCACAAGTCTGTGATTGGAATGTTCTTAACTGCACATTCTAATGCTGATGTCACGATCAGTGCTGCTGACTGAGGGCAGTGGAGTTCTAGAACACTGGCTCAGAATTTAGAAAAAAAAAAAAATCCAAAAAACCTACTCTCAAAAAGGTAAAATGTACAAAATGTAAAATTGTGACCCAACTGTGGATGACATTCAGATGAAGTATGATTAGTTACTCCATTCAGATGAAGTATTATCAGTTACTCTATGATCAGAGGAACAGAGGAAATTGGGCTGGATCAAACAAAGCCTCCCGCCCTTGTGCTCCAGGCAGGCTGGGAAATGCACGGAAATGTCACCGTGTGGCTAAATGAGCGCATCTCTCAAACCTCCGGGCGAGACAGGGACGCCGCGAACACCTCAGCAGCTTTTAGTCTGCATTTTGATGGTATTTTATTGCCATCTCCTGGCCACTCCACTATGGAGACTGGGGGGGGGGGGCGTGGGGGGTGATGCAGCTGGTGGGGGGTTTGGGGAGGAGAGGGGAGGGGCTCCACAATGGGTGGAGTGAACGTGTTCAGTCACCAACCCAAGCGTAGTGTTTTTTTTGCAGGAAAGAAAAGATTTAATTGGTTCTTCAAGTCAGTGATTGACAGCATATGATTGCTCCTATCGTGACAGAGCTGATAAAGATTCACTCTCTCATCACAGGATAGGCGTATCCAGCACGGGGGACTAACATATTACCTCAGTAAAGCATTAGTATATTCTTATCATTCATTCTGAATGTTTGCTTAATTTCATGATCCCAGTATTTTATGGCTCTTGTGTGTGATATTTTCCCCTGAAATGACCCTAAAAATCACTCTTTTATGCACTTGCACTTCATATTATATGGCAAAAGTGTACTTTTATGAATGCAACACATTGCTACAAATCTTTTACTATGAGACTACCTTTGTACAATGACAATAAAGTTGAACTGAACTGAATTTGTCATCTCATTGCAAAAGATATGAAGCAATATGGTGGGGGAATTATTTTTTAAAATATATTTCTGTTGCTGTGCGGAGCACTACCCTGCTCTTGCAATCAGCTTGAGAAGGGAGCACAAAAAAAATTGTAGTTCAAAGCAGTTCAGCGGAAATATTTCTGCATTCATTTGCAAGCAATACAGCCTCAGGTCTTTGGGGTGCACTTCAGAGAATACCTCAGAGGTAAGGAGGACCAGGAGCAGAAGAGCTGAGCCTCACTGCCAGTGACACAGCGGAGACCAAAAGGAAAGGAGGACCAGGAGCAGAAGGGCTGAGCCTCACTGCCAGTGACACGGCGGAGACCAAAAGGAAAGGAGGACCAGGAGCAGAAGGGCTGAGCCTCACTGCCAGCGGAGACCAAAAGCATCTGAAGTGTGTTAAGTACTGCGGTCCATTGGATAGAGAACTGCTGCTGCTTCACTTCCAGCAAACAAATACACCAAAGAACACAAACAAATACACCAAATACACCATAGCGTGCCCCCCGCCAGCACGCTATGCCCTGCCCCCCTCCAGCACGCTATGCCCCCTCCAGCATGCTATGCCCCCGCCATCGTCCGATTCCAAATGTGACACCCCCCACTCACCAATGCCATCCCCTCAAACAACACTTAACCTCGCAATCAATCATTTTTACTCTGACCTTTGCAGAGGCGATATCGACAGCTTGCTGATCATTACTGAACGCATGGTTCTGGAGCCCTCAGTAAACATTCTCTAATCATCCAAACTGTGCTTCTGTTTAGTGCCTTTCTTACTGCTTCTCTTCTGTCATTTTTAATGCAGTAACAGGTAGTGCTCTGTTACCTGGGTAAATTACCACAGGAATTGAGGGCCCAAGCATCTTAAACCCATGGCCTGAATTTCCATACTTCAGCGCTGGAGCATATACTTTCCAGGTCATCCCACCTGAGGGACGGCATCAATGAAAACGCTTCTGTCCCAAGCAGCCGCACCGCAGCTTTAAGAGATGTCCTCACTGCTGGAGTATCTCATTCAGCTTACAGAGCAGAGATCGTTTTCCTACATCATTCCTTACTGAGATGACATTAATCACTACGAACCAATGCGCAAGTATGCTGAATCAAATCCAACATACAGGGAGCATCTATATTATCAGTAGTTGAGGTAGTTCATTGGCCACTTCAGAAGGTGGCCAATCTGCACTGTCAGCTGAAACTCACTTGCGAATCTTGCTTTACAAAAAATAAATAATAAAAAAAAAATCTGAAGGTACACAGAACATAATATACACCTCTGCAGTTTTAAAAATTAAACCACTATGATGCCTTATTTTGTACATATCCAGATATATTTTATTGTGCTGCCCTCTTTTTCTGATCTTTTGAGATATTACTGAGGTAGCTGGGCACTATAATATAACAGGAATGCTATGGCAAGGGACATAATCTTTTGTTTTTGGGTTAGGCTTTTAGGTTATATTTAAATGACTTAAATTTTGTATATCATGTGTATACCATAAAATGCCAGATATGCAGTGATATGGTTTAAACAGTGATGGGTTCATACAGAAATGCTATTTAAAGCCACACACAGAAACATGCTTTATGAGAGGCCTGCTGGTCACTGATACACGGCTGTAAATCACTGCTCCAGTCAGGGAGTGAGCGCCAGGCCAGTCGCTGTATACAGGGCTCTGCATGGCCTTCCCAGCATGTCTCCCCATCCTGCTCTCTCTCTCTCTCTCTCTCTCTCTCCCTCTCTCTCTCTCTCTCACACACAGTCATTTTCTCTGTTTGTTTCAGCTTGCAGGCGCTCAGCCTGGACATCGTCAGTTTGGACTTACAGGGCGAAAAAAGCAAGACCCTCTGTGTGAGAGAACGGCAAGAAAAGGAGGGAAGAAAGGGGGAGATAAAGGAGAGAGTGTTGCGGGGTGCAGCTGGAGACGTCCAGCTGTATTTGGGTCCCACAGGGTTGCCCTCAGGATGAAGGGGGGGGTGCTGACCCCCATCAATCTCACTCAGGGCCCGCTTAATTACACCACGGGGGGGCACCGACCATTCTGGGACCCCCCCGAGGACCCCCCCGAGGAGAGAAGAAAAGCGCCTTTGTGCCCGAGGAGGAGGGGGCTGGGGCGGGAGCACACTCCTCCGGCCTGCCGTGCTGACCCTGTCCCGCCCCAGCAGGGGTATCGGGGGCAGGAGGGCAACTCGCCTGGGGCTACTGCTGGGCAATTATGAGAGAGAGAGGGAGGGAGGGACAGAGAGACTGAGGGAGGGACAGAGAGTGGGGGGAGAGAGAGAGAGAGGAGAGGGAGAGGGACTGAGGGAGGGACAGAGAGTGGGGAGAGAGAGAGAGGGAGAGAGGAGAGGGAGAGGGAGAGAGACTGAGGGAGGGACAGAGAGTGGGGAGAGAGAGAGAGAGGGAGAGGGAGAGAGACTGAGGGAGGGACAGAGAGTGGGGAGAGAGAGAGAGAGAGGGAGAGAGACTGAGGGAGGGACAGAGAGTGGGGAGAGAGAGAGAGAGGGAGAGGGAGAGAGACTGAGGGAGGGACAGAGAGTGGGGAGAGAGAGAGAGAGGGAGAGGGAGAGAGACTGAGGGAGGGACAGAGAGTGGGGAGAGAGAGAGAGAGAGGGAGGGAGAGGGAGAGAGACTGAGGGAGGGACAGAGAGTGGGGAGAGAGAGAGAGAGGGAGAGGGAGAGAGACTGAGGGAGGGACAGAGAGTGGGGAGAGAGAGAGAGAGAGGGAGAGAGACTGAGGGAGGGACAGAGAGTGGGGAGAGAGAGAGAGAGAGGGAGGGAGAGGGAGAGAGACTGAGGGAGGGACAGAGAGTGGGGAGAGAGAGAGAGAGAGGGAGAGAGACTGAGGGAGGGACAGAGAGTGGGGAGAGAGAGAGAGAGAGGGAGGGAGAGGGAGAGAGACTGAGGGAGGGACAGAGAGTGGGGAGAGAGAGAGAGAGGGAGAGGGAGAGAGACTGAGGGAGGGACAGAGTGGGGGGAGAGAGAGGGAGGGAGAGGGAGAGAGACTGAGGGAGGGACAGAGAGTGGGGGGAGAGAGAGAGAGGGCGAGAGACTGAGGGAGGGACAGAGAGTGGGGAGAGAGAGAGAGAGGGAGAGGGAGAGAGACTGAGGGAGGGACAGAGTGGGGGGAGAGAGAGGGAGGGAGAGGGACTGAGGGAGGGACAGAGTGGGGGGAGAGAGAGGGAGGGAGAGGGAGAGAGACTGAGGGAGGGACAGAGAGTGGGGAGAGAGAGAGAGGGAGAGGGAGAGAGACTGAGGGAGGGACAGAGAGTGGGGAGAGAGAGAGAGAGAGAGGGAGGGAGAGGGAGAGAGACTGAGGGAGGGACAGAGAGTGGGGAGAGAGAGAGAGAGGGAGGGAGAGGGAGAGAGACTGACGGAGGGACAGAGAGTGGGGAGAGAGAGAGGGGGAGGAAGGGGGGATGGAGTGACCAAGAGAGATTGAAGGTTAGTAGGAGAGATAGAAGGGTGGGAGGAAGAGAGAGAAGGGGGGAGAGGGACAGAAAAATACAGACACCATTCTTAGTATAAATGGTTATACATTTAATATATTGCATACTTTGTATGATATATTTTTCTGTACAGCATGTGGCAACACAAATGTATGTTTTCCATGCTAATAAAGCTGACTGAAACTGAACTGACGAGGACAAAAAGTGAGTGAGTGAGAGAGAGAGAGATATATATAGAGAGAATTCTTGCTTTGTCTTGATTTGCTAGCCTGACTTTGTATAACGGAAAGCAGGAGAGCTAAAAATACAGAAAATTTATATGATGATCATATTTATCCTTTACATGAGATGTCTATTTCACACAAGCCATTTATTATTCAGACTCCTCGTTATCCAGTTCTGCTGCGGCATTATTTGGCTCCACACTAGCCGTGGTCCTGCTTTGTCACGCTGTCCTGCATGTTGCTGCTAGCGCATCGTGCTAATGAAACGCTGTTCATGCATGTAGCTGCTAGCACATCATGCTAATGAAATGCTGTTCATGCATGTAGCTGCTAGCACATCGTGCTAATAAAACACTGTATATGAAGCGCTGTTTATGCATGTTGCTGCTAGCACATCGTGCTAATGAAATGCTGTTTATGCATGTAGCTGCTAGCGCATCGTGCTAATGAAACACTGTTTATGCATGTTGCTGCTAGCGCATCGTGCTAATGAAACGCTGTTTATGCATGTAGCTGCTAGCGCATCGTGCTAATGAAATGCTGTTTATGCATGTAGCTGCTAGCGCATCATGCTAATGAAACGCTGTTTATGCATGTTGCTGCTAGCGCATCGTGCTAATGAAACGCTGTTTATGCATGTTGCTGCTAGCGCATCGTGCTAATGAAACGCTGTTCATGCATGTTGCTGCTAGGGCATTATGTGTGTGACACTGTTAACATATTTTGAAACCTATTTTTGTAAGACTTGCTCGTAAATGTGGTATTGTGAAACTGCGTTTGCATTTCTATTATGAGAATGGAGTGAGGGGTGGTTAGAGAGAGAGAGAGAGTGAGAGAGAAAGTGAGATGATGGTGGCCAAAGAAATCAATTTTTCACCCAAAATAGACAACGCTGAGGCCCTTATAGTCTGGTAATAGCGGCCCCTCCCCTTGTAAATTTGATTTGCGGAGCATAACCGATTCAATTTGCTGATACATTTGCCCTGCTGAGCGAGGAAGCAGGGGGCGGGGGCGGGGCTGAGGGGATGGGGGGTGCAGTGAGTACCGTACCAAAATCAACAGCCCCCCCACTTCGTCTGTGCTCTCACCCCAAACTGAGTAATGTAATAGAAGCCACTGTACTCCTTAACCTCCCCAGACTGCTCTCCTGTGCCTCTGTGTCGGTCCATACAGTCACACCACGTAACCCCGGTAACTGTGTAAAAGGCAGCTCATGCAGCACCACACGTATGAAGGGCTGGAATGGTTGCACTCGTCCTTTAATACAAACGGGATTTTCCTCTTTCTCTCTCTCTCTGTCCCCCCCTCTCTCTCTCTCTCTCTCTCTCTCTCTCTGTCCCTCCCTCTCTTTCTCTCACTGTGTCCCCCTCTCTCTCTCTGTCTCTCATCATCTGTCAGATAATGTTTGCGATAGGCAGAGAATCTGTCCAATCACTGTCTGAGCTATCGATCAGAGCTGACAGGCGGGGGCTAAATGAAAAGCAGCCGGAGGATCTCCCATTGAAGCCCCCCCCCCCCCCCCCCGCGCGCGCTTTGTCTCCCTGTCCGACCACAAAAACAGACTGACAAGATGGGAGTCTGAAAATTAATCAAATCACCCCGTGGAACAGCCTCTTCCTCCTGATAATGAATAAATTCCTGTCCCCTCATTGGGCAGCTGGTCTAATATGCCCCCCCCCCCCCCGTCCCTGCTCAATTTTCAAAGGCCCTCATCTGCTCAGCCTGGGCTCCCCACGGGGCCACGTTGGGCAGGTGTTTGGCTGCACGAGCCCAACGCAGCACAGGCTGCAGGGGCCTGGGCGTTGCCAAGGCAACCGGACCTGAGCCCCTGCTGTCAGAGCGCGGCTGTCAGTCATCTCCGTTAGCAACGCCGCCAGCATACGGGCAGGGTTACCAGGGTTACATCACCCTCACCGGCTGCCCCTAGAGAGGGCTATATCCCCTACACTAACACACACGCACGCACACACACACTCAGAGACACTCACACACTCACACACACATATACACACACACACACACACTCAGAAACAAACACACACTCACACACACACACACTCAGAGACACACACACACTCACACAGACACACACAGACACACAGACACATACATACACATACATACACACACACACTCAGAGACACAGACACTCACTCTCTCACACACACTCGCACACACACACATACATACACACACACACTCACAGACACACACACTCAGAGACACAGACACACACACACACACTCACACAGACACACACACACATACACTCAGAGACACACACACACTAATACATACACACACACACACACACTCGCACACACACACACACACACACACACACGCACACACACACACACTAGGAGACACACACACACACACACTCACAGACTCACACATACACACACACACACACACTCACACACACACATAAATAAAAGCTTTGCCTCAGTGTTTGCTTTCCTCTCCTATTACAGGTCGACCTCTAATCAGGGCAGAAAAATTACTGCTGACCAAACATGGCCGCCGTTTTCCTGCTCTTGTGCGGAGACTGACTGCGCCGCTGTAACCGGATGATGAACCGCTGTCATCCCCAGCAGCTGCTGCCCCACGCTGGGGGACAAACTGCTGCCGTTCACACAATACAACACACAGCAGGTCACCACGACAACAGCCCCCCACTACTGCGGGTCTATTAATGAACTGAGAGCCTGTACCCTGAGCACTGAGAGCCTGCACACTAAGAGCCTGTACCCTGCGCACTGAGAGTGTGTACCCTGTGCACTGAGAGCCTGTACCCTGAGCACTGAGAGCCTGCGCACTGAGAGCCTGTACCCTGCGCACTGAGAGCCTGTACCCTGAGCACTGAGAGTGTGTACCCTGTGCACTGAGAGCCTGTACCCTGCACACTGAGAGCCTGTACCCTGCGCACTGAGAGCCTGTACCCTGTGCACTGAGAGCCTGTACCCTGTGCACTGAGAGTGTGTGCCCTGTGCACTGAGAGCCTGTACCCTGCGCACTGAGAGCGTGTACCCTGTGCACTGAGAGCCTGTACCCTGTGCACTGAGAGCGTGTACCCTGTGCACTGAGAGCCTGCGCACTAAGAGCCTGTACCCTGTGCACTGAGAGCGTGTACCCTGCGCACTGAGAGCCTGTACCCTGTGCACTGAGAGCGTGTACCCTGTGCACTGAGAGTGTGTACCCTGCACACTGAGAGCCTGTACCCTGTGCACTGAGAGTCTGTACCCTGCGCACTGAGAGCCTGCGCACTGAGAGCCTGTACCCTGAGCACTGAGAGCCTGTACCCTGTGCACTGAGAGCCTGTACCCTGTGCACTGAGAGTGTGTACCCTGCACACTGAGAGCCTGTACCCTGCGCACTGACAGCCTGCGCACTGAGAGCCTGTACCCTGTGCACTGAGGGCGTGTACCCTGCACACTGAGAGTGTGTACCCTGAGCACTGAGAGCCTGTACCCTGAGCACTGAGAGCCTGTACCCTGAGCACTGAGACCCTGTACCCTGCGCACTGAGAGCGTTTCCCCTGTGCACTGAGAGTGTGTACCCTGCACACTGAGAGCCTGTACCCTGCGCACTGAGAGTGTGTATCCTGCGCACTGAGAGTGTGTACCCTGTGCACTGAGAGTGTGTATCCTGCGCACTGAGAGCCTGTACCCTGTGCACTGAGAGCCTGTACCCTGAGCACTGCGGTACAGACGCTCAGCAGAGACAGAAGAGTAAACAAGGTCCTGCACTCCAGAGTTACACGTATGAGTACTACAGGGCCGATATCCCAGCATCCTCTCTGTCACATGGCCATGGCGAGGAGCTTATTGCGAAATGTCTACTTTTTATTAATAAATCTGCGGGTTGCTCGCTGTATTACCAAGTTATATCGCTTCTATCCAATAAGCCGATATTAAATCCGTAAGAAATTAAATTATATTTCACTACTGGGAAGAAATGGACAGGATTGCAGCGCATGATATGACCTTACGAGAGCGGTCCCATCCTGTCTCCAGGCCTCTCCTGGGTCTCTGTGTGTGTAGCACAGACACCGTTCTGGATTAAAGAATCTGGTGCAGGGGGGTCCAGTCTTATCCAAAAAGGGTCGGTGTGAGTTCAGGTTTCTGTTTTCACCCAGCACTATGACGCCTGATTCAACTAATAAACCAATCTCTGTCTCCAAACAAAGACCTTGATCATTAGAATGGGGTGTCTTACAGCTGGGGTAAAACAAAAACCAGATTTTACGAGTAAATCCCTCTTTCTGAAGAGCCCCAGTACATGGATTGGGTTTCAGCAGTAGTATCTGTTCAGTAGTGTATGCTTTTGGTTGTATATAATCAGTATATACTTTTGGAGGATGAGTGAGAGACCAGCCTGTGAGCTGCTGCTTGGCGGGGATTTCACTGACGCTTTTCTGGCCACTGATTGGTTTCAAACTGATTGGTTGTGCACTGATTGGCTGTGTACTGACTGGTTGTGCACTGATTGGTTGTGCACAGTCAGGTTGTGCTGAGATGGTGAGGCGCTCTTACAGTGAGGTCTGTGAGGGGCTGGTCCAGTGCACTGACTCCCTCTGCTTTCTTTCAGTGTGTGAACTTCAGTGTATTTCATGTGTGTTGAAATTGCACAGCAAACCATTTCAGGCAGTTGATGAGAGCATCTGAAGGATCATTATAAAGAAGGACGGACTCCCAGAACCTGCGCTTTTAGAAGGCGAGCTGTGCGCGTTGTATGTGACAGCCCACAACGTTTACAAACGACCGCCATTACTCCTTCACCAAAGCGAGGGACGGACGCTTCATGAGTCACAAACAACTGAAATAATGTAACGAAAAATGAAATGTAATTAGCTTCGTTCCAGGCGGCTGCCCTCCGGAGGCAGAGGGGAATTAGGGGAGCAATTAAGTTGAGATGTGAGAATTACCGCTGAAATTCCAGCAGGGTCAAAGGTCAGGGGGAGGGGGGGTAAGGGGGCGGAGTCAGTGTGAGCCGTGGCATGCGGAGGAAACAGGCGTGTCAACAAAGGGCCATGCGCCGAGTTGGGGGCGGGGGGGGGGGGGCTCCCTGAAACAGCCACCCCCGCCCCACACAATCTCAGGCTCCTAGTGAGCTCTGGGACAGGAGCACAGACCCACGGCGTCGGAGACGGCCTCAGCACATGCAGACCTCACCCCAGACCGAACTCCGTCAAGCCCGCCGTCAGATCCACCGCAACAGCCCCTCCAGACACGCCCATCCTCCATTCTAACCTGCCACTCAAACAGCCAGCCCCTCAAATCTGCCACTCAAACAGGCAGACCAGTAGCTGTGGGATCTGGGGGTTCTTTGACACCAGAGTGCACATCAGTCCACAGCGAGTGGAGGCAGGACACTCACTCTGTGAATGAGATGATGAGGCGTTTGCTGAAATATTCGGAGGTGTTATAAAGGGGTGCAGGGACACAGTGCGGGGGGGGGGGGGGGGGGGGAGTTCTGCTGACTCAGGTGTGAGAACGAGGCGGATTGCTGCAGGGGGAACCCCAAGGAGAAGTAAAACATAAAGAAGTCATCCCTCAAGAGCAAAGATCAGAGAAACTCTTTTTACTTTCACCGGCTAAGAGCAATCTCAGTGGCACGGAAGGATGAGAAAGAAAGGACCTGCTGGGCTGGTCAGCGGAAAGCTGCACTTGTGAAAACCAAACCGCCATTTTAATTAGTAAGAACATGATTCAGTACAAAAAAGGAATGAAAGCTAAGTTTAGTTCATGAGGACCACGAGGGCATAAGAACTACTGAGCTACTAACACACATCATCTCTCACAAACACCCTTTCCTCTGATTTCACAGGAAATAGACGAGTTCGCTACTCACTCAAAGATAATCAGGGCAGGGTTACGGGTTGGGGACGGGATGATATCGTCTCCATTAGACTGAGCAGAAACTCGGCCCCGACAGAACTCCACCTGTCGGGTATCTGAAACACATCCGTTTCCAGGGCAACGCACCTGGAATTCACGTTTGCATGGTTTCTCCAGGACGGTCCGTAAAGCGGCACGTGGAAGAGCCGAACCGGGACGCGACGGCGTGGCGGGTCGCCGCCGCCGCCCTGCCGCTGCCAGAGGTCTGCGCCGGTTGTCGTGGCGATGCTCCGCCCCTGTGCGTGACTGCGTCCGCCCCCTCGGGCGCCGCCCCCTCCTCCGTGTTCACCAGGGGGTGTGGCCTCTTCCTCAGCCGCTTTGCCTCGTTCTGCAGCTTCTGCCGGATGTAGCCCTTAATCTCCGCGTCCGTCTTCCCGGGGAAGTAATGCTGCACTGCTCCTGCATAGCCAATCAGAGGAGATAATGCTGCTGCACTGCTCCTGCAGAGCCAATCAGAGGAGATAATGCTGCTGCGCTGCTCCTGCAGAGCCAATCAGAGGAGATAATGCTGCTGCGCTGCTCCTGTAGAGCCAATCAGAGGACATAATGCTGCTGCGCTGCTCCTGTAGAGCCAATCAGAGGAGATACTGCTGCTGCACTGCTCCTGCACAGCCAATCAGAGGAGATAATGCTGCTGCACTGCTCCTGCAGAGCCAATCAGAGGAGATAATGCTGCTGCGCTGCTCCTGTAGAGCCAATCAGAGGAGATAATGCTATTGCCCTGCTCCTGTAGAGCCAATCAGAGGACATAATGCTGCTGCGCTGCTCCTGTAGAGCCAATCAGAGGAGATAATGCTGCGGCATTGCTCCTGCAGAGCCAATCACAGGAGATAATGCTGCGCTACAGAGGAAAACTGCGCGAGTTTTATGGAAAGAGGCAGCTTTAGGGTTAAAAATTGGGGCATCATAACTGTGTAAGTGAGGAAGACTGCTGATGTTAGATTGGCACTGTTAGTGTTAAACAGGACGGCAGTGTTAGTTTCATAGGGGCGATCAGTGCTTGTGTTCAGAGACAGAGCCGGTATTAACGTAAATAAGGGAGGCAGTGTCAGTACTGGACGGGGAGGGGATGTTCGAGTGAAATGGCGTTCACGGCAGAGAGAGGGAAACCGTAAGTGACAGAGACTGAAACAGCTTCAGCGTCAGAGTTAGCGAGACAACAGGGACGCGCTGGCGGCTGCGGGTTCGGCTGCGTTGAGCAGAAACACGTGCGTGCTCTTCAGCGCGGGCGGGAGGAGGCGCAGGTGGGAGCGGCGCATGAGGAGGCGCGGTGCATGAGGAGGCGCGTACTCAGGATGGCCTGCACCTCCTGGGTGGGCAGGGCGGGTTTGGGCCGCCCCCGCTTGCTGTACACGGTGCCGGAGATGGAATGGGAGGCCTGGCGCTCGCGCTGGTACACGCCCCGCAGCAGCTCATTGGTCAGCTTCTGCGCCTTGGTGCCGGTGCTGCAGCGGTCCAGCAGCTCATTGGTCAGCTTCTGCGCCGTGGTGCCGGTGCTGCAGCGGTCCAGCAGCTCATTGGTCAGCTTCTGCGCCGTGGTGCCGGTGCTGCAGCGGTCCAGCAGCTCATTGGTCAGCTTCTGTGCCGTGGTGCCGGTGCTGCAGCGGTCCAGCAGCTCATTGGTCAGCTTCTGCGCCGTGGTGCCGGTGCTGCAGCGGTCCAGCAGCTCATTGGTCAGCTTCTGCGCCGTGGTGCCGGTGCTGCAGCGGTCCAGCAGCTCATTGGTCAGCTTCTGCGCCGTGGTGCCGGTGCTGCAGCGGTCCAGCAGCTCATTGGTCAGCTTCTGCGCCGTGGTGCCGGTGCTGCAGCGGTCCAGCAGCTCCGCCGAGATGAACTGAGGAGTGAAACAGCGCAAGTCACCGCAAGTCACCACCGCCGCTGCCGCCAACGAACCGCTTCCACCTCGTCTGGCAAAAATGATTCAGTAAAAATAAATAATAAATAAAAAAGAGGTTCAGAGGACTACGATTCGCCTTGTTTTTGAGAATGCGGCATCAAATGCATCACCTCTGGCACACGCAGGTTGCATCCTATTGGCCCAGAACAGCCATAACCGTAACAGCCATAATAACCTAATAACCTAGTTTATTTTTACACAATACTGATAACATTACATTACATTACAGGCATTTAGCAGATGCTCTTATCCAGAGCGACTTTTTTACATAGCATTTTACATTGTATCCATTTATACAGCTGGATATATACTGAAGCAATGCAGGTAAAGTACCTTGCTCTAGGGTACAACGGCAGTGTTCTTATCCGGGAATCGAACCTGGGACCTTTCGGTTACAAGCCGGTTCCTTACCCACTGTGCTACACTCCGTCCTGTGATAAGTAATGCTGCAAATGATCAGTACATTTGCAGCAATTATTGGCCAATACTGTTATGACTGTGATAATGTGTAGCCCTACAGGTTTTATTATAGAGCTCAAAATCCATGCACACGCATCAGAAACACAAAGGCTCTTTGGGACTGCCTGCCTGATGTTTCTGCTCTCTGGTCTCTCTGAAACACGGGAATCGAACCCTGGCCTCTGAAAGGGCATTGTCCAGATGGTTGTGTTCAATAAAAGCACTTAATCATCACGTAACTCCAGGCTTTGTCTCCACTGAGCCTGTCAAACCTAATTACACTCATTGTGACAATTCAACTGCAAAAGTGGGTTACAGCAGATGCATTCTGATTGATTCACTGATTTACTGATCGCCATTAAAGCCCTTGCTCTCCGGCTGGACGCTGAGAGTCCCTATCGGTGCTCTCCATGCCTACAGTCTGGCCTTACCTCCTGGAAGCCAGGATGCCCGTTCCTCTGGGGGTGTTTGTGGAGCTCTGGCGGGCTGTTTGGGGCGGGGCCATCCTGTTCCACCCACTGCCCATTCAGCACCACTGGTGCCAGATCGTGGCCTCCGACCGGCACGCCGGGCATTCTGGGAGATGGAGTCCTGTCTGCTCCATCTGACCACAGCTGGGTCCTCTCTACCAGGGCCTCCAGGGTCTGGGCCAGTTTTCCACAAGCTGCGATCAAAACGGGCACGTGAGCGTCCCCCGAAATGCAAGTTTGTGGTTTTCGGTCCAGAATCCCCCGTTAGGCGATAACTCCCTAACAGAATTTGGCTTATGTTAAGAAAACAAGAATGAGCTCTATTAGTTTTTTTAACTGCTGTTAAATGAGCAGGCCCAAGACATAAAGCTTTATGAATACACCCATCTCACAGAATATGAGCCATGTGACCTGGAAGGGCCCTGGCTGGGAAGTGACTAGGAAACGGCTGCACCCCAAACCCAACCCCGCCGCACCCCCAAACCCAACCCTGCTACAGCCCCAAACCCAACCCCGCTACACCCTCAAACCCAACCCCGCTGCACCCCCAAACCAAACACCGCTGCACCCCCAAACCCAACCCTGCTACACCCCCAAACCCAACCCCGCTACACCCCCAAACCCAACCCCGCTGCACCCCCAAACCCAACCCCGCTGCACCCCCAAACACCGCCGCACCCCCAAACCCAACCCCGCTACACCCCCAAACCAAACCCCACCGCACCCCCAAACCCAACCCCGCCACACACCTGTGAGGCACCGGATCTGCTCCCTCAGGGTCTCCATCTCCTTCTGCATGCACCATGGCAACCAGCTCCGCCTCCGAGCACAACTGCAGGCAGCCGCCCTCGCCCGTTACCCCGGGCAACCCAGGAGCACGCGCACGGGCTTACCTACCGAGCGCTCCACGCCAGCGCTGTCAAACTCTAAGGCCTGTGGGGAACAGGAGAGAGGGGGTTATCCTTGTGGCAGTTGGTTTGCAGTGTGGGCAACAGGATACACAACTTCTTAAGTAATGTCATATTACCAGCATTGCTACACTGACATAAAGTTCGGTAACTCGCCACTCTGACTTGTCCTCTGTAATTATTGGGTGTGCTTTTGTGTGAAGCTGATGGCAAAAAGTGCACGATTGATTGATTTGGTATTGACTTGGATTAATTTGATATTGAATGCAAAAAGAAACGGACACTAAGCATGTATTACATTTGTGTGACGTGCAAAATCACTGAAACGGTAATTTAATTTAGTAGTGCACGTGCACCCCATTTCCTTTCTGCAGTGCAGTGTTGATTGAGGAACTATTTATGTAGCAATAACACGGAAATCACTACAGGTCAGGTACAGATAAAGAGTAATTAAATAAACAGTATGGTATAGTGCACACAGCAGCGCGCGACTGATTTGGGACAGTGCATTCCACAGGAGAGCAGGGGGAAACCGCTGAGCTGCTTCAAGTTGAACGCTGGTGTCGTACAGAAACAGCAGAAGTAGTAAGCACCGCGACTACTGGACAAGTGTATTTGCATCTCACTGAGACTCATGATATGTGTCGCTGGTTATTTCCTTCCTAGTACTGTAGCTAATAATTTTTAAAAATTTTAGATAGAGGCAGCGGCAGCGCCAGCGTGGTTGTGCGTGATTTACTGTGCTTTACCCCATTGTTCTCCGGACCTTTACTCTGCATGGCTCGTATAAGTCATGCTGCCCTGTCCTCCACGCCGTTTAATCCCGTCATCGCCATACACATAAGCATCGCGTTTTCTTATCAACATTTCTGTCGCAACAATAATCTAGCTAGCAATGTATAATTAGTGGGAAATAACTGTTCGGTTATTAAGGCTATTTAATAACGATGTACGGGCGAGCGCAATCAATCAACCAGACACCCCAATGAAGGAACACAAAATTTGTTCCAAAAATAAAACAGTAATAATCAACTCAAACCCTCGTTTTCAACTTCAGGATGTCAGCAGCGTGTGGTGAATTTTCCTCGGCGCACTCTTTTGTGGGGTATACATTGCTTTCTTCTCTTCTGCAGCACGTGCTGAAAAGAAGAGTCGGTTGGTGTGATTTAGTGCATGTGTGAAAAAACCCGTCCACAATTACAGCTATTAGAATCGACACCGAGCATACAGCCATGTTATTGCATATAAGACGGCTAAATGATGCTACGTACACATGAGAGCTCGCTTTGCAATGTCGTATCGTCGATGTCATGTTTTTGGTCCTCCTCTTGTTCATCTTCGTGTTCGCAGTCGAGAACTCGCTTGGCAATTGTTTTCCTTCTCATTATTTTTAGAGCACACAAAAAACTAGCTGCCTCTTTAGCATATTGCTCTATTACCAATGAGTCCCCAGAAAAAGTCTAGTGACCTATCTGTGATATTCGATGGTGGTAAGAGGCTCGGGAATAATGTTCCTAGAAGTGCAGGAAACTATATTAGTCTCGCCTGTCCTACTTAGGGCACTTCTGATCTCGGTACAAAAACAGCTTTTGACTGGCTTCCATACCAGAAATGACTGTGAACTGATTTTGAACTAAATGCAAGGTAGCGTAACGTGGCACAAGATTCTACCGAACAGTCAACAGTTTGAACTCAAACGCGCTTCTGAAAAAGGGACATTTCCCAACCAGTGATGTGTTCATAATTGGTTATCCATACGGATGACTTCCACTATTTTACACCTAATTTAAAAACGGATTCTTTAATTTCGTTGTTGTGCTTTTTTGGCTTTGTGTGTCGTTCGTCTGTGCATTGGGGCGTCAGATTCGTCACTCAGTTTTGGACCATACCTCCTCGCGCTGTCATAATGGGGATGCATCGGGTCGTGGCGGGTTGCACAATATGAAAGTGTAACAGGTAAAGACAAATGTGGATTTGCACTACGCTTATTTTCTTCATAAATTACTATGCTAGCTTTTATATCATTGAAAATCATTGTAAGCAATCCTGAATTATTTGTTAATGTTTTTGTTAACAATTAGACTAGAGAGGTGTCAGCATTTTGGATATATGCGGGTTCCAATTTGTGTATCAGTTTGCACTTAAATGGCACCATGATGTTAATGCACCGTAGCAACATGCCCGACAGGCCAAAACTTCAGAGAGCTGTTATCTACACAATGAAAACATTTAGTAACATAGTTGCTACAGAAGGTACTGTGAAATTGTCGAAATGCAAGCTCATCCAAATATGCCGATCGAGAAGGAATCTCAGTGTAGGCCTGAATGTTTTTGAAAATCATATCACGTGACGGGTTATGGCTTATGGAGTCCAAACGGCCTGTGCATTTTGAACCCTATTCAAAGACATAGCCCGGTGCCATTTGATTAGGGTCTTTAAAGTCGTTGAAGCGGGGGTCGCGGGGAGTCGACCACAATCGGCCCGCACCCTCCACCGCCCCAGGGGCAGGGTGAGTAACGGAGGGCTTGAAGGTGGAAACAGCTAGGCTACTTAAACCCGCAAAAGGTGTTCTTGCAGTGCAACCAGAATGCATTGCGGTAAATTTGCTTCCCGGGTGCAGTAATTTGTTTAGGGGTCGGAATGCAGTTTTATTCTGACACGAATTGGTGGGTCCCTGGATTCCTTTGTGTTGCCTTGAACACATTAGTTGAGTTCGGTGGTGCATTTTGGCAAACCACCATAGCCCCGTTTTTGTGAATGGCTCTCGTGAGTCACTCCGTCATGGCAACAAGCACAGAACAGCTCACTTTCAGCGACTCATTTAGCCGTTTCGGTCATCGTCTGAATGAATCGGGTAAAGTGATATCCTCATCATCACGTTATGCATTTCGGTGCTTTGAGGGTTAATATTTGCATCTGTGCGAGCGTTAATTCTGGCTGCGCTAGAATAATCACACGTATAACTATGTTATATTCTTAACCGTGTAACTGTTGCTCTTGCTACTAGATTACTAGATTCTGGACCCTGAAATCGATTTGCAAAGGAGGGTCAGGTCAGTTCCCATTGGGAGCAACAGAAGCCAAACAGACAGATGTCCAACATATAAAGATGTGGGGGGAGGGGGAGGGGGAGGGGGAGGGGGGGGGTCAAAGTAAAAGGATATGTTATCAGTTATAGATAATGTTACATGTGCCCGTCATGCTACACCTTTGAAGTGAAATCGAAACCATGTCCTCCAGTCTGTAATGACTGGAAGACAATGATTTGTACAACTGAGGCAACCTCTTTTCATGTTGGAGATCGACAGAAAACAGGTCCATAAAAAATTGGTCTAAGAACCTGAGTGAGTTTTAATTGACAGGAAGGGGGTGACAGGGTTGACCTTTGCCCCATGACCTCAGAGAAAGCTGTAACTGATTTCTGTAGTAATGAACCCATGAGGTCAGCAATGGGGTACACAGAATGCATGCTTATGGGAGCTGTAGCCAATCTATTGCACTGGTGTGTGTGTGTGTGTGTATGTGTGCACGCATGCGTGTGTTTATAGGAAGATTGTTCTCTTGAAGCATCTTGTTACCAAAAGAATATCATGCAGATGCATGTTTTAAATCAGGTTTTTTATTCTTTACATTTTTTTTGTAATCATCAGCTTCAGTGTGTGTGCGTGTGTGTGTGTGTGTGTGTGTGTGTGTGTGTGCGTGCATGTGCGTGTGTGTGTGTGTGTGCGTGTGCATGTGCATGTGTGTGTGTGTGCGTGTACTCCTATTGCGTTCAGGAGAAGAGTGTGTTGCCACACACGGTGAGACTCATGGGTACATCACACAACATTGACTGACAGACGGAAGGCTAATATTTCAGGAGAACTGCGGTCTGTCTCTGAAATCCACAGCCTACCCCTGTGATTTATTCTTCTTTTTTTGGTTTTGCTTGGCCTTATGAATTTACAATAGTACACGCAATGCATTGTGGGCTGCATATTTTCTTCATAACGAAGAACATAACTCATCCTGATGCACGCTATTCCGTGCCCCAGGGTGACGGGTTGCTCCGTGCCAATCGATACTTCATATGGCTGTCCTCATTTTACATAGTTTTAATTGCTTTATCTTTGAAATTATATTTAGTCCTTTTCTCATTCTCCGAAGCACAACGTATTACTGATTTAGTGTTTAGCTAATAACTGTATAAGCTATTTGCTGTAATGCAGCCCATTGGAACTGTAGAAAGCCAAATGGCAGTGCAGCCATTGTGTGTCACTGGGAACAGCACAGGTAACCCACCTGCACATTGGCATGGGGAACTCTGCACTGGGAATTCTTTCAGTACAGTATATACCTCAGTTTCCTCTATTTATTTGGTTAAAACATTAGTTCTTTATGGCTTACTGTTATTGTATTTTTAAACTAATTGTGTTCATGTTCAATGATCATTTGTTTGCTTGGCTGATTATGACTATTTGGGGTAGTTAATTTGAGAATGGTATGTTTCTGTAAGAAGATAATCCTCTCCACCTATCAGCCTAATTACCTGCAGTATGTATAGCACCTGTTGGAGCCTCTTACCTGACACATCCTGCCGCCTTAGTGTGTTAGCCTTAGTGTGTCAGCAGGCATTTGTATTAGTCTTAGAGTGACATGCCATACTAACAAAGGCTTTTAACCCTTAAACAATCAGAAGAGTGCCTTAGATTTAGGTTTTTATTCTCCATTGGGATCTTTGTGTCCAGATGATGCTGGTTTGTTTTACCGTTGCTTCGCTCAATGGCTTGCGCACAAGTCTTAGCTAACCTCTGTTAGCCTGGCATTTAGCCTGGCATTTAGCCTGGCGTTTAGCCTGGCATTTAGCCTGGCGTTTAGCCTGGCGTTTAGCCTAGTGATTAGCCTAGCGTTTAGCCTGGCGTTTAGCCTAGCGTTTAGCCTGGCGTTTATCCTAGCGTTTAGCCTGGTGTTTAGCCTAGTGTTTAGCCTGGCGTTTAGCCTGGTGTTTAGCCTGGCGATTAGCCTGGTGTTTAGCCTGGCGTTTAGCCTGGCGTTTAGCCTGGCGTTTAGGCTAGCGTTTAGCCTGGCGTTTAGCCTGGCGTTTAGCCTGGCGTTTAGGCTAGCGTTTAGCCTGGCGTTTAGCCTGGTGTTTAGCCTAGCAGCAGCTTTCTTGTTTGGACACTAACCGAGTCATATACAGCCCGGCGGTGTGTACCGTGTGTGTGTTTCTCGCTCTCCTCTGACCCTGCCGAAGGTCGTTAGGTGTGTAAGTGTGTAAGGCGGGACGGGTTCCTGCGCGATGCAGTAATGATGTCAGCTGTGATGGCCCAAGCAAAGCCCCCGACAGTGACAAATGGGGCAGCGGATGTTGCCAGCGGCCATGACCCGCCGACCAATCAGAGAGAAGCCCACGGGAGGCCTTGAGCACGGGGTTAAGCGCAGGACAGGCCTGGACCGCTCTGGGGTCTCCCAGGCAGAGGAAATGACCCAGTGCAGCGCCCGACCGCCATCGCTGGCCGCGCACGCTGAGGGGGCGCTCCTGAGAACGTTTTCCCAAAAAAGAGTCCGCCATCGCAGCTGCCCTCGGCCTCAGCGCTGCGGTCTGTGAGCTGTGCCTCAGTGCTGCGGTCTGTGAGCTGTGCCTCAGCGCTCTGGTCTGTGAGCTGTGCCTCAGCGCTCTGGTCTGTGAGCTGTGCCTCAGCGCTGCGGTCAGTGAGCTGTGCCTCAGTGCTGCGGTCTGTGAGCTGTGCCTCAGCGCTGCGGTCTGTGAGCTGTGCCTCAGTGCTGCGGTCAGTGAGCTGTGCCTCAGCGCTGCGGTCAGTGAGCTGTGCCTCAGCGCTGCGGTCAGTGAGCTGTGCCTCAGCGCTGCGGTCTGTGAGCTGTGCCTCAGCGCTGCGGTCAGTGAGCTGTGCCTCAGTGCAGCTGTGTTGCATATCCCCCTGTAATAATGTTTGTTTTCTCTTTTTTATGGCTTCTAACAGCCGAAGCCTCTTTATATGCGTCTGTGATGCTCTTCCCCCCCGCCTTCCCTGCCCCTGACTGCAAGAAAAAAACCTAAAATATAAGAAAGGAAGGAGGGGTTCTCTGGATTTCATGCCAACTCCTGTTCTTAATTGTGTAACAGTGTCTGCGCAGTCACTTAGCAATGTCTGCACAGTCACTTAGCAGTGTCTGCGCAGTCACGTAGCAGTGTCTGCGCAGTCACGTAGCAGTGTCTGCGCAGTCACGTAGCAGTGTCTGCGCAGTCACGTAGCAGTGTCTGCGCAGTCACGTAACAGTGTCTTTTTGGCTGTATTTCTTGATAAGTTCCCGAATGACATCTGAAGACTGTTCCCGTGTCCCAACATGAAACATCTTAATGGTCTCATCTGAGGGTTAGCCAGCGTACGCGTGCTCAGCTAATAGGCTAATTCGGCCAGTGTAAGAACGTACATACACACCGGCCCTGCAGGAATGGAACTGCCCACCTCTGCTTTAGAATAATATGAGCAAATCCAGATATTATATGTCTATGTCTTGTAAGGGAATAACAGCCTTTTTGGACTGCAGCTCGTACAACTGCAGTAATCTCTTGTTAATAATCTGTTGTCGGGGCAACTGCTTGAGCATTTGTAGGGAAATCGAATCTCTTAAATACAGGGTTCAGAAACCACGTGGAATAACCCCACTGTAACGCTGTCCGTGACCTCGCCACTTACCACTCAAGACTTACTTAAAATCAGTCAATCGTGTCACGCGCTCAGTTTCTACACGATTGGAACGGCTTCATCCCTCAGGTATTTCGCGCATAAAACGTTTGAGTGAGGCGTCAGAATATAGATCTGCAGTGTCGTTACCGCAGCAAGTGGCGGATAGTCATCAGAAAGCGGCTTGTTCTCGCACTTCCCGCGCTTAATATTGATTCTGTACTGATAGCTTTTCTGTGTTAATCACCATTATAGTCCTGCCATTTATGAAAACTGCAATAAAGCACCACTTGTCAAATGTGAAAGGGGCTAAATTAATTGAATCTTTAAAATAAAGTTTGTGGGAACAAAAGGTGAACTGCCAATCTCATTATCTGGGGCTGCTGATAAGCCATAATTCAGCAGCGAAGACCGACAGACTCCAGTGTAGCCAATTTTGAGTATAGCCTCAAAATTGATTTACTGTACTTGTCCCAACATATAGATTTCCTCCTCATTAAAGACTGTAGCACGAAATTGCCTCGGCTATTAACTCATAGCCTCTTTCCCTTCTAAATCAAACTGGACCGTGGATATCAGCAGTCTTCTGTTCTGTTTGTCCTGTGATGTCTGCGTTCGTCTGCTTCTGGCAAAGTATCTTCTTCTTGGCGAGTTTTAGTATCTCGACCCTTTATCATTTCTGCGTCAGAATGAGCAGCCCGTGAGCGCTTCCTGCTCTGTCCAGTGCTGGGTAGTAGCGTGCTGATGAGCGAACATCGTGATGAGCGTGTTTGTGGGCTGCAGGCAACTGCGCTCTGAACGGGTGGACACGAGCAGTTCTTTTTTTTTTTGTTTCATTTGCTAAGCGTTCGGTGAATGAAACCGAATCTCTGCGACAGGAGAAGCAGCAGCAGTACTGTAGAGCGAGTCTCTTCATCGACTAACCCGCCTTTGTATTTTGTATTTTGCAGTAAAAAAAAAAAAAAAAAAACTGGTCAGTGCCCTGGCGTGCCTTGGTGTGAAGTGCACACACATAAAATCAAAAAATGTAACTGGAAGAGTTCCCGCTGTGTACTCGCAGGTTGCCCGATATGCACGCTGCGTTCCTTAAGTGATGCTTTCCGCCAAGTAGGAAAAGGTCAATTAAACGCAAACGATCTGACGTAGTGCTGAAGAGAACAAAGAGCCTTCTGAGTAAAACACAAACATCCATCTGCTCCAGGAATCTGACCTGAGAAAAATACAATCACACTTCAGTATTCTTGTTTGCCTACTTCCAGGAAGGCAACACTATTGCATGAGACCATGTTATTAGAGAACCAGGAAAGGTCATGCGCGCATAATACAATTTCATCTTGTTTATGACCATCATGCCTGTATATTAATTAAGGGAATACATTCTTGTTTCTATTCCTGCAGATATGTTTCAGAACTTTACTAGTTTATAAGGGCAGATAGATAAACTTGCGGAATGGTCCCGGTGGGTAATTTTGCGGTAAATGTGCCCTGAATTACATTGCGGTCATATCAGGTCACCTTGTTTCAAGGAAAAAATGTCTTTTTTTAGATCCACCCGCCCCTAATGTGTTCTGGTGTCACAGGTATACCAGCCACACCTGCGTGAAGCCCCGCCCCCAGACTGCAGCTGAACCTCACGCTCCCCTCAGAGACGCTGACTGACAGGCCAGTGGGCACAGGGAACACAGAAGGGTGGTAAGTATCGAACTGCGGAGTATCGCGATGGAACTTTCCAGCATTTCTCAATGCTAACCTACTTGAATGATGCACTCTGGTACCATCTAGTGGCACACTTGAAGTAGTGCATCTACACTTGATCAAACCGACAGTATTTTTCTGTAGACAAAACAAAAAGATCCATTTTATGTGATTGTACAATTACTGTGTACATGCACCTACTGTTTTCTTCCACTAAGGCTTTGCCTACCTCTATAATTACTTCAGCAGAACACATCATATCACATGACGTGCATTGTCAGGAAAATGTGGTGGGAAAATCAAATGTGCAAAAAAACTGTATTTCACTACATTCTGTTTGTTTGACTTGACTGTATTTACATTTAGTCACGTATTTTACATTTAGTCACGTATTTTATCAGAGTGTTTATCTGAAAAAAGTGCAAATGGGAGTCAAATATAAGTGTCTCTCTCTCACACGTACACACACACATACAACAGAAATGTTTGGGGCTGTTTGAGAGGCCACGGAAAGTCTCGTGAAATATGTGACTGCACACACAGGAAGTCCCACAATCCTTCTTTTTTTCGAGAAAACCCTGGCAGCCCTCTGTGTTTATTTATTTATGTGCTCACATTTCTCTGTAGCTTAGCTTTTGCTTGATTGGCTTCCTCATTACCGCATCCGTCTTTCCGCTTTCTGGAGCCCTCGCCATTTCTTTGAAACCTTTCCATCTTAGTTTTCTGTCCTGGTGTGTTTATTCGTCTGAAACATCGTTTCAAATCACCGTAATTTTGTCCCCCCCCCCCCCCCCCGAATATTGGAGCGAGAAGCTCACGCCGGTGTTTATTTGATTAAGAACCGGCGCCATTTATTTGCGCGGGCATGTTTAGACAGGGGAAGCGTCGGGCGATCCGAGTGGCATGCGTGTTTATTTGAATTAGCCGTGCGCTCCCCGCGCCGTGAAAGAGGCCCCTGCGGGTCACGTGTTCCTCCGGAGTGCCCGAGCGTCGCGAACAGCGGGAATCCCTGTGCAAGTCCGACGAAGTGAAGCAGCGTCTCTGTGCCCCAGACACACACGCGCTCACGGTTCAGCTTAGAGCCAGACCTGAGTCCTGAGTTATTGAGCGTCCTGTGATTATTTTAGGCTAACTGGCCCCTCTCTGGAGTTTTGAGGGCTTAGATTAAGGACGTTGACAGGAAAAGAAAGGCTTCAATGTTCGAAGCTAACAGTTTCGAGAATGGGGGAAAAAACTATTCCGAGCCGGATCACACTCAAAATTGCATTCCCATTTAAAGCATTTAAGATTTCACTTATAGGTTCAAAGTTATAAGCCAGAATTTAGTTTCAATATCAACAAAATCACAATATTGATCAATCAAATACAGCACATTTTTGATGATATAAGTATTTATTGACGTTTCTGTAATGGAAAGTACAAAATCAGAGTTACTGAAATTCAAAAGACATCATGCATATTTCTTCATTTTTACATTACATTTATTTAGCAGATGCTTTTATTCAAAGCGACGTACAAAAGCGCTTTTGTTCTTGTACATGTGCTGGGGAACACTTGAGAATATATCGTCAGTATGTTGTAAAATGCTGCCGTTGCCGACCAGTAAGCTGTTCTTTAAAACAACCGTTTTTTGTCCCTGCTTTTTTGTGTGATTGACAGCCCCCCCCCCCCCCCCCCCCAACCCCCCTCAAACACAGCAGGAACAATGTAGGGTCCACCCATTATGACATCATTTTTGGATCAGCCAATCCTTAAAAAGACCATCCATCAATGTCGTACCATTGACCAATAATGTGGGGTCAGGGGAAAGCGTTTGAGCCAATGGCAATCAGCTGCCATTTGCCAATGACATATAAACCAGGCCAGAGGAACCCCTGTCTACCAGTAGTCCTTGTCAGAAAACACAGAGCAGTTTGACAGCCACCATGAGAGGTGATGCGTTATTTTGAGATGACATCAGCTGGAGACCCAAGCATGAACACAGTTTTTAAAAGCACATTTTTGAGCAGCAATTTTCATTTCTTTGCTTAAAAAACAAAACAAAAACATAACAGAAAGAATGAAGGTCCAGAAGCCCTGTACCCTTAGTCTGCAAAGCTGAATGGACTCAGGCTGTGGGCCTCCTGAGACATGGTGCTGGTGGGCCGGTGTGGAGAAGCTTATCTCTGGATAAAATATAAAAAATGTAAATATCTAAAGGCCCTGTGTGACGAAGCAGGTGCTGTGCTGTACAGAGGGCATTGTCCTCTGGACGAGACCTCAAACACAGGTCCTGAGTCTCTGCTCTGTAAGGATGCTTTGAGTCTCTGAGTCTCTGCTCTGTAAGGATGCTTTGAGTCTCTGAGTCTGAGTCTCTGAGTTTCTGCGTCTCTGAGTCTCTGAGTCTCTGAGTCTCTGCTCTGTAAGGATGCTTTGGCACTTTTCTAAAGAGCAGGGCTGCTCACCCCAGTGTTCTGCTCGAGTCTCTACATCTGGCCACTAAATCAGTGCCCTAAAATGTGGTTGGCTACAACGCCCCTAGCATTCCTTCCCACTTCGATTCCCCAGCATATCACTGCAAATGACAGCTGAGCTGCTAGTTTACCTACCAGCTAGAGTAGAGATATGTAATAATATTGTGTATGTTGTGTTTTTAAAGATACCGTTTTATACTTTAAAACAAATATTCTTTTCATTTTTTAAAAAAGTGAAATGGAATTGAGCAAATAGCTGTGAAAAGGAAAATCAGAGGAAATATATATGTTTTAAAACAGATGTTGACAGATGAAGATGAAGAAAATCTGTTGACTAATCTATTATTAGTGAAACGGCTTGTTTCATCTAAGCCAATATACAGCAAAATTTTGGCTTTGGCAGTTTAAATATAATTGACTACTCACTAAATACTCTTTAGCTTCAAAGTTTAGGCTCATACAGAAACGTGTAATTATAACATTTTTTGAAAAAAGTACTGTGTTGAAATTCTTTAGCAGTTTGAAATAAAAATTCCGGCACATTCTGCATTACGTTTCTATTGCAGTTAGGCCAAAATCTCAATCAATAAGGATCAAAGCTAGATTTTGTCACATGGACAGACAACCCAGTACCCCTGTATGGCCACCAGATGGCAGTAAAAGCTCACGATTGAAGCTAAAGCAGAACGGGTTAAGCAGTCACATTACACCCATAGACTGTATAAATATGGATTACACCCTGGCTTTGAATTGTTACGAGCCTCCCTCTGTTTAGCAACATTGATCTATTTAAGTGCAAAACTCATCATCATGACCAGATATGACCTGAATAATAGCGTTGTGTAATGGTGATACATAATGTAAATGATGCCATTCAAGAAGACATTTGCAAAATAATTGATAATGCAGTTGCAGGATTTTGAACTCTAAAAAAACCTATTCAGAGGTTTCATGACATTTCAAACAAGCAAATGATTCACAGTGACGCCAGAAAGTCACCGCCTCATAGTCACTAACTGTCTCTGATAAACAAATGGACTTAAAGACCTCTGTAAGAAAGGCACACGAAAGGCGATAATGGCAGTGCAGTGTTATAGTTATGGATACATTGTGTGTGTGTGTGTGTGTGTGTGTGTGGGGGGGGGGGGGGGATCTTCTAAATGCCATATGACTTACTCAGTCCCACCCCCAACCCCCCCCCCCCCATCCTCCTGTATTATATAAATTCATGATGAAATGACAAAGTTCAAATTGACAGAAGGCCCCCTGAAGAAGACAGTCTGCATTGTTTGTTTTACATAGCAATGCGCACCACAGCCCCCAGGGGGCACACGGGTGCAGAATCAGGCCTGTTCACGGGGATGGAGGAGGAAAAAAAAAAGGGTTGATGACCAACCCTAAGAAGTGAACGGGTGTGATTATTAAAAAAGAACAATAATAAATATGAGAGCTTTATTCAGGCATCCAAGCACAGGAGGAGGTTTAGCATTGTTGCCGGTGTTTGAACACTTCAGACTAAAGGCAGATTATTGGGGGCGGGGGGGGGGGGGGGCGTGGCTCGGTGGGCAACAAGAACCGTGTCTGTTTCTGGTTTCCATGCCAACTCCTGGCCTTAATTACTTAATTAGCCCTAACATTTGCTCCACCTGATGTTTTCGCTACATTTCATGATAAATGCATTAACGACTGTTATTGTGTACCTACCTACACAAAATGTCCTCCTGTGATCTAATATACAGATAGACCAGTGTGGGTCTATACAGCCAATTAGCTCATTTAGCCGGGGTGATTGGTGGAAACAAAATCTTGCATAAAACACCAGCCCTCCAGGACTGGAATTGCCCTCCCCTGATATAGAACAAATTTGTGTTATTTCATCTTCTGTACATTCTGTAAGTTCTTTAACACTGCTTTGCAAACTTCACAGTTTGACAAGGCTTTTTGGGAACTGCAAAGGATGCCTAAAATGTAGTTTGCTTATTATCTTATGTAGTTTAATTATGTATACTAAATATCCTGAGGTTCCTGTTTAAATGTTTACACATCACAGTTTGTAGTAGAAATAAGACCTTTTCAAAACAGACACAACTGTAAAGACATTATTTATTCTTTTTTCATTACAAAAGGAAGTGCAACTACTGCAAAGTATGAGTAAGGGTATTGAGACAGAGCTTTTGAGTTATTTCCATTTGGAGCAAAAGACTAAAACACAAATGAAGACACAAAGATTAGTCTATTTCAAAAAGCATTGTTGTTCAGGAAACCATTTTCTCATGCTTGGCCAACAAGAGAAGGATAAAAAGCAATATTCGCACACCTTTTAATCAGTACAATAAAATGGGATAAACATACAGTAAAATTTGCATCAGTTGTTTTTGTATTGCTTTGATATTGTAACAGCAAAAATATGGTTATGCAAAAATGGAACAATATTATTACAATAATATTTCTGTTAAACAAATTCTCCTGTTGACATTTGACAATTTTATCAATTCTACTTGGGGTTGGTATTTGTTATTTGTTCTTGTCGCTCATTTGATACATTTTTAATATATATTTCCCTATAATCCACATACAATACATATTTAACGTATATTCCAAATTTTGCTCTGACAAATAAATAAACAATAATACATAATTTTAGAATCTTTCTTTTCAAATAAGCACATATAAAATGACGTTGCTTCTCACAGGTGTGTTAAAGAGAGGAAATGTAGTGTTAGCCTTCTTCTGTGATCTTTGGTAACAGAGCCATTTGCGCAACTTATTTGTTAATTCCTGAATAATCATTACAGGCAACATTGTGAGTTTTACACTGGGGAAAAATGTAATGAAATTTAGTGTGTTCATTGAAAACAGCGTAAAATATTACTGTTTACAGCCGTGCAATTTCGTGTCGCTCACAAATTAAAATTAATAATTTTTGTGCCTGTGGCAGCAGCAGTTAACAATCACAGCCGCCTGAAACAGCAGCAGCTTGCAGCGTAAAGCCACACGTCTGGTGGAAAAAGCCTCAGTCAGTGCAACTTACCCAGTCCGGTCAGCTTAGCTTTCCACATATAAATGTCACGCACATGGGCTGAGTTTTATCTATATCCGCTCCCTTGTGCGATGACACAATTTTCATTTATTAAGGCTACTTGATGGTCTAAGGGCAGGGACTCAGCCCATAACAAACAAAGAATACAATAAGTGTTTTTCACCAACAAAAATCTAAAATTCAGTACATTCTTAGAAATTTCTTTTAGCAATGAGGGGAAATGTTTAAATGTTTCAAACATTTGCAAGTTCATAAAAACAACGTGTTCTAGTACGACTTATACGACTGCAATAGAAGAGGTAAAAAGAATGCATAAATATTGCCTGCCATATTTGTTACCCTGTTATAGGAAATAAAATACACCGGTACTCCACAAAATCTTCCTCTGTGAAACGTTCTGGAGACTACACTGATTAGATTTCAATACATACAAATATAAACTATTGTACCTTCATAGCAGAAAGCTTACACACTTCTAACAGCTTTCTTACTAGCTTTTAAAGTTGAACTGTAACAAGACCTGTCCCTTACATGTACACACTGTTCCACATATTTAAATATTCACACTGCAATCCACTAGATCAGGGTTCGGCTGTTTCTCCTGTTCCAGACCTCATTATTTCATTATCGACCATTTGATCTGTTCCTTTGCAGACTGCAGAACCTGGAGGAAACACGAACAAAATAATCAGCATCTCTGTAAAATATCTGACTTTGCCAAGTCAAAATTAAAGTCAGTTATTATATATCATCATCATTATATATATTAGCCATCTTCTGGTCTTATTATTTGGTCAGATTATGATGTATAATATTGCTAGAGACTACAGCTGCTGCTGCTGCTACTACTACTACTGTTACTACTACTACTACTACTACTACTAATAATAATAATAATAATAAAAATAATAACAACAACAGCCATAATAAATAAATAACTGTAATTATTGTCCAATAATTTATTTCCTTTCAACTGAATGGACAAACTCTACAGCAAACAGCCAACAGGTGTCACTGTATATCAAAGCACTTTTCACCACATCACTATCGTAAGGCTGAAGGTAAGGACCAGGTGACAGAGATAATTAACGTTAATACCACTGACATTGCTGGTCTGGTCATGGTCTATGGAGGCTACTAACAAGATGAATGCTGGCTAAATTATGATTATTATAAGAAACAAGTGAAGAATGGGGATGGGGTGGTTACCGGAGCTGTCTTACACTAATTGACCACTAGATGGCACCTGGAACAAGACAACTGGAGAGAAAAGTCGTCCGTCCTAGAAGCAGTGTTTCTAATACAGAACGAGCGCGATGTTAAAGATCCTATTGGCTCACATGCGACTCACTATACATACAAATTATAGCGATGATTTGTGATTATTAATTTCACCATTTCTTTTGACTGGATAATTACAATGATTAAATTAGTGATAATATGTGATGCACAATTTCACAATTTTTGATTGGGTGTAATTGTCTCCTGTTCTAAATACAATACCAACGATGATAAGGAAAGCAACAGATTATTCTCATACGGTTATAAAATGTTTCTGAACACCTTCTTATGCCCCATGGTATCAACATCACACCCCGGCCTCTAGGTTTAAGTTTAAGTCATTAAAGTCAATTTTGAAATTGGTAAATGAATTGGAAAAAGACCCTGAGATTTTTTAAACTCAAAGCTCAGGCCAGATCTTCAGGTGGCACTAGACATTACGCGGTCTCCCCACAGGAAGTGCATCCTGAGCAGATGTGTGATGTGAGGAGGGGAGCTCCTTACCTGAGCCACAGTCTGCTCAGAGAGCGGGCCCTCGTCCATCTGCAAGACAAGAGGAGAGATCAGAGGCCTTAGTCTGAGGCAGACAGACAGACAGACAGAGAGGTCCATGTGGGGTGGTGGACACGTGTGCACCCAGGATGTCATGCAGAACCCACAACACCGTGCACACGCCCATGACACGAAGGAAAGCGTGTTCACTGGCCCTGGATTTGATGAATTTCAGTTAGCGGGCAAAGTGTTTTCCTGTAGCTTGGTGACCACAAAGGGAAGCTGCCTAATGCTATGAAAACAGAGGACATTTGCACTTGAAAAGCTCCTGTTAGTGCTGCAAATGCAAACTTGATTTATTTCCTTCCCGTCAGCCAATCACATTTTAGAATGATGAAATCGTGACAGATGTGCACGTTGATACAGTCACAGCCAACCGCAGAGCCCTCATTTCAGTGTGAAATGTGGCTTTGGCTGTTGATCAGCGGTTGGATCTTACATGGTGAGGAAGTTTGCTTCCTGTGTTGCATGCTCACAAACGGTATACCGTCAGAGACCGGAGACGAAGCACTGCTGCACGCACCAGCTCAACAAGCCTGGGGCTGCTGTCTGCATATGAACTGTTAGGAGAAACACGGTGTGCACGACTGCACGACTGCACGACTGTATGACTGCACGACTGCACGACTGCACGACTGCACGACTGTACGACTGCATGACTGCATGGCTGCACGACTGCACGACTGCACGACTGCACGACTGTATGACTGCATGGCTGCACGACTGCACGACTGCACGACTGTATGACTGTATGACTGCATGACTGCATGGCTGCATGGCTGCATGACTGCACGACTGTATGACTGTATGACTGTATGACTGCATGGCTGCACGACTGCATGACTGGTGCATGCAACCCCAGCACACCTGTAGTGAACCAGCATGCGAGTTCATGCATGCACCATGCAACGGCCCATGCATCACTCACACACATGCACATACGCACACGCAGGCATACATATATACACACACACACACACACACACACACACACACACAATTTAACCAAGTCTCATTCCAAAACCCGCAGGCTAACACTCAGAACACTGCACACTTTGCACTGCATTCCAAACCGGTCTGATGACTCCTGCTGGTCTGAGATCAGTGGTTATCAGGGGTGCTGAGCACCCATAAGGGCCCAGTACTGATCTGGGATCAGAGGGAATTCCGGTCATGGGGTCCAAATGGGGGAAACTGAAGGCAGCCCAGGAGCATTAAGCCGAGCTTCACCAACTGTAAGCGTTACAGAAGCAGCAGCAGCACAGGCTAACGTGCTAACGTGCACAGCGACACACACACACACACACACACACACACACACACACACACACACACACGTTCCCTCCATGCATTTACCTGGCCCCGGCCTCTCTCTCTCCCTCACCCTCTCCCTCTCTCCCTCCGTTCTCCGGCTAAGAACCCTGGCTCCTGTCCCCCTGTCCCTCAACATTACCAGTGATGTAATCAAAGAGGACGAAGCCGTAAGCCTGCTCTGAAGCATTCTGGGAGGCGGGGGTGGGGATATGGGAATCGAAGAGGAGGGAGAAAAAACAGGCAAGAAAGAAGGGAGGACGGGGAGGGAGGGAGGAAGAAGGACATCATTCAGAAAACCCTCCTGAGCTTCAGCACCCTTTGCCTTCAGCATGCTGATGAAGTCTACCAGCCTGCAGCACTGATACTCTCACGGATACTCTCACTGCAGCACTGATACTCACACTGCAGCACTGATACTCTCACTGATACTCTCACTGCAGCACGGATACTCTCACTGATACTCACACTGCAGCACTGATACTCTCACGGATACTCTCACTGCAGCACTGATACTCACACTGCAGCACGGATACTCTCACTGATACTCACACTGCAGCACTGATACTCACACTGCAGCACTGATACTCTCACTGATACTCTCACTGCAGCACTGATACTCACACTGCAGCACTGATACTCTCACTGCACCACTGATACTCACACTGCAGAACTGAGTTCCCTCTCATCCTCAGCAGGTTAAATAAAGGAAACGCTCACAGTTTACAGCAGTAAGCAGCACTGGCACAAACCCGGCTGTAACCCCTAATCACACTAATGAAACATACTCTACAGGAACTGCATGTTGGAGCCTCAGAGAAAGAGCCCAGGGTAGTTTTCATTGCGCCACATTAGGATGTGGAATAAAGCCTGGAAGCGTGCATTCTGCACCACTTCCCCCCCGTTCCCCCGCACTGGTGTCTGATTGGTCGATCGCTAAACCATTACTCAGCGTGAACATGCGGCCACTCGCTGCACACAGATCGTTTTTCCTGTTTTTCTGAAAGAGGTCTGGTGTGAGAGACTGTGATGACTGCATCCTCAGACTGATGTGGGATGAGACTGCACTCAGCCAGACACAGAAAGGAAGCGAAGAGCAAGTGAGCTTCTTATTCAGCTAAGGCCTCAACTAGACGCTTCATTAATGCATGGAGACAAAATATTACTCAACCTGCTGTCAAATAGTCCAAATATGAAATTACTGAGAATTAATTTGGAACTTATTTTTAATGGATATTACGCTGTAAAGATTGAATTGTGTGCTTCCTTTAGGAAGGCTCATCCCACAGGTGCTCAAACGCACATTCCAGCTCACTCACCCGATAGTTCACCTTCTGGATGACTTGTTGGGGGTCACTCTCCAAGATCACTCTGAAAGAACAGCACTTTGTATTAGAAAGGGTCTGAGGCAGAGACAGGATAATGAGCAGAACCACATTCCCTCACGCTCCAGTGTTCTTCAATCACTGCATTTATTTCCTGACCTAACAGTTAAAAAATATTTTTGAATTCTAACTCAGGAATACCGCTACATGGAAAAAAAACAAAAAACAATGCTGGGTGTTTTAGTTTAAATACAGTGAGCTGAATTAAAAGGCGACTCAAACTGAAATAAGCATGAGTTACTCGTGGAGCTGTAAACCATTTAAAACTAGCTGTACAACACAGGGTGCGATCGGGCGTTAAAACACACGACACCACGGCCATAAAAGATAAAGACCTGCACTCCCTCCCTCAGTCCCTCAGCGCCAGCCAACCTCAGAGAGCCACTCCTATTCCCCCCCCCCCCCCCCCCCCCCACACACACACACCCACACCCACACACACACAAACACACACGCACCCACACCCACACACCCGCACCCGCACCCGCACCCACACCCACACACACGCACACAAACCCGCACCCACACACACACACACACACACACACACACACACACACACACACCCAACCCCCCCATTCAGACTGCTACAGGACAAGTGTGGAATTTGAGCAAGTGTGTGATTAAAAAAAACTAGAAATATTCCTAGGAGATGGTTTTGATACACAGAAGAAGAGCACATGAATCACAGAACACAAGCACACAGGAGAAAGAAAGGCCAGCACTTTTAGGAGTGATTGGCCAACCAGGGTTGTGTACGGACCGTACACTATCCAATCATTCTTCCCGCTCCCTCTTCCTGCCTGTGCGTCAACCTTACCCTCCGTCAATGATCTCGTCCACGACCAAGAAGACCCCGTCCATGTTGTCCAGCAGACACCTCTTCTCCACGTTCTTCCTGGGAGCATTGGGGGGGGGGGGGGGGATCGGATCAGTGTTTCATACGGGGGAGGGGTCTGTACCTCTCCCCATTACAGGTAATATAGAGGCCATTACCACAGACAAAACAAGGAGGAAACCGCTCCAAGACCCACAAATCACAAACACACATCTCCAGGGCTGAAGAAGAGGAAAATTACACAAACAGCTTCGATTCTCAATGAATGCACAGAGTGTGTGTGTGACTGCTGGCTACCGTATAAGCCATGTAGTGTAATTTGCATAAAAATGCAAGCATACTTTTTTGAGAAAAAAAAATAGAACATAATCGTACTAACAGAGATACAGAGCTGCAAAAAATACAATACTACTTCTCTCCATCCACCCTTTCTCTGCATCACTGCTGCATTGGTTTCTATGGAAACAGCGAAAGCGCCACGAGCCCAGCTTGTCCCTTGCAGGGAGCCCCGAGCCAGCGGACCTCCCTCCCCCCAACTCCTAACGAGCCCTAATGACCCCTAACGAGCCGCTGAGCATGTACCCATCTCCCACACTCTGGGTTTTAATCCCACACCCAGGGCCTTAATCTCACACTCTGGGCTTTAATCCCACACCCAGGGCCTTAATCTCACACCCAGGGCCTTAATCTCACACACTGGGCTTTAATCCCACTCCCAGGGCCTTAGTCTCACACGCTGGGCTTTAATCCTACACCCAGGGCTTTAATCTCACATGCTGGGCTTTAATCCTACACTGGGCTTTAATCCCACTCCCAGGGCCTTAGTCTCACACGCTGGGCTTTAATCCCACTCCCAGGGCCTTAGTCTCACACGCTGGGCTTTAATCCCACACCCAGGGCCTTAATCTCACATGCTGGGCTTTAATCCTACACTGGGCTTCAATCCCACTCCCAGGGCCTTAATCTCACACTCTGGGCTTTAATCCCACACCTCGGGGTTTAATACCACACTCTGGGCTTTTAATCTCACACGCTGGGCTTCAATCCCACACCTCGGGGTTTAATCCCACACTCTGGGCTTTTAATCTCACACGCTGGGCTTTAATCCCACAACCCGGCCTTTAATCCCACACTCTGGGCTTTAATTACATTACATTCATTTGTCAGACGCTTTTATCCAAAGCGACGTACAAAAAGTGCATTTCATGGTCATAGACAACTGCTAAACACAGGTTCAGTAAGGATTTTAATCCCACACCTCAGGGTTTAATCCCACACCCTGGGCTTTTAATTCCACACCTCAGGGTTTAATCCCACACCCTGGGCTTTTAATCCCACACCCTGGGCTTTTAATCCCACACTCTGGGCTTTAATCCCACACCTCAGGGTTTAATCCCACACCTCAGGGTTTAATCCCACACCCTGGGCTTTTAATCCCACACTCTGGGCTTTAATCCCACACCTCGGGGTGGCTTTCTGTGCGTACTCAGAGCTGCATTCAATGCTCTGCCACACACGGCCTTTAATGATGTGGTAAATCATGAAGTCAGGTAGAATACACCCTCATTTACGTCACACTACGCATCCATTACAAATATTTATATCATAAATAGCAAATACAGCTGTGGTCATATATAGTGTTTGGTGACAAATACTGCATGCTTATTGTTTGTAGAGTGTATTGTGGTTTTACAAAAATATAATTTAAACCACAGATTTGCCTGTAATTCATAGTCATTTTATCCTTAGAAATAAAAAGCCAGAAATCACCAGTCGACAAATCATCCTGTTAAAGTATTACAGAGGCTTCAGTAGAACTGCCTCTATTGTCTGTAAATGCAGATACATGCCAACAGCACACTCCATGAATTAACATGCTACTGTGTGTGATTAGCCCTCATTAAATTACTAATTGGGATGACTCAGGTACTGCAGTGCGGTGAATGTTAATGATTATGTTTGACAGGAGGTTTCATGAAGAGGCTAAAGATTCTAGCCTCTGAAGAGGCAGGGCACTTGTACTGCCCAAACTGTTCCTACCACAGCACCCCTACTTTAACGTCCTTGCATTGGCCTCCAGTCTATTTTAGAATCCATTTCTCGGTTTTACTTTCTGTTTTTGAAGCTCTTAGTGGGCTGGCTCTCTCTCATATCACCGACCTGCTCCACCCTTACAGCACTTTAAGGTCACTGTGCTCGTCCGACCGGTAGCCTCTGGCTGTTCTGCGGTTACGGCTCAGACTGGAGCGACCGAGCCTTCTCTCAGCACCAGGTCCGGCCGTCCATCTCTGCTATCACATCTGGACTCACTGATCTCTGCTATCACATCTGGACTCACTGATCTCTGCTATCACACCTGGACTCACTGCTCCTTGCCTCGGCATTCCCATGTTCTAATGTTTTTTTTTTGTTTTTTTTCTGAGATTTTTCCTTTTTGTCTTGTGGGTGTTCACTAATTCTATGTATGTGTATTTATTTTGTACAGCACTTCATAAATAAAATGTACACACACTGGAGACCCCAAGCTTGAAATACATGCAGCTTGCCAGAAAAACTCACTTCTTATATATTACTGTGTGACTAACTAGCACGCCAATGCAAATAATGATAATTCATCATCAGCAGTGGATTCTCTGTTGAGCAACTGAATCTAATCTATTGGTTTGGCTAACCTTAAATTTAAAAATGAAAGTAGTAACTACAACAAATCTGTTGCAGTTACAACAAAGTTGTAATTAAACTTGTATATGTGTAAAGTTATTGATGCCTGATCTCGCACTCTGATTGGCTGACAATCATCAAACAGAGCCAATCGGCTTAATGACATTGAGGTTCACAGCAGTGCAAGGTTGTGAAGGAGCACTTACCTCAGAATCTGGCTGAGAGACTCGAACAGACAGTTCAGCACCGCCATCAGCATGAGCTACCAGAGCACACAGGAAGAGGAAATCAGCCTTTTAAATGTGAAGACTCCAGACAACCAGTCTGCATGGAATCCCTCGCTGTTTTTAATAAACTCCACGGATGTGCGGACGTACCTCATTCTCCTGTGCGCTTCCCACCACATAGAAGAAGACATCGATGCTGCTCTTGTAAACAATTGTCAAGCCTTCCAAAAACGCAATTTCATCTGAACACAGAGATGGACAGAGGAGAGAAAAGTGAATGGTTGATTGTACTGCATTGTGCTGTAGTGTATTGTCAAAAAAAGTATTGAGTAGCTTTAGTGCATTTTAAAGGCCCAAAAGGAGGCCGCAGTTTGCAGAACAGGCTTCCTCTCTTTCATCTGCTGTAATGCTAGCCCAAGCGCTAAAGAGCGGCTGAGAACCTGAGCAGGGCTTGACTGGTGGGTCCGCATTCTTACTGACACAGAGACAGAACGGAGCACTACCCAGCATGCCTTTGGGCCTTCCAGCAATCCGTGCCATTCATGTCCCCTTCTCTGTCTGTAAAATTTCCGGAATATTCTCTCCATAACCAAAGCCAGGAATACTCATGAATTCATCGTTACTTCGCTGTGAGGAGGGAGGAGGTCCTCTGGGCAGTGATGAAAAGTTGCCCAGATACGGGAGTTACTGAAGTGGACTGCCACAAGGCACTCGAGGGGTGACCCAAAAAACACATCTGACACCTCTAATGCAAACACTCCGGCTCCAGATCTCCGGAGGTAAGATGTGCAGAGAAGCTGTTCTCTCGCACATGGAGGAAGGCTTCTGAAAAAAACTGCAGTTTTTTATTTTATATATATGCCTTTCTCCCCCTTTCTCTCTCGATGTCACCATGACGATGTCTCAGGTCAGTCTCGCACAGACATGAGCTGAAGGATCCCCTATACCAGAGACCCCCACCAGGCTGAAAGGCATCCAGGGGACCCCCATCAAAAGCATTATGTAAATAAAGAAAGAAAGAAAGAAAGAAAGAAAGAAAGAAAGAAAGAAAGAAAGAAATAAATAAATAAATAAATAAATAAATAAATAAATAAATAAATAAATAAAAGAGGTTTAAGTTTTGTATAAATGTTCCCAAATCTATGTACTGTATGCTGAAAACCCAGGCTCTACACCATAGAGGTCTGACTGGCCTCATGGCAGGAACAGGGAGCCAGTGTGTACACAGGCCCATGCCAAAGGACAAAAATACTTACTGTCAGCTTTGTACGTTTTGTTGAACACCTTCTTTTCAAAATTCTTCTGTTCCTTCATGGAGGAATATAGCTCTGTGTCATAATACTGAAAGAACAGAAGAAATATTTAATAAACTGTATGCAAGAAATATATATATATATATGCACACATGCACATATATATGTGTGTGTGTGTGTGTGTGTGTGTGCGTGTGTGCACAGATGGCAAACAGGTTATGCGCTGCACTGTTATCAAGAGAATCTTGAAGCACTGGAAATAATTCAACACCAAATACAGCAGATTTACTTTGTGTTCATTGTTTTGGGGGTACAGCAGTGAAATTCACAAAGCAAACACGTGAAATGGTGTCCACTACCTTTGACACAAGCCTGTTTCCATCATTGTCCAGAATGAAAACGGCTTTCACTGTGTACAGCGATGGTTCCTGGGAGACAAGTCAAAGAAAATGGGATTAAAGATAAAAAATGATTAATGAAAATAAAAGCACAAACATTCTCAGAAAAAAAAGACAGATTACAAAGTAGGGACAGTGAAGATGATTACCCAAAGTGAATGAATAACCACGTTATTGACATTTATCAGATGCCCTTATACAGAGCAGCTTTCACAAATTCACATGTATTTATTATTTTACACAGTATCCACTTATACATCTTAAGGGCTGGTGTCTCTGCAGGTTTTTGTTTTAGCCCACCTTATTCACTAATTAGCTAATAATAGGCTTCAATAAAGACTTTGATAAGTAGGATCCGGTGTCTCAGAGCTGGGGTAAAACAACCTGCACCCACACCGGCCCTTTTCGGATAAGATTGGACACCCCTGTAATAAGTGCCCCACTTGGCAGTCAAACCTGTAAGCTTTGATTAGGACGGAGTGTGGCACAGTGGGTAAGGAACTGGGCTTGTAACCGAAAGGTCGCAGGTTCGATTCCCGGGTAGGGCACTGCCGTTGTACCCTTGAGCAAGGTACTTAACCGAAATTGCTTCAGTATATATCCAGCTGTATAAAATGGATACAATGTAAAATGCTGTGTAAAAGTTGTGTAAGTCGCTCTGGATAAGAGCGTCTGCTAAATGCCTGTAATGTAATGTAATAATGATTACAAGCCCAGTTCTCTACCCATTATACTGCACTACCAGCCCTCAGCCCAAAAACCAGGGTGACTGTTATTGTTATCAGAATCATTGTTGTTGCGGTTGCAGTTTTATACACAGTGTAAATTCAGTTATTCCAGTGTTAATTTAACTCCAACAGGGACCGCATGTACTACGTAGGATTTCATTTATAACTGGACATTTTACTGTGTAACGATGGCTAAAAAATAGATACGGTTGTTCAGACTGTTCCGGGTGAACTCTGCTCCTCTCTCTCTCTCGGCGGCAGTTGTGTCGCCCCGAGCCAAAGTTCTGTTATGCACTGACTGCCACAGTCTGAGAGCCGGAGTGTATCACAGAACTTGGGCCCGGAACACGGAAAGCACGGCCTGCGGCGGCACCAGCTGGTCCGGCCGGGACCGCATGCAGCCACTGCAGAAGGTTGGGAGGGTTACTGTGGAGGCTGAACCATCATCCATCTTTCGAATTCGTTTTTCGATTCGGCCTATGTCCCGGCATCCCAGGAATATTCTTATAATTATAAAGAAAAATCATAATCTTATATCCCATAGAGCACTTTACGACAGAGGTGTTTCCTCAGACGACTGCAGGACACAGGCGTGTCTGAGCACAGTAAGGTAAGACAGCGCTTTTGGACTTGAATAGACAGTGTCAATCATTACTAGTCTCTCCCGACGAAACACGAGCATTTGTTAAAAATGTCACCGTGATTATTACTGTAATATGTTTTTTTAGTTAGTAATGGAAGTTTAAAGGAGTTTTGATTTTTGGCTCCTGAATCTCACCAGGAGTTTTGACATTTAATGTCGCGACACAGCGATATGTGCAATATGCGATTTTGTAACACCTACACATTTTGACTGCAAACCAAGCCGCCACCAACTCATTTTAAGGCAGAGAAATAATTTAATTCTACCTTGTTTTACATAAACTGTGCCTTATAGGTAGCCTATAGTTTATCGATAAGGAATGTCATAAAAGAAATGACTGAGAACCAATATTAAACCTTTGGAAAATCATGTTAAAGCGACAGTGAGTCTTGTTGAATTAGCTAAGTATTCTGTGGCTAGCTACTATGGTGCATAAAACACATCTAAGGTTAGTTCAGACAAGACAGCGAAACGACGTGGCAGAGCAATTCACCACTGGGTCGTAATTACCTATCCACGTGACACATTTAAAGTTGACACAGTTGTTGTCACAGTGATAACTCAGTAATCGATGATTTTCGTAATAGGAGGCATGATTGTTTCTACTTTTATTGAAGGTCCAACTATTCAAGGCTTATACCCCAAACCAGTTCAACGTATAAGCTGACAGACTTTGTTTGGCACCCAGCTGGATTGCAATAATGAGTGCTGAATATCGGGTTTACCGAGGCATTTTTAATTAAAAAATGAAGGCAATAGTATATCTGCGAGTAAAGATTGTGGAAACAGCTGCGCCCTATTACTACAGTAACTATACGGTCATTTGCACTGATGTAGCTAGCAAGCTAACTACTTAGCTAGCTGGTAACAGCTTCCTACAATATATTACATCTCCCAGAAATATAAACCCTGAAAATTATTCAATGAACGCGGCATTGCTATTTCACAGCAAAGGCGAGGCCCGTCGTTAAGTTTGCAACGAATCTGATTGAAAACAAAAAAACGAAAGAATAAAGCGTTAAATATCTTCAAAGGTTTGCCTACCAAAGCCACAGAGTCCATGGTGGTGTTCAGTGTTGACGTGGACAGTCTGAGCTGTCATTTTAATAGACTTCGCAGATCCCTTTGCCTCACAGGTAGGCGGGTCCTCTGAACAGTGTGTCAGCTTTCACGAAACTACGAGTAGCGAATCTGCCATGTTGGCTCTGAATGGACAGCTTTAGCTTGCCTTCCTGTGTAAGAGCCAAAATGGTTTCAGATGCTTGTCAACCACTCTGGTTGTATGCGAAAGCATCAGATAGTTTTCTGTCCTAGTAATGATGCCTCATAATACTGTGTCACAGTCTGTGACTTAAGTGGGGATGAGTAACACTGATATCTAAGCGCTTATGCTGGGCGTATTTGTTTGCAAGAATTGTCTTTGATTCTGTGACAATGGCCACTTCCCTCAGATAGTCTGGGATATCTTCATCTTAAAATAGCTAAAAATACATCGATACTAGTATCGATCGGAAGCACTTCATGGTACTGGAAGACAGTTTTATGCCGTATCCCAGGCGAGGGAAACTGGGAGCAATGGTTTACTAGGAACGCTCAGGCTGCTGGTGGTTGTGAATGCACATATTGGATATCCAGACCAGGCGTGTTGAATTTGTGTAAAGTGAAAGCATTATCCTAACAAAATACGCACTTTCGTACATCCATGATGGAACAGATGAACAGGTGCACGACAAACGTATGTTTTGCGTGACTGAGCCTTAACACCCTTTGTGTTTCAATAAAAATTAATCTGCAGTCAGACCAGCATTGGTTCAGGCAAGTATTCCTACAATGTATCCTTCAAACATATTTAATGTTAAAATTCCAACGGCTGAAAGGGGTAAGGCAACGTAAAAATGCACTGTTATTATCTCGATGAAAATGCGGACATGCAATCTCTGCGCCGTGCCGTCTGAAAGCTTCGCAAAGGCTTGAACAGCAAGCGCATGTCATTCTGTTTTCTGAACAATTCAATTGAAAATTAGTACGCTACTCTATGCAGTTATTCTTATATTAGTTGTTAGAAATGTTTTAGTGATATCTGCGCATACAGGGATTTGTGTCAAACTACTAACAACAAAGTATGGATAGAGTTTTTTTTTTTTACACTGCCCCACAATTTAATTTGGGATCTGTTTAAATTTGTGATTGGTTTGACTCGATCTCACGTGACATATGTGTTGGAAAAATGTGCACATGCGCTGTGCTAAAACGTGTGCGGCTGTTCAAAGGAGTAGAGAGCATCTGACGTTTGGAAATTTTGCAAGTCATTGTCGGCCATTCATAATACGAAGAACAGTGATAGTTATTTACATAGCTTCATTGTCTGAATACAGTGGACGAGGACATGAAGCCAGTTCATAACTGTTAATAAAATAGCTATTTTTCAGTCAATTGGCTCGAAAGTATAATATCTCGCTAGCAAGATAGCTTTGAGAATTGACCGCTACTTCTCCATAGTTCTATGTTTACGCTTTCTAGCGGTACTTTTTACTAACAATCATCCGTAGTTCTTAAGTCTAAAGCTCGGCAAACTAGTTATACGTGTTTCACAAAAACTTGTTCAAAAAGACTGAAGCACAGAGACCACGTGCAAATAAATTGTTTGTAATATCAAGTAAACTGCTAAACCTCAGTTAGCTGCTTTCCGCCCCTGCCCCACATAATATAATAGCTGTAGGAATGAACTTCCCCTCTCGTTTTTAATAGGCTGAAACGTGTGAGAGGCCCCCAATCGCTCAGTATTCTCCAATCTTGATTTGCTGGCGTGTCTGTCCGTCACCGTGGTGCCACTTGTTGCTATCGCCTGGTTGCGGGGTGTCAAACAATATCGGAAGTCTACCGGTCCAGCTCTTCCTGGTTTTGGCAAGTGGTGGATTGTGGACAGACAAAGGTAGAAACGTGTCTCACTAAAAAGTAAAATGTGTTTAAAATAGGAAGTAGGAAATGATGGGAGGGTCAGGACAATATTCGGATGCCAGGTTCCTCCGACGGATGTTGTGATGTGCGAGAGGCTGCAGGGGAACGTCATTCGCTACCGTTAGCCACAGAAATAGGATAACGTCACTTTGGGAGGGGATCCGCTAAAGCTACCGGGTTTATAAATACTCACTATTTGTAGTTCACCTTCATAACAACCTCAACATCAAAACATTTCCTGATAGCTGGGTAGGTAAATGCAACAACTGACCACTGCTATAGGTACAATTTGCAAAGTTAGTCTACTTGTCAGTTAACCTACTTGATAAGTGGGTAGCTAGGGTTAGCTAGCTGAGAGTAGATTACTAGACGTTACACTGCGTTAGTACCTGTATCAGAGCAATACCGGTAGACGTTTCAATCGCGATTTACTTTAGCTGACGTTAGTAATGCTGCTCATAGTTAAGTATTGTTAGTTCCAGCTGTCGACCAGAATAACAGGAGATGTATGAAATAACAACAATAAATAATTCGTTAGCCCTCGTAAGAACGAAATAGAACTGGGAATCTACCGTAGACGGATGTTTTGTTTTCGCCATGTGATGTTTTTGTCCGAAAACGGGTATATCTAGGAAGCTCACAGCGAGCTCTCGATAGCTGTTTATCTGAAATGGACACTATTTAGTTCAGCGTAACGTTACGTTTTGTGCCAGTTCCTCGTGTATGGGCGTTCGAATACTGAAAATGTATTAATTTCTGGCATATTTATGAAGTTGTATACGTACCCATTTGTAGAGACTCAAAGCAAAGCGAACTGGAGTGATTGTCGATTAAAGTACACATATAAAGTGATGTTATTAAATATAGTTTGTGTTCATAGCTCAACGATTTAAGTAAAGAAAACGGCAACAAGGTGTTATGAAAGTCTGGCTAGTTTCTCACTAATTTTACGCTAATAGGTTTGCTAAGTGTGAGCAGTTGCCGCACAGGTAAAGCGGACTGTTTCCTATCCGTTATGCAATGACAGTAGCTTACTCGGTGGTAAAAGAACGGGATATGGTCATATTTCTTCATCCAGACCAACCGAAGACAATATTGAAAACGTCTTTAATGACGAGCTTATTAAAAGTTGGTCGAATGTATGTTTGATGGGAACCCCCATAGACACATGTATAGTTAGAGAGGTTAGTGTATATTAATGTAGAATACTGTGGCTCAAGTATTTCTATTCACGCAAGGATATGCCACAGTTGTATATCTGAGCCGGCATCTGTAGAAACCTGCCATTTCATTTAAATGCTTTTTGAGGTCTAATTTTGATTGATTTATTTGGATACCCACGCGATGTAGTCCTTGCATTGCCTGCCAGAACAAAGTCAAGTTCCTCAAGTATGTCTGTAGCATTGTGTGAGCGATATATTTCAGTACGGTGACTGTTCTGCGTGAGGGGAAACTTTTGACCTTTGACATGTTATGCACGTTTGTCTTTCATTTGGAACAGGACTGGAATAAATGACCTGAGAGGAACACTGCCACTGGGACTGCAGGCAGTTTTTGTTTTTCTGTTAAAGAGGGAAGCCACTGCCTCTCATTGCGTAAGAGGAGAACAAAGAAGCCACCATGCATGCTCCTGTTCTGTGACAAATTTAAAATAAGCTGAGAGAAAAAGAACATTTTTCTAGATTTTTTAAAATACTTGTACTTTATGAGTAAAATTGTTTGTTTTTAGTTTTAGTTTAAACATTTATTTTATTTTTTCAGTTTCCCCCCACCCTTAATTTTGGTTCTTTTGTAAAGAAATGCTTTACCTGAAAAAGTACCTGACAGAGGGCCTGATTCAGTTCACCATCCTGCTGAGTCTGATCGGGGTGCAGGTGGATGTGGACAGCTACCTGAGCTCTGAGCTGGCGCCGCTGCGTGAGATCATCCTGGGGCCGAGCTCCGCGTACACGCAGACGCAGTTCCACCAGCTGCGCGGCACGCTGGACGGCTATGGCGTGCAGCGCAAGAGCGCCGAGCTGGACGGCTTCTTCGCCCGGCGCCGGCTGCTCAGCCGCGTGCGCTCGCTGGACCGTCTGAGCGTGCCCAGCACCCAGCTGGACGCCTGGCTGGTGCACCGCGACGCCGACGCCGCCGTGTCCGCCGGGGGCCAGCCGGGCCCCGCCGTCGCCCTGGAGAATGGGGGGGGCGGGCCGGAGGACGCGGGGAACCCCGAGAGCTCGGCCATGAGGGGCGGGGGAGGCGGAGCCACGCTCGAACCCGACTACGCTGCCGCCAGCGAGGACAGCCTGGCCGCCGTGGCCCCCCAGGACGAGCAGGAGCAGGGCGGCAGCGCCGAGCACGACCGCGACCACGACCTCACCAAAGAGGTACAGAGCACTGCTTACCTTCCGCTCTGTCAGGGACCGGGCAGCGGGCGGGGGGTGGGGGGGGGGGGCAGGCTGTGAGTGTGCAGTGTAACCAGGCTGGGGCCCTGGCCCCGTGTGCTATAATCATAATAATAATTACAATAACAACTATAATACATTTCTGCTGACTATAAGTGCTCAATTCATTTACAAAGCTTGAAGCAGTGTTAGAGTTGTGAGAATATTTTAATTTAGTGTTTAAATTCTATGTAGGATGAAGCTGGTGTGGTTGCTTGGTATATGCCTTTCTCAAGTCAAATGAACGGACTGAGACTTGTAGTCTTAAGTAGACAATTCTGTTGCAGCCAGATGTAGCATCTTTTGTGTGGGGGTAACTGTACATGAGCTGTCAAAAATTGTGTCTGCAAAAAAGACCCCATAAGGGTTCTTTATTACTGGAGCGGTTATTCTCACCTATTTTCTCGGTTTACTGTGTGTCTGCGATGTGAGAATACCTGGAAGGAAAAAAGGTGAAGACACAAACACTGTTTTTATTAAAAGTAGCTGCTAGCTAATATATGGCTCACTCCTGAAAAAGTAAAGCAAGCAGAGGAAGTAGCCTACTTCTAGCACTGTACGAAAGCAAAGAAATTCTAATCCACAACAGTGCATGTAATTTAATCTTGGTAGCATTTAATAAAAGACGGATTTTCACTGTCACTTTTGTTTACTGATGAGCTTGTGTTTTGCTGAATGTCATATAAATGGGAATGTACTCAGCAGTCCTCCTCTGCTCACCATTCTGCCCCTAGTGTGGCGTTTTAAAGAATTCAGGGCTGCATCATGGCTGGTGGACAGTGGTCAGAATGTAAGCTCAGTGTGGGTGAGGCTGACCTAATAAATGGGGGGGGGGTCTACCTGAGCCAGGCTACAGGTGACCACAGACTACCTGAGCCAGGCTACAGGTGGCACAGACCGACTGAGCCAGGCTACAGGTGGCACAGACTGACTGAGCCAGGCTACAGGTGACCACAGATTACCTGAGCCAGGCTACAGGTGACCACAGACTACCTGAGCCAGGTTACAGGTGGCCACAGACTGACTGAGCCAGGCTACAGGTGGCACACACTGACTGAGCCAGGCTACAGGTGACCACAGACTGACTGAGCCAGGCTACAGGTGGCACAGACTGACTGAGCCAGGCTACAGGTGACCACAGATTACCTGAGCCAGGTTACAGGTGACCACAGACTACCTGAGCCAGGTTACAGGTGGCTACAGACTGATTGAGCCAGGCTACAGGTGGCACAGACTACCTGAGCCAGGCTACAGGTGGCACAGACTGACTGAGCCAGGCTACAGGTGGCCACAGACTGACTGAGCCAGGCTACAGGTGGCCACAGACTGACTGAGCCAGGCTACAGGTGGCCACAGACTACCTGAGCCAGGTTACAGGTGGCTACAGACTGATTGAGCCAGGCTACAGGTGGCACAGACTACCTGAGCCAGGCTACAGGTGGCACAGACTGACTGAGCCAGGCTACAGGTGGCCACAGACTGACTGAGCCAGGCTACAGGTGGCCACAGACTGACTGAGCCAGGCTACAGGTGGCCACAGACTACCTGAGCCAGGCTACAGGTGGCACAGACTGACTGAGCCAGGCTACAGGTGGCCACAGACTACCTGAGCCAGGCTACAGGTGGCACAGACTGACTGAGCCAGGCTACAGGTGGCCACAGACCGACTGAGCCAGGCTACAGGTGACCACAGACTACCTGAGCCAGGTTACAGGTGGCCACAGACTGACTGAGCCAGGCTACAGGTGGCACACACTGACTGAGCCAGGCTACAGGTGACCACAGACTGACTGAGCCAGGCTACAGGTGGCACAGACTGACTGAGCCAGGCTACAGGTGACCACAGACTACCTGAGCCAGGCTACAGGTGACCACAGACTACCTGAGCCAGGTTACAGGTGGCCACAGACTGACTGAGCCAGGCTACAGGTGGCACACACTGACTGAGCCAGGCTACAGGTGACCACAGACTACCTGAGCCAGGCTACAGGTGGCCACAGACTGACTGAGCCAGGCTACAGGTGGCACAGACCGACTGAGCCAGGCTACAGGTGGCACACACTGACTGAGCCAGGCTACAGGTGGCCACAGACTGACTGAGCCAGGCTACAGGTGGCACAGACCGACTGAGCCAGGCTACAGGTGGCACAGACCGACTGAGCCAGGCTACAGGTGACCACAGACTACCTGAGCCAGGCTACAGGTGACCACAGACTGACTGAGGGTGGAGTGCTTAAAGAGGAGGAGGATGCTGAGCTACTGGCTGGAATAGACGTGCGATTGTCAGTTGGGCTGTTGGGCTGTTTAGTTTTGTGTCAGCAGCAGCTGGGTCATGAGGGTTTGTGCTCCAGAAATGGGGGAGTGCGGAGGATTTAGATGTGTGTTTTTGTTGTGACACCAGAAATAGTTCCCTCAAAAAGTCTTTGGTAGATGGTTCAGAAGTCTGCATCCAGGAGTGTGGTATTCTGTGGTTTGGGTTATTTCCTTGGAAAATATCAAAAAATATATGTTTCACCATTTGAGGAACTGTGTCAGTTAGAATTTCAGGCAGGTTGCTAAGTTGTTGTCTCCAGGCAGACCAGGTCCAATCCAAAAGGGCAGTCTTCAGGACCACACCCCCCAACATATGACACTAGTCAGTGTTTTTGCCTTAACTATGTCACATGGTTATTTTCTGGCTGTAAATATGACTAAAACACACAGCTCCGACTGGCTTCTCCTATTGGTCACACGCTGTATTGATCAGCAGGGGTGTCGGGTGGCAGTGGCCCGGGCATGTCCGAGCACGCCCCCTCCGCTCGTTCCCCTGCTGATGGGCGGCAGCTGTTGACACGTCCCGCTGCTCGGACGGTCACTGGGGCGCGGTGCTGTCAGAGCCCCGATTCAGCACCAACGCTAACGTGCCTCCCGCTAGCCTGGTCTCTACTCACCACCCGACCCACAGAGACAGAGGGAGTCCGTGAGCCCCAGAGCCCCCCAAAACAAACGAGGGGCAGAGCAACCCAGCTGCTGCTCTTGAGACGCGTGCGAGTGGTCAGACTCGTGCGAGCGGTCAGACACGTGCGAGCGGTCAGACTCGTGCGAGCGGTCAGACTCGTGCGAGCGGTCAGACGCGTGTGAGCGGTCAGACGCGTGCGAGCGGTCAGACTCGTGCGAGCGGTCAGACACGTGCGAGCGGTCAGACTCGTGCGAGCGGTCAGACTCGTGCGAGCGGTCAGACGCGTGCGAGCGGTCAGACGCGTGCGAGCGGTCAGACTCGTGCGAGCGGTCAGACGCGTGCGAGCGGTCAGACTCGTGCGAGCGGTCAGACTCGTGCGAGCGGTCAGACGCGTGCGAGCGGTCAGACGCGTGCGAGCGGTCAGACTCGTGCGAGCGGTCAGACGCGTGCGAGCGGTCAGACGCGTGCGAGCGGTCAGACTCGTGCGAGCGGTCAGACACGTGCGAGCGGTCAGACTCGTGCGAGCGGTCAGACTCGTGCGAGCGGTCAGACTCGTGTGAGCGGTTAGACTCGTGCGAGCGGTTAGACTTGTGTGAGCGGGTAAACGCTCTGCTTTGTTGGATTTTGACACTCCAGAGACCAGCCCCTTCTCGTGCAGGACCGCAGAGTGAGTGAGACATGGGAACAGTTTCCTGGGTCATGGTGCCTGTTGTGTGTCTCTGACCCTTTAGCCCCACTGGAGGTGCACACCCACATAGGCCAGAGAGGACCCTCTACCAGCACAGCTGAACCTCATGCCCTCAGACCCTCTACCAGCACAGCTGAACCTCATGCCCTCAGACCCTCTACCAGCACAGCTGAACCTCATGCCCTCAGACCCTCTACCAGCACAGCTGAACCTCATGCCCTCAGACCCTCTACCAGCACAGCTGAACCTCATGCCCTCTCCTCTAATCCGCAGGGGTATATAGAGGGGGGGAGAGGCTAATTTTGGCTCCGGTGTAGGCACACGACAGCTCTCTGTTTCACTGACCCTAGACTGGTGTAAAAGGTCGCGTCTATTTTTTACTATTGTGCGGTTCTATAAATATGACCAATTGGAACGGGACGGTAACAATGCAGGCTTTAATAACTGCTGATGCTGAGAATCGATATGCCCTTGTGCCCCCCTGCATGCTTTTGAGTCTTCTCTTTTAACCTGGAGAACGGCCCCTGTCAAATCTGAAACTGGACCCATTGGTGGTTTGTGTTTCAGAGCTGCAAACTAGACGGCTGCAAACTGGACAGCGATCGTCCTCTGGGTGTTTACATCAATAAGGGGAGATGTACTTTAGCGGTTGAGTGTACTATCATATTAATATGGAACAGCTGATTGGTGTAATATCATATTAATATGTAACAGCTGATTGGTGTAATATCATATTAATATATAATGGTTGATTACATATTAATATGATATTACACCAGTTTCTGTAGCAGTGGCTGATGGGTATTCGATCGTTTCCCCTCCCCTGATGACAGTAGTGACCCCGCCTCCGCTCATTTTGATTGGCAGGACATGGATCTGATTGACATCCTGTGGCGTCAGGACATGGACCTGGGCGCGGGGCGCGAGGTGTTCGATTACAGCGGCCGACCGGAAGAGAGCGAGACCGAGGAGCGCCCCCCCGAGGAAACGCAGGAGGAGGAGGAGGGGGCAGAGAGGGAAGAGAGCTGGAGGAACGGCCTCAACCTGCGAGAGGGGCAGGCCTGCACCCAGGTGGACGGAGAGACTGGGGAGGATGTACCTGAGCAGGTGAGAGACTGGGGTTAGTGTACCTGAGCAGGTGAGAGACTGGGGTTAGTGTACCTGAGCGGGTGAGAGACTGGGGTTAGTGTACTTGAGCAGGTGAGAGACTGGGGTTAGTGTACCTGAGCAGGTGAGAGACTGGGGTTAGTGTACCTGAGCAGGTGAGAGACTGGGGTTAGTGTACCTGAGCAGGTGAGAGACTGGGGTTAGTGTACCTGAGCAGGTGAGAGACTGGGGAGGATGTACCTGAGCAGGTGAGAGACTGGGGTTAGTGTACCTGAGCAGGTGAGAGACTGGGGAGGATGTACCTGAGCAGGTGAGAGACTGGAGTTAGTGTACCTGAGCAGGTGAGAGACTGGGGTTAGTGTACCTGAGCAGGTGAGAGACTGGGGTTAGTGTACCTGAGCAGGTGAGAGACTGGGGAGGATGTACCTGAGCAGGTGAGAGACTGGGGTTAGTGTACCTGAGCAGGTGAGAGACTGGGGTTAGTGTACCTGAGCGGGTGAGAGACTGGATGAACAGAAAACCACTAGGCCTGTGTTTTCGGGTGCAGGGCTGGGGACCCCTTCTGCATACCTTCACTGTGAGCTAAACACCGCGCTTTAAACAAGCCTGTTTAAACACATAAGCTATCACAGGCTAGCGACAGACGAGCCTGTTTAAACACATAAGCTATCACAGGTTAGCGACAGACTAGCTTGTTTAAACACATAAGCTATCACAGGCTAGCGACAGACGAGCCTGTTTAAACACGTAAGCTATCACAGGCTAGTGATAAACAAGCCTGTTTAAACACATAAGCTATCACAGGTTAGCGACAGACTAGCTTGTTTAAACACATAAGCTATCACAGGCTAGCGATAGACAAGCCTGTTTAAATATATAAGCTATCACAGGCTAGCGATAGACAAGCCTGTTTTAACACGTAAGCTATCACAGGCTAGCGATAGACAAGCCTGTTTAAACACATAGGCTATCACAGGTTAGCGATAACAATGTCCACCTCTTTGTCAGAAAAATAATCCTCAGTAATGCAGAATCCAATAATCCCGATTGGAAGTAGAAATCCCCATAATGCCCTGGGGCACTAAGGCGCTTGCAGTCCTGGAAGGTGGCTGATCATGTGGAGGAATGAGCTGCATTACTTGGGGGGCTGAGTTTGTTTAAGATGATGCTGCTGTACTGGACGCTCCTGGACCAGGGGGGTGCACATGACTCTGTGTGATGAGACGCTGCTGTAAAGTCTGGGGCTTTGGTTTTCTCCATGAGCAGCAGGGGGCGCTCTGCTCTCTGTTACAAATCGCACACCAAGGAACCGTTAAAACAGGAATTCTGTGTCAAGTGTTTCATCGGGAGATTTACCAGAAAAATACTAGTGGTATTAGTGGTTCTGTCAGTGGAGAGGCACCAAGCAGCTGTTCAGTTTTCAGGTTTAGCATCTCAACTGAAGGATGCAGGCAACTTCACAGGCTTCCCAACGCGACACCTTCCAGGAACGCAGACGAAAAGCTGTCTAACATGTCGCGTTGTGAAAGAATGTCACATTAGGGCTGTGTTAGCACAGTGTTAGCGCAGGCTATACACCAGTAACTAGACCAGCTTTCCACCTTATTGGCGTTTTTATTCTGTATAGAGCATTCCCGTCAAGTCATGTGACCTTGCGTGGTTGGTGCCATGCAAAGTTTGAAGGTCACCAAGAGGATGGTGTGGCCAGAATGTTCCTAACTTAAGACCAGTCCTAACATTTGTGCCAAATGTCATTCCTGCTTAATACTGAACTGCATGACACCAGACCCTCGGTGATAAAATGCACTGTTGATGACCTGACCTCCAAATTTATCATTATTTAGTCTGGAAAGAAATTGAAACTGTGCTCATTGTGTTCATAGACTGAGAGGATATTATGTGTTTATTCTCTGATGCATTATAAAGGGCAAACGCAGTCCTACCATAATGTTTGGGTTCATTCCTCCTGCCACCAGGGGGCAGTAATCAGCAATGACATCCAGTACTGTGGAGGATGTTGGGTGACCTCTTGTGTGTTTTCCTCTCCCCCAGCTGGCCAGTCTGGGAGCCCAGACCTCAGTGTCGCTCCAGGAGTGCTTACGGCTTCTAGAGGCCACCTTCCCGTTCGGAGAGGAGCCCGAGGTAACGCCCCCTACTGGGCAGAGCCGGGAGGTTCAGTGGTTCAGGGCCTAGTGGGAATGGAGTTCATCCCTCACAGTTAAACTCGCTGCATCTCATTTTACCAGTTTAACCCATCGGAATGAGGTGACAGTTCTGTGGTTTGCACCCCGTGTCTTTTGGCTGGTATTGGAAGTGGCAGTGTGTAGAATGACAGCCTGGAGTAAGAGCCCAGTTCAGTACTCGATTTCCCAAGTAAACAGAAGGGAATGTCCTCTAGAGGGCGGTACTGAGTAGGGTATTCCAGCAGTACTCTCTGGGGTGTGGTGTAGGTGCTTAAGCGCCGTGTCTTTTCCTTGGCAGTTCTCCGGCACGGTGACCCCGGAGTTGGGTGAATCTGGAGGAGAAGGCCCCTCCACCTCACGGGGGTTCATGCCGTCCCCCCTGCTGCCCCAGAGTGACCCCCCCCTGGACCTGGAGCAGCAGTGGCTGGACATCATGGCCATCATGGAGCTGCAGGTCTGTCCCAGACACGCCCTGTTCGCTGTGCATCTCGAAAGCTGGTCTCTCTGCGGCCGGTCGTCTCATGCAGCCTGTCTCCCGCTCTTTCTGTTTTGCGCTCGATTGAAGGACATGGAGGTGAACAGCGACGGCGACGGCTCCTTCCTGGAGGGTAACTCTGACGGCGACTCTGGCAGCAGCCGCAGTGGAGTGGAGGCGGAGCCTCTGGTGACCTTCGGCCTGTCCGGCTCCACCACACCCATCAACCGGAACGTGAGCCTCCACCAGGCGTCCATGCCCAGCTGCAGCCAGGACCTCCGACCCTTCTTCAGCCCCGGCTTGGAGAGCTGCGTTTCCATGGAGACGCCCGAGCCCCACCCGCCGACCCTGCTCGGCCTCTCCTCCAGCAACTCCTCCAACTTCAGCTCCACCTTCAGCTCCACCAACCTGACGGGGCTGTTCCTGCCGCCGCTGCTCAACGGCAGCGGTAACGGCACGGCGATGGCGGCGCTGGCCAACCCGCTCAGCGCCCTGCTGGATGAGGCCATGCTGGACGAGATCAGCTTGCTGGACCTGGCCCTGCAGGAGGGCATCAGCCACACCCAGGCCTCCCGCCTGGGGGAGCAGCTAGACTCCGACTCCGGCCTCTCCCTGGACTCCGGCCACAGCCCCGTCTCCCCCAGCAGCTCCGAGACCTCCTGCTCCTCCGGCTCCTCCTCCTGCTCCTCCTCCTCCGCCTCCTTCTCGGAGGAGGGCGCCATGGGCCATAGCCCCGACTCGGAGGCGGTGGGGGAGGCGGAGGAGGGGGCCGTGGGGGGCTACCGGCCGGAGCACAGCAAGTTCTGCCGTCTGAGCTACCACGACCCGTCCCGGTTCCACGGCCTCCCTCGGCTGGAGCACGTGGGGCACAACCACACCTACAACCTGCCCCTGTCCCCCTCGGGGGGCCCGGAGGAGGAGCCCCAGCCCCCCAGGGCCAGGAGGCAGGACCCCCAGCTCCGGCCACGGGATGTCCTGGACAAGCAGGCCAGCCGCGACGAGCGCCGCGCCCGCGCCATGAAGATCCCCTTCAGCAACGACAAGATAGTCAACCTGCCGGTGGAGGAGTTCAACCAGCTGCTGGCCAAACACGGGCTGAGCGAGGCGCAGCTGGCGCTGGTGCGCGACATCCGCCGCCGCGGCAAGAACAAGATGGCGGCGCAGAACTGCCGGCGGCGCAAGCTGGACACCATGGTGGGCCTGGAGCGGGGCGTGGAGGAGCTGCGGCGGGACAAGGCCCGGCTGCTGCGGGACCGGGCCGAGTTCGGGCGCTCGCTGCGCCAGATGAAGCACCGCCTGCAGGGCCTGTCCCGCCACGTCTTCGCCCGGCTGCGGGACCCGGCCGGCCGCCCCTACGCCCCCGCGGACTACGCGCTGCAGATCGGCAGCGACGGCAGCGTCCTGGTGGTCCCGCGTCGGCCCGCCGGCGGGCAGGGCCGCAAGCCGCAGAGCAAACAGAAGGACAAGAAGAAGTGAGAGAATGGTGGCTCTCTTTCCTTCTGTTTGCAGATAAAAAGAAAAAAGATGTTTTACCTGAAGAGAGCGGAGCGTGTTTATTTTGGTTGGGAAAAACAAAAGGGCGACTGAACTTCAACTTTTGCAGGTTTAGTTTCTTTTCTTCCTTTTCTCGGACGTTTTTCTTTACAGGAAACAACTGCGAAGCACAAATGCGTTGCTTTAGTAGAAACATTTTTTTTTGTTGTATTTTTGAAGAAAAAGGCTGAACTGAGAAACTGAAGGGGGGAAAAAAATCAGTAAAAATAAAATGATGGAAATGAGTTTTCCCATCTCTGTGGGACGTGAGGAGGAGGAGGAGCACGGTCACCGTGCCACAGGGTCCAGAGGAGGGACCCCTGCCCCAGCAGCATGATCCAAACGCACAACAAAAAAAGTCAACAATGTTTGGATCAGAAGGGCTGGCCTTGAGCGGGGTGGGCGGAGTCTAATTCAGTATTATGGGATGGTTGAGGTATTACTTGTGTTCTGCAGGGCCCTGGACTGCACTTTGAGCAAGGACATCCCCTCCCCCTCTGCTGGTGTGTACGGTTGAGAACGTGGTGTGAGAACGTGGCGTCCGAGGCCGAACTCTCAGGTGACCCTGGCTGTGGGGCGCTCTGGCTGTGGAGCGCCCTGGTGTCTCAGAAGGTGAAACAGTGATGTGGAGAGTATCGAAGAAGCGCCTTTCTGCTGCAGCTGTGCCAGCCCTCGCTGAGAGCTTCTTTAACCCAGGAGAACTTGGGAGGTTTTGAGGTTCTGTAACCCAGGAGAACCCGGGAGGTTTTGAGCTTCTTTAACCCAGGAGAACTTGGGAGGTTTTGAGGTTCTGTAACCCAGGAGAACCCGGGAGGTTTTGAGGTTCTTTAACCCAGGAGAACCCGGGAGGTTTTGAGGTTCTTTAACCCAGGAGAACCCGGGAGGTTTTGAGGTTCTTTAACCCAGGAGAACCCGGGAGGTTTTGAGCTCTGGGCTCTGTGTTGGTGCTGGGAGAGCGGGTCTGGAGCAGGTGTGTGGGCGGGGCTTCATCCCGGGGCTCAGAACTGGGCGTTCCCAACATTCCCAGCGTTCCGATGAGGACAGGTGCTCCAAGTAGCCGGAATGGCGGAGGGGCTCGACTGAGCGCGTGCAGAAGCTGCCGGAGGTCTGGAAGACCTGGCCTGGCCCGCAGGAACGGAGGACCCATGCTGGGTGTGGGAGGAGAGAACGCACTCCACGTGACCAACGACCACTCCATATCTGTACATACCGTAATAGCTACAGCTGTCTGAGTAGGCCTTGGCTGTAAAGTATCAATCTCTCCCTGTCTTTCTCTCTCTCTATTTCTCTCCATCTCTCACCTCTTTTCACCTCTATCCTGTGTTTGTCTTGTCTGTCTGTATGTCGTGTCTGTCTGTCTGTCTGTCATGTCTGTATGTCTGTAGAGGAACAGTAGTTTGTTGTCCTGTCCCTTTAGCTTATTGTAGTAACAGCTGTGTCCTGTTCACCTCACGTCAGCTTCATGAGCTTAATGACGTCATCGCACCCCCAGCCGGTGTGTAGAGCTGGGCTCACATCTCTGGCTGTTAGGACCCGATGCCTGTAGCTTTTCTGAATGCTAGTCGGTTTAGAGTGCTGAACAAACATGACTTCATGTTCACTTTTTCATGGCAATGTTGCTAAACTAACCAATTTAAATCTTTTAGAGGATGCAAATCCCAAAAAAAGGCAGTGAGATCTGAGATTTCAAAAGTACCACATCTTAAACACAACTTACTGCCTCCACATCACTATGCAGCTAAATGTGTTTGGCCGTTACTGAAATATTGTGGCTAATTTTAAGCAGACAGAAATATCAGAATTGAGGTAAATTACTGTAGGCTCTTTGGCTGTGTAGCTAGAAGGCAATATCCACAAACATAAAAGAGGAAACTTTCATTTATTTTCCAATAAATCATAACCGTTTCAACGCTGGCTTTGCTTCTTCATTTTCTCTAGGCACCAAACATGTGATTTCACAGCTGAAATTATTAGTCATAAATCTGGTCATCTGATGCTAGTCAAACAAGCGAAAACCAAGGCCCTAAAATCAGTTGCCATTAAAAAAATAGTGCCCCTTATTCCAGCTCTGCTCCACACCCCAGCCCTGCTCCCCACCCCTTATTCCAGCTCTGCTCCACACCCCTTATTCCAGCTCTGCTCCACACCCCTTATTCCAGCTCTGCTCCCCACCCCTTATTCCAGCTCTGCTCCCCATCCCTTATTCCAGCTCTGCTCCCCACCCCTTATTCCAGCTCTGCTCCCCACCCCTTATTCCAGCCCTGCTCCCCACCCCTTATTCCAGCTCTGCTCCACACCCCAGCCCTGCTCCCCACCCCTTATTCCAGCTCTGCTCCCCACCCCTTATTCTAGCTCTGCTCCCCACCCCTTATTCCAGCTCTGCTCCCCACCCCTTATTCCAGCTCTGCTCCCCACCCCTTATTCCAGCTCTGCTCCCCACCCCTTATTCCAGCTCTGCTCCCCACCCCTTATTCCAGCCCTGCTCCCCAACCCTTATTCCAGCTCTGCTCCCCACCCCTTATTCCAGCTCTGCTCCCCACCCCTTATTCCAGCTCTGCTCCCCACCCCTTATTCCAGCTCTGCTCCCCATCCCTTATTCCAGCTCTGCTCCCCACCCCTTATTCCAGCCCTGCAGGCCTCTCCCTCCACATCTCCGCTTTACACAGAGCTTCTGTTTCAGTTAGGAAATGACCCCCCCCCCCTCAATTACAGAGACGAACTCACTCCCTCAAACACACACACACACTCACGCTCTCTCTCACACACCGAAACACACACACACACACACACTCACACTCTCTCTCACACACCGAAACACACACACACACTCACTCACACTCTCTCACACACACACAAAAACACTCACACTCTCTCTCTCTCTCACACACACTCACACGCACTCCTCCCGCTTAGGGAGGCACAGAGTTGACCTCTGCACCATCACGTGTGTTCCGTGGCTGTGCTTACCTGTCGTGTGTAAGGTGTGATGACGTGCCTGGCGTCGGAGGCACTATAAACAGGAACGCTGGCGGGAAGCCCGGCGCCGATTAAGCCGCTCGCTCCGGAAGCGCTCGTCTCTCAATAACATTCCAGCTTTGCTCACCTGGGTCCTGATTGGCTGGGGAAAATAAGGGGTGCAGGGATTGCAAGCAACATTAATTCCGCCCTATTAGGACTGGCCTGTGCGTTTGAATCTCAGCGTGGCTATCTCCAGACATACGAGCTAGCTGAACAGATTACATGTTCTGGAGTGTGGTCTTTATTTCAGCATATTGCCATTACTGGTATGAACTTAAATATTGACCTGAAGACAGATTTCAGCTTGGGAGGAGACTCAATCTATCCGGATGTAATAAAGCAAAATGGCAATCTGAGTTCCGCATTCTTATCTGCAGTTTTATATCGTGACAAAATCACACAACAGATTTATAAAACATTAAACAGAATTGAAGGCTTAAAATGACCACAGTGAAGTCCGAAGTCGTTGATAGTATGACCACAGTATGTTCACCTTTTAAATGAATCGTGGCAGAATGCAAGATCCACCCCTTTCGTGTGAACCAGTCGGAAGATTAAGAGATGTACAGTCCTAAACTTTAGTCTCTTCATGCAGAAATAAATTTAACCAGTGAGTAGACATCTTACAGCATATGTATCCTAAACTGAGATGGGGTTTTGTTTTGGTTTATTTTAAGATTTACATCTTGCCGATCGTGTTTTGATCCTGTCTGCCGTTTTCTTAAAAAGTTTAATTTATATGGCTCATTGAGCTGGCACATTTTTTTTATTTGCATGACCCTGTGATTATTTTTGGGAATAGTATATTTGGATGCCCGTGTGCTACACGGTGCCTGAGAATTTCAGATGCTTCCCAGCCAGACGCAGTCTGTTTGGTCTCTGTGCTGCTCTGATAGAAACTGAATTTGGCGCACAGGTAAGATGAGGGGCTACGGTTGACTGGGGAGGGGGGAATAGAGTAGGCCTCTGTTCCCTTTTACATCCCATCGGGGGACACGGGGTCCTTTTGAGCATTTCCCTCCAATTTCCTGTGCGTAAGACTGGCCAGGACTAGCCACAGCAGCCCAGTGAGTTTATGACCGCCTCCAAAAAAAAAAAAAAATCACAATTCATTAGCTGCATTAATTCTTATTGTATAGAATGGCCTGATTTGATTTGTCCAGCTCATGGTCATTAGCATTATTGTTCTCCCTGTTACCTTGGACTAGTCGAATGACTGGTTTAAGGGCACCAATCTGATGCAAATGTACATGCTGCGCAAGCAATCAAATTGCGTATGATGTCAGTTATCATGATCAATGTTTGAGGAAGTAAAAATATATAAATAAAAAAAATTTAAAAATCACCTAATATAAGTGCAACTTGGTGTGTGTGCAAAAAATAAAGAGCTCCAGAAAAAATTCTAGCCTTTATTTTTGACTTCTAAAAAATACTGTAATTACATTCTAAGTTAACACTTCTACTATTGCTTCTTGGGTAATTTTATTAATCCTGTGTTCTGTACATATTTGTATGTCCAGATGAGAATTTTTCTCATCTGTGTATTCGATTATCTTTAAAATATTTGCTGGCAATCTGGAATTGTTCTTTTAATTAATAAAACACTTATTTTAGTTTCACACTTAAAATTTCTTTTTAAAAAGATGCACGAACAGGCTTTATCCTTTCAAAGTGGAGTTTGCTCCGTTTCTTTGGGCTGGAACCCGATGTTGTAGGCTAGTAGGCTAGTTAAGTCGAGTCCGACTCTAGTCACAATTTTTAAGACTCGTGACTTGGATTGATGATTTTGACTCAGACTTGTTGGACTTGTACTTATCAGACTCCATTATACATGTGTCTAAAACTGCTCATTGTACAAACTCACACATGATTAAAATGACTTAAAATCTAAATTATTTCATCGCACTGAATCATTTTCAGTCGCATCTTCCCTGATCAATCTTCTGCGCATCAGCGTAAGTGACGTATGACGTCTGCTCAGTGCCACTGGTCGCGAGAAATGTTTGTGTTTAGAGAGACGCCACAATTAGCATTTTCAAATTAATAACTGCCGTCCACGATGGAGACTAAACTCGGCACTATCTACCATCTGCATCCGGAAAATTGGGGGGTAACGTGAAACGACTTTCAATTCTGTGAGGTAAGTCAGGTTATATTTAACTAATGTGATTAAACCAGGCAAGTTTACCAGACCAGCTAACGACCAGCTAACGTTATTTGTACCTGCAAATTTGTTTTAACGGTCAGTTTTGGTTTATTCGTTTTCGCAGGTTGCTACGTTTTGACCCGCTCGTTAACAATCGTTTCAACCGTAATATACACGGCATTCTAACGTTTTCTTTCCGCAAATCAATACAGATGTTGTGATTTAAATAGTAGCTAACCTACTGTGAACGTATTGTGGTCTAAAATTGTCCTGAAGTGGAGGTTTAAAACGAATATCCTTTACTTAGTGTCCAATTATGTAGGCCTAGCCTTAATTGATTTCTGAAAAGTTAACTGGCTCTTCTTGTACGAGTTTTTGGCTGTTGCAGGAGATTTATACATTGATATACAGTGGTCCTAACCGCATGCTGTAGTCTGGCCTGTTGACCTTTTTCTATATCATTTTTTCGTTGTAAATTTCCACAATGGTGAGGTATTATTAAAGTTCCCGCTGGCCATTCATTATATGCAGTTATAATTAATGTTTCTTACAGACCTTTGAAAACTAAAACCACTTGTGATTTGTTGTGTACACATACACTGCAGTCTTGAAGTACTCGGACATTGACTATTTTTGTTTAGGGTCTGCACATTGGATAAGAAATGAAAGGGTGAATGTAAAGACTGTCAACTTTAATCTCAGGGTAGGGTACCTGCATCCATACTGGGTGAGCCTTGTAGTAATTGGGCTGCTCAGCTTTTTTTTCCCCCCATTCAGTTTCTTAATTCAAACATGAAAGCACCTCCAAGTCGACCTGGACTCTGGGTCATGTGACCAGGATTCACTAAAATGTACCATTGTGGCAGTTTCCTTTCATGGGGAAACTCACTGAACCTTGTCATTGGTGAAAGTTTGCCCACCATCACATTACGTTAATGGTCATTACGTTTGAGTATTTGTGCCCCTTCCGCAGGTCATTATGTTACCCTGTGGTATCTACCAATGCAAAGTGATTTCTGTACAACCCGTCACTATAAACTAGTGCTAAATTCTTAAATGTAATGCAACGACAGGTAAGAAACGCATCTTAACATTTTAACTCGTCCAACTGATTCAGTGTAGCATCGTTTTTCCGTTTCTGTTGACTGGGCTTTCCAGAACCTTCTGGAGAGTTTAAAGGACTCTGCTACTTACAGCGCCACCTTCAGGACATGGCTGGTCTCATTCTGAGGCTGCGAGCCAAACATTACCCAGGAGAGCAGAGAGAAGCCCAGCTCTTATCGAAAGGAGTCATAATCCAGCTAGCACAATGCGCGCGCTGTGTTTGTGCTCATTCTATTCACCATAATTATTTTCCCATCACCATTTATACTGCTGGCTGACACTGGGTGGGAAGGATCTCAAATTCATTCTCACTCATGTCTCTTCCCAGTGTATGAAGAGAACACAACATAAAACTTCACTCTGTACTAAAATAATATTCAGTGAACATACCACATATAGAATTACAGTAAAAGAAACATCCAATAGCAGCAAGGGCTCTCCTGCTGAATTAATAGTGCACTAAATGGATTCTTTCCAGTGCAAAACAAAATAAATGAAGTGAGACATGACAAAAAAGTGTTTATTCTCCAAAAACACAGACAAGTTACCCCAGACACACGTAAAGCAACAAACTAACATGCAACAAAATGAATATTGTTCTATCGTATAATTTGTTTCTACTGTAAAAGAGAATAACAAAAATAAAATGTTGCAACGGAGCCACTTAACAACTGACCCTGTGAGCAGGCACCAGAGCGTCCAGCTGTGCGCTGGAGGGGGATGTGGCGAGTTCCCTTCCGGAAGAAGCCTAATCTGCCGTTCTGTGTGCGTCTGGCTCAGTAAGACTCAAGAGACTGAACCTTACATTTCAGTCTGCATTGCAAATTATTTTTCTTTCACAGATATCGTTTCTTAGGGAGGGGGAGGGGGAGGGGGAGGGGGAGGGCTGCTCATTTTAAAGATCACGTGAGCGTGTATTAAATACCGCGATGGCCATTTTGCTCCCGCTAAAATCCAGCGGAAATTTTCCCGTAGACGGCCCTGCCCATTTCATCTTTGACGGTGCAGAAGCGTCCGTTGTGGGCCGGCTGACGATGTCCAGCTGCCCAGAGGCCGTTGCTGTTTTTACAGTCCTGGAGGTTAAACGGAACAGATTTACATTTGCGACACACCGTATAACGCCTGCCACATTATGAAATATTGTACTTTGTGTTTTTTTTTTTTAGCTGCTGATTTGGAACAGGGTGTTTCCCCTCCTCCCACCTCCTCCTTGATCGTAAACTCCTGCAAACCGAGTGCAGAGCCCCCCACGCCTGAGTATTGCCCTCAGGGTCCACACTGTAGAAAAAGAAGGAACTGAGGTATGAGTACAGGAAATGAAATGGAGTCCCCCCCCCCCCCCTTCAGTCTGATGTCAGAGAAATCCTCTGCCACTACCGCTCCCCAACCAGCCACCCCCACCCCCACCCCCCCAAGGACATAACGGGGGGAGGGGGGGGGGGTCTCGACAACACTGTTTCACATCTCTGCTATCTGCCAGATACTCTGATCTCTCTCCAGCACTGGTTACAGAGTACCTTTTGGGGGGGGGGGGGCTCCTGGACTGATCAGCCAATGGCGTAACAGATTCTAGAACAGGGGCGGGTAATTCCAGTCCTAGAGGGCGGGCGTGTGTGCAGGTGTTTCGTTTCCACCAGTCACCCTGGGCATATGCGCTGATTGGCTGAGCACGCCAGCACTGGTTCACTCACACATTAGATCACAGTCGGTTTCATGCTGGGACACAAGGAGCAGCATTCAGCTGCAGCCAGAACGTCCTCTGCTGAGAGTGCCAGGGCCAGAAGCCTGAAAACCAGAGAGACACGGCCCTCGTTGTCCACCTCCGTTTCAAACGGATCGACGTGCCAGAGCCAGAAGGACACCAAAAACTCGCTCTTCGATTGCATCATGGATTCTCTTATGGCTGCAAAATCAAGCGCCTGAGTCTCAGCACTGTCCTCTTACTGATCTAGGGAGGGACTGCCATAGATGACCAAACATTAAATCAGCAAGAAAATGAAGGGGAATCTGTTCGCACCCAGCCCTGCGGCAGGTACCGCCAGGCCTCAGTCACACAACCACTGGTAAGAAACGGCCGCGCTACACCCACAGTTCTCTCATACGGTAGTTTTTTCACAGAACACTGCTCTGCAAGTTCTACAGCTCTGCAACTCACATCTTGGCTTGCACCTAATTGGACAGTTCATTTCCAATCTGCTCACCCCCCTCCAGGGTGGGGACTGACAGGCCGTTAAATGCACAATGCACCTGCGTTTGGGCCCTTCTTCATCAACTGCAGCAGAAGTCAAAAAGCCGAATTGAGAAGTTCTAGAAGAATCTTTGTCCAAAAGAATTTGACCTCCACTGAGCCATTCCTTGGCCTTCTCCCTCTTTTTAAAAACCTATTTTCCTTAAGAAATAAAAGAAATAATATTTACACATTATATGATAATGGCATGATAAGAAAGGCCAACAGCTGACATAAATGTTCCAATAAAAACAGCCTGAGGGACAGAAATAGCTCAGCAGGGGGGGGGGGGGGTTAGTGGCAGTGGCAGAGGATGCAGACAGGAGAGGAGAAACTGAGGTGGAGAAATGGTATGCGTGGGCACTGTGCTGCCCACTTAAAACCCTGCGGATGTCTGGGTCCAGCTGTCCTGGGATGGCGGTGGTTACCCTGTCTCCCCCCCCCTCCACCGCAGGACTGTGTCACCTCAGCCAAACAAGCAGCCGGTCCAACTACCATATGCACAGCCCACCAGAGATCATCGGTGAATAGACTGAATGGCATAGAAAAGGGGAACTACATTTCCCACGATGCCTCTCCCCCGCCCACGCAAAAGTACTGTCTGTGTGTGGAATGAAAGGCCGCTTAAACAGTCCGGGTTGGTAAAAAGCAAGGTGGTTAAGAAAATACTGCACCCCTCCCCCCCCTCCCCAAAAACCCCCCACCCTCACCCTGGTCAGCTTTTTAACCCCCTTCCCCTCTCCCTCCCCCACGTCTCTTTCTTGGCTAGTTCTTGTCATCCTTCTTCTCCTCCTCCTCGGTGGGGTAGGAGTGCCACGTCAGCCGCTCCTCGTAAAAGGAGATCACCACCTGGGGGCACTTCACGTTGGCCTCTTTGGCTGGAACCAGGTCTGCCTCGTCCGAGTTCTTCCTGCGGAAGAGAGAAACAGCCCAGAGGCACGGGCGGGTCACTCCAGCACCGCCCAGTGCACCGTCCAGTCATTACAGCCCAATTATCACTACAGCAGAGTGCACCGTCCAATCATTACAGCCCAATTATCACTACAGCCCAGTGCACTGTCCAATCATTACAGCCCAATTATCACTACAGCCCAGTGCACTGTCCAATCATTACAGCCCAATTATCACTACAGCCCAGTGCACTGTCCAATCATTACAGCCCAATTATCACTACAGCCCAGTGCACCGTCCAATCATTACAGCCCAATTATCACTACAGCCCAGTGCACCGTCCAATCATTACTGCCCAATTATCACTACAGCAGAGTCCAAAGTCCAATCATTACTGCAGGGTTATTATTGCTTGTGTTTCTCTCCTGGGTGCTGCACATTTTGAAAGGGATAGTTCACTTTCTGGAGTTTTTAAAAAGTGGGGGCAGGGGCACACGCACCATTTCATGAGGAACATGAGCTCTCCGCTGGAGTCTGTGGCTCCAATGATGCGCTCTGGGTCCAGCCCTCGAGCGAAACCCCGGGGCTTCTCCGGCTGGGGGGGGGGAATTGAGAGAGGGAAGGGGGGAGAAAGAGGGAGGGAGAGATGCACTCCACATTAGAGGGCAGTGAAAGACAAATTTCTCATTGATTCAGAAATAAACACAAATTTATTTGCTCTAGTCTCTGTGGTTCTGTCTCCAGCTCGGAGCAGAACTCTAGTCTGTGGTCCTGTCTCCAGCTCGGAGCAGAACTCTAGTCTGCGGTTCTGTCTCCAGCTCGGAGCAGAACTCTAGTCTGTGGTTCTGTCTCCAGCTCGGAGCAGAACTCTAGTCTGTGGTCCTGTCTCCAGCTCGGAGCAGAACTCTAGTCTGTGGTCCTGTCTCCAGCTCGGAGCAGAACTCTAGTCTGTGGTTCTGTCTCCAGCTCGGAGCAGAACTCTAGTCTGTGGTCCTGTCTCCAGCTCGGAGCAGAACTCTAGTCTGTGGTTCTGTCCCAGTCTCACCTCGTCTTTCCTCTTCTTGGGCCGGCTCTCCTCCCCGGCGGGCTCCGTGTCGGACTCCGTGGGCTTGCGTTTGGCCCCCGCCTCCTTCTTCTCCACCTCGTGGGCGGTCTTCTGCGACTGCAGGAACTCGGCGATCAGGTCTGGGCAGTCCAGGTTATCCTCCGGCTCCCAGGTGTTGTCTTCACTGAGGTGCGCACACGCACACAGGCACGCACAAGAGAAACACTACAGTTAGTCAGTCAGCCAGAACACACCAGCAGCATCATCAGCAGCACAGTCCTAGTGCTTGGATACTAAACTGCATGCTTAGAGTCTCCATACTTAAACCTGCACACTGTCCTTGCGCCCGCAAATACAGCCAGGGCTATACAGGGCTCCCTTTCAGGAACACTTGCTCCTGAAAACTGATGTGCTCCTAAATAAAATTTCCAGTTGGCACACATCTACCTGGGCTGCAAGATGTTAGATGTGAGTGTGGAGGCCTGAAAGCTTATTCCAGCAGGAGTTACTCTGCCCAGAGGTAACAGCAAAGCAGAAAAAGCACACAATGTAACTCCCACACAGCAAACACCCCCCCGCATTCATCTTACTAGCGGGAGAGAAAACCCGTGATGACGCAGGAGTCCGCTAAACCCCCCCCCCCCCCCCCACTCCCCCCACTCACTCAGAGAAGCCCCCCCCCACTCACTCCCCCCCCACTCACTCAGAGAAGCCCCCCCCCCTCCCCACTCACTCACTCAGAGAAGCCCTCCCCCCTCCCCTCCCCACTCACTCAGAGAAGCCCTTCCATTTCAGCAGGTACTCCACCCGGCCCTTCACCACCCGCCGATCCAGCACTTTCTCCACCACATACTCCTCCTCCTCTTCCTCCACCACCTCCTCCACCTTCTTCTTGTTCTGCTTCTTCCCTGTAGTGGGCGCCAGCTTGACCTCTGCCGGGGGGGCTTCTGTAGAAGGGGGGGCACAGGGGTGCGGGACAGTCTGTTACCAGTCCTGGCAGGCAGCCTCACCTCCTGAAGGGTACCTCACCGCCGGGGGCAGAAATGTGACAAATGGGACGGGGGGGGGGGGGGGGTTCTAACGTGTTTAGCCATGACGGCAGCGTTTATCTTCTGTGGCGAGCGAGGGCAGCTGGTGATCACCGCTCTGTCCGAGTCGCTGTCTACAGAGAGCCAGGCAACCCCCCAGCCCCCGCCCCCACCCCACCCAAATCTTCCCCCGACACATCCGGCCCCTGACAGTGACTCTTAAGACTGAAGAGAAACTAATATAAACGCGCCCCGCTGCGGAATGTAAAACTATAGAGCAGCACGGTCTTTGCTGTAAAAACTAAGCATTATGGGCACTGAAGCAAAACTAATGTTGTCACTTTCTAAAAAGGGGGAGGGGGGATGACCAGAGGCATTATGTACATTATCATCACATTATTCCCACTGCCTGCAGGTCCACCAATCAGAAGAGAATGCAGATCGTAGATCCTGCAAGACCTCATCTGTGATTTCATTGGAGTACAAGCAAGGCTACATGCGCACACAAGCTCACGCTACGCGTTACACGCGGTACACAAGTGGCAGGTGGAATTATGGGAGACGGACAGGGGCACGCTTCAGGACAGAAGCAGCATAAGGGGGCGTATCGCTGCATCCTCCAGCTGTGGCCCACTGCAAATCCAGTGTGTGTGCCTTCAGAAGCTGTTCTGTTGCTATGCTGGTAATGCTAACCCACACACTCAACCACCCTTAGGGTAATTTAAAAGAAAAAGATTTAAAAGTCCTTGTTAAGAACTTCAAATATGTGCATTCTGCATAAATTTAAATGCTTGGACAGTCCACCAAGATCTTCACAATGACTGCATTGATTTCCAAAACTTTAAAACGCACTGGCCTATTGGACGAGATTACAGGCCAGCTTTAACCTGAAGCGCTGTTCACACAAACCTCACAGCCCTCCTTCCGGCGCCTTCCACACACGCTGCAGTCAAACGCTTTGCATCGAACAGCCAGTGCCCCTCTGACCAACACTGCTGATGTTTCCCCACAGCCCTGCCCCCCAGCCCCCCTCCCACAACATTAACCCTTTAAGGTGTGAGGTCACAAATGCGTCATTACAATGTTCTAAACTGAACATTCTAATGCTGATGTCACAATCACTGCCGGCGACTGATAGCAGTGGAGTTCTAGAACACTGACTTAAGAATTTTGATGGGGAAAACAAAAAAACTACATTTGAAAAAGCCCTGTGCTTCTAAAGGGAGGTTCATAAGACAGGAAAGAGTGTTTACAGTAAAAGAAAAGTGTCGGAGACCTGTGGGAGGAGCACCGTTAGGGGGTTCTGTTGGCTCGCTCATACTTGCTGGGAAGGGGGGGGTCAGTGGAACCAGCTGGTTCCTTGTCAACTTCAACAGAGCTAAACAGGGTGAAAAAGTGGAGGGGGAGGGGAGGGAGGGGGAGTCACATCAGTCAAGGTAACAGCGGGGGGGGGGGGGGGGGGGGGGGGGGGGGGGCACATAGGGAATGGAGAGAATGGCATTGATAAGAACATCGTGATACAGTCTGTGTGTACTCCTACTGCTTAACCACCCCAACATCACACAGTCAACCAATGTGCACTTAAAGCAGAATTAACACATTCACTGTAATACTCATGGTTAATTACAATATTACAGAGTTACTGTTTATTACAAGCATGGTACAGTTACACAGACCAACACACACAAAGCACACTTCGTCTCTAAGGGCCTTGGGAAGGCACCTGTTGGGCAGACGTGAAATCTCTCAAAGTACAGACCGTGCTCATCTTTTACCATTTCAAATTTTTTTTATTTATTTCATAAATACCCCATTTATTTAACCAGCTAAGGCCTCACAAGTTACCCCAGGGCAATGACAGCTGGTACTGCAGCTGAACCTGTGCACACAAACCCGCTGGTGGCCACTCTGCAGGCTGCAGCCCACGGGGTACTACAGGAAAACTGACGCCGGTCCAAGACGCCCTTGACCCCCCCCCCCCCAGCGGTGAACTGAGCATGTGCACCTTGCGCCCATGGGACAAGGCTGACATCGCTCCACCATTCGCTACACACTCCCGTTCGCTACACACTCCTGGTCGCAGGCCACAAACGACAAAACCAAGCCTGCGGGGACCAGCTTCTGCCAGCGGAGCCACTCAGGAGCTCCAGAGCGAGTTTTAAGATCCCTAAAGCTCATCTGCTGAGAAAAACACACATTTCTGTAGTACTGTATTCTTTCCCCTCCACATTAGCATGCAGTACTTAAATTCCCCAGACAAAAAATAAATAAATGAAAGACCAGGGCAGGCCACAGCATCAGTCGCTGGATTAACACAGATCGTGGCATTCTGAGTGTGTGAAATCCCCCCGATGGTGCTATCCCCAGCACAGACTGACTTTGCCTCCGCCTCACATATGCAAAACCCTGAGCTTTGAATACAGTCCCTACACCCCCAGCTCCAGCATCAGCACAGGGAGTCTGTGCATCTGAACACTGTGTACAGTGAGCACAACAGAAATGCATTATGAAGCAAATCAGCATTTTAAGTCCAAAAACAAGTACGTTCACGTGAAGAGAATTTGGTCAGGGGAAATATCAACTCATGAAATCTGCTGGACCATCTCATCTCCTCACTCACTCTCCACTACAGAGAAAGTCCCTCACTCCCTTCTGCATATGGGCGTGAGTACAGGGGTCACGTTACAGCATATTATATGGAAACATTCCAGCTCATATTTACAGATACTAGAAGGAAGCAATCATATCATGATAAAGCCAGAAACAAAAACACAATGACTGTATAAACTTTGAAAATAAGCATGAAGTCAGGAGACTCATGTCTGATGTATTGCTTCATTGTAGCATAAATAGGGAGCTAAGATAAGTTTGCAAGAGTTTTGTGACCTGTTGGTTGGATATGTTTGGCTACAGGCTGTGCAAATTTGCTTCACGGAAATTGACAGTGCGGTACTTAAAATGCAAGATCTAAAACACAAAACCATTCGCAAATAAACAACGTATCGATTATGTTCACGGCGGTCGAAATGGTTCCACTGTAACTGATGTCCAAACGATCATATTTACACATTGAAGGAAATAATTCAAGTGCATCAACTTCCTGGTCTAATTAAAGAGACCACTGGGCAGCAAGGGGTTGCACGGCTTTCAACACGGCTTTTCGCATTAGAATTTGATGCTGAACGCAAGGTATTGAGTCATCAGGAAGCGCTGTGCTGCCTTTACAGCGCGAGGATTATATCGACCATCTTTACAGGACAAGCAGCTGCACCGCACTTGCATCCGTTTACCAGTTACAATTAGTTCCGCATTTCATAATCTCAATAATTCCAAACAGTTCCAATCTCCCCTCCAGGTCGCATATAAACTTGCTGCAAGTTTATCGGACAAACAACCAATTCTGGGTCAGGCAAACTCTCACACGATAAAGCTGTTCGCACTAACATTAGGCAGTTCACTGAATAGTTAGCATGAGAAGGTCCACCAAACGAACGGCTATAGCTACAGTTAAATGTTAGTAGAACCCAAAGTATAACTTTCGGGCGTGACGAACCGGTTAGCTAGCAGTCTGATTGTGGGGTTCTTGAAACGGATTCGTGTGCTGCTCGTACAATGTTACCTAGTCAACTAACCGTAGCATAAATTGGTATGCACGGAACAACTGTCAGATTTGTTCTTCAGTGCAATGGTCGCTAACTTGACTAATCTAGAGATCAATGTGCAGCGGGGGACTGAGATGCTCCACGAAGGTCTGCAGGATGCTGAACACGAGCACAGGGCGAGTGACATGGCTAGGTAGCTACTGTTAGAAAATTATTCCAGCCGATATTAATCAAGCTAACTTTGTACCTCTCCTGAAAATGCCCAATTCCGAATTTTATGTCAACAGATCATCGGCAATCACAGTAAATAAAAAATAAACTGTTCTGTTGTGATAGCGGTATGAAAACATTACATTTGAGGCAGCCCATCCCCCTCTTGCCCAAGTGATGGCAACTGCATACTATCCGTTTGGGCTAGTTAGCCAATGCTAATGATATGCACGGCGATCCAGAGAAAACACCACGTAAATCCAACGTGTTGAAAGCCGCACATGTTAATCTCATCACCTCTGATTTGTTCTGTTTGCAGACTGATTGGGCTAACAGGATGATTACGGAGAGCCACGCGCATTTCTGCCATTTCTCGTGCTCTTGCAGCCTACCCGCCTCCTTACCGTCTCCTCCATGTTGACCTGGATCAGACACAGCGCTACTCAAACGATAACACTCAACATAAGGTTGCATGGAAAAATGAAAACAAACTCCATGCGGTTCATAGCAACGCAGCAGCGCGTAAACAATACTAATAACTGAATATTACACGTATCTTAAATCATGCACATTGCATGGCTTTACGGATGCGACATAATTTTCTCGGGACACACCACCACAATAGCGAGGGCTAGCTGGCTTGCTATCTCGGAAGCAGCGCTAACTAGCTCTCAAGCTACAACAGTAGTCCAACACAACTTACCTTTAGGAAAAAATAGGTTCGAACGAAACCGAGAATATACTGTACGTTCTGAGTTTTAAATGTACGGCGATTTACAGTTAGGTCAGGAGGAAAAGCTCTTTATTTTTACGTCCGCCTCTTTCTATCTCTCGTTTTCGGCTCTCGAGACAAAAGGCATCCAATGCCTCAGCGACCCGCCAACTCTTAGTGCGCAAGCGCTATGACGATTCTGAAATAATCTTGGGAAATGAAGTTCACCGTGCATGTGAGCATATAATAATTCTCTCTCTCTCTCTCTCTCTCTCACACGTAAACAAGGTTTCTTTTACCACACCTATACTCGCACACATACTCACTGTGTATCTTTCATACACAAAGGTTTACTAATATACTTCATAAGATCAGTCATTTAAAAAATATATTTTTATTATAGATTTTCTAAAAATACATTTTGGCACACAACACAGGGCTGCAAGGTAGGCTCATTCAATTCGCTTATTTTAACTCTTTGCTTCCTTTCCTAGCTTCACCCATTCTTTGAATCGAGGAAACGTGTATAAGGCGAAATGTCCTTGCTTTTAAGTGTCATTTTGAATAACATATGTAGCAGATGGGGAGAGGCTGATCCACGGGTTCCACAGGATCATTATATGACATGTTCCGAAAAAATATTTCTACAAAGGATGCGCTTAAATTCTTCAAGAGCCTCCTAGCTTCTTGTAGGAGCATTTAATGGGTTGGAATGTTCTCAAAGATGGCGCACCTTGATTGATTTTCGGGTCAGTCAAGGACTTCAGATACAAAGGACAAATAAAATAAACAGTTTGGAATGCACCCACATTGACAGCATGTGATTCAAGATGTCAATTCCACATATTTTTGACCCGGTTGGCCCCCCGTACCAGGAAACGAGGCATGGGGTGAAAAAATTAGCTGTTGGAACGCACCCCAGGGCTGCGTCCGAATAGTCTTTTTTGCTTAGGAAGGTTCCTAACTGAGTGAAATGACCCGGAAGTATCTTAGTGGCAGCCATGATAAGAGCTGGTCGAATACTCTAAATGCTAAGGAAAGGTGCTTCAATGCTTCCTTTCTTATCTCCTTTAGCATAGGGTACACTGGACCATCCTTTACGAAATGAAAGGAGATAATGCCGTCCCACAATTCCTTACGGCAGCAACATTTAAAACGAAGCACCATTCGGCCGTTCACAAAAACAAACGATCAACATGACTGAGTTGTGTGGTGGTTCTTAAGCTATTATATGCATAGGCTTATATTCAGATCATAATCAGCACATTAACCATAACACAGAAGTCTGTCTTTCAAGAAAAAGGGATATGACATGTTTTTAGCCAGATTATGTTTTTAATTCAACATGTTTGAAACTTATGAATGATGATATGTATAGTTGTAAATTTGTAGGCCTAACCTATGCCTATCTTGCATTAAATTTAATGAATTATTTTCATACAATCAAACTAATTGGGATTCACGTTGATAAAAATGAGTGGACAGGAGGGTGAGCGTGAGCAACCATTCTCAATGTGACAACCATTTTGTTTCACTTTTGTGACTGGTAACCTATATTCCTTTTTTATTTCAATTCCAACGTTGGTAATGAAGTAATATTTTTTACCACGTTTATATAGCCTGTATGAAACAACACGGTAAGAACGCACGGGGTGAAGCATCTAAGATGTGCTTTTAGTAGTCCATCTTCGGAACATTGTAGTTTTACCACGGCAGACTCACGTCAATAACATCCGCTGTCGCATGATTACATAGCCTAGTGTAAGTGCAGTCGGATTCTCTTGGCACCGCGGTTGTCTTTTCCTAAGTCCTTTTGAATTCTCCTTCACATCTTTCCTTAACCTCATGATGTGTTCCATCAAGGTCAAGGAAAAGTGGTTAGGAAAAGACATAGAACGTAATTTTTTTGACTATTTGGATGCAGCCCAGGTCCTGCAGGTGTTTACCTCTCTGGTCCTCATTAGTGAAATCTGGTGGTGTACTGCATGTCTGGAGCAAACACCTGCATACACCTGCAGGGCCTGGAGGTGAGTGGCGCTGGTGTAGAGTACAGGGTGACACAGAGACAAACAATCTTCTGTTCTTCTGGGTCTGGAGAGATCTTCACCGGCCAATATCTTACAGAAATGTTGACAGACTTTCAGCTCAGAAACAATAACTAAATTGAATTGACTGAGGACATTGCACATCAAATAGGGTGAAACATAAAAGATAAAACACCATTTTAAGTTGATCTAAACGAATCTGCTGTTAATAATCAATAAGTAATAATAGGTAATGAATAATCAATAGGTAATAATAGGTAATGAATAATCAACAGGTAATAATAGGTAATGAATAATCAATAGGTAATAATAGGTAAGGAGTAATCAATAGGTAATAATAGGTAATGAATAATCAACAGGTAATAATAGGTAATGAATAATCAACAGGTAATAATAGGTAATGAATAATCAGTAGGTAATAATAGGTAATGAATAATCAATAGGTAATAATAGGTAATGAATAATCAACAGGTAATAATAGGTAATGAATAATCAGTAGGTAATAATAGGTAATGAATAATCAGTAGGTAATAATAGGTAATGAATAATCAATAGGTCCTTACGTTTAAATGGCTTAATTATTTTTGGTTGTATCAATAAGTTACAATTGATTTATCAATACATGGAATGTTAATTGATTTACTAAGATCTTTAGCATATGCAAAACCTTTTAGCACTTGCAAAATTAATAACACAACCAATGATTGGTGCAAAACAAATGCCATGTCCAATCACTGGTCACGTTATTGGTTTTATGTGAGCTTAAAGGTTTTGCTTGTGCTAAAGGTCTCAGTAAACCAGGTCCTTTTGAGTATTAAGAATAGTGTAGGAGCAGGATGTATCACTTTCAAAATAAATACTTCAGACAAAAGACTCAAGGAACTCACATTGAAGGGAGGTTACAAAACCAGTGAGCATTGTTTTTTATTTGTATCTCAGAGAGCGACCTTGCAGTGCCTCTCTTGCAGTTAACCCTTCTCCCTGTTTGAGTCAACCCTTTTCCCTGTGTGATCAGAAATCAGTTACAGTATTGATGTATTGTAACATATGATCAGCTTACACACACGAACACACACAAGTTTATTCCTTGCACTCCAGTGGGCCTTTGAACTATTTTTGTGAGGTCATCGTTCAGGGTTGGGTTGTCTGCAGGGTGTGAAATTGTCTGTGTCACACACACACGCATGCACACACACACACACACTCACTGGTACAGTCAGCCCCCCTCAGATCATTATTTACAGAGAAGCAGAGTAATGTTTCACAGGACAGTTCAGGGAGACTGTGCTTCTTTCATCTGATCTACAGAAATGAGATATGCCCTGCAGTACCACCAGCTCACACATACTCTTCTGTCATGGTCATTAAAGGGCGACTGAAATCACGTGCTCTGCTCAGCGGCGTGATCTGTGGAGCATGGAACCCAGTAATACCCTATAGGCGACAAACACCTGCATTGTTCCGAAACGGGTTCCATTCTTTCATTTCTTTGATTTGACACCGTCTTTGGTGTTTATTACCCCCCCCCCCCCCCCATTTCCAGTGGTTTTTCCCTCGATCCACCTGACATACCAGGTCAGAGGTTAAGAAATGCAGTGGCGCTAAATTTTTAAAAGAAAAAGACAAACTCGAGAGAAGCGCGTTCGGGAGCTGAAGTCATTGCCAGCAATTACCAAATGGCTTTGATTTCTGTGTGGTTACGGGAAGGCCGGTGACAATGGTTCACTGTTTTATTTTTACCGTCTTTTTTCGGAATCTCACTCGCCATTCATCCCGTTTGTTTGTTTGTTCGTCCACAGCATATTATCCTTTATATATTAAAACACAAAACACGTTATAAACATTAAAACACACAAAAAATAAAATCCAAATAAACAAACAAATGTCTGAACAAAAAAGAAGCTCATCGAAACGGCACGCCAGCCGAGGCCGCAGGAACGTCATCTTGCTGCAGCTGAGTCGAGTCGCCATCCACCGGTGAGTTCTTTTTTCCCTCGGGGGTTCTGGGGAGTTAAACGAGCCCCGGGTGGAGGAAGCTTGTATTAATTGGATGCTGGGCCCGGGATTGAATTCGTTTCCCTGACGTTACGTTTCTAGTTGTTGCAAGATTGAGTACCTATTATTTCCCGTGCTCGTTGTAGCGGAAAATGATATTGTGGGCTATGATTTTGTCTCGTTGACCATGTAGTTGCACGATTGTCTGGTGTGGAGGTGTCTGTTTGTTGTTGGTGTGTTAGAGCTGGGTTGGTTGTCTGTGACGCACTGCGCCTATATCGGCCAGTATAGGCTATCAGTGCAGGCACGCGCGACTGCTCTTGCCGTTTTTACAATATGCACGTCAAGCCTGAAATGTTCCTGGGAAGGGTGCCACAGGTTAGGGATTGGGCGGAGGACCCTGTACCCTAGATTTACTTTTCTGTCAGCTCTAGAAACTTTGCGGGTTCACTCCTGTACTTGAGCTCAGTAAAATCTTTAGGACACTTTAAGTCCGCGGCTGTAGCTGGTGCTTATACAAACGTCAGATCAAGATATTGAGCTAATAATTAAGAGCCGACGTTGGCACAAATTCTTGAAACGGATCATTACATTACAGACATTTAGCAGACGCTCTTTTTTTTAATCCAGAGCGATTTACACAACTTTTTATATTGCATTTACACTGTATCCAAATATACAGCTGGATATATACTGAAGCAATGCATGTTAAATACCTTGCTTATGGGTGCAATGGCTTTGTCCTACTGGAGAATCGAACCTGCAACCTTTAGGTTACAAGACCTAGACAAGGCGATACCTCTGGAGCAGAATGCTAAATCTATGCTTCTTGGTGAACGGTTCTTTTCCTGGTCCAACCTGTCTGCTATTATTGCAGGGATCCTAACACAGGTGGGCTGAGTGTAAGAAATCGCAGTGTAAAATCAGTGAGCCTCGTAACTGGTGGTCTGGTGCCCATTTGAATGTGGATTGTGACAAAATCCTTGCGTCCTATTGCAGTTTTATTTTGGGGAATGTTGTGTGAGTGTTTGTAACGGTTAGACACCAGTGGTGTAGAGAGACCTGTTGTTATTTAGTGGGGCACTGGAGCTGTAGGGTCAATTGCAGTGTGTTTCGCAAGTTTAAACCTCTAGACCACAGAGCTGCAGAACAACTGGAATATCTCTCTGAATCTGTGAAAAATAAAGGCTTCTTGTTCCTGTTGTAATGCAGTTCTGTGGTCTAGGGCTTTGAATCGGCGGTTTAAACCCCAACTAAGCACACTGGGATCGACCCATACAGTTTCAGTGCTGCATCTCCTGCTGAGCTTGGTGAAGACCTCCATTTTGGCTCCGGGGATTGGGAGTAGTGTTGTGTCTGCTGCTCCACCCGTTCCACCTGCGGTGCGGTGCGCTGAACGCACAGGTAACTGGCTCAGCAGCGCCTCTCCCAGGAGCTGCATGTGTTTCCAGTGATGTCCTGGCAGGATTCTCCATTCTGTAGTCTGTCTCACTCGGTTGGTCAAACTGTGGGGGAAAAATGGTGCAATCCTGACACCTAGTGGTCGATAAGCACATACTCAAGAATACTTGGTTGTACATCACAAAAAATGTAACAAAACATATCTTTAAAAAAAAGAGTACTCACTGATGCATTATGTAATAAAATCAGAATAGGTCTACATGTTATGTTAAACACACAGGAAAATTGGGATTATTTATCATTGCTGTCGCAGTTTTCATAAAAATGCTGTTTTTGTCCAATACTTCTGTGTAATTTTTATCATACATTTTATGTCAATGTGAAATATTGAAAATGTGGATCCCATTCCAACAGAAATAATGGTTGCACATGTCATGGCCATGTAGACAAAGACTTCTTATCATTCCTCTTTGTCTCATTCTTTCATTTTTTTCCTTCCCCTTTTCTCCTTTGTCTCTTCAGCTTTAAACGGAACTCTTTTCTCTGAGGCTATTAAACCAGTATAAACCTGTATGAACGCAGCATTTCATTTCATTACATTATTATTCATTACCGGCATTTAGCTGATGCTCTTACCCAGAGCGGCTTTTTACACAGCATTTACACTGCATCCATTTATACAGCTGGATATATGCTGAAGCAATGCAGGTTAAGTACCTCGATCAAGGGTATAAGAGCAGTGTCCTGTGACCTTTAGGTTACAAGACCAGCTCCTTACCCATTATGCTACACTGCTGCCCCACCTTGATATAATGCTATATGGTAAATATGTGGTAAGAATAAAAAATGGGTAAAAAAAAAGGTAAATACTGAGAAACTGAAATGATTAGAAACACCTCCTCTATTACCTGTCAGTGACTATCTTGTGGTTAACAGAGGTTTAGCTTTGTTATAGCCTGAGTGTAATTGTGTACTTCCTAGGAAATTCTACAATAACTAGCCTACTTCCTAACAGAAGTGTTTCCAAGAAAGTATTATCTAAATTCTTCGGAACTATAAAGTTACATTCGGGCTATAACCAACCTAAACCTTCGATAACTACAAGGCAGTCACTAATTGATCGGTAATAGAAGCCCTGTTTGTATGCATTACAGTTTTAGTTTCTTAGTATTTACTTTTGTATTCTTTTTTTGCCAGTGGTAATTACCCACTATTTTTCTCGTATTTACCCGATAAATACCTGGTACTTGGGGGGGCTGTAACTGGAAGCATTAACTGCTTTTGTCATTACACAGCAACATGCTGGTTCAGGGTCAGAATCTGAGACTCACATGCAGCATCTGGATTGGACTACGGTGCCATGCTGTCCTGCCCTGTGATTGGATGCTTTGCCACACTGCCACCACAGGTAAAGCGTGGGAGAGAATACTGAAGCTTCTGAAGTGCACAGTGACCTTCAGGTAGAGGTGGAAAATCCAGGTTCAGAAAGTAAAAGTCCTCCCTGGTATTTTGTTCCGATCACCTGGATTTGATAATTAGCACTACTCTTCAGCCAGGTTGTCAGGATGTAGAACTCATTAGTGAAATCAGCTGGCTGAGTTCATGGGTGGAAGAAACACAGGGCAGGACTTTTACTTTCTGACCCCTGGACTTTGCACCCCTGCCTCCAGGCCCGAGTCCAGCTCAGAGCTGTGGTGTTTCTCGCGCATTGTGGCGTTCTAAAAGCATTTGCGCAGCTGCGCGTATCGAGTGCCGAGGCAGCACTGCGGCCGTGTCCTTGAACAGGCCTGACTTTGTTTCTCACGACTGTAATTTTGAGCGTGGCTGCTGAGTGATTGCATTCGGGACCTTCGCTATGGAGCCGGCGAAAATCGATACGCCTCTGCTGTAGACCGAGCACCAGCGCTGTTGCTATCTGTGACAGAGTAGTTTCCTGTGATCAGAATTAATGTGCATTTGAGAGCTGAGACTTCCTGTGCCGTTTTTATTGGCTGTCGCAGTTTTCTGCGGCGTGCATGGTTTGAGTGCAGTTCTTATTTATGCCACCAGATGGCAAACGTGCCTGCTAGAGGTGGCAAAACCCCTAAATTCTTGACTTATCCTCAGAAAGAGTCTTCTACTATATTTTACTATATATAGATATTTACTATTTTATTATTCCAATTAAGTGAATATAAAGCAAGCATTTTGACATACGCTTTGCAAGAGCTAATTTAGTTTGTTCCAAATATCAAATGAGTTTATCAATCTGTGGTTGTTTATCTGATTAGCGGAAGATGTATTTTGAAATATATTGATTATGTCATGATATTTGATATCTTCTTTTTTATTTTGGAATGAAAATGACTTCCATTTAAAAACGTCACTTTAAAGCTGAATGCCTGTATGCAGGCAAACTATTAATTAACTGGCCTCTCTGTCTTTGAAGCACGAATGCATCATTTATGTCACTTAAGTCAAACCCTGCTACTGACTTGGCTGGTATTCCAGTAAATTGTAATTCTGCATTGCATGATTTTATTATACATTTGTATACCGGAAGATATTTATGATTGGTTTGTAAGTCATATACTTTTAAAATTCTATTTATAACTCAAAACTGGCAAATTATAATCACTTTTTGTAAAAAACTAACACATTTATACTTTACAAAAAATGTTGTAGTCATTTTTAAGCATTGAGAGATACTCCTGAAACAAGATGACACAAGGTGACAATAAATAGGCAAGCGCTGAACTCATCCCCATTCTGTCCCATAATCCCGCTCTGTCCCATAATCCTGCTCTGTCCCATAACTCCTGCATCCCCATTCTGTCCCAGAATCCCGCTCTGTCCCATAATCCCGCTCTGTCCCAGAATCCCGCTCTGTCCCATAACTCCTGCATCCCCACTCTGTCCCATAATCCCGCTCTGTCCCATAATCCCGCTCTGTCCCATAACTCCTGCATCCCCACTCTGTCCCATAATCCCGCTCTGTCCCATAACTGCTGCATCCCCATTCTGTCCCAGAATCCCGCTCTGTCCCATAATCCCGCTCTGTCCCATAACTCCTGCATCCCCACTCTGTCCCATAATCCCGCTCTGTCCCATAACTCCTGCATCCCCACTCTGTCCCATAATCCCGCTATGTCCCATAACTCCTGCATCCCCATTCTGTCCCAGAATCCCGCTCTGTCCCATAATCCCGCTCTGTCCCATAATCCCGCTCTGTCCCATAACTCCTGCATCCCCACTCTGTCCCATAATCCTGCTCTGTCCCATAACTCCTGCATCCCCACTCTGTCCCATAATCCCGCTATGTCCCAGAATCCCGCTCTGTCCCATAACTGCTGCATCCCCACTCTGTCCCATAATCCCGCTCTGTCCCATAATCCCGCTCTGTCCCATAACTCCTGCATCCCCACTCTGTCCCATAATCCTGCTCTGTCCCATAACTCCTGCATCCCCACTCTGTCCCATAATCCCGCTCTGTCCCATAACTGCTGCATCCCCATTCTGTCCCAGAATCCCGCTCTGTCCCATAATCCCGCTATGTCCCATAACTCCTGCATCCCCACTCTGTCCCATAATCCCGCTATGTCCCATAACTCCTGCATCCCCATTCTGTCCCATAATCCCGCTCTGTCCCATAACTCCTCAGCTATGAGTAATTTGCAGGGGCCCGAGGGTCTGCAGCCCTGCCCTCCTTCGGGGCACGAGCGTGTCTCAGAATGCATTTAAATAAATCTGCATACCGCGTGTGAGTATGCCCTGCACTGGTCACATATCCACAGATAAAGTCAAAGCCAGTTGCATAGAGAAGCTTTTCCCAACCAGTGTGCCATCGGGTGAGGTCAGGTGTGCCGTGTGAAAAATCTGTTTAAAAAAAAAAAAAAAAGTAAAAGTCATCTGACACCAGATGTACACAGTGCCTGATCTGCTTCATGGGAATTTTTCCCTTCTCTCTTCTAATCCATTTAAGGTATGAGATGACAAATATGTGGTTAGAATGTTTTTAACTGAACATTCTAATGCTGATGTCACAGTCACTGCTAGTAACTGACAGCAATTAAGTTCTAGAACACTGGCTTAGAATTTTGAACATTCCAAAAACCTGTTCTTCAAAGGGTTAAAGCCCTTGAAGAGATTTCTAGGCCTGTGGTTGTGTAGAGGACTCTAATTTGTCAGAAGAGATTGGGCTTGCATCCAGTTAATTTGTTCTGCGGTGGACGCAACCACAAGCTTTTACATTTTACTGAGCAGACTCCATTATCCCAAAAAAGCTGTGCCTTTTGGGTTCTGAAATGAAGATGCTCTGTCTCTTCTGGTCCTCCACACGGTCACTGTTGTTTGTACAGCTTGGGAAAATGCCATTTTCTGTTTACAAAATAAAGTAAAAACTTGCCTTAACTGAACATTCTAATGGTGATGTAAAAATTACTACTGGTAATTGAAAGTAATTGAGTTCTAGAATATTGACTTTTGAATTTTTAAAAGACATTCCAAATAACCTGCTCTTCACAGGGTTAGTGTAATGATAGAGGGGGGTTTGGGGGTTCTGTAGAACCTGTGTCGCACTGAAGCTGAAGGCTAACGAGGGTCTCCTTTTCATCCGCCCCAAAAGGCGCACCCCGATCTGTGGCCCTCGTAAAAATGTCACTCTCCCCTCGCCCCGGGAAGCCGCGCAAGAGCACAGGAAGCCCCATAATGCAGTGTTTATCTCTCTGTCCTGGGGAGCCCCAGGAGGGTGCAGGTGTGGGTAATAGCGCTGGGGAGTGGAAAGGGCCGATTATGTGCTCTGCCCTGATTGGTCAGGAATCAGGTGGCGGCTGTGCTCGCCCAAACTCGCTAAAGACACCCCACCCCCCCCCCCCCGGGCCGCATGTGCGACGGCTGCTCTGCAGGGCCCCAGCTGAGCCACTAGGGGGCAGGGTATCCAGCCCTGGGCTCAACCCTTGCTCTCCACAACGTGCTGCTGTCCAGGGGCCTGTATCACAGAGCAGGATTAATGAGTTAGCCGGATAACTGCACTGAGTAAAACCCGGAGCAGCTCTTTTTACTTCAGTCCATGTTCCAGATTTGGCAGGGTTCTGGGTTTTACACAGTGCAGTTATCCAGTTAACTCTGTAAACCTATTTCATGAAACGGGGCCCTGGACTGTGTGACCCCATGTGTTGTCAAAGTTATGAGTTGAATGGTTGATTGAAATGCATGCACACAGACACACACGCACACACACACAAGCTAATGCGCGCACGCCCACAAACAGAAACACAGATGATTAAGCAGAATCAATACGGAATGATGGCATTAAAGGGCAATGATGGGGCTGGAACTGGAGCCCGATGGCTGTGCTAGGGGGGCATTACAGCGTTTTTCCAGTAAACGGGCAGAGGAGCCAGTCTGGGCGATGTGAATGTGGCACCAGGCTGGGGAAATGCATTCTGGGAGGAGACCTGCCCATTCAGCGCCACCGATCGATTGATGAGCGCAGGCCACATCGGGACTGCTGCGAGCCCTTCCACAAGTCATACCGCCAAAACGCAGAGGACTGTTAGCGGGAAAGGAGAGAAATGGCTTTGTTTACCCCTTTTCCCTCTCTATCTCTCACCTCTCTTTTCTCTCCTGCTCTCTCTCTCTATATTTAATGTGTTTATGTTTATTTGTGTATTTATTTAATATAGTGTGTGTGTGTGTGCGCTTGTGTGTGTGTTTCTTTCCCCCTACACAACAGGGAAGACTGATTTTAATCTCCTTCGCCCGTCTGGGGAGAGCGGGTTCTTAAATTCTCCCAGATGAAGGGCTTTTTGATGATCAGGTAGCGCCGTCTAAATCACCGCGGCAACAAACGCTGAGTGTGACTCCGCAGCGGGCGGAGCTCCCAAATGCTCCTTTTTTCAGGGGAAAATGACAGAGTTCAAACAGAGTACACACGCGAAAGAAAATGGCCGCCTTCGCAACTGATGAACTCCAGCGACGACTGTGCCCTCCCCTCCCTCTCTGCCTCTCCCTCTCCCTCTCTGCCTCTCCCTCTCCCTCTCTGCCTCTCCCCTCTCCCTCTCTGCCTCTCCCTCTCCCTCTCTGCCTCTCCCCTCTCCTTTAGATTTTTTTTCTGTCTTTTTTTTTTTGTCTCCCTGGGCGAGACGTGATGCTTGGCTACAGTCATATGTCGGCCTGGCCTTATTACCCATCTTTTCTGGGCAATTGAACAAGCACTCCAATCAATAATTTTGATTGGAAAGCTCCCACGCGCAGGGCCGTCAACACGGCCATAATGGCCTTTAATGGGCTATAATTTTGCCCGGGAAACGGAAAATTATTTAGGAAATGGCCGCTCGTGAAGCGCGAGCGAAAGCAAGCGTGAGCCGTGAGCGGAGCGAGCCTCACACAGGAAGTGCGCGTCTGCAAAACGCCGCTGCGCGTCTTTAAACCAGCGCAGGGGGACGGACGTAACGATTGGGCCACAGGGGGTGCTGTGATAACCGGGACGTCCTGGTCATATATCTGAAGTGTGCTGATGAAGGGGGGGGGCGGGGGACGGGGACGGGGACGGGGACGGGGACGGGGGGGGGCGCTGACCTCACGGCTGTATTGTTATTGAACCGCAGGGGGTTGGGAGGGGAGGAAAGTGATGTAACATTAGCCTGGGAGGGATGAGATGCTCCTCTCTCCCTCCCTCCCTCTCTCTCTCGCTCGCTCAGAGAACTGAACTTTGACCCCGTAACCCTGCCGAGGCACTTTCCCTCTGGTGCGCATCGGAAGTGTCCCCACGGTGACCGGAGTCCGGCAGCCGGTGCCCTGAAGCCTGCTGGGTATTCTCAGGGGCAGGGTCCAGAGCTGAATATCTGGGTGACTGTCATCCTGGGGGGGGGGGGGGGTGTGTTCATGGGTGGCTTTAGGTTGGCGTCTCGCCTGGTTCTGACCCGCCTGGTCCATTAGAACATTCCGGGCTTGCGTGCGCGGCAGGCTGGCCCGCTCAGCGCATGGCGGTAAGCAGCCTGCTCTGAATGGCGGCTGTAAATCTGCAGCGCTCCTCCTCGGGCGTTCCGCCATGCTCTGTTTTTGGGGAGGGCGAGGGTTTGTGAAAGGCAAACAGGGCGAGGAGGAGAGATGGAGAACAAATGAAGCGATGGAGGAAGGGTAGAGCGGGAGCGGGGGGGACGGGGGACGGGGGTTTGGGGGGGGGGGGGGAGGCACGCTCGGCAGCATGTGGGGAGTGTGGCAGAGCTTCATTTTTCCTCCTGACCTCCCCGTGACTCCACAGCTGATGGGGTGAAAAGCAGGTGGATCGAGCTGGAAGAGAGAGAGAGAGAGAGAACGAGCGAGCGAGAGAGGGGAGGGAGAGACCCCCAAGGGGTATCCAGGAAATTGAAAGGCGGGCATGCTCACCATGGCAACACCTGCAGTGTGCCAGTGATGTCATTTGTTTACCGCTTGGAGGGCTGACTAGTGCCGGAAGGTTCCGCGCCCCCCACTGCTGACGGGGTGGGGGGGGGGGGGTCAGGGGCACAGCTGGGTGCACTGGGGGCCAGTGACCATGGGGAGCTTTACCCCCCATCCTAATCTCTACTGTCCCCTAATTTTGTCAGCATCCTCTGCACATACTCAACCCCTCTCTGTGTCCCTCTTCCTCTCTCTTTTTCGTTCTCTCTCTCTGTCCCTTTTTTCTCTCTTTCTCTTTGCCTGGCTTTCTTTCTCTTTCTCACCACTTTCCTGTTTTTATGTTTCCTCTGTCTCTGCTTTCATCTTTATCACCCCCCCCCCCCCCCCCCGGTGCTCCCGTCTCCCTGCAAACAGACGGACAGCAGCAGGGTTCCCATGGCGACACGCTAGCCCCGCCCCCCAAGCTGACTGGGGCAGGCCTGTGCTGTGATGTCACAGAGTTAGGAAAGTCTGCCAGTGCCTCTCTGCCCTGCCACCCCTCCACCCCTCCGCCCCGCCACCCGGGCACCCTGCCACCCCCCACCCCGCCAGGTATGTGCTCAGGTAGAGGTGCGGTTGGTGGATAGTGAGCTGGTATGTGCTCAGGCAGAGGTGCGGTTGGCGGATAGTGAGCTGGTATGTGCTCAGGTAGAGGTGCGGTTGGTAGGTAGTGAGCTGGTATGTGCTCAGGTAGAGGTGCGGTTGGTGGGTAGTGAGCTGGTATGTGCTCAGGTAGAGGTGCGGTTGGTAGGTAGTGAGCTGGTATGTGCTCAGGTAGAGGTGCGGTTGGCGGATAGTGAGCTGGTATGTGCTCAGGTAGAGGTGCGGTTGGTAGGTAGTGAGCTGGTATGTGCTCAGGTAGAGGTGCGGTTGGCGGGTAGTGAGCTGGTATGTGCTCAGGTAGAGGTGCGGTTGGTAGGTAGTGAGCTGGTATGTGCTCAGGTAGAGGTGCGGTTGGCGGATAGTGAGCTGGTATGTGCTCAGGTAGAGGTGCGGTTGACGGATAGTGAGCTGGTATGTGCTCAGGTAGAGGTGCGGTTGGTAGGTAGTGAGCTGGTATGTGCTCAGGTAGAGGTGCGGTTGGTAGGTAGTGAGCTGGTATGTGCTCAGGTAGAGGTGCGGTTGGTAGGTAGTGAGCTGGTATGTGCTCAGGTAGAGGTGCGGTTGGCGGATAGTGAGCTGGTATGTGCTCAGGTAGAGGTGCGGTTGGTAGGTAGTGAGCTGGTATGTGCTCAGGTAGAGGTGCGGTTGGCGGGTAGTGAGCTGGTATGTGCTCAGGTAGAGGTGCGGTTGGCGGATAGTGAGCTGGTATGTGCTCAGGTAGAGGTGCGGTTGGTAGGTAGTGAGCTGGTATGTGCTCAGGTAGAGGTGCGGTTGGTGGGTAGTGAGCTGGTATGTGCTCAGGTAGAGGTGCGGTTGGTAGGTAGTGAGCTGGTATGTGCTCAGGTAGAGGTGCGGTTGGTAGGTAGTGAGATGGTATGTGCTCAGGTAGAGGTGCGGTACAGAGTCTGCTTCAGGGAAAGTGTCCCATCTTAACTGGGTAAGGGGGTTGCCCTGACCAGACTGTCCCACAAGTTCTAATTTGAAACTATGAGCCCCAAGCAGATTTGTGGTGGGGTGTGGTGGGGTGTGGTGGGGTCGGGTGTGGGGTGTGGGGGGGAGGAGAGCAGGCATGATGAGATCCTCGAGCCGTGTGTTAGCTTTGACAGCAGGACACAGCAGCGATGCACGCCCTGGTGTAAACACGGAGACTGACAGCGAGAAGATGACAATGAGGTGGGGGAGTGGGGGGGGGGCAGACCCCCTTTTCTCTGCTAAGCGTGGGGCGGGGGTTATTGATGGCTCCTTAGCGTAACAGCCAGTTAAAGTGGATTTGTGTCCCGGGCTGAGGGCCTGTAATGCTGGCTGTTTACGTGCATTCTCGTTTGTAATGATTAGGGAGGATGGATGGGACTGCCGACACTGTTCGGGGGTATTGACCAATCGGGAGGGAGGGAGGGAGGCGGGGGGGTGGGATGGAGGGGGTGGGGGCCGCTGGGGCTGAATAATGGCCTACTGTAGTTGACCAGAGGATGACCGCTGCCTTCGGTTTGACCCCCGACCTCAGACTCACCCCTCCGGCCCCCGCTCGGACACCGTCCCCGACCTCAGACTCACCCCTCCGGCCCCCGCTCGGACACCGTCCCCGACCTCAGTCTCACCCCTCAGGCCCCCGCTCGGACACCGTCCCCGACCCCCGAAAGAATGCCTGAGGAGTCTGAGAGCACAAAGCAGCGGGGAGAGAGTGGGGGGGGAGGTGTCCACTGGGGGGGGGGTGGAGGGTGCTAAAGGTCACACTCTATGTGTCTATGTCCACTTCTCCTTTTCCTCTGGGGGGAAGGGGGGGGAGGGGGCTTCAGGGTCTCATTCGGCTGGGTCACCGGTTCCCCAGGCCAGAGGCAGACGGGGAGGGGGGTCAGGAGGGGCTCTGCATGCCACAGGCCCTGCGTGACTCAGACAAGCCCTGCGTGAGCCAGCAGCGCAGAGAGAGCCCTCCCCAATGCCTGCATGCTGCTGGCGCTAATTACACAACTTTAAAAACATGAGTAAAACACAAAGTGGTTTCTGCGCTGCATTGAGCCGTGCCTAAAGTTAGGAATGCAGGGACGTGAGACCTTTTCACTGGACGGAGGAATTGTTGCCAGAACGACCACTAGGTGTCAGCGGTGTCTGCTGGCTAAGTGGAGGGTGCTGTTTGCGCCTTTCTCTCCCTACCCAGCAACTCCCCGGCTGACACGTGTGTGCGTGTGTGCGCGTGTGTGTGTGTATGCGTGTGCGTGTGTGTGTGGCAGGCGCCATCCCGGTTTCCCACCTGTGAACTTCTCAGCCAATGCATTAAAATGAAATGATGAAACTAATTAACTCAACATAATATGTACTCATTATGAACTTAAATGCCTCTGTACTACATATGCCCTTGAATTTAACAAATGCTTTCAGATACTAGGTTGGGGGGGGCGGGGTCCAAAATACATACCTATATCAAGATCAGACACTTATTGGCTTAGTTCTTGTAACATAAGCAAGAAATCATTACGGTTATGACAGGAAATGCCAATACAACACAGATTAAAGAGGCTTGTGTACACCAGTCATGCACCAAGCACGTTGCATGGCATACTTGTGAAACAGTTTTTTCACTGGCCAGTTGGATGGAGTGCTTTGTAACGGAAATAACCCCAGGTGCGGTATAACCCCAGGTGTGGTATGACCCCAGGTGCGGTGTGACCCCAGGTGTGGCTCTATTGCTGTTGGCTAAGTATTGGCTGCGTAGTTACCGCACAGATTGGCACTGTAGCCTGTCTGTTCTTGTCTGACACTTCGCTGCTATTAAATAAAATGAGATTAAATTATACATTTGCTTGGAATACGGCCATACCCAGGGCAACCTGCCCGTCTTAAACCCATTTGTGTCACAGATTACATCCAGTTATGCAGCTGGGTGTTTTGCTGGAGAGATTGGGGTCCTGTTATGCAGCTGGGTGTTTCGCTGGAGAGATTGGGGTCCTGTTATGCAGCTGGGTGTTTCGCTGGAGAGATTGGGGTCCTGTTATGCAGCTGGGTGTTTTGCTGGAGAGATTGGGGTCCTGTTATGCAGCTGGGTGTTTTGCTGGAGAGATTGGGGTCCTGTTATGCAGCTGGGTGTTTTGCTGGAGAGATTGGGGGAAAGCTTGTTTGAGGGGGGACAGCGTCCGGGCGATCACTGAGGTATACACGCGCCCCCCCCTTTACTCGCACCCCAAAATCCCCCTCCCCACCGCGACGGCTGGCTACTGATGTCCCGCAGCGGGGGCTCCCTGTAATCTCCTCTTTATTAAAAATGTAGAGGCTGTTAAAGTGGCTTCTGTGGACAGATTTCCTGGCACAGGCTAGTGAAGGAGCTGCTTTAATGAGCTTGTGTGTGTGCGGGGTGGGGGGGTGGGGGGGGTCAGAATCAGCGACGTTGCTGAAGCAGGGCACGGAGTGGGGGGGGCGGCCTCCACACAGATGGGGGGGCGGGGGGTACGGTCTCACCGCCTGTGCCAGGATTTATAGCCGAGCGCGTGAGGAGGAATGAACCCTGCCACTCCTGCATCTCTAAGCTCCGCCCTCCCGTGTCCCCCTCCCGGCCCCGCCCATCACCAGGGCCGTCCAATGGCAGCGCTGTTCCCGAGCGCATGCCTCCCAGTCTCCCTCGGTCGCTAACGTCAGCGTTCACCCCTCACGCGGCGTATCCCTCTCTCTGTGTGTGTTTCCCTAAATACTCCTGCTGTGAGTAGTGTGACTCCAAGCGGAGGCAGAGCGCAGTGCGGCAGCCGGCCCCTCATAGTTTGAACCGGCTCTCTGTGTTCCCTCACTGTGAAAACTTTCCGCTGAGTGTCACGGGCCCTTCGGCCTCCTGTACGCGGTATGGCCGGCTTGTGCAGCATAGTTAGCATGCTAGTTAGCATGATAGTTCGTGTGCTAGTTAGCGTGCTAGTTAGCATGATAGTTCGTGTGCTAGTTAGCGCCTGTTTGTAGTTCCAGCGGGAAATAACCCCCCATAACCTGCTCTGTGAACGTGAGGGGGAAGATAGAGCATGAGATTGGAGGGGGGGGGGGTGGAGTGTGTGTAGAGATATTGGGGGGGTGGGGGGGTGGAGTGTGTGTAGAGATAATGGGGGGGGGGTGTGAGTGTGTGTAGAGAGATTGGGGGGGGTGAGCGTGTGTAGAGGTAACACCCACTTGCATAACACATGTGCTAACACAAGTGCATACATATACACACACACGTAACACGCACGTATGCACGCACGCACGCACGCTTCCACACATACACCCACCTACTCTGTCACACACACACTCCACACAGACATGCCATAAACTGCATCACCTGCTGTAACACTGCTACTGCAGTCTTAATACTCATACAGTACAACAGGGCGTCCTTCACTATTTCAACTATTTGAATCAGATGCAAACTCAAGTTGTTAAAAATTAATATTTTAATATCACAGTTGCACCGTAGTGCACTCCACATTATCATAGTTGTGCATATCCCACTCTACTGTAAACTAAGCAGCAACATGACCAGGTCGTAAGTCGTAACTATAGCGACGTATTTCAAACATTGCAGAAGGGTGCAAAAGCCCTCAAACCAGGGCGGAGTTTTATTTATGACTCAGGGCTGCCAGTCGAGTGTGTGAGCTCGTAAAGCACCGAAGACCTTCGGCTCAGAGTTTAGTGGAAGGATTGAAATGCCCCTAAATGTCACCACAAAAAACTGCGATTCGTGTAAATATGGACTCGGGATGGTGAGGTATTTGCAGGTTATCCAAAAGGCAGTAATGCTTGATTGATTGATGAAGCTTCGCGTGGGTTTCCTGTTCTGTACGGCGCCCCAGCTCCCTCCTGGCCTCTGAGCTGCTGCTGCTGCTCTCTGAGCTGCTGCTGCTGCTCTCTCTGAGCTGCTGCTGCTGCTCTCTGAGCTGCTGCTCTCTCTCTGAGCTGCTGTCTCCTCCAGGCCTCTGAGCTGCTGCTGCTGCTCTCTGAGCTGCTGCTGCTGCTCTCTCTGAGCTGCTGCTGCTCTCTCTCTGAGCTGCTGCTGCTCTCTCTCTGAGCTGCTGCTGCTGCTCTCTGAGCTGCTGCTGCTGCTCTCTGAGCTGCTGCTGCTGCTCTCTCTGAGCTGCTGCTGCTGCTCTCTGAGCTGCTGCTGCTGCTCTCTGAGCTGCTGCTCTCTCTCTGAGCTGCTGTCTCCTCCAGGCCTCTGAGCTGCTGCTGCTGTCTCTCTGAGCTGCTGCTGTCTCTGAGGGTGGGGGTGGGGGCGGGGGCGGGGGCCAGTGTGGCTGTTGTCTGTTTGCGTTAGCTGAGGGGTGGGGGCTGTAGCTGTCGTTATTGGCGCGGTTGAGAAGACGTGAGCCTGGGGGGTTTGAGTGATTTGGTCAGACAGGCCTTGTTTTCGGAGCAGAGGCGATGGGGGAGGAATGGGGGGTGTGGGGGTGTTTCTTGAGAGATCCTGTTGAGAGACTGACACCTAACAAAACAGAAGGGAAGCAGAAGTTCCTCTCCCCCCGCTTTACGGCTCTCACCCTGAACAGGCCGTCTGACGGCGAGCAGTTTGTGCTGTCAGACATTTCTGGGTCATTGCGCCCTGCTGAAACCCAGGCCAACACTGGGCACAACTGCGTCCGTGCTGATTACGTTCCTTAAGCTGATCTGAATACATCTGGGCGCGATTTGTACTATATTAGATGTAATATGTTAGGACCTGATTTGGATACGAGATGTAATGTCAGTAATGACATGCTGACCGTAGCTCTGTGTGAGTAGGAGGGATCTGACGGTGGGCGTTTCCTCGGTAACCTGCCTCCTGACTTCCTGTTTAACCGAAGGGGAGCTGGGCGGCTGCATAAGAGCACAGTTTACGGCTCCTCTGCATCCCCCCCCCCCCCCCCCCCCCCCAAACCACACACACACACACACACGGACGGGCACGCACACAAACACATACACACAAACACACATACAATGTTTGGTTGACTCCATGGAAGGATGTGTGCTGATGCTGTCTCCTGTTAGAGGGTTAGTGTTTGAGGTTCAGTGTTACTGGGTCAGTGTTAGACGGAGCAGGGCTGTGTAGTGATGCAGTCTCCTTACTGGGATAGAGAGAAAACCACAGCGTTATAAACCTCTCTGGAATTCCCTGGCAAAGCACTCAGCAGGACTTCCCCTGGTTTCCCATGATCCTCTCCGGCAGCTGAGGGCTGCAGGATGGTGTACCCAGCTGGGCTGGGGTGTTGATGTCGTTGGCTCCCGCTGCTTGTCCCGGCCCTCTCTGTCACTCCGACCCCCCCCCCCCCCATTTCCTCCCTGGTAGACGGAAGTGTCTGTTTCCCCCCGATTGGAGAGCAGTGTTTCCTCTCTCCACCCACCCCACCCCCCATGCTGAAAGCCCCCACTGCTCAGTGTGCTCGGTCCTCCTGATTTTGTGAACGTAAAATCTGAGTGACTGGGTCGGCAGTGTAGTTTCATGGGTAAGGAGTTGGCTTTGTAATCTAAAGTCACAGGTTCAATTCCCCGGTAAGACACTGCCATTGTACTCTTGAGCAAGGTTCTTATATACCTTCAGTATATATCCAGCTGTATAATTGGATTTTAAAAAAAAGTTGTGTAAGTCTGCTGAATGCCTGTAATGTAATGGCTAGCAATCGCAACGCATTTAAAAAAAAAAAAAAAAAAAAAAAAAAAAGAAGCTCTGCTGGTGGTCTAGAGTCAGAGCAGGACTCTCAGCAGATGGGGAAGGAGGCGCTGAGGGGGCTCTGTGGAGGCGCTGAGGAGGCGCTGAGGGGGCTCTGAGGAGGCGCTGAGGGGGCTCTGAGGAGGCGCTGAGGGGGCGCTGAGGAGGTGCTGAGGGGGCGCTGAGGAGGTGCTGAGGAGGCGCTGAGGGGGCTCTGAGGGGGCTCTGAGGAGGCTCTGAGGAGGCTCTGAGGGGGCGCTGAGGAGGTGCTGAGGGGGCGCTGAGGCAACGCTGAGGGGGCTCTGAGGGGGCTCTGAGGAGGCTCTGAGGAGGCGCTGAGGAGGTGCTGAGGGGGCGCTGAGGCAACGCTGAGGAGGCGCTGAGGAGGTGCTGAGGGAGGCGCTGAGGAGGCGCTGAGGGGGCGGAGTTAACTGTGATTGACGGTTTAATTTACAGGGAAGCGTTCTCTGGGAGCAGCCGCTCTGTCTCTCCCAGGTTGGGCGTCGGCTGGTCTGCGGACTCTTCCTCATGCGTAAAGCGATCAGCCCTGTTACTCAGGGAACGGCCTGTAAGCACGCATAATCCCTCTCAAAACTCCACAGCTCCTGCAGATTTTCTTATATTCACAAAGTCTTATATTCATAAAGAGCCTCAGAGTAACTGCATATTATTCATCGTGCTAACTACAGGACTACTTCTGTGTGTAGATGCTTCTCTCTCTTCAGATGCTGTGTACGGAGTTTTGATTTGATTCATAGCCACCCAGTGTTTACTGATCAATTCAAACTGCTGCTTTGCCCCAGTGGAAATGCTGAGGTACTCAGTAAAATGTCCAGTGTTAAAATGACTCTGATAGGGTACATTCGATCTCTCCTGGACTCGTATCAACTCTGTTAGACTTAAATTCACACTAAAAAATATAAAATGGTAGCTCAACTGATGAGGAATCAACTGTAGGTTCTTATAAAGCATTATTAACTGTAGCTGCTTATGAAGCATTATTGCCTATAGGTGCTTATGAAACATTTATTGGTTGGTTGAGAACCGGCCTCCATGAGAACATATACTGTTGGTTCTCATGAGGCATTATTACCTGTAGGTGCTTATGAAGCGTTTTTACTTGTAGGTTTTTATGAAGCGTTAGTACCTGTAGGTGCTTATGTAGTGTTATTACCTGTAGCTGGTTATGTAGCATTATTACATGTAACTGCTTATGAAGCATTATTACATGTAGGTGCCTATGTAGTGTTATTACATGTAGGTGCTTATGTAGTGTTATTACCTGTAGCTGGTTATGTAGCATTATTACCTGTAGGTGCTTATGTAGCATTAGTACCTGTAGGTGCTTATGTAGCATGTTACCTGTAGGTGCTTATGTAGTGTTATTACCTGTAGGTGCTTATGTAGTGTTATTACCTGTAGCTGGTTATGTAGCATTATTACCTGTTGGTGCTTATGTAGCATTATTACCTGTAGGTGCTTATGTAGCATGTTACCTGTAGGTGCTTATGTAGTGTTATTACCTGTAGGTGCTTATGTAGTGTTATTACCTGTAGCTGGTTATGTAGCATTATTACCTGTAGGTGCTTATGTAGTGTTATTACCTGTAGCTGGTTATGTAGCATTATTACCTGTAGGTGCTTATGTAGCATATTACCTGTAGGTGCTTATGTAGCATGTTACCTGTAGGTGCTTATGTAGCTTATTATCTGTAGGTGTTTATGTAGCATTATTACCTGTAGGTGCATATGTAGCTTATTATCTGTATGTAGCGTTAGTACCAGCAGGCTTTATTTTGGGAGGACCTGCTGCAGCTCAGGTAAGAGGGACGCTGTCCGTGGTGCTGAAACGCCTCCTGCTGCTTCTGTAGCAGAAGCCCGTAAAAGCGCTGCTCTGGTGTCGCCTTACTCCGCCTCTCAGGTTATTCCTAATGAAGCAGGATTTGTGTGACACTGACCCAGCTGAGAGCTGAGGTCCAGGGTACAAACTGCGTGCCAAGGCCCCTGCAAGATGAGAATTAGTGTCTACAATAAAACCATGACCATGTTTGAGTTTATACCTCTAAAGGACTGACAATTTTTCAATGCATGAAATCGAACATAGGAGCCATAATAAGCAGGATATGAAGCAAAGGTCAATGATGATGTCATCTTTTGTAAATAGGCCAAGCCTGAGAGAGAGTGTGGAATAGGTGATCAAATGATATATGGAAAATGAGGCTATTAATTAATTACAAAGTATTCTTTGTCACTTAATCATTTATAGAAGTTTGATACTGACACATGGTCGCTGAGTACAAGACCAGATCCCGGTGCGTCTGCTTGTAACTGATCGCGCAGCTTATTCTGCTGACGTAACGTCAGGTCAGCTTCTGGAGCCTTTTTGTGTCTGCTGCATTGTGGGATGCAGGAATTGGCCTTGGGGCTTCTGTGACTTACCTGGTGATATCAGCGTACTGTTGCTTAGAGACGCATGGAATATTCCAGAACGATGACTAAAACTGACAATAGGAGAGGACTACACAACAGAAACAGCTAAGCTTAGAGTTACGGTCTCTGAGCAAATTCTTAGGTGAATGTATGACTTTGCCGTTTCATTTTCCCAAACATGCCAGTGATCTTAAACTTTTTGACGGTTGTAAGAATCCTTGTGTGATTGTGATTTCCTCAAAGTAAGGGAAAAAAAAAATCTCAGGCCATTGTTGATGTGAACAAAAGAGAAGTTAATCATGAATGAAAGGTTGTGTAAGAAATGGAGGGGGGGGAACTTTGTTGTTAGATTGAGTAAGGCGCTTAATTTCTCCAGCAGAGCTTGGCATTAATTGGAGTGGACGCTGATTCAAACAAAGTTGACAAACCAGACTGAAATGAGGACAGATTTGAGGGGAGGAGAGGAATGGCCTTCAGAGGCCGCCATCTTCACCCTGAACTGGAATTCGTCTTTCTTATTCGATTTCCCTGATACATTTCTTCTACATATTAACTTAAGAGCAATTTCACAAGCTGTTAGGTTTATTACCTCGCCCATCACTGCAGGGAAGCAGGATGGATTATAGGTGAGCAGGTCAGGGAGGAAACGGATGGAGGGAGAGAGAGGGAGAGAGAAAGAGGGAGAATGAGAGGAAGCGATTGAGAGAAAGTGTTCAACTGAATACCTCCTGGTACGTACAGATGGCACTCATTGTTATTTGAAGGGTCTTCCATGAAGTGCTTTTGATTTAATTTTCTCCAGCAGAATTCTTACACACGCAGACAACCCAATAAGGCAGACTCATAAAGCCTTCTGCTCATTTAAGATTCAGTCTCTCCTATTACTTTTCAAACTATGCAGGAAACGAGTGGACATTCAGCTATTTTACATTGAAGAAATAAATGTGTTTCTGTAAGTATGATAATGCGGTTCAGAAGGATCACTCGGGGTTCGTTAGAGCCAGCTGTTGGGTTCAGGGGAGGGTTCACACAGACACACACACACACACACACACATTCTCACACACACACACACACACACACACACACACACACACACACACACACACACACACACATTCTCACACACACACACACAAACACACACACACACACACACACACACACACACACACACACATACACGCGCACACACACACACGCACACATACACACACACGCGCGCACACACACACGCACACATACACACACACACATGCACACACACATTCACACACACACATACATGCGCACGCACACACACACACACACACATGCACCCATTGGATTTTGGACCTTATTGTCATGGGCAGTGACATGGGTCATGGGTAATGAGCTATATTGTATGACCCAAAATGGGGTTCTTCTGTTCACTTGCACTAATACAGCAGCTGGAAAAAAGTTCTCTGGGCAAGTAATTTTATTTCACAAGAATATGGCTGTAAAAATGATTGACACCCTGGTTTTCAGTACGTTGCGAACCTTCCTTTTCAAAGATAAAATGCCTAAGTCATCATCTAGTGTTTTATGAGATGGGGAGGGGGAATTATTTGGGAGGGGAATCTTTGACCATTCCTCCACTCGGAATCGTTCAGGATATATCAAGGCCAGGACGTACATCACATGTTTTGATGGCGGGCATCAGTCAGCACTTAGCCACCGTGAGACCAAATGACTTTTCCCCAGCTCGTTTCTCACACAGGTGATGCGTCTGGCCGAGCCGGGCAGTTAGATCCCTGCCAGCCAGCCGGGTCTGTACAGGCTGGCAGGAAGCGGGCAAAGCTGCGTCTGTACAGGCTGGCAGGAAGCGGGCAAAGCTGGGTCTGTACAGGCTGGCAGGAAGCAGGCAAAGCTGGGTCTGTACAGGCTGGCAGGAAGCGGGCAAAGCTGGGTCTGTACAGGCTGGCAGGAAGCGGGCAAAGCTGGGTCTGTACAGGCTGGCAGGAAGCGGGCAGGTATTGGGGCGTTAGCGCTGTGCTGAATGGCTCTGTAACGGCACTCCCTGCTTTGAGGCTGTGGGGGGGGGGTGGCTCTGGGGGGGGGGGGGGTACTCTTGGGGGGGGGCGGCTCTCGGGTCAGATAAGGGCGACGAGCAAAGGTTTCCTGTTCTCTTCGCAGTTATTCTAATCATTCAGCGCTCAGGAGAGCGCCAACCGAACAACAGCCCAGCGTTGGCGAGTCAGTGATTATAAAGGCCGTTAAGTGCACAGATGGATTCTGGGAACCGTAGTCTGCACACACAGAGCGCCGTGCCAGTTGACTTCAGGGCTGCTGCATGTGTGATCGCCATGGAGACATTATTGATATCAATGAAGACTGTGGCTCTTTAATGTTGCCTGAATGAATACAGAATATTGTTTAAAAGGTGATGTCCCCCAGCCCACCTCCACCACCCCCCCTCCCCCAGCCCCCCTCTACCCCGCCTCTCCCCCCCCCTCACACGGCTTCCTGGAGTCACAAGAAACAGCTCAATATCCAGGAAACCACAACACATGCCTTTGTCCACATGGAGTACATATTTGTGCGCACACACGCTCTCTCACACACACAGATCTCTCACACACACGCTCTCTCACACACACAGATCTCTCACACACACGCTCTCTCACACACACACGCTCTCTCACACACACAGAGATCTCACACACACAGATCTCTCACTCTTCTTTCCCTCAGTATCCCTGTCTTCTGTTTCTTCTTTTTCTGGCACGCTCCTGACGCAAAGTTTCAAAGTCATTTTAAACGCGGGCGGCTTTAATGGAGATTTATCGCACTGCCACCTCTGCTCTCTCCCCGACGTCCCGGCGTAACGAGGAGAGAGCGCGAGCCGCTCTGGACCGCCGTTTGCGCGGCGGCATCTCATTTAGCAAAGCGCCGAACGAAAGTGATCACCTCAGAGGACGACCCCGAGAAGGAGAGAGACTCGGTCTGAAAACCAGCGCGGAGAACGCTGGCTTATTCCAGGCTGCCTGACCTCACCGTGACTTTCCCCCGCGGCCGCACATAAAATAAAACTCCCCACGAAGAGCAAAAGATACTTATTACCCGAATAATAATAGCAGTTGTGGCGCGCGACGTTTTAAAGCTGTAGGTTACAGTATTACCGCTAGTGGCTGCAGCAGCATCAACGCCGCTGTCTGCCAGATTCCACCCCAGAAACTGGTGTTCCGCAGATCACGATTTTGAAACCAACTCCAAAGATATTATTCAAGGTGTGATTCTTTTTATTAATTCCATTAGTTTGAACACCCAAATTAAGTCATTGCATGTTGTCAATGGATTTCAGGTTGAAATGTACGTGCATACATTCAGACACATACATTGTGATGTCAGATAGGATATCCTGAGACCCAGCAATTCATTTGTGTTCCTTTAGGGGACTTCAGTCTCTGGTCTTAAGCTCTAGAGCAATTTATTATACTGTGCTGAAACTTACACTACAAGGGACTTTACAAAAAAATATTTCATATTTTTGAAAATATTTTTCACTGCAACATGTCTTTGCTGTCCAAGATGCTTGTATTACGTCATTAGAATAATTTGAAATTAGAATAATTCTAACCTTCTTCGTGCTGGATCTCAGAAGGTTATTCCCACTGCCATGTTAAGGGGCTTGGTGAGGTAAACCCAGAAATGTGTGCATGCTGTCACCCCCAAAGCGGTGCGTTAGAAGAGCGACAGCAAGATTTTCCCCAGCCAAAAAAGGCGGGAAAGCGAGTCGCTGAAATGAGTGAAGCTTTAATCGCGAAGCTTCGTCAAACTGCCAGCGGGAAACAGCTTCAGCGCGAAGCTTCGTCACACTGCCAGCCGGGAAACAGCTTCAGAGCGAAGCTTCGTCACACTGCCAGCGGGAAACAGCTTCAGAGCGAAGCTTCGTCACACTGCCAGCCGGGAAACAGCTTCAGAGCGAAGCTTCGTCACACTGCCAGCCGGGCGAAGCTTCGTCACACTGCCAGCCGGGCGGAGCCTCAGTGCAGCCGTGTAAATCCTGGCGGCACGCTGGCTGCTTCCAGGTGGCACAGGCGGCGGGCGAATGTATCAGGCGAACAGGGACTCTGCCTGGGGGGCCCAATCCAAGTGCTGGGGAGGGCAGGGAGAGGGGGGAGCACAGCTGAATTGTTTCAATAAAGCAATTTGATTCAATTTTCCACTCAATAAAATAGCCCATCAGGACTGGTGGCGCTTGACATGCAGTCTCCCTCATATCCAGATTCCACTCTTAATTGAACAAGTTTATGTACTTGTCTTGCAGAAATTGGAAAAATTTATCACCTGGAAAATGTTATTTTTTCCCCAGGCTGTGTGGGGTTTTTAAAACTTCATCAATCTGCTGAGCAACTATGAGATGAATTTGTCCACATCTGCATGGAAGAAAAGGCGTCCGCTCGGCGAGGGAGATGAGTTATGGCCGGCGCTCTCTCATTCGAGCGCTTCTCAGGGAAAAGGGTTTTTATTTTTTTACTCCTTTTATTTTTCTTTTCAACTTCCTGTTCCAACATGTTAATGTGAATTTGGATCAGACTAAACTTTTTCCTGTACCACTGAATAAACTACGGTCTGTTTATAAAAGAATGAAAAATGCTTTTTGATTTACAGGATAGGCCAGCATTTCCCAGCCCACCCATTCCTCTTAATGGTAAATTACTCTAATGAGTATTAAGAGGATTAAATGTACTCTGTGTGTGCTAACATTTTATCATGTTGTCATTAATACTCTATTAAGCTTTTATAATCTGACTAGACTGTAACGTTACTACTTTTTCTTAGTCCTCTGTATTTTACTTTCCCACAGATGTTAAAATCAGACATTGTCTCCGGAGAGTAGGGAGTCCATGGAATATTCATTCCTAAATAACGAGCATGCATGCCATCTGGAGCAAACAATGTTATGTGGCACTCAGTTTGCTGCATAACCTTGTTTCCTCCTTCCTAACAGTTATTGCACTGAACGCACAGTGAACGCACAGTAAGCGCACAGTAAGCGCACAGTAAGCGCACACTAAGTGCACAGTGAATGCACAGTAAGCGCCGTGTGAATGCACAGTAAGCGCAGTGTGAATGCACAGTAAGCGCACAGTGAGCGCACACAGTAAGCGCACAGAGTAAGCGCACAGTGAGTGCACAGTGAACACAGTAAGCGCACAGTAAGCGCACAGTGAACGCACAGTGAACACAGTAAGCGCACAGTGAATGCACAGTGAGCGCACAGTAAGCGCACAGTAAGCGCACAGTGAACGCACAGTGAGCGCACACAGTGAATGCACAGTAAGCGCACAGTAAGCGCACAGTGAACGCACAGTGAGCGCACACAGTGAATGCACAGTAAGCGCACACAGTAAGCGCACAGAGTAAGCGCACAGTGAGTGCACAGTGAACACAGTAAGCGCACAGTGAATGCACAGTGAGCGCACAGTGAGCGCACAGTGAACGCAGTGTGAATGCACAGTGAACGCACAGTGAACGCACACTAAGCGCACAGTAAGCGCACAGTGCTGTTAAGTCTGTGTTCAGTCCTCCGGCACGCGTTTGTTTGCTCACGTCAGGGACCATCTTTAACGCCTCTGCAACAGATGGAATATTTATGCTACGCTAACAGTGGGGAGTGTTCTTACTGTGGGTTCTTTCAGAAGATGCAGTGCTTGTTTGTTAGTGACTTTACCACAGGCAGAGATGTTTTATATGCCTTGTGTTGTGCCTTCTGCCTTCTTGAAAGACAACGTTTATCCTAGAGGCTTTCCCGCCAAAAACAGAGGCTCAGAAATGGCTTGTGGAAGTGAAGGACGGGGCCGGGGGACGTTAGCACATTAGCACATTAGCACATATGAACTCTAGAAGATTCTTTCTGTTGACTGTTGGGATCTGACCTTGGCCTCCGGGCGCTGCTTCTGGACGGGGCGTTTGGCCGAAGCCCCTGCGCGGGTTTCCGGAGCGCAGCTCTGCCATTTTGGGTAGGGGCGAGCAGCTCTTCGTTATCTCCCCCTCTCCCTGACATCGAATCTAACAGCGCTGAGCGCGCTCGATTAGCTCTGAGGGGAGCGCGTGAGCGTCCGTCTCACCGCCGCGCGGGGCAGAGCCATTAATCCCCCCCCCCCCCCCCCCCGCGTAAACACCACGCCATGACTCGCCGCGCGGGGCAGAGCCATTAATCCCCCCCCCCCCCCCGCCAGAAAATGAGCTTTGCCTATTGGTGAAAACAAAAAAATTGACACTGTCCCAGAAGGTTTGTCCTGACCTGTCCTATCCTGTCCTGCCCTGCTCTGTTCTGTTTTGTACTCTACTGCACCTCTCCCATTTAAATTCCTTGAATCTGAGTTTTGGAATTCTCTTTTGATTGGTCAACATTTTTTGGCAACTTTTCTCTAAGACTACTTTCTATTAGAAAAGATAAGTCTCTTGTGAATTGAACACCTCCTAATTTTCTAACAAGTACTCACTGCTGGCCTGTCACAGAGAGGGTGTTTTACCTAACCGAGTGGAACGCAGTGTAAGCAAAGCGGCTAAATCTGAAGGCTCAGTAAGCTTGAACCAATTAACTTTGAAAAGAAAGCGGTTTGAAAAACAGGCCTTGGCACCCGGACCGAACACTTTGAATTTCTCTTGATTTATCGACCGGCTCGTTTGTCACACGAGAAGACGTTGCTAACTCAGAGTGGCGGCTCACAAAGCAAAAGCGCTCTTAATCCAATCAGCAGGGTGTGCTATTTAACTAAGAGGCAGTCTTACCTAATGTTTGTTAAACTGGATTCCTGCCTACATCTAAGGCCGGTCACAGACTGAACTGAACGGACAGCCTTATCTCCTTTGGCGAAAGGAATATCAACACAAAAGTTCGAGAGAGGGTACGTGTTTGAACGGCTTTAATTATTGAGCAGTGTTGTGCTAAGAATTAGCGGCACTGGAGAATTCTTATTTGCCTTTAAATATTTGAACACTGAATTCCAGCAATAGCAGCCAGAGCGGGGGTCACAGAAAAAACCGTTGCCTTATCAATGAAGAAGCAAGTGTTCACATCCAACCTCGATCATCTGGGACAAACGCTCTTTCGACCGTGGTTTAGCGCCTATGCAGCTTTGCTTACGGTAGAGATAACGTGGTGTTGGGAAATTCCCTCAGTGTTCTCGGCCCTCGTTCGTAGTTGGAAATTAGCTTTGCTACACTGTGAAAAACGTGTGAAACATGTTATGAAGTTTATGAAGAAAAGTGTCACTTTTTTCTGGAATGCGATATAGGGGACAGACTCAGTCTAAAACAAGCCAGACCATGACACTGTACCAGCCCTTTCAGAAAAGGGACATGTTCGTGCTAAGAAATGGCCCAGAAAAGAATAGGCTACGTATGTTTATCTACTTGATTAGCTTTCCATTTTTCTTGATATGCAATAGATTTTCACCCGGATGTTGTATTAGGTTTCTTATTGTGTAACCTGTTCATTTCAGTGCCCCAGCGTCAAACGCTTATTCAAGCCTTTTAAAACAAACAGAACTCGCTCGCAAATCGCCTGCAGTGTAGCAGGAATTCGTCATCTGCACATTGTGTGCTCTTCTTGGTATGAAATTATTGGGCTGGTAAATTGTGCACCAGGGGTCTCTGGACTAGGTAATAAAAACATGAGCAAAAAAAACAAACAAACAAGCAAAAAAAAAAAAAAAAATTCAAATGAGTATTTACAAACAAAGCATAACTTTGGGAAAGTGTTATTAATGAGCCCGCTTTAGGTGCCCAGGTGAAATACCTGAGCAGTCGGGAGCGCTTCTCCGCACTTTTCCGACCCGCACTGTACTCCCCGCTTTCTGCTTCCCCCTAATCGCA